>CM046875.1:111835558-113035558 GCA_025667525.1 Glebionis coronaria
AATCCAAATGGCATGACCTAAAATTCGTAATGACCGTAACGAGTCCTGAAGGCTGTTTTTGGTATGTCCTCCTCTCTGACTCTCAGCTGATGGTATCCAGATCTTAAGTCAATCTTGGAATACACACTTGATCCTTTTAGTTGATCAAATAGGTCGTAAATTCGTGGTAGCAGATAACGCTTCTTTACATTTAACTTATTTAGTTCCCTGTAATCGATGCACATTCGAAAAGAACCATCTTTCTTTTTGACAAAAAGCACTGGATCTCCCTAAGGTGAGGAACTGGGTCGGATAAAACCTTTGTCTGATAGTTCTTGAAGTTGTTCAACGAGTTCTTTCAACTCGGTCGGTGCTAATTGGTATGGTGCTTTAGCTACAGGTGCAACTCCCGGTATCAAGTCAATTTGAAATTCCACTTGACGAGTCGGAGGTAAACCAAGTAAGTCGTCTGGGAAAACTTTGGGATAATCACGGATAATCGGCACGTCCTTGATTTGTTTCTTCTCTGGTTCCTCTTCTTTATCTGTCTTTGAAATATGTGCTAAAAAGATAGGACATCCTTTTAGTATATACTTCTGGACTTTGGTGCATGAGATAACACTCAGTCTAGTGTCAGTTCTATCTGAATTTCCTTCTCCTCGGACAATTAGATTTTCCTTTCCCCACGGTATACGGACTAGCTTTTCGTCACACACAATGGTTGCATGATATTTGGCTAACCAGTCCATACCAATAATGACGTCAAAACTACCCAAATTTACAAGTATCAAATGAATATCGAATGGATGATTTAGAAGATTTAAGGTACAACCTCTTAGAATAGTGTTAGTTTCGATGATTTTACCGTCTGCTAATTCGACTCTGTAACAGTCGTCTAGCTGTGAAGGAGTAATTCCTAGTAAAATACTAAACTCGGTGGATATAAAACTCCTATCGGCTCCCGTATCAAACAAAATAGTTGCATAACAATTGTTCAGAAGAAACGTACCGGTAACCACATTGAAGTCGGGGTTGGTCTTGGAGTCTACTATAACATAAACTCTGGATGGTGCTCCTCCTCTGTCTCATTCCTAACTGCTCACTTTGGGCATTCAGGATTGATGTGTCTGACTTCCCCGCAACCATAACAACGAACTTCCCTATGAACCATGCTACCACTGCCAGTGTGCTGGCGGTTTCCCTGATGTCCACTTACGCGAAAGTTTTGACTATTGCCATTGTTGGGTCTGTAGTTGGTATTAGAGTTGTTCCGGATGGATGGAGCATGTGAGTTGCCCTGTACGGGCCTTCGGTATTCAGAAGTAGGGTAGTGATGGAAATTGCACTTGGAGCACTTTGGCTTGTTGCCTACATATGGAGGTGGTGCTGAGGAAACAGCACTGCAGACCTGACCCAAGTTTTGTCTCTTTGGTTGCTGGGTCTGGTGATGACTACGGTAGTTCTCATCAACTTTCCTCGTATACTCTGACTGTCTAAGCAATTGATCACGTCCCTGTTTGTTCATCAACTCGGTGGCAAACTCTATGGCACTCTCGACCTTAGTGGGTCGGGATGCGAGTACACTGTCATGAACAGAATCAGGAAGTCCATTGACGTACTTCTCTATCTTGTCTTTCACGTCAGGGAACATTTGAGTACACATCAAAGTCAACTCCTGAAACTTCTGATTGTAGGCCGTGATGTCATGATTTGAGCATTTGAGGTTCAACAAGTCAATCTCTAGCTTCTTGATTTCACCACGAGGACAGTATTTCGCGGTAAGCCTTTCTTTCAATGCAATCCAGGTCATCCCATAGGCTTCATCATGCCCAAGGGTAGCAACTAGAGAGTTCCACCAGGTGAGAGCATGTTCCAGAAGAGTGCAGGTGGCAAATTTCACCTTGTTTTATTTGGTACAATCACTAATGCGGAACACGGTCTCGGTCCTCTCGAACCATTGCATAAGTTCTACTACCCCTTCCTTGCCCTTGAAGTAACTAGGCTTGCATTTCAGGAAGTCGGGGTAGGTACACCCTCTGGCATTTCGATCTCTGGTATTTGAGTTTTGATTGTCGCCCTGGTTCCCGCTGGGATGTGTTTCCCTGGCGGCTAGGGCATCAGAAATGCCTTGACCGATAAGCACTCTAAGTTGTGCTTCTAAAATAGTCGTTGAGGGAGCAGCGTCGGGATCCTGTCGAGTAACTCTGTAACACCCCACTTGGATAAATGGACCGTTACGTGTATTTATGGCGTGTCATCAAAGCATGCAACGCAATGTATTAAACATTAACTGACCAAACGGAAGTACCGGAATCAAACATCGGTAGTCCAATATAAGCCCAAAAATAAAGATTAAGTACTGAAAGGAAAAGGACGAAACAGTGTCCAAACAACCAAAGTAAAGTAACGTAAAGTGTGCATAAAAATAAAGGAGTCTGGATAGCTCCCATCCAAATGCACGTACTCTCTTAGAAGTCCTAAGATCGTCCCTGTGTACCTGCCGTTTGAAAACATGAAAAGAAACTACGGCTGAGCATAACGCTCAGTGGGCGGATATAGCATGAATAGGAAGTACTGAAAGTAGTGGAATAGAAGACAACAATGAAGCTATAAGACTGATATGACATGTGGTAAAACTCTGCATAAAATCTGATAAACCTGGTTCATAAGTACTGAAACTGAAATATAACTTATTAATTCTGAAAACATATATTTTCTGTATTTTAAATTTGCCAAGAGCTTATATAGGTCATGAGCTGTAACAATTGTTGCATGAATACATAGAGGGGTGTCCTCGTCATGCTATAGAGGGGTGACCTCTAAATAACTGTGCTGGGTGGAGGGATCAGCTCCAATGTGAAGGATGTAGAGCACACACCACATTCACCTGCTAAATTGTAAACTGTAGCCTAGGATGCATCCATACGCCCCACTAATTAATACTGATAAAATGGCCAAGCTGAGCTGAGTGGGACGATGCAGGATATCACTCTCCTGCATGTGAGTCACGACACCGGTGCCTCTAGTGCCGTGGTTACGGTACCTCCGTAACTAGTACATAAACTAAACATGCTTGTATATAATGCTCAGGCAATTTATTTAATTCTTAACATGATTACTGATAAGTTTAAACATATATTGAGGAAAACATTTGGCTGAAGTTGGGGAAATCCTAATCATGCATAGAAAGGAAGTCCTTACTGAAAGGACGGGAAATCCGTACCTCTAGTCCAGTAACTGACTGAATGGAAGACTGAACGAATACTACTCGGGCTTCACGCGTGCTACATGAATAAAAGACGCGAACAAGTTAACTGACATTCGTTTATTAAATTTTACTGATCTTACTGGTTTCTTATATTTATTCTATTTTGATTCTGAAATTCTGTACGTATACTAACTGATAAATTGGAATTTATAATGATTCATTTTAATGTATTATTTTCTAACATTTATTTAAGGTGCAACGTATTTCTTGACGTTATAGTATTTTCATATTAAGAACCACGCTAAAATAGAAAGTTCCTTAATTTAGAAGGTTCTCAAACAATTTAAATCATTTTCTAAAAGTATACCCTTTTAAATATTAACGAACTAATTTAATTTAATACACTTAAAATATATTTTAAATATTTATTAAACAATTTAATTTAAAAAGGTATAATATAAAAAAAAATATTTATTTTACTATTTATAATCATGTCCCGAGCCTACCGAGCCCATCTCGGTCGCACTAACCGAATCAACATAATATACAAAAATCTGTCCACAAGAATTAGCGACAGAATTTGTGTCACTAAAACTGTCGCTAATTCTGCCCTTATTAAAACTGTATACAAATAACAGTTTTGCGACAGTAACATTGTCGCTAAAACTGTCGCTAACGTTATTAACATAACCATTTAACAGTCCCACATTTTCCCACTGGTTTACATATGGTTCCCACTGTTGGGGCTACGGTTCCCACTGTTTACATAACCCAAACGCACCCTTATTTTACCCGCAGCCCCCCAAACGCACCCTTATGACGAACCTGGCCCTAGCCGCCCCTGTGTGGGTCACGGCTGGGCGAAGATGGAGTCACCGGGACAGGGTGTCTCGGTTTATATAAACCAACACCGTCTGGTCATTACAAGCTAAACAAACACCCCTGTTGTAACCTTGCCGCCACTGCCCCTAAATGGGTTTGCGGCTGATGAGATAAAACAGCCACCGAGACATGTGATTACGTAGGAATAAAGGAAAACTAGGATTACCTTTGGTGGTTAGGATGAACCCGATCTCCCTCTCTTTTTTTTTTCTTCCGGCGGCACAACACAAAGAAAACCCTAATTCCTCTTTTTTTTTGTGTACTGATTATGGGAAAAGGGGTATCCCCCGTTTGGTTTTTTTTGTGCAAATAAACACAATGGGCTAAAGCCCATTCTCTTCTCCTTTATATTAAAACCGGCCCTTTCTTTCCTTTTATTTCTTATTATTATTTTTTTTTTAAAACTTGTATAATAATAACACTTGCATAATCATAATTCTTGTAACATTTTCTTATGTTGTTTTCGTCGATAAATTCTACGTAAATGTTTTAAATAATAAACCGCGTATTTACATTTCTCGATTTAAAATACGGGTTTTACAATTCTTCCCCTCTAAAAGAAATAATTCGTCCCCGAATTAAAGATGCGGTCGTACTGGGTTTTACAATTCTTCCCCTCTAATAGAAGAATTCGTCCCCGAATTATAGGGTATTTAAGCTGACTGGTAAAAGCCGAAAATGCTATAAGCTGGAAGACATAAAAGCTGAAAAGACATACCCGAATCAAAACTGAAAGTGAGGATAAGAAGTCCGTATAGACTCCTCTATTTCCCAAGTGGCCTCCCGCTCGGTGTGGTTCCTCCACAGGATTTTAACGAAAGGAATGGTCTTCCTTCTCATAACTCGATCCTGGCGATCTAAAACTGCCTCGGGTTCCTCAATATAAGATAAATCCTCCCGAATCTGATCGAGTGGATAATTTACTTTGTGAAGCTCATGATAGTTGTACCCCCTGAGTAATGATACATGAAACACGTTGTGAACGTGTGAAAGCTGAGGCGATAACGCCAATCGATATGACACTTCACCAATACGTTCAAGGATTTCGAACGGTCCGATGTAACGAGGGCTAAGTTTGCCTTTGAGGCCAAAACGTCTGACACCGCGTGCGGGTGATACTTTGAGGAACACACGATCCCCAGTCTGAAATGATAGATCTCTGCGATGCTTGTCGGCGTAACTCTTCTGGCGAGTACGCGCTTCTTGCAGTTTTGCCCTAGCGATGGCGACTTTTTCATTGGTCAGTTCTATCAGTTCAGGTCCTTCAATCAAACGTTCTCCAACCTGATCCCAACAAATAGGAGCACGGCATTTCCTGCCGTATAACATCTCGAATGGAGCACGCTTGATACTAGCATGCCAACTGTTGTTGTAGGCAAACTCAACCAAGCAAATATAGTCATCCCAGTGTCCTGTCCATTCTAATGCACAGGCGCGTAGCATGTCCTCTAAGGTCTGGATGGTACGATCTGACTGACCGTCCGTCTGTGGATGGAAAGCTGTGCTGAGCTTGAGCCTAGTTCCCCAAGCTTTATGCAAACCTCCCCAGAAATGAGAAGTGAAACGGGGATCCCTATCTGATATAATTTCAGAAGGTGTACCGTGTAATCGTACGATCTCCTCGGTGAATAGTTTCGCTAATTTACTGACTGCGAAATCTTTACGAATAGGAATGAAATGTGCTGACTTGGTCAAACGATCGACAACTACCCAGATTGCATCATGTCTCCGCTGAGTCTGTGGTAGTCCGGTGACAAAATCCATAGAGATCTTGTCCCATTTCCACATTGGAATATCTAATGGCTGGAGAAGACCACTGGAACGCTGGTGCTCTATCTTAACCTGCTGACAGGTTAAGCATTTAGACACAAATGTTGCGACATCCTGCTTCATGCCGCTCCACCAGAAATGCTGCTTAAGATCGTGGTACATTTTTGTGGAACCCGGGTGGATAGAGAACGGAGAGTTGTGATCCTCAGTCATTAAGGCTTCTCTGAGAGCAGGGTCTTCTGGAACGCAGAGTTTGGTACCCTGCCATACAATACCATCGTCATCGATGCGAAATTCGGTCTGCCGGTCAATGTTCTGGACAATCGCCTAGATTTCACCATCATCCTTTTGTGCGGCTTTAATCCTAGAGAGTAAATCTGGTTCTACCCTCAAACTAGCCCAGTATCCCCTTTGTCCGCGTACTAAGAGCTCAATATCATAACGCTCTAAGTCCTGAATAATTTCTTCCTGAACTTTGATGCCATTTACCATACCTGACTTTCTGCTAAGGGCATCTGCCACTACATTTGCTTTACCTGGGTGATACTGGATATTAGTGTCATAGTCTTTCAGCAGTTCTAACCATCGCCGCTGTCTCATGTTCAGCTCTCGTTGGGTGAATATGTACTTGAGACTTTTGTGATCGGTGAAGATATCACACGACTCACCGTACAAATAATGCCTCCAGATTTTAAGGGCGAAGACGACTGCTGCGAGCTCTAGATCATGAGTAGGGTAATTTTTCTCATACGGCTTCAGTTGACGCGAAGCATAAGCAATGACTTTCCCATGCTGCATAAGAACACAACCTAAGCCCTTTCCTGATGCGTCACTGTAAATCTGATAACCACCTGTACCGGATGGAAGAGTAAGTATCGGTGCTGAGATCAATCGATGCTTGAGTTCCTCAAAACTCTTTTCTCTCTCCTCGGTCCATATAAACTTCTCACCTTTTCGCATGAGTTGGGTCAATGGTAATGCCAAACGTGAGAAGTTTTCCACAAACCTGCGGTAATAACCCGCCAACCCAAGAAAACTACGTATCTCCGTGACGGACGTCGGTCTTGGCCATTTGGTGATAGCCTCAACCTTCGCAGGATTCATGGTGATTCCTTCCGCAGAAACAATATGGCCTAGAAACGCCACTGTATTCAGCCAAAACTCGCACTTCGAAAATTTAGCATATAATTTTTCTCGTCTGAGAATCTGCAACACTGTACGGAGATGATCCTCATGTTCCTCTTTAGATTTGGAGAAAATAAGGATATCATCGATGAATACAATCACAAACTTGTCTAAGAATTCGTGGAAGACTCGGTTCATCAAGTCCATAAATACTGCAGGCGCATTAGTGAGACCGAATGGCATAACAACAAACTCGTAATGACCGTACCTCGTGCGAAAAGCAGTTTTGGATACATCCTGCTCTTTTACACGCAGCTGATGGTAACCTGATCGTAGATCGATTTTTGAGAAGTGCTTGGCACCCTGAAGCTGATCGAATAAATCGTCAATACGAGGAAGTGGATACCGGTTACGAATAGTGAGCTTATTCAACTCACGGTAGTCAATACACAAACGCATACTACCATCCTTCTTCTTGACAAACAAAACTGGAGCGCCCCATGGTGACACGCTTGGACGAATGAAACCCCTTTCGAGAAGTTCCTGAAGTTGATCTTTCAGTTCCTTAAGCTCTACAGGAGCCATACGGTAAGGAGCTTTAGATACTGGTTCTGCACCTAGAATGAGATCGATGCCAAATTCTACCTCTCGCATGGGAGGTAAACCTGGAAGTTCCTCGGGGAAGACATCTGGAAAGTCTGACACAACTGGCTGATCATGAATTGAAGGTGTCTCCGAAGTCGTGTCATGAACTGTAGCTAGGAAACCCTCACAACCATGATATAGTAAAGTACGAGCCTGTAAAGCTGAAATGATCTGAATATGTTTTCCTGGTAGGAAACCGTGGTGAATAAACTCTGGTGTCTGGACATCACCAAAGATAACCCGGTGAGCATGACAGTCTATGGTGGCATGATGAACCGACAACCAATCCATACCCAGAATAACATCGAATTCACACATATCTAAAGGAAGTGCACTGACTGGACGGATTTTATCATCAAACTCAAGAGGGAGATCCTTATATACTTGGGTAATGAGTACAGAGTCTCGCATGGGGGTAGATATACTAAGTACACTGTCTAGTGGCGTAGGGGTCATGTTTATTTTAACAGCATATGTAGTAGATATAACTGAGTGGGTGGCGCCTGTATCAAAAAGCACGCATGCAGACTGTCCGTGTATAAACAAAATGCCAGTAATGGTACCTGTGGTCTTATTTGCTTGTTCACGGGTAGTAGTGTAGACACGACCAGTAGTTGGTGGTATCGGTGGTGGCGGAGGTAACATCTGAGGAGTCTGGCCTGAGGTACCAACAGCATTCCCGCTCTTACAATCCCTCTTCAGATGGCCCGACTGGCCACACTGAAAACAACCACTTGTACCACGACGGCACAGTCCCGTGTGTTTCTTTCCACATGTGATGCAAGTGGGATAAGTATACACGACAGAAGCAGCTCTGGTTTGCTGAGAACCTGATTTATGATGAAAAACACGTGTCACGATTCTGATATCTTAACCTGAAATAAGGCTGTTTGACTGAAACTAAAATTACCAGAATTTGCCGGTCGGGCAACCTGCTGACCCCTGTTGTTTTGGTCACGCCCCTGTCCAGCATCTCTGTTGGGATTTACAAAAATTTAAGATCTGTTTTACACGATAGTTTAGTATTTCTGTAGCTTAAAGACTCACCTGTAGCTGCCAGATGAGTTGGAGCTGCCGCGGTAATTATCACCGCCGCTCCTCTTATCTGACCGATTACGGTCATATGACTGACTGTGGTTCCTGTAGTTCTGATGCGGAGTAGCCGATTGGGATCGGTCTCCTCCTCTGTGTCTGTAAGATTATAATAACATATAAGTTGACAAGCAATAATGGGGCTAAATTGTTTAAGTCTGTTGGGTGAGATGTACCTCTTCTCCGGACGCTCTACATTCTCGAGCTCGTCCCTCTCGAAAAGCATCTCGACGTCCCGAGCTGCATTAGCTACTTGTGACACATTATTGAATGTTGCACTCATCAGTCTATCTGCAGTCCTAGAGTGAAGGGCCCAACAAAATTGCTTCGCTTGCTCCTCTACGGTACCCGCAGCCTCCCCTAAGAATCCAGCCATCCTGAGGTATCGGTGCATGAACTCTATACTGTTTTTGCCATTATTCTGACGAATAACGTGGAAGTCCCTCTTCATCTTAGCTTGCTCCGCATGCGGGAAAAACTGGTCATAGAACATCGTCTTGAAACGTGCCCAGGTCAATGTAAGCTCCCAAGCATCCCCCCCATTGGACAGTTTCTGAGACCTCCACCAATGCAGAGCAGGACCCTCCAGCTTGTAAACTGCAAGCCTAACTCTGAAAACATCACCACAACCCATAGCTCCAAAATTTTTCTCTATATGGTAGATCCAGTCTTCAGCGTCAGTGGGAGCTACAGTCTGCTCAAACAATCGGGGTTTCTGCTTGTTAAACAGATCCAGCCAAGCGGGTAAAGTGGCAGGTGGTGGAGCAGGAGGGTTGTTATTCTGCTGAGGTCCATTTTGATATTCAGCTCGGATCTCATCACGAATTTGGGGTAACATGGCCTGTATAGCAGCCTGAACAGCAGCAGCAATGGCAGCTGCGTTAGGATCATTCTCGGTTTCGCGTCTGGGTGGCATCTGAAATAAAAGAGGATAAGTTGATAAAACTGCCAAAATCTGGGGTAATAAATCTGTATACGCATAGTGTAATTCATGAAGGTATAGCCAATAAAATATGACATGAATACTGGTGAACGCCTTGGGTCAGTTCACAAAATGACAATTACTGAAACATAAATCCGACATGAGTAAGGTTGAACGCCTATGGTCAGTTCATCCATACAAAATTTAAACTGCAAGGGTGAACGCCTATGGTCAGTTCACCAAAACGAAAAGTTCGCTGAAAAGCACATGCGATTAAGTATGGCCAGTCCTGTACCAACAGTTCACTTAATCAAAATTTTGAAAATCCGACTGATAAAATTCATGAGTAGCATGGAAAATAACGACGCCAAAATACAAGAAGTTCTTGGTGACTACCCACTAGTCACAGGTCAAGTTTTAGAGCCTACAGGTCGAACCTTGCGCTCTGATACCATAATTGTAACACCCCACTTGGATAAATGGACCGTTACGTGTATTTATGGCGTGTCATCAAAGCATGCAAGGCAATGTATTAAACATTAACTGACCAAACGGAAGTACCGGAATCAAACATCGGTAGTCCAATTGTAAAACCCGCATACTTTTACCATGAATAGTGCCCTTAAGATCGTACGTCCTAGATTAAAACTTACCTCATTTAG
The DNA here is from genome assembly GCA_025667525.1 of Glebionis coronaria. Classification (NCBI taxonomy): domain Eukaryota; kingdom Viridiplantae; phylum Streptophyta; class Magnoliopsida; order Asterales; family Asteraceae; genus Glebionis; species Glebionis coronaria. The sequence goes on from CM046875.1 coordinate 111,845,844, forward strand.
TATTGATCACATTCATGTGCTAATAATCAAGCAAGTGCATACGTGTATGACATGACAAGTATCGATTACGTACGAACTCATGATAAACAGTTAATAAATATGTCACGTGAACATAACTAAATCATGATCACCATTTAAAATACGAACTAGAATAATTGCGTAAATACATATAATATAGTTACGAGCGTTAAAATTACGATAAACGACATGATAAAATAAACAGAAACACTTTAAACACGAGCACGTTTAACCACGAACGAACACGAAACATCGGGTCACGAGAAAGGTACGGGTACCCCATGTGGGGCCCCCATACCCACGGCACATATACCAAGGTGGGCTTAGCCCATGGACTTTTACAAGTAAAGGGGGGGTTATGGTAAAAATATGTTTTCATTTTTCACTTTCAAGAAATAAACACAAAAACCCTAAAAGAGTTTTCTCTCCTCCTCCTTGTTCTCTCTTTGTGCCGCCACCTTAGCATCACCATAGGAGGGTGATTGGTTGATTTTGATCTTAAAAACTATTGCTATAATCAGTGTTTGTTCATCCTTTTTTCCAAGCTACATAGTGGTATACCTTTTTAAACCCTTCTTTTTAATTCTTTTGAATCTTTGTTTATGTTCATGAATATGTTATTGTTTTTCTTATTTAAACATGATAATTAAACATTGATCTAACATGTTTTGGTATAAATTAAAATCAAAGAATGATATAGAAAGGGTGTTTGTTTTAGCCGCCTAGCAAAACAAACCCGAGGGGGGGTTTGGTTTGCTTATTGCCGCCACCACCAAGACCATTTTTGGTCTTGGTTGGCTCATGTGGGACCCACGGCAGCAAGGGGGCACACGTGCCCCGAGTTTGGCTCGGGGTACGGTGTCGAGTTCATGCCCGATTCATGGTTCGTTGGTTAAATCATGATTTATGCTTCATGTTAATTTTTATGAATCATGAACTTAGGATATAAATTAATTAATCACATGAGATATTAATTAAATCATGACTTAGGTTATTCTAATTATTAATTTAGCATGATATTAATTTAACCTAAGTATTTTATGTTATAAGTTATAATTAATTAATTATTTAAAACATGCCTATAATTAATTAATTTAGACATGACTTAGGTTATATTATTAATAATAATAATACATATGTTAACCTAAGTATTTCATTTCATTTTAATTAAAACATGTTATACTTTAATTAAAATGCTTAACCTATAGTTTAATTAAAATACATGAAATAATAATTAAACTATATACTATATCATATGACTTAAGAAACAAGCTTATAAACACTTAGACTTATATGTTAGCTTATGTAACCAGCTTAATTCTAAATATGGAAACTTCTATTTATAGAAACTTAATTAAATAAGGCAACTAATCTAATTATAGAAACCTTCTATATATGGAAATCTATCTATTTCAGGCAGCTAATCTAATTATGGAAACCTTCTATATATGGAAACTTATTTAATTAAGGCAGCTGATCTATTTTTGGAAACTTTCTATTTTTAGAAACTAATCTATTTTAAGCAGTAAATTCTATTTTAGGAAACTTTCTATTTTTGGAAACTTTCTATTTTTGGAAACTTTCTATTTTTGGAAACTTTCTATTTTTGGTAACTTTCTATTTTTGGAAACTTTCTATTTTTGGAAACTTTCTATTTTTGGAAACTTTCTATTTTTGGAAACTTTTTATTTTTGGAAACCTGCTATTTTTGGAAAGTTACTTATTATTACACAGTAAGTATAATAAAACATGAAATACCAGTAATACTTAAACGGATTAATCAGAATACAAGATAAACACAGTTTAAAGCTCTAAACAGTGAACCATGACCTAAAACATACCAAGTCAGCTAAAATGAGACATAAAACCCAGTACGTAATCAGTGAATCGATACTTATACACGTGTGTATTCATGTAGCGTTAGTGATCCAGAAGTAGGAGTCTTTCTTCCGTTCATTCACTGGACTTGAGGTACGGATTCCCGTCCTTTCAGTATGGACATTCTTTCCTTATTAGGATTTCCCCGTATGCAGCCAACTGTTTTCCCCAGTATTTGTTTTATTGTTTTGAACTGCTTATGTTTAATTAGCATAATCTATAGCCATATACAAGCATGACCAGTTTCACCTAGTTATGGAGGTACCATAACCATAACATTGGAGGCACCAATGTTATGACTTCCCCACGGCGGAGTGATTGCTCGTGGCGTCCCTTTTCAGTTTTGGCCATATTATTATATCAGGTGGGGCGTATGGGTGCATCCTAGTTACATGTTTTATTCAGTTTATCATGGTGAATGTGGTGTGTGCCTTGCGCCCTTCACAAGGAGTTGATCCCTCTTACCCAAACCAGTATATTAATTAGAGGCATCCCCTCTAATCAGCATGATGAGGTCACCCCTCCAAGTATTCATGCACGTGACCTTTTCATGACCTATATGGGCTATGGTATATTTATGTTAAAACAGTTTCATAAGATAAACATAAGGCTTTTCAAACTATAAAACCAGTTTTCTTAATACTTAACCAGTTTACTCAGAATTTAGTCTTCCGCTGTTATATGTTACAAGCTTATCCTATTTCATGCTATATTATACATCCGTGCACTGAGCGTCTTGCTCAGCCGTTTTCCTTTTTCATGTTCCCAAAACGGCAGGTACTCAGGGACGCTCGTAGATCTCAAACGTACGTGCATATGGATTGGAAGCTTTACTGCCTTTCTTTACTTTATGCATTTCCTTTACCTTGATACAGTTGCTATGGACATTGTTTCGTCCTTTCCTTTTTCAGTATTTATGTTTGTGTGTGATGAGCTTTACTTTGGGGTTACCGATGTTTGATTCCGGTATTTCCCTTTTATGGTCGAATAATGCTTAGACATTTATCCTTGTATGCTTTGATGACACGCCATGATTATGCGTAATATTCCATTTCCAAAATGGGGTGTTACAATTATGGTATCAGAGCCTGGTTTCAACCTGTAGGCTCTCAAATATGACCTGTGATTAGTGGGTAGTCACTACGGTCTTCCTAGAACTGACAGTTGTTTTCATGCATTCATCATTTTTAAGCATACATATACATGTCATTGTTACAGGGTTTTTGACTAAGTAATGGTTGGTACAGGACTGGCCCTATTTAGTCGCATGTGTTTTATCGAAACTTTTAAATTTGGGACCGACCCATAGGCGTCCCCTCGATATGTCTTTTATTTTGAGTGAACTGACCAGAGGCGTTCACTCTCGAGCATCAAAAGTTTTCATAAAACTGCATCATGCATTCATACAAAGATTCTCTTGCATAAAAATTTTCTCGTGAAATTTTTGGTATAAATTTTTTTTTCATAAGTTATATTTTATGTTTCGAACTGTCGATCATATGTTTTATGTTATACTGTCAGATGGCAAACACAGACAAACTCTGGGAGTTATTTGAAAACATGGAGGCAGAAAGGCAAGACGCCATTCTTCATGACAACGAATATCCTCCCCCACCTATCATTTTTCCCATGGAAGGAAGGAATCGACTCATGAGGGAATACTACGCCATGAGACAGAGACCCGACGAAAATTGTGGTCAGTTCATGCAGAGGTTCCTCGGGTACACAGCTGTCCTGAGGGCATCAACAGGCACCACCGAAGAACAAGCACTACATTTTCGTTGGGGCCTTGACCCAAGGATTACAAATAATTTATCGGGTGCCCCGTTGGATACTGTGGCACAAGTGGCTTACGCAGCAAGGAAGCTAGAGATGTTGCAGGAACGCGATGAGTTCGGGGAAGCTGAAAGACCCGACAAGAGGTAAACATTTCGTGTTCTATCGATAACCAGACCCCATCCTATCATTATATGTTCTATAATCATCTCTTAAACTGTATCTTCTGGGCAGAAAACTGGGGACCGGTCTCAGCCGGCTACCCAGCAGCAGCCTCATCAGCCCAAAGGAAACGGTCACAATAACGACCGTTCTGTTGTGGAAAGGCGCAACGGTAATGATAATCACCGTAACAATGCGGGACACTCCAACAACAGCAGGTCCTACTATTTACGCATCTTATTATGATTTCATGTTATATCTCTCATGCTGACACTATATTAACCTCTACCAGAAACCACGGTAACGGGAAGGACCAGAACCACAGGGGTTCTCAGCCTAACCGTTCAGCTAACACTGGTAAACATCTTATGACGCTTACGTCCTATACTCGTGCATATACTTTATTCTTAACACGTTTTGTCATCAGCAGGCCCTCAGCAAGCAAGGACTCCTGCTGGAGGATTCACTCATCCTCTTTGCAATACTTGCCATCGCAGACACCCTGGCCCATGTCGTCGTGATTCCGACGCGTGCTACAAGTGCGGCCTCCCTGGCCATCGTATGAGAGATTGCCGTAAGGGTGAAATGGGGGGTACTTCGGGTCATGCTGATACTAAACCGCCTCCTACCACTGGGCGTGTCTACACGACATCGCGCGATCAGGCAAACAAATCTACAGGTACCATTACTGGAATTTTGTATATGTACGGCCAGGATGCATGTATTCTTTTCGACACGGGTGCCACTCATTCAGTTATTTCCACTACTTATGCTAAGAACGTCAGGACACTTCCCTTGCCACTAGAAAATAGGCTTACCATTTCCACGCCCTTGAGGGACTCTGTATTAATAACTCATGTATACAAGAGTCTTCCTCTAGAGTTTGACGATAAAGTTCGTGCAGTAGATGCACTTCCCCTAGACATGATTGAGTTCGATATGATTCTCGGCATGGACTGGCTATCCAAGCACCATGCTACCATAGACTGCCACTCATATCGGGTGATCTTCGGCGACATTAATGCACCTGAGTACATTCATAACGGGTTCATACCTGGACGGTCTGTACAAGTGATATCTACCTTGCAAGCACGTGCATTACTGTCACATGGCTGCGAAGGTTATCTAGCTACGGTTCACGACATGGATGCTGAATCCCCATCGATTCAGGATCAAACAGTAGTTTCGGAATTTCAAGACGTCTTCCCAGATGAACTTCCAGGCATACCACCTGCAAGAGAAGTGGAGTTCAACATCGACCTTGTTCCAGGAGTTGAGCCAATCTCTAAGGCTCCGTATCGTATGGCTCCTATAGAGCTAAAAGAACTGAAGGACCAACTGCAGGAACTTCTTGAACGAGGGTTCATTAGACCAAGCGCATCTCCATGGGGCGCACCGGTCTTGTTCGTTAAGAAGAAGGACGGCAGCATGCGACTTTGCATTGACTACCGTGAACTTAATAAGATTACCATCCGCAATAGATATCCACTGCCACGTATAGATGATCTGTTTGACCAACTTCAAGGAGCCAAACACTTCTCAAAGATCGATCTAAGGTCAGGCTACCATCAGCTGAGGGTTAAAGAGCAGGACATTGCTAAGACTGCTTTTCGTACCCGCTATGGCCATTATGAGTTTGTGGTCATGCCATTCGGCCTGACTAACGCTCCAGCAGTATTCATGGATCTGATGAACAGAATCTTCCATGAATTCCTTGATAAGTTTGTCATTGTATTCATCGATGACATCCTGATTTTCTCAAAGTCCACGGAGGAACACGAAGACCATCTTCGTACGGTACTACAGATTCTACGTCAGAAACAGCTGTATGCGAAATTCTCCAAGTGTGAGTTCTGGTTAAACAAGGTGGCATTCTTAGGTCATATTGTATCAGCAGAAGGGATCACTATGGACCCAGCGAAGGTTGAGGCTATCGCTAAATGGCCAAGACCAACGTCAGCGACAGAAGTCCGCAGTTTCTTAGGCTTAGCTGGATATTATCGCAGATTCGTGGAGAACTTTTCCCGCTTGGCACTACCTCTCACCAAACTGATGCGAAAAGGAGAGAAATTCGTCTGGACGGAAGATCGAGAGAAGAGCTTCGAAGACCTAAAGCATAAGTTAGTATCTGCACCTATTCTTACTCTCCCATCTGGTACAGGTGGATTTCAGATCTATAGCGATGCATCGGGAAAGGGACTGGGTTGTGTTCTCATGCAACATGGGAAAGTGATCGCGTATGCTTCACGACAGCTTAAGCCCTATGAAGAAAACTACCCTACGCATGACCTGGAACTTGCTGCAGTGGTGTTCGCATTGAAGATATGGAGGCATTACTTATACGGAGAATCATGCGACATTTTCACGGATCACAAGAGCTTGAAGTATATCTTCACACAGCGAGAATTGAACATGAGACAAAGGAGATGGTTGGAACTGTTGAAGGATTACGATATTAACCTACCGTATCATCCCGGGAAAGCTAATGTAGTAGCAGATGCACTCAGCAGAAAGTCCGGAATGATCAACGGCATTGAGATCAAGGAACAAAACATAAGAGACTTGGAGCGGCTAGACATCGAAATCATGGTACGTGGGCAGCACGGATACTGGGCGAATCTTAGAGTAGAACCTGAGTTACTGACTAGGATCAAGGAAGCGCAGAAGTATGATGGAGAGATTTGGGCGATAATTCAGAATTTGGAGAAGCAGACAGAATTCAGAATGGACGCAGACGGTATCGTTTGGCAGGGCACGAGACTTTGTGTTCCTGACAATCAAGAACTCCGGGAAGCATTGTTAACTGAAGCTCACAGCTCCCCATTTTCTATACATCCTGGGTCTACAAAAATGTACCATGACATCAGACAGCACTTTTGGTGGAGTGGTATGAAACAGGATGTAGCCACTTATGTCTCCAAATGTCTTACCTGCCAGCAGGTTAAGATCGAACATCAGCGATCGGGCGGTCTCCTTCAACCGTTGGATATTCCAGAGTGGAAGTGGGACAAAATCACCATGGATTTTGTTACCGGTCTTCCGCCTACCAAGAAGAAGCACGATGCTATTTGGGTCATTGTTGATCGACTCACCAAATCAGCTCATTTCTTACCGATACGCAAGGAAGATCCGGTAAGTAAACTCGCAGATACTTACAGAAGGGAGATCATGAGACTCCACGGTACTCCCTCCAGCATCGTCTCAGACAGAGATCCTCGTTTCACGTCGCGATTCTGGAAAGGTCTGCAAAAAGCTTGGGGTACACAACTTAAGCTGAGTACAGCCTTCCATCCTCAAACGGACGGACAATCGGAGCGAACAATTCAGACATTGGAAGATATGTTAAGGTCGTGTGCGTTGGAATGGACAGGTGATTGGGACGATTACATCTGTTTGGTCGAGTTTGCATACAACAACAGCTGGCACGCAAGTATCAAATGTGCTCCTTTCGAAATGTTGTATGGCAGAAAGTGTCGCGCTCCAACTTGCTGGGATCAAGTGAGAGAGCGAACACTCGAAGGACCAGAGATTATAGAAATGACCAATGAGAAGATTGAGGTAGCTAAATAGAAGTTGCAAGAAGCACGGTCACGTCAGAAGAGTTACGCCGATAAGCATCGTAGGGACATACATTTTAATGTGGGAGATCACGTCTTCCTCAAGGTTTCGCCGGCACGTGGTGTTAAACGCTTCGGGATCAAAGGAAAACTCAGTCCTCGTTTCATCGGACCTTTTGATATCATTGAACGAATCGGTGAAGTATCTTACCGATTGGCGTTACCTCCTCAGCTTTCCACGTGCATAACGTGTTCCATGTGTCCTTACTCAGAGGGTACAATTATCATCCCCTTCACATGGTTCAGTATCCACTGGAACAGATACGTGAGGATCTCACTTTTATAGAAGAACCCGAACGAGTACTCGACAGGCAAGAACGAGTCATGAGAAGGAAGACGATTCCTTTCGTCAAAATCCTTTGGAGGGACCATACCGAGCGGGAAGCCACTTGGGAAACAGAGGAGTCTATCCGGGCTTCTTACCCTCACTTCATATTTTGAGTTCGGGTATGTTACTTCTTTTCAGCTTACTTTATCTATAATTCGGGGACGAATTATTCTTTTTAGGGGGGAAGAATTGTAAAACCCGCATGCTTTTACCATGAATAGTGCCCTTAAGATCGTACGTCCTAGATTAAAACTTACCTCATTTAGTATTGATCACATTCATGTGCTAATAATCAAGCAAGTGCATACGTGTATGACATGACAAGTATCGATTACGTACGAACTCATGATAAACAGTTAATAAATATGTCACGTGAACATAACTAAATCATGATCACCATTTAAAATACGAACTAGAATAATTGCGTAAATACATATAATATAGTTACGAGCGTTAAAATTACGATAAACGACATGATAAAATAAACAGAAACACTTTAAACACGAGCACGTTTAACCACGAACGAACACGAAACATCGGGTCACGAGAAAGGTACGGGTACCCCATGTGGGGCCCCCATACCCACGGCACATATACCAAGGTGGGCTTAGCCCATGGACTTTTACAAGTAAAGGGGGGGGTTATGGTAAAAATATGTTTTCATTTTTCACTTTCAAGAAATAAACACAAAAACACTAAAAGAGTTTTCTCTCCTCCTCCTTGTTCTCTCTTTATGCCGCCACCTTAGCATCACCATAGGAGGGTGATTGGTTGATTTTGATCTTAAAAACTATTGCTATAATCAGTGTTTGTTCATCCTTTTTTCCAAGCTACATAGTGGTATACCTTTTTAAACCCTTCTTTTTAATTCTTTTGAATCTTTGTTTATGTTCATGAATATGTTATTGTTTTTCTTATTTAAACATGATAATTAAACATTGATCTAACATGTTTTGGTATAAATTAAAATCAAAGAATGATATAGAAAGGGTGTTTGTTTTAGCCGCCTAGCAAAACAAACCCGAGGGGGGGTTTGGTTTGCTTATTGCCGCCACCACCAAGACCATTTTTGGTCTTGGTTGGCTCATGTGGGACCCACGGCAGCAAGGGGGCACACGTGCCCCGAGTTTGGCTCGGGGTACGGTGTCGAGTTCATGCCCGATTCATGGTTCGTTGGTTAAATCATGATTTATGCTTCATGTTAATTTTTATGAATCATGAACTTAGGATATAAATTAATTAATCACATGAGATATTAATTAAATCATGACTTAGGTTATTCTAATTATTAATTTAGTATGATATTAATTTAACCTAAGTATTTTATGTTATAAGTTATAATTAATTAATTATTTAAAACATGCCTATAATTAATTAATTTAGACATGACTTAGGTTATATTATTAATAATAATAATACATATGTTAACCTAAGTATTTCATTTCATTTTAATTAAAACATGTTATACTTTAATTAAAATGCTTAACCTATAGTTTAATTAAAATACATGAAATAATAATTAAACTATATACTATATCATATGACTTAAGAAACAAGCTTATAAACACTTAGACTTATATGTTAGCTTATGTAACCAGCTTAATTCTAAATATGGAAACTTCTATTTATAGAAACTTAATTAAATAAGGCAACTAATCTAATTATGGAAACCTTCTATATATGGAAATCTATCTATTTCAGGCAGCTAATCTAATTATGGAAACCTTCTATATATGGAAACTTATTTAATTAAGGTAGCTGATCTATTTTTGGAAACTTTCTATTTTTAGAAACTAATCTATTTTAAGCAGTAAATTCTATTTTAGGAAACTTTCTATTTTTGGAAACTTTCTATTTTTGGAAACTTTCTATTTTTGGAAACTTTCTATTTTTGGTAACTTTCTATTTTTAGAAACTTTCTATTTTTGGAAACTTTCTATTTTTGGAAACTTTCTATTTTTGGAAACTTTCTATTTTTGGAAACCTGCTATTTTTGGAAAGTTACTTATTATTACACAGTAAGTATAATAAAACATGAAATACCAGTAATACTTAAACGGATTAATCAGAATACAAGATAAACACAGTTTAAAGCTCTAAACAGTGAACCATGACCTAAAACATACCAAGTCAGCTAAAATGAGACATAAAACCCAGTACGTAATCAGTGAATCGATACTTATACACGTGTGTATTCATGTAGCGTTAGTGATCCAGAAGTAGGAGTCTTTCTTCCGTTCATTCACTGGACTTGAGGTACGGATTCCCGTCCTTTCAGTATGGACATTCTTTCCTTATTAGGATTTCCCCGTATGCAGCCAACTGTTTTCCCCAGTATTTGTTTTATTGTTTTGAACTGCTTATGTTTAATTAGCATAATCTATAGCCATATACAAGCATGACCAGTTTCACCTAGTTATGGAGGTACCATAACCATAACATTGGAGGCACCAATGTTATGACTTCCCCACGGCGGAGTGATTGCTCGTGGCGTCCCTTTTCAGTTTTGGCCATATTATTATATCAGGTGGGGCGTATGGGTGCATCCTAGTTACATGTTTTATTCAGTTTATCATGGTGAATGTGGTGTGTGCCTTGCGCCCTTCACAAGGAGTTGATCCCTCCTACCCAAACCAGTATATTAATTAGAGGCATCCCCTCTAATCAGCATGATGAGGTCACCCCTCCAAGTATTCATGCACGTGACCTTTTCATGACCTATATGGGCTATGGTATATTTATGTTAAAACAGTTTCATAAGATAAACATAAGGCTTTTCAAAATATAAAACCAGTTTTCTTAATACTTAACCAGTTTACTCAGAACTTAGTCTTCCGCTGTTATATGTTACAAGCTTATCCTATTTCATGCTATATTGTACATCCGTGCACTGAGCGTCTTGCTCAGCCGTTTTCCTTTTTCATGTTCCCAAAACGGCAGGTACTCAGGGACGCTCGTAGATCTCAAACGTACGTGCATATGGATTGGAAGCTTTACTGCCTTTCTTTACTTTATGCATTTCCTTTACCTTGATACAGTTGCTATGGACATTGTTTCGTCCTTTCCTTTTTCAGTATTTATGTTTGTGTGTGATGAGCTTTACTTTGGGGTTACCGATGTTTGATTCCGGTATTTCCCTTTTATGGTCGAATAATGCTTAGACATTTATCCTTGTATGCTTTGATGACACGCCATGATTATGCGTAATATTCCATTTCCAAAATGGGGTGTTACACCAATATAAGCCCAAAAATAAAGATTAAGTACTGAAAGGAAAAAGACGAAACAGTGTCCAAACAACCAAAGTAAAGTAACGTAAAGTGTGCATAAAAATAAAGGAGTCTGGATAGCTCCCATCCAAATACACGTACTCTCTTAGAAGTCCTAAGATCGTCCCTGTGTACCTGCCGTTTGAAAACATGAAAAGAAACTACGGCTGAGCATAACGCTCAGTGGGCGGATATAACATGAATAGGAAGTACTGAAAGTAGTGGAATAGAAGACAACAATGAAGCTATAAGACTGATATGACATGTGGTAAAACTCTGCATAAAATCTGATAAACCTGGTTCATAAGTACTGAAACTGAAATATAACTTATTAATTCTGAAAACATATATTTTCTGTATTTTAAATTTGCCAAGAGCTTATATAGGTCATGAGCTGTAACAACTGTTGCATGAATACATAGAGGGGTGTCCTCGTCATGCTGTAGAGGGGTGACCTCTAAATAACTGTGCTGGGTGGAGGGATCAGCTCCAATGTGAAGGATGTAGAGCACACACCACATTCACCTGCTAAACTGTAAACTGTAGCCTAGGATGCATCCATACGCCCCACTAATTAATACTGATAAAATGGCCAAGCTGAGCTGAGTGGGACGATGCAGGATATCACTCTCCTGCATGTGAGTCACGACACCGGTGCCTCTAGTGCCGTGGTTACGGTACCTCCGTAACTAGTACATAAACTAAACATGCTTGTATATAATGCTCAGGCAATTTATTTAATTCTTAACATGATTACTGATAAGTTTAAACATATACTGAGGAAAACATTTGGCTGAAGTTGGGGAAATCCTAATCATGCATAGAAAGGAAGTCCTTACTGAAAGGACGGGAAATCCGTACCTCTAGTCCAGTAACTGACTGAATGGAAGACTGAACGAATACTACTCGGGCTTCACGCGTGCTACATGAATAAAAGACGCGAACAAGTTAACTGACATTCGTTTATTAAATTTTACTGATCTTACTGGTTTCTTATATTTATTCTATTTTGATTCTGAAATTCTGTACGTATACTAACTGATAAATTGGAATTTATAATGATTCATTTTAATGTATTATTTTCTAACATTTATTTAAGGTACAACGTATTTCTTGACGTTATAGTATTGTCATATTAAGAACCACGCTAAAATAGAAAGTTCCTTAATTTAGAAGGTTCTCAAACAATTTAAATCATTTTCTAAAAGTATACCCTTTTAAATATTAACGAACTAATTTAATTTAATACACTTAAAATATATTTTAAATATTTATTAAACAATTTAATTTAAAAAGGTATAATATAAAAAAAAAAATTTATTTTACTATTTATAATCATGTCCCGAGCCTACCGAGCCCATCTCGGTCGCACTAACCGAATCAACATAATATACAAAAATCTGTCCACAAGAATTAGCGACAGAATTTGTGTCACTAAAACTGTCGCTAATTCTGCCCTTATTAAAACTGTATACAAATAACAGTTTTGCGACAGTAACATTGTCGCTAAAACTGTCGCTAACGTTATTAACATAACCATTTAACAGTCCCACATTTTCCCACTGGTTTACATATGGTTCCCACTGTTGGGGCTACGGTTCCCACTGTTTACATAACCCAAACGCACCCTTATTTTACCCGCAGCCCCCCAAACGCACCCTTATGACGAACCTGGCCCTAGCCGCCCCTGTGTGGGTCACGGCTGGGCGAAGATGGAGTCACCGGGACAGGGTGTCTCGGTTTATATAAACCAACACCGTCCGGTCATTACAAGCTAAACAAACACCCCTGTTGTAACCTTGCCGCCACTGCCCCTAAATGGGTTTGCGGCTGATGAGATAAAACAGCCACTGAGACATGTGATTACGTAGGAATAAAGGAAAACTAGGATTACCTTTGGTGGTTAGGATGAACCCGATCTCCCTCTCTTTTTTTTTTTTTTTTTTCTTCCGGCGGCACAACACAAAGAAAACCCTAATTCCTCTTTTTTTTTTGTGTACTGATTATGGGAAAAGGGGTATCCCCCGTTTGGTTTTTTTGTGCAAATAAACACAATGGGCTAAAGCCCATTCTCTTCTCCTTTATATTAAAACCGGCCCTTTCTTTCCTTTTATTTCTTATTATTATTATTTTTTTAAAACTTGTATAATAATAACACTTGCATAATCATAATTCTTGTAACATTTTCTTATGTTGTTTTCGTCGATAAATTCTACGTAAATGTTTTAAATAATAAACCGCGTATTTACATTTCTCGATTTAAAATACGGGTTTTACAAACTCTTTGTGCCATTGTTCTATAATACACAAAGATGAGATTTATTAGCTGATCAGTAAGATTATTATATTAAGCTGCATGAAATGTGTATGCTTAAAATTCACAACAAATTTGATAACCTGTCAAGAGTTCATAATAATATATATACAAACAAACAAGTAGGTGATAACATGTCAATTCTGGTGAATAACAATATAATACAAGTACAACCAATCTAAGACAGAGATACAACAATCATGTCTGAAATAGTGGTACACATGTTTGTAGTACAACAAAAGATAACCTACCTACTAAGGTTAGGTGCTAATGATACGGATACAACTGAAATGAAATATAAGTAAAAAAGACCTAAATCATGCGAGCTGAGATGCAACTCAATGCTTGTCATGATGTACAAAGAAATCTAGCCTACACTAGTATGGCTGCCTGCAGGTGCGGATGGTCCAGCTGGTGGTGTGGGTGCACGATCATCCTACATGCGAATCATAGCTCTCCTGGTCTCCCGGGAGAATCTCATAGTCTCGAGCAGCTGAAGCTGGCGTGTAGTATCGACACTCCGAAGTAGATCCGTCTCTGCAGTGACTCCCTGGTGACGAAGATCTGCCAGGTCTATGAAGGTCTCCTCCTGTGTGAGTATGGAAGCCTGGGTCTCGTACGAGTGACCCTCCAGTGAAGCTAGGCGATATCGGAGGTAAGAAACCTAATCCAACATCCACTGTATGGTTCCCTGGGTCATACCCAAAGAACTCTGAGTGGTATGTGACTCACCAGCCACAGTCCAATAGAGAGAGTTAAATCTCTCCTGAAGTACGGCGCAACCCTGCTGGTCCGCCTAAAGTAAGGCATGGATTAGTGTGGTATCCTGTGCCTGTCGAGCTACAAGAGCGTCGACCTGTGCATGTAGTGCGCCAAGTCTGGCCTGGCTAGCTCCCGAACCTTCTCCTACCTCGAAGGTCGAGTCAGGAGTAAAGTCGCGCCTCCTCTTGCGAGGTGGCAAGGCACTAGTGGGGTAAGTGTGGAGTGCAGAAGGTGGTGGCAAGGGTGGTAGAGTAGGTACAAGCTGATCCGCCTCCCTAGGTGGAGATGCAGGTACATCCGGTAGTGGTGATGTAGGAGAAATAGCAGGTGGTGATGGGGTAGGAGAGTCTGATAAGATGATAACTCCATCAAGCTGGTCATCTCTGGACTCGGTGTGGGATGCATGTCCGGCAAGTACCGATGTCGGCGATGGCGGTGTGATGGTAGGAACCATAAGCTCCTCGAAAGTAGTCACGATGGTAGGTGTCGTCATGATATCTGAAATTAGTAGCATTTCAAAGTTGAATAAGTTTTAGCTTACACAATTCAAAAAGTTTTCAAATGCATATGCAATCCGATTTATGTCTCTTTTTAACAATGCTTGTTAAAAATATGTCTAGATACTTAAGTGACTTAATAACTTGGAGGTTATAAATCAGCGTACAGTTAGTCCACATAATATATGCTATATGCCTAACTATAAGGGTTCCCGAAAATCAATTTTCTTTTTAATTGATTTAAAATTTCAGTTATAGTCCAGTTTAAATTTTTATTATTTAAAATTTTTTATTTTTGATCTGGTTCTCTATAACTATGCGCTCTGATACCATTTCTGTAACACCCCCATAATGGTCAAATGCAGCTGAATAGTACGTGGGATGTTGCTTTGGTGGATCGATAGCACACAGTATATAGAGCAATGATCATAATAGTCATTTAAAACATATCATATGAATTAAATTGTACATATTTAGTATCTTGTCTTAAAACAACATTTATTAATAATGTGAAAAATATCCCAGCCCGTTGGTAACATGATGCTTCAATGATGCTGGAATCCCATGCATGAACTTGTTTATTTTCTTGAGAAAACATATAAAATAAAATGTGGGGGTCAACAGGAAGTTGGTGAATTCATAGGTTTAATTAAATAAATAAAAGTATTGATATGCCAAACACCACGATCATAGTAGGACAATCACAACCAATATTATATTAGTTCCTATTGCCCAGTAATAGAAGCTAGACATGATGCTCAGTACGCCCATTGGGTCTATCCTGATGTTGTTTCCCTCAGTCCGACAATGAAATAAACCTGTTGCTTGGCCTAAGCGTTTCGTGATAGCAAGTCACACAGGCCGGGTGTTGTCAATACCCGAATAGATCTATTCATAACATTTCGCGCTACACTACTAACTATTACAGTCCACGGAAATGGGGCAAACAATAGCCAATAAGTTATTATATGTTGATGTTACCCGTGCATGTTTGCATATCAAAAGTTAAGTATGTTTTCTCCCCCAGTTATAAATATGGTAAAGATGTGGCCATGAACTCACCTCAGTGGTAATGATGTAGTGATGATGTCACTGAATAAACTGGCACAGTATGATCAAGAAGTGATGAAATTACCTAAGTAATTTAGATGACTCAATAGATGCAAAATAATAATGCATGATAAATGTATTGATGAAAATGCATGATCACGAATTAATAAGTTGTTACGATGGTTTAAGTATTTCAATTTATAATGTGTTGTCAATAATATAATATATTTTTAGTTTCTAAAAATATATTTAGATTGTCTAATAAAAGGGTAATAAATTAAATAAATAGATTTTTATCTAATTTAAATAATTGTAAGAAATTAATATTCTATTAATTTTCTTAAGGTTCTAATTATATTTAATATGATTTGTCGGTTTATAAGGTTTCGTAAATAAATTTTAATAATTTATTTAATTATCTAAAATGACTTAATTTAATTTACTAATAAAATAATTTATTAATACTTTTAATTAAATTAAAATTACTAGTAAGTCCTCGTAATATAATAATTTTCAAAACAACCCTTAAAGTTTAGTTCGTTTAGTATTTCACCTCGTTAGTCCTCGTTTGTTAACTTTATTTCAAAAACACGCCCCTAGGGCTTATAATACTTTCATTATATGGCAATTTAAGTCCCTAGGGTTTCCTACTCTCGAAATATTTACAAACCGAGTCCCTAGGGCTCGGTTTAATTTTATGAATTGGCAAAACACCCCCCTCAAGTCTCAAACATATTAAAAGTAAGGGTTAGGGCTCGAATTAAGTTTGGATATTGACATAACTAGTCCCTCATAACTCGAAAATATTTATTAATGTTTCTAGGGCTCGTATTAAGTTTGCAAAATGACACATTTAGTCCCTTAAGTCTCGAAAACATATAATAAGGATTCTAGGGCTTATATTAAGTTTCCAAAGTGACACTTTTAGCCCCTAGAGTCTCGAAATATTTAATAAAAAGGCTAGGGCTTGTATTAAGTTTCCAAAGTGGCACATTTAGTCCTTATGGTTTGATTAGTTCATGATTTAAACACACACGCACCCTATATTTTCTGAAATGACAATTTTGGTCCTCGAACTTCTTTAAAGTCACGAAATGTATATACATGTTTTATATATTTATGTTTTTGACTTATAACTTTCACCAAATAGCAAGGATGGCCCGAAAAGTCTCCCAAAATGAGATTGGGCTTAGTTGGCCCAATAGGGTTTCGGTTTTGGGCTTCATGGGCCTAATGGGCTAACCCTTTGGGCTTGTCTAGTCTTAATAAGCATACTAATTACCTACTAGTTAATGTGGGCTTATGGGCTTATTTATTTAGGTTTATATGTCGTGGATTATATAAGTTTATATGGCTTATTTATCTCGGCTTATATAAGTTTATGGGCTTATATGACTTGGCTTATATGAGCTTATATGTCTCGGCTTTATATAAGTTTATGGGCTTATATGACTTGGTTTATATGAGCTTATATGTCTCGGCTTATATAAGCTTATGGGCTTATATGACTTGGCTTATATGAGTTTATATGTCTTGCCTTATATAAGCTTATATGTCTCGGCTTATATAAGTTTATGGGCTTATATGACTAAGTCATTTAACTAGGGCTCACATTAGGTTTCTAGAAGCAAGTTTCTTACGAGTTCATAGTGTTTTGAAGCAAGTTTTTCCACGAACACAATATAAGCCGTGGGCTTACATGTTGTTAGTGGTTTGTCTTAGGGTATTTTACGTGTGCATGCACTCCTAGCTTCATTTCCATGGCTTATATATGCATGAAAAGTAAAAAGAGTAATGAAAAGATTGAAATAAGGTTAGGGAGGTCTCATACTTACTTGTTTCAAGAAAAGATGGTGGATGATCAAGTAATAAGGCTCCTATGGTTCGGGTTCATCCTAAACGTGACCTAGGAAGGTCTTGGCTTGACTTGAATGCTAAATATCTTGTGTAGACTTGCACAAAATGATTTGGAAGACCAAGATCTTGTAGTAGTAAATGTTTGGTTTCGTCTAGGTGTTTTGTGAAGTGGTGATCCGAATTTTGGAGTGAAGTAAATGGGAAGTGGGAGTGTAGTTTGGTAAATATCCAAGTATGAAGATAGTGGATGTGGTCTAGGGTTGAGCCACGCCAAGTAAGAGAAACACCCAAGATTTGAGGTGATTTGCAAAGTACTTGGAGGTACTAGGTTGTTAATGCAAATGTGGGTACATTTGGCTTTTGGTGTGTCTTTAGCCGTCGCATACATGCCTTCCAAGGGGACAAATGGGACTTGCATAGTAGTTGCAATTAAGGGAAGGTTGTACATTGCATTTGGTTTCTGTGGTGTGTTCATATCACACGTCTAAGGGAAAGGCACAAGTGCTAGGTGTCTTAGTTTTATATACTTGCATATCTAGGCTTAGATATTAGTTAGTACATCTCATTAATGTAAAAACATGTACATATGGTCTTGGTTTGAATATGGACGATGGTTTCTAGCTAGTCAAGAGGTGTGAAGTGACTCAAATAGTATATGGTTTAATTAGAGTGTGTTGTACAAGGTTTTTAAAGTCAATGTATATTTGAAAGAGGTTTTAGGTAGGTATAGTTGTGTATGGTATAGTATTCGGCTAGATATATAAGTCTAAGGTAGTTTTAGGTTCAAATTTAGTATCTTGGTATGGTTACTAGGAGTCTAGGTATAATATAGTAGAAGTAGGTTCAAGTCCTAAATTCATTTGGTTAAGTTTTGGGATCCTTGGTGAAAGTATAGTCATAATTAAATGAAAGTATTATTTACTTTATTAAAATGTAAGATACTTAGTGAAAATGAGTTGGAATGGGTATTTGTAATGTTTAATAATAAAAAGTAGTTGATGTCGTATCATAGTATTATTTATGAGGTGAGAAAAATATATAAATATATATTTTTGAAGCTTACAATAGTTCCTTGATAATTGTTATTATTGTGATCATTAGTTTAGATTTTTATAAATCAATATGATGAATGCTTATGATCAAGTATTTTAGCTGACTTAATAGTCCCAATATATTATTGTTTTAAAGCCTTGTATGCTCATATGATGTAGCCATACAAATGTCCTTATGATTAAATACTCATAATCATAATTTAATGTCATGTGATCAAATGTTTCCATGTTTTGATGATTTAAATGATGTATGCTCATGTATGATGTATATGATTGCTCAAAAGATTTCATGCAAAGGTGGTAATATATATAGATATCATGAGGTGACGTGTACAATGATGTCATAGTCAAAAACTGAAATTTACAGGTTTTACAATCCCTGAGCAAATTTGTCACGTCTTTCCCACGGATGTCTAAATAATTAAATCAGTGGGAATCCGTGGGTAAGTTTGCCACGACTTTCCCACGGATGTTTAAATAATTAAAACAGTGGGAATCCGTGGCAAAATTTCCCACGACTTTCCCACGGATGTATAGCTAATAAATATAATGTGTAAACAGTGAGAAAATCCGTGGGAAATTTGCCACAATTTTCCCACGGGTGTATAAATAGTGGGAAATTTATAGTACATTTGCCACGACTTTCCCACGGATGTATAAATAACAAAAATAACGCGTAATCCGTGGGAAATTTCTCACGACTTTCCCACGGAAGCCTTAGTCAACGCTTCTGTGGGAAATTTGTGCGAAATTTCCCACGGATATTTTTTTTGTCATTTCAGTGGGAAATCCATGGAAATACCGTGTTAAATTTCCCACCGTTTTTATTTTGTGGGAAAAATTCCATGGTTAAGAGCTATTTGTGTAGTAGTGAAAGATACTAGCACACATGCATTGTGCAATATGCGTGTTTCCATGGTGTTCTTATTAATTATTTTATTCGTAACTGTGTGGGGTATCTTTGTATAAAAGTGATATTTTTAGAAATTTGAGAATAGTGATAAGCATTATGAGCAAAATGTTAAAAGAACGACGATGTGTTGAATAGTTATGTAACGTTGATGTATAACATGGGAAGAATAATATCATCGTGTCTAGTTTGATAAGTTTTAAAACTGATACAATTTCAAGACTGTGACACTTGTTAATCTCTTTTCCTAATTGTTTACATTTAACCTAGATACGCATACCTATTTTTCGAGATCAAAGCCATAGGCAAACTTCAACAAAATAAGACTTTACAAAGTTGAAAATTATAAGTGTTTTATGCTGTTTACAGTGTTATGTTGATTCGAGGGTAGCCATATGTTAAAAGGGTGTTGCTTTATTATAAAGTAATCAACTAAAACTTGTCTTTGACTAACATCGTTTACGTATATGATATATTAAGTGTTGTGATAGTTAGTCATTTGGTTTTACACGTTAGGTAAGGACCTTAATGTAGGATCAGAGTCTAAAATCGGAGCAACATTCACCATGAGTATAAAGGTTTTTGTCTATTTGCATATAGAGAATATAGAATGTGACTGTGAGTAACTGAAAGACTGCTCTGAGAGATTTGGAACTTATGTAGCTTGGTCATTAGAGGGAAATGGGCGCACATAAGGTTGCGTGTGTCTCTCTGTATGCAATGTGAATGGGGGACAATTAATCGAGAAGATAAGAATGACACGTGTCGTGTCATCCTTGGTATTGTTATGTTAATAGGATGCTCCATGAACGCTTGCATGTGCTCAGCGCACGGTTCATAATATTACCTCATAGTTGAATGAGGTAATGAGACATGTTATTTGTTGTGATATCAACTCAGGGAAGATCCAAGTCTCGACGCACCCGCTAGGCTTAACTTTACAGGTGCCTTGTTTGAGAAGATACTTCTCAATCGAGTTGTATTAGGCCCATGAACCTCTTGGGCCTTATCATGGGTACTTTTCGAATGTATGGTCTTTAATTAGTTGAGATGGTCGTCTCATACACTATCAAATATCAAAAAAGTTTTGGCCGATTATTATGGATGCTACACCAAACTAAGGTTGCACCGGGCTCGGACCGAACCAGAACGAAGACCGAAATGATCCGAAACTCCGGACCGAGACCGGACCAAAATGGTCCGGTCCGGGTTGGTTCAGTCCTCGGTCAGGTCCGGCCTTATTAGGCATAATCGACAAAATTTTTGATAAGACCAATCCGGACGGACCGGACCGAGAACCGGACCAAAACCATCCAGTCCGATACAAGTTTCCGATGTGGACCGATTTTAGATTTACCATGCTCGGCCCTACACCAAACATCCACCGATTATCTTACTGACATCGTCCGTAATACTCAAACGTAAATAAAAATGATGCTAAAAAGTCATCATATCGTCATTGTTAACAATGCAACGTTTAACTAAGAACGACGATTATAAACTATATAAACCGAAATCAAATAAAGCCGGTTCGATTTGAATAAGTGTGTTTTGATGCGAACCGAACCAATTAACACTGAAAAAATAACAAAACCGGACAGAATAGGGTCGGGTTGGGTCGGTTTTGTTACCGGTTCGGATCGGTTTTCAATAACTATATAAAAAATTCAAAACTCCCCCTAAAAACTAACTAACGCCGTTAACTCCACCCAATTTAAACCCCCTTCATTTCCTCACATTTCAGTTACAACAACAAACCCTCACACACTAAAAACACACACACAGAGAATGAGAGAAATCCTTCACATCCAAGGCGGCCAATGCGGCAACCAAATCGGTGCCAAGTTCTGGGAAGTCGTCTGCGCGGAACACGGCATCGACTTAACCGGCCGTTACGCCGGCAACAACGAACTCCAGATCGAGCGCGTAAACGTCTACTACAACGAAGCGAGTGGCGGGAGGTTTGTCCCGCGTGCTGTGTTGATGGATTTAGAGCCAGGGACTATGGATAGTTTGAGATCAGGGCCGTATGGGCAGATTTTTCGGCCTGATAATTTTGTATTCGGGCAGAGTGGGGCGGGGAATAATTGGGCGAAAGGGCATTATACGGAGGGTGCGGAGCTGATTGATTCGGTTTTGGATGTTGTTAGGAAAGAAGCTGAGAATTGTGATTGTTTGCAAGGTATTTATTTAGAATTTTCTTTGCTTCGTTGTCGTGTTTTTGGTTTGGTTTCGGTTTACTGAAATGTGTGGGTGTTTTGTTAGCTTATTTATTAGGATTGTGAGCCTGTTTTTTTGGGGTTTAGATCTTATCAAGTTAATTTATGGCTTAAACAAGTTATTAACTCAACTTGTGAAGTGTTTGTTGAAGCTTATTTGTGGGCTTATGAGCTTATGTGTTCTCGGCTTATGTGTCATAAGCCCAAAATTTCTGGCTTATTTTGAGACTTGTCTAAGCTTATTATGATATAGTAAATTGATATAAGCTCATAACTCTCAAAATAAGCTGAAAATTTCAGGTTTATGATATATAAGCCGAAATTAAATCAAATAGGCTCACAAGCCCACAAATAAGCTTAAACAAACACACCTATATGTATTTGGTTTATGTTTCATAAGCCCATTTTTCCGGCTTATTTTGAAATATGTGGGCTTATATGAACTTATTATGACGTAATAAACTTGTGTAAGCTCATAAATTTAAAAGCAAGCCGTAAAAAGTGAGCTCGCTTATGGAACATAAGCTGTAACTGCATAAGCTCATAAGCCCAAAATTAAGCTTAAACATACACCATTTGATAAGCTCACAAGCCTAAAAACGGTGAGCTTATATGCTTTAATATTTACATAAGCCTAATAAATAAGCTAACAATACGCCCCCAAATTCATTTTATGTGATTGTTTTTCCATGCGTGATTCAGGATTTTGAGGAGTATTATATATGACTTGATATGATACGTTGGTACTTATATCGGTTTGTTTAACAAGTGAGATTGTGATCGTCTTGATTTATTAGTTTTGTTATGTTTGTTTGAATGTTATTGAGTATATTTTGAAAAGGTTAGTATTTACTGATTATTGTTTCTAGGTATTTTAAGGCAAAATATTGTAGATCTTGTCATTATGGAGGGTTTGGCTTTGGTTTGATTAGTTAGTGGTGGTTTTACATGTGTTAATATATTATTTTGTGATTAGTATGATAGGTGAAATTGGATATGACCTGATAGGATAAACTGATATATATATCTGGTTGTTTAACAAGTGAGATTGTGGTGTATGATTTGCTTGTTTTGGATCTGTTGGCATTGTTATATTCGTATGTTAAATGTATATGTAACTGAAATAGTAGTATTTTGGTAAACTATTTTCATTTTGTTGTTTGCATTTTTGTCAATTTTGTACTCCTTATGTGATTGATTTAGTAAACTTAAAATTAGTATCTTCTGATGGTATGCTGTCTAAAGCGCCTGCTATGCATCTTATGATTACGTAGTTTTCATTATCCTTGTTATTTCGCTCAATCACACATGCACATACGTCTAAGCACATCCACCTGCGCTCACAGACTTGCCGAATGTCTTTCTGAAAGCGGTCTCCCTATTCTCAGAGTCTCAGGTTTACCCTACGGTAGAGCCCTAGGGGCAGGATGAGTTTACATTCCACCTCCCTCATACCCTGATCCGGCGAGGTTGGGTATGTTGTTAAAAATGCATAATCATATCCTTCCTAAGTTCCTAGTGTCTTATCTCTCATTTGGATAGTGCTGATGTGTATCCTGGATGAGTGGATGGATGCCCAAGTGGTCATCAGATCTACTTTGAAATTAGCTTCTTTATCACAGAAAATGATTGCAATGATGTATGTTTTTAACTTTTTTTATAGGAATATATAATAATCAATTGATCACATAATGAGGACCATATGTTGGAGCACAATGTTTTTGTTTTGATAGAAAAAAAGGGATCCATATACAATTTTTCGATGACGATGTGATAATTGTATTTGCAAATCTATTTAATATATTCATTAGGCATAAAATTGACCATGTGATTTTTTATATTGTAATAGATTAATAGTGTTAAAACTGAAGTATATGT
Source organism: Glebionis coronaria (assembly GCA_025667525.1). NCBI lineage: Eukaryota > Viridiplantae > Streptophyta > Magnoliopsida > Asterales > Asteraceae > Glebionis > Glebionis coronaria. The sequence continues at coordinate 111,869,431 of CM046875.1, forward strand.
ACCATATTCAACGGGTTATTACTGTCACCCATCATTAGTTTTATTCCTTTCTTTGTCACCATCTACGAAACGTGTATTAATGACTCATTCCGTTCTAAGAGCGCAACCAGTGATAGGAATGGAATGGTAGTGACACTTTTCGGTACTCTGTGGCTCTGTGTCATATGACGGTTCTTCAATTTTGATCAATCAAACATAATAGAATAAACATTGTAATGGAGAGGCTCATCACCATTTCATTTCGTGATTTGGGAGTACTGTTTGACCAGGAATAGATCTTTAGTGTATATGGTTTGTTTGACAGTAATGGAGTCATGCATGAATGGAAATATATGATTGAGTGACAAAGTACCATTTGATTCAAATGCACGTACCTTTAATTTCATAACATTATCAGCTAAAAAATATGTGGTCAACTGAATAAACATAAGCATAATAATGAGTTGATGCTAATTGTCAAGGGTATATTAGTAAAGAACCGGTTACTGCAGGAATATGTTTCGTGCTCAGATTAACCACATCATTAAAATATCAAACCATTCAACAGTTTTGTATTTCATTGGAATGATTTAGAATTCCTATTTTGATTCCTGCCTAACAATGCGGAGTATTATCTTGGATAAATCAAACTATTGTAAGTGTTTTGCTTATTAACTCTGGTTATCTGCTTATTTCATGTAGAAATGAGCTTGCCTAAGTTTTCGGTGAGACCTAAAAGTCTGATAAACGGCTTAAGCCCCTGAAGCTGGGATCTGCTTTTTTAACAATCAGTTTCAAGTTGATTATTCAAAATATTTTATTCCAGTCAAAAGAATCATAAGCAGTCTGTAATCTAGATAAGCAATCACAAACACCCCTAAAATTGTTTTTTTGCTGTGTTAAATTGCAATAAGCAGTTTTTACTAGCAACTTCTAGGCTTGCTCTTTCTTTTTGATAAGTAAAAGTTACTATGCTATGTACTAGTTCTAAGGCATGACCACAAAAAAGCTTGTTGTATGCGTCCTTTTTGCTTGGTCTCTTGGATCTGACTATCTTGTTGTACATGTTCTTTTTGCTTGGTCTCTTGGATCTGACTATCTGAGTATCTTGTTGTACGTTTTCTTTTTGCGTTGTCTCTTTGATATGGATAGTGGTCTTGTGGAACCCTTAGAAAACTTTTATATAAAATATATGTGATATGTGTAAGAATTGTGGCTGAGTATTGTTTTTTTCCATTAAAGCAGTATGGCAGTTAGCCCGTTGTGTATCTAAAGCGTCTTGTACCATGTTAGTGCTAATCTCTGTTTGTTTAATTTCAGGTTTCCAAGTGTGCCACTCCTTGGGTGGTGGGACTGGTTCTGGAATGGGAACACTTCTAATTTCCAAAATCAGAGAAGAATACCCAGACCGCATGATGCTTACTTTCTCTGTGTTCCCATCTCCGAAGGTCTCTGATACTGTTGTAGAGCCTTACAATGCCACACTTTCGGTCCACCAGCTTGTTGAGAACGCAGATGAGTGTATGGTGTTGGACAATGAAGCTCTGTATGACATTTGTTTTAGAACCCTGAAGCTCACTACACCAAGCTGTAAGTTTTTTCATATACAGAGTAACTTTATGAGAGTTGATATATCTTGAACACAGGCTTGGCATATTTATCCACTTGTCATCTTTTCTCTTGTGGGAATATTTGGCAGATGTGTTTGTAAAGGTGATGAGTTTGGCCCATTTACTTACGAATGGATCGATTTGGTTCTGTTTGATTTCAGATGGGATTTACTTATTTTTTTTAGTTAAACGGATTAGTCGAGTGAGTTAGAAGCCGTCCAATCTCTCTTTTAAATACACATAATCTCCTAAAGCTTTTTGTTACATAGATTTAAGTTATTACTGTAATGCTATTAATTTGTATTAACTCATCAATTATTGATAAAAAGAATATATATACAAAGAATTAGCAAGGTATGTGTCACTAAAATCTTCTTTTCAACCAGAATGTATTTTGCCTCACTTGAAGTACCCACTTTGTCACCTGGATGCTTGAAACACCTTTACTTTTTACTTTTTCCGGTCAATCATTTTATATCTGCATCGTTCAGGTTCATGACTCATGATAACTTTAAAAAAATAAACTTGACGTCACTTTTCTACTGCAGTTGGAGATTTGAACCATCTAATATCTGCTACAATGAGCGGGGTAACTTGCTGCCTCCGGTTTCCTGGTCAACTCAACTCTGATCTCCGCAAGCTAGCAGTCAACCTCATCCCCTTCCCTCGCCTGCACTTTTTCATGGTTGGATTTGCACCACTGACATCTCGTGGGTCCCAGCAATACCGTGCGCTGACTGTACCTGAGCTCACTCAACAAATGTGGGATGCCAAGAACATGATGTGTGCAGCTGATCCTCGTCATGGCCGGTACTTAACAGCGTCCGCCATGTTCCGAGGTAAAATGAGCACTAAGGAAGTTGATGAACAGATGATCAATGTCCAAAACAAGAACTCTTCCTACTTTGTTGAGTGGATCCCTAACAATGTCAAATCCACTGTTTGTGACATCCCACCAACGGGGCTTAAAATGGCTTCTACCTTCATCGGTAACTCAACATCTATCCAGGAAATGTTCAGAAGGGTGAGTGAGCAGTTTACTGCTATGTTCCGCAGGAAGGCTTTTTTGCATTGGTACACAGGAGAAGGTATGGACGAGATGGAGTTTACAGAAGCAGAAAGCAACATGAATGATCTGGTTTCTGAATACCAGCAGTATCAAGATGCGACTGCAGAGGAGGAAGGGTATGATTATGAAGATGAGGAGGAAGAGCTTCGAGAGGATGCTTGAGTCTTTTGGTTTGCAACTGGTTGTCCTATTCGATTGGATTTTTTAAGGCCTCTGCTACCTACTTAGTGGCATGCAACTGGTTGGAAACTTGGAATCAGTTAGTTTACTATGGTTTCGAATTTAAGACCACACATCGTAGAAGTTATGACTTGGTTATGTTTCTGGATACTGATTGTGTGGTAATTTGAAGTCTTTTGCCTGGTTAGAATGTTACATCGCGTCCTTTATTGTGTGCTTGTGAATATTATTGAGTGAACATTACTTGCATATATGTGTATCGAGTGGACACTACCTGCATATAGGTGTCATAATCTATATTTTTAAACCAATTGCAACCAGTTAATGCTGTAGTTGATATCAATATTTGTCTAGTTAATAAGTTGATGTGTTCAAAAACCGTATGGTGAGATTGGCCCATTATCGGAAACCTTCCCAACCTTGCATATGGTTGTTAAATTGCAATAACCAGAGGACCACAGTTTAGGCATATCTAAAATAAACTCAGCCTTGCATATTCAATTTGGAATACTACATACAAGACCACTATTTTGGATTTGGCATGTCGAAAACGAGCTCCATCGTTGTCGATTTGGTATACCACTGGACACAGTTTGGCCACATCAACACACTGACGTTCAGCTCGGGGTGACCACCTGTTTTGACATCAGTGGCCAAAGAATCTGGTCTAAATTTAACAGCTACTAGAGTAAGAAAAAGATGAGATAAAAATATTTGTCAAACAAGTACGAAGACAGACCTCAGATTCTATGTTAAACCAACTTCAATTGCTACAAATGGATATCAAAAGAATGAAACCAACTATCCATATCTGCCAAACAATTTAGAAGAGGATCAACATCTAACAGTTTTTATAGAAAATAACCGACTGTGTGCAACTTCAGATATATTTAAGCTCCAAACTTGGGGACTTTAGCAGCTGAGACACTTGTGAGGAAGTGTTCTGCTACAATCCTTCTTTGAATCTTCCCTGTTGCGGTTTTTGGAACAGTATCAGTAATGAACACCTTCTTAGGAACCTTGAATGCAGCCAAATTCTTCTTGCAAAATCTCGACACCTCTTCCTCATCAAGGTTTGATCCTTCTCTAGGAATCACTGCACAGTTTATCTGCAACATACCCCATTGGTTTAGTTAGTCACTTCTAAATTTTGAAGAAAGAAATGTAATATTTCAATCATGAAATGTTCATGTGATGTCATTTTCCTTCATTACCTTTTTAATCATATAGGAAGATTCTTGTGATATAAAGTTATAAACAAACCTTTCAACTATTTTTAACCACAAAAAAGCATGATATAACCACTAGCCAACACATAATATGTGACTCGCATTTGCCATTTAAGGATTTGTGACAAAAAGATCATTATTCGCTTGTAAAGTTCATATATTATGTTTTAGGAACTGTTATACTTAATAAAGGTCATTAGTTCTGGCATGACGTACCTCTTCGCCATATTTGTCATCGGGCACACCGAAACAAACAGCCTGGGCAACATCAGGGTGCGACAAGAGAACAGCATCCACCTCGATAGGTGATATCTTTTCACCTGTAATAAAATAAGATTAACAAGTTGATCACACATAAAACAGTAAATCGGATTTCTTTATACAACAGTGAGTCAGCATAACTAATTAACAAACAACTGTTATAATCTATTATATCTTCATAGAATCAGCATCTAACAATAAAACATATTCTTTAATGTACCACTCGATAATAACATATAGCATACCAATAAAAAAACAAGGCACATGTCGCGTAATCTCAATTTATATAATTGTTATTTTCGTTCTTTAACTCAAATTTGGTCTACTCATATCGTTGTCCACAAGTGTATGAAATACATATGGCATCTTTAGGTCATTATTTTAATAGCCACACGTTATAACCTTATATTGCAAAGAAGACAACAGATTAACACATTATACCAAAACTATCAAATCTTGTGTTAGTTAAACACTGATCATGTGTCACCACTTAAGCATAAAGACAAAAGCTAATCGGCATTAGTTGCTTTCTGCATATAACAATAGTCACACCTATAAATCACTTTTGTAATGGTCTTAAAAAGGGCCATGAGTTACGGGGTAAAATCCACATATAAGATCTGGATTGAACATATAAGATCTGGATTGAATAGTTTAATATTACCATTATGATTAGTTAACTAGTTAAACAAGCTCATTGAAAGCTAACGTGACACATGTTGCTTAAAAAACTGAAAGGTTGTTTTCTAACATATCATCTTATTTCAAGCTATCGTCAAAAGAGATCTAATGTTAGAAAATAGTGTTGTATTCCACTATTAGATATCCACACTAATTTGGTTATTAAACTTCATGAAAAAACTCGTAATAACACTGCTGATTTTTTTTGTTATAATTATCTTAAAAGGTAAAGAACAGACGTCCTAGAACGTCTCACTTGTTATTGTATATTTTGTCACAAAGGGATAAAATTCATACAGATATCGAAAACCAATGTAATTTGACAAAATAATATTGAAAGAGTGAAGAAACAATACCTCCACGGTTAATCAACTCCTTGATCCGGCCAACAAGATGCAAGTACCCATTCGAGTCCAAATACCCGATATCACCCGTATGAAACCATCCAAATAAAAATGCAGATTTATTCGCTTCGGGGTTATTCTTATACCCACTTGTAACATTCGGACCCCGGATACAAACCTCACCTTTTTCGCCATTCTTCAACACCACACCATTCTCATCCAAAATCGCCATTTCTTGACCAACGGGTTTCCCAACTGACCCGGGAACATGGGGCCCATCTTCAGGTAACGGATTCGACGACATTAAGTGAGTAGCTTCCGTCATTGCATACGCTTCCAAAACAGGTGCTTTAAATGCCTCCTCGAGCCGATCTAATATAACTGGCGCGAGTGAGGCGCTACAGCTACGGATAAACCTAAGCTTTGGAATAACTGGTTCGGGTTTACTTAATTGACGGTCTAATATAATTTGGTGAATAGTGGGGACTGCAGTATACCATGTGGCTTTATACTTGATCATATCTTGCCAAAATGTTGTGCCAGAGAATCGTCCAGCGGCTGGCAAGGCCACGGCTCCTCCGGCACCTAGTGAGCTTAGTAACCCGGCGAGTAAACCATGCACATGAAACAACGGTAATACAATTACCGTCGAATCAGAATCACCAAGTTTATAAACTGATTTAATATTATTAACGGATGAAAACAAATTGAACTGTGTTAACGGTACACCTTTGGGACGGCTAGTGGTTCCTGATGTATGTAGAAAGAGTGCCACGTCAGATGGTTCATTAACAACCGAACTAATTTTCACATCAGAAACGGAATCTGACGTCGCAGAGAGACAAATACCGGATTCCACGTCACGTAACTCGCTAGTCACATGACGGATTCCGATTTTTGAAGCAGCTAGTTGAGCTGCATCATTACCAGATTCCGAAGTCAATAACAATTTCGCTTCGGAATCTGATAAGTAAAACTCGAACTCTTCAGCGGTGTACGCTGCATTCAAAGGTGCCGCCGTCGCTCTGACTCGAATAACAGCCAGGAACATAATCACATACTGCAAAAAAGAACACATCAAAGAAAAAATATTCAGAACCATAAAAATTAAATACTCATTATAGTTTGCCTGAAAGATGTCAATCTAAAATGTAAAAATAACATGTTGTTAGATCACGGTAACCTTTTACTAAAAAGTAAGCCATAAATTGAGCTTATGAAACATAAGCTCAAAACCAAATACAGTATGCTATAAACAGGCTATACAAGCCAAAACAAACACCCCCTACCCGTAAAAAGAAAGGGAATTTCTAATATGTGCCCTCGTATATATATTTAAGTTTGTATATAAGTAAAGTTTGAGTTTATTAAATGCAAATTATTATCTATTTATGGTAAATTTTGAGTATATTTAATGTGAATTAAATGTATTTTTAGATATAAAAGTAAACTTAGTGTTTAATAAACATGGTTTAACATGTGCTTGAGGGCACATGTTAGAAAAACCCAAAAAGAAAAGTTACAAGGACAATCCTTTGTAAAATATCTTTTAATAGTAATCTTTAAGGACAATAAATGAACACAAACTTTTCAAAATAACATTAAAATTAGTGTATTTAATGCATTTTATTGTTAATTCAAAAAGTTAGTGTTCATTATTACCTACTAACCTCCCCAGTGGGGATTGGGCATTCGGTAGCAAAACCCAAAATAAAAGCATAAACATTTACTTTAGGACGGATGGAGCGACACAACCTAAGTACCTAACCATCGTCAATTCGTCATTAATAGTCATAATATATCTATACACACGAAATATATTACTGTATAAGTTTATATATAAAGTAGCAAAAATATAAAAAAAAAGATATATATACACCCAGGGGCGGAACTAAACTACTTCAATGTTGGGGAGGGGGCGGCGCCCCCGTGGCTCGTCAAATAAAATCAAATTTAGTGTAAAAAAAATTTTTTAGGACCATTTTATTAAGGTGCACCCATTGTAAAATCGGATTGCCCCCACTAATAAAACAATGTAAAAAACTTCAAATTGCCCCCAAAATAAAAAAACAATATTATATTTATATATGTATACAACGACTTTTATTGAAAAAAAAATTTTTTTCCTCCACTCCGCAAACTTCCTGGTTCCGCCACTGTATACACCGCCTAATCGGATACATTTGTAAATGATTATTCGCGTATAAAAAACATATTTACCTCAACAGTATTCGGAAAAGTGAGTGCAACAACGTCGCCAGGATTGACACCAGCCGATAGCAGCAACGACGCAGCATGATCAATCAGATGATCGAGTTGCGAATGAGTAACATCGAACTTTCCGGAAACAGAGATAGCACGATGATCAGGAAACTTTTCAGCGACATGTTTAAGCAACCCGGTTAGAGTACTCATTTTTGTATTTTTGAAGGTTTATAAAAATAAAAAATATATGTGTGAGAAATAAGATGGGTTTAGAGGGGGGTATATAAACAGATTTGGTTTGTTTTGTTTTTGATGAGGCGGCTTGTTGACAAAAGATGGACGTCGGATTTGATTGATTTTTTTATTTGACTATGTTTGGCGAAGGTGTTTTTTGAGGAAGGTGTGTTGTATGTATTGTATGGTTTTATAACTTTCATGAATATACTTTTTCTGCTAACCGAATTTGTGTCACGTGAGATAAGCGTGACATATTCTTGGAGATAAAGAAACGTCGACATGTAAGAAATGTCGTCGACATGTATAGAAAGAAAGTGAAAAGAGTTAATTACATATGCATTGTTTATGATAAAGTGTCAAAATCACAGATTTCTCTATAAAATTACAAAATTTCATCCAAAAGCTTGTTAATTTTCAAGACTAATCAAATATACTTTGACAGATTACATACAAGTAGAACCACAAGGACCATCTTTGCATCATAATTTTTTTATTTTTCCCGTTATATTACAACAAGAAAACAAAAAAAAAACACATGCAAATCCCAAACTGGAAACTGCAAATTTAATTTACACAAACTACGAAAAAAAGACAACTTTCTAATCTATAAACCTAATCCAACATGCAAACCAAAAGGGTAAAAGCTGAATTTATGTAACATATTTGCTCAAATTAACTAATGTACGCTACTTACTTTTTTATTTCGGATCTACGCAACATACTTTCAAATACTTACTAATCTACGCAATATTGACCAAAATGTGACTTGTTTGACCGATTACCACTTAAAAAAGTTACAGTTTGGTCATTTGGTCTGCGTGGACTTCCACCGTTAGTTCTTTGACATTTTTTCATTAGAAAACTTAGTAATGATACCTTGACTATACACACATTTCTATACACGTTTTTATACACACTTTTTATACGTGCTATTATATACACGTTTTATACGCCAGAAAGTCTGGATTTTAACAGACGATTTTAGCGTCAAAACTGATCCCGTAAACTCCAAAAATCTCGCTGTAAGTCAATGTATACGTTCTCTACAACTTTCATGTTTTTCATGAAAAAGACATTTAGATGGTCGAAACCCCGATTTAAAATTGTGACAGCAATACTAGTATTTTCGGTAATTAAGTAAATCTGAATTTCGACAGTCTCTTTTAGTGTTAAAAACTTACTTTTAGTCACTAAAGTTATCAGTGACTAAATATAGACATTCTACATGTAAAATATTATAAAACAAAGTGTAAAACTTATAAAAATAACAGTATGATAAAAATAGAAAATTTAATAAGCGCAGATCGATTCCATTACGTATCTGAAAAAATAGTGAAAAGAAATTGCTCGAAAAACTTCCCGTTTAAAATTAAACTCAAGCACAAAACATGCGTCTTAAAAGTAGGTTTTTAGCACTAAACGAGACCGTCGAAATTCGGATTTACTTAATTACTGAAAATACTAGTATTGCTGTCACAGTTTTAAATCGGGGTTTCAAACATCTAAATGTCTTTTCCATGAAAAACATAAAACATGAAAATTGTAGGGAACATATACATTGACTTATCGCGAGATTTTCGGATTTTACGGGATAAGTTTTGACGCTGTAATCGTCCGTCAAAGTTCAGACTTTCTCGCGTATAAAAACGTGTATATAATAGCACATATAAAAAAGTGTGTATTGAAGTCAAGGTATCATTACTAAGTTTTTTAATGAAAAAATGTCAAATGACTAACGGTGGAAGTCCAGGCAGACCAAACTGTAACTTTTCTAAGTGGTAACCGGTCAAACAAGTCACATTCTAGTCAATACTGCGTAGATTAGTAAGTATTTGAAAGTAAGTTGCGTACAACATGAATAAAAAAAGTAAGTTACGTATATTAGTTAATTTGAACATATATGTTACATAAATTCAGCCTTTACCCAAACCAAAACAGCTGCAACCTGCAAACTGAAATTATAACCTGCAAAGTGAAACTATTAACATTAATTTCCTAATCTATAAACTTGCAAATTCCAACCTGCAAAATCTGTTAGCCTCAAAATATTGAGTCAAACAAGAATGTTCGGTCATAGGTTTATATTGTAATATTTATTAGAACGTTGTAATAGTTAGTTAAATTAGTTGTGACATTACGGGCTTGATGGTTAGCTTAAAAGGCCCCCTTTAAGGTACTAAGCATTTATTCAAGCCCGGCCCAAAACAATATAGTCCATTAGAGAACCCGCATGTGGGTGGACTATATAAGTACCCTCCTAGCATGTTAGGAGGGTGGATGATCTCATAATTCTTAATCTAATTTCGCAAGTTAATCATCTCTCTCTCACTACTTTCTCTCACTACTTTCTCTCTCTAAAATTCATATCTTTTCCATCTCATTTCTTTTAATCTATCATCATAGTTTTAGGGACAACAATTGGTATCAATCGCCATGGGGTAGATTTGTGTTTACTTGGTTGTTATCATATTTGATTTCGTGTGATTTTCATATTAAAATCATTTCGTATCAAAAAATTTTGTGTTTTTGAGCTCAAAATCTTCATACAAACTGCCTACAAAGTTGTGGTAGGAATTTGTGTTATTCATATTGGTGATTTTTCATAAAAAGTTAGAATTTTTGGCTTGATTTTTGGGAAAAATCAAAAGGTAAAAAAAATTGTTGTTATTCGGGATCAGTGCTTTTGTAACTCGGGATACTAGGGTTTTGGAGTTTTCCGAACTAGGTGGGAAAGATAGGCATTCCGAACTAGGTGGGAAAGATAGACATTCCGAACTAGGTGGGAAAGAGGCGTATTCCGAATTAGGTGGGAAAGATAGGCATTCCGAACTAGGTGGGAAAGAGACGGATTCCGAACTACGTGTGGATTTCAGATTCAGAACTACGTGTGGATCTCAGATTCCGAACTACGTGTTGACTTCACATTCCGAATTAGATCCGAATTCCATCATCATTCCGAATTACATCAGAATTCCATCATTCCGAATTACATCAGATTTCTATCGATTCCGAATTACGTCAGAACTTTATCATTTCCGAATTAGGTCAGAATTCCATCATTCCGAACTAGCTCAGAATTCCATCATTCTGAATTAGATCAGAATTCCATCATTCCGAACTAGCTCAGAATTCCAACATTCTGAATTAGATCAGAATTTCACTATTTCCGAATTAGATCAGAATTTCACCATTTCCGAATTAGATCAGAATTTCAAAGATTCCGAATTAGGTCATGGTTTAACCGATTCCGAACTAGGTCCTTGATTCATATTCCGAACTAGATCATTGTCACACAGATTCCGAACTAGGTCCTTGATTCACATTCCGATGCTATGTTTCGCTAAATTTTGTTCGAGTATTTTTTAGACTTAGCCACCATCTAGACTAGTTTCGGAATATCCTTTACACGAATATTAAAAAAAAGAGTTTTTTGGCGGGAAAACCCAAACAAAATTTATGTTTTCCTAGACCATTTTTAGGCCATTTAAGCTTTAATTTCGAATTTTGGCGATGCGAAAAATTTTTTGACCAAAAATTCAAATTTTCGGACCAAAATTCAAATTTTTAGGCCATTTTTAGGCTTTATTTTTGTCAAAAAATTCCCTTTTTCAAAATTTTTCCCTACTAGTTATTGGCTATTTATAACTTGAATTCAAAATTTGTTATTCAAAATTTTTTTCGGTTTACCGTTTTGTCGGACTGAGAAAAAATCGGAATTTTCGGAATTTCAACCACAACTCAATCACACCATATCTACTTAAGATCCAAAGTCACTTCATCATCTGAAACACTCATTATGGATTCCGCAACACAAGATGTGCATGCACTCAAATCCAAGATGCCGGTTGCAAAAGACGATGCATGACACACTTTAGATCACTCAAGTCACACCTTCGAGTTATTTCAAATGACGATTTAAAAGGCACTCGCGTCAAACTTGGATTCAAACGGGTAATCATGTCACTCACTGGTCAAGATGTTGAAACATTCACAAGCATAATGCTACTCAATGTAGATCACCTTGAACAACAACTTGCCAACGATGAATTTCAAGAGGTTGAATCCATAGATGCCGCTTTGGTTCTCGAGAATCAGTTTCAGCAATTCTTTGATACACAAGTCTCTGTACACTATGATCGAGAATTCATCAACAAATACTTCTTTGAATATACTCGGTTAGAAGTTCAAGAATTCAAGGAGACATTTCTTCAACACATGAGTGCTATAAGGAAGTCCATTGCTGAAAGAACACGTCATAAACTAAAAGTTGAAAGAAGGATGAATAACAGATTAATGCAGCAGAACGAGAGCAATGTCGATGATGGTCAAACATTGGATGCTTGTTCGATTGGCACATAAATCAGCGAGATAGAATCAAAAAAGCAGCATACCAGCAACAACTCAGGGAATGATCAAGCAACCGATGATGCATATATCAGACCCATATATGATGAGGAGCCAATGGCTGAGGTACAATTAAATGCTGTGTATGATGATCATCAATATATTGATTCTAAGATTCATGAGCTTGAAACTATGTTAGCTCAAAAGACAAAAGATTTTGAGGACGCCAAACTCGAGATTTCGAAGAAAAATGACAAATTTGAAGCTTATTTTGAAAAACTTGAAAAAGCAAACGTTGTTCTTGAACAAAAACAGGATCGTAAGATTCAAGATTCTAATGCGGAAAAAGAACATTTTGTGAAACAAATAATTTTGTTAGGATCAAAGTTGGCTTCTCAAAATCCAAGTCCTCCGCCTGCTTCATTAAGTGAAATATCTGTGCAACCTATCGACACTGTAGATAGTAATGACGCGAATACTGCTAACGGCATATTTGATAATATGAACATTAAGTTAGAACAACGTGTCGCTCAATTACTTCTACAAAATGAGCAATTGAAAGCTCAGATTCAGGAAAAGGTATTTGCATTAACAACGGTGAAAAATGAATTAAGGAAGCTAAAAGGAAATAGTGTGGATACTAAGTTAGCAAATCAGTCGATCTTGGGGAAACCTCCTACTCAACCATTCAGAAACTGCTCCGTTGCTAGACAACCGAATGCGTTTAAATCTGACCAACCCAAAACATCGAACTCGAGGTTTGCATCCCAAGTTGACGTGCGTTGCAATTTGCCAAAAACTGTCACTCCACAATCTAGATCCTCCTTAAGATATTCTGCCTATGCAAAACCCAATCACATGAATGCTTCAAGCAACTCTAGTAATAGCCCTAAGAACATGCCTAGGCGAAGTTCAAATGACACGGGTCATAAAAGCTATCTAGAGGATGCTAAGATAAAGACACAAGCAAGAGATAGGACCCAACCGAAACCTAGGAGTGCTAATCACACATCTAGGAATTCTAGACCCTTCTATGATGTGCCCAAATCAGCCTATCCTAGGAACACTAGATCCTTCTCAAATGCTAAGAACTTTGTTTGCACAAAATGTAACAAATGCGTGTTTAATGCCATTCATGATGATTGCATCACAAAAGTCCTGAACAAGGTGAACCAAAAAGCTAGAGCATCTCAAAGACAAAACCCTATAGGAAATAGATTTTCTCCAATTAAGTCTTCCGCTGTGCATGAGAAAACTAAGTTTCCTAGACCTTATCTTAAGTGGATACCAACAGGTAGAATCTTCAAAACAACTGGTCTTAAATGGGTTCCTACTGGAAAAATATTTCCCTCTAGCACGACAAAGGTTCACTGTGAACCCCCACATGGTTCTCACAAAGATATCACTAACAAATATGCAAGCATACAAACTACTGTAAAGAGTGCAGGTGCTGAAGTCCAGATTCAACGGACACCCAAATGTCCAATCTTTAAATACCGTTCAACAAAAGACACACTCAGAGTTTGGTTGTTGAAGAACCAGATATTTGAGAAACTAGTGTCTAAAGGGTTTCACAACTAAGATTTAAAATGACTTACAGTTACTTCAGATTGTGACTCGTGATTTAAAGAAAGGACAGTTGATCATGCATGATAACTTATCCTTAACAACGGGAAAATAAATCTTCTCGGTCATGAGCTTTCATTAAAGAACATTCAATGTTTTTAAGCTCATGTAAACGACTTACAGTTAAATGTCAGACTGTAACTCGAATTTCAAATAAAGGAAAGTGTATCTTTAAAGATAACTTATCCTAACAACGGGTAGAGTAATCTATCACGGGTTGAGCTTGTTAGAAAACATTCAACGTTTTGAGCTCAACACTATGGCTTGTAATCACTTTTAGATTGCAACCCGGATCTAAATTCACGGAGGAGTGTACGCTTTCGTGCCCTTACCCTCAGCAAAAGAAGTTAAATCTTCTTACACTTGAGTGGATTCGTCAAGACATTCCAAGTCTATGAACTCAAGTTTATGCTTTAGAAAAACCTTTTCGCCAAAAAGAATTGATTTTTCAAAAAGCGTTGAACACAATTTTTTCAAGAATTTCTCAATGATATTCAAAATCTTTCAAAAATTGTGTGTTCAACAACTCCTATCCTCAAAAGTTTAATGTGGATTATATCCTCGTAATGACAATTCTATTGGATCAATTTTTGAGGGGGAGCGTTCCAATATTCATGCTCAGTTTGACACATTTATCTCCCGAAAGGTTTTCAAGACTACTTTTCACAATATATTTTAATCAAATTTGGTATCTCTAATATCAATCGATTTTAGATATTAGAGATAGGGGAGAAAATATGATTAAAATGTGATCTAAAGACTCAAGCACTCATGGTTACGATCAATGATCCACAACATCTTTAATTCACGACGTTATTGGTGTCAAAAGGGTGGTTAGGTTTAAGTCCTATGATCCAACCAGAACCGGAGGGATCTTCCAAGGGACAATTCAATAGGTTATTAGAAGTCCTTAGGAAAGATGGAGTAGAATGTAAACGAAGCTAAATGCCGACTAAGTACTGATGATAGCACTGGAACAATCACAACAAGGTGCTATTAATGATGTCTTGGTAAGCATTGAAGGGGTTGAAGAATGAAAAAGAAATGTAAGGATAAAGGGTGTAAAGAAATTAGCCCCCATACAACTTAGGCAGAAACCGGGTCAACACATCATGAAGACAACGCATCATGGACCCAGTGATGTAATGCACAACCCCTCCCCAGCTGACTCAGGCTTCTCTTAAAAGAAGTTTGTTTTATTGTCACGGAGATCAACACGATTTCCATTGACTGTCTCACTCCGAGATAGTTGATATAGAATAGGTGGCATCTGCTCCAGCCTCCGACTACTAAAAGTGCACAAATCGAGTCTAAAGCCAAGAGATCAATCAAATATCGTTAGGACACACGGATGAAGATCAAGAGAGTCCTACGCTATATCCTTGTGATATTGCTAGAACACTCAGAGTGATACTACTTAGTATTCACAATGATGAGTGGAAATCCTTCCAGTGTTAACATCAAACAGCACTACGGTAGGTCATGTGTAAGATTCTTTATGAATTGAACATATGTAAAACTGAAAAGCAACAGTGGTTTGATTCTGAATTGATTCAAACTCGTTTCAGGTTTCTACGCAATATCTTTATGGTCTTGCCAGAACATTCAGAGTGATATTTATTAATATTCACAGTGATGAATGAAAATCCTTCTAGCGTCAACATCAAGCAGCGCTACGGTAGGTAACTTGCGATATTCTTATGAATCAAGCTTGTGTCAACTGGAAAGCAACAATGGTAAGATTCTTAATGAATCAAACTTGTTCTAGGAATTTGAATTGACGACTTAATCAAGCGGATATTTATCCAATTGATTCACTCTTTATGTTCGCAGTCTTGCTTTGAGACGGTCGAGTAAAGAGAACGACTAGTACAGCCGCGAAACCCTGTCAAGGAGGTTCTTAATTGAAACTACCTAATCACAGGTACGATATTTAAATATCGTGTAACGGTCTTCACCGACCGGAGGTAAAACGCTACCGATTTAGGACGGATGTCAAAGCCATTCAGTTCGTGTCTAAGTTTTGTCTCGAGAAGGTGATGTTACGGTGTACTCAGCAAAGTCAGAGATTCAAAACCACATTCTCATACCCAAAGACATTCTACAATCAAGAAAGCTAAAGACTTACGCAACTCTGATGATCAAAATCTTTCTTATCAATTAATGTAGAGGAACGACCTCTCTTCAAAGGAGATTGTTAGCAAGCTTTCAAGATTATGCAATGTATGAGCATGTGGATAACGACACAAGATCGCAAGATGGTAAAGACAAGCCAAGTATAATTTGAAGATCTCAAAATAAAAGACAAAGTCAAAAGACAACGACAAAGGCTCAAAGATCACAGCATGAAGGAACAACACTACTATTACACGTTCAAGACTCATTTATGACGAAATTCATAAATCTCCATTGGACTCCAAATATCGAAAAGGAATGACCTCACATTGGGGGAGATTGTTAGCCTCAAAATATTGAGTCAAACAAGAATGTTCGGTCATAGGTTTATATTGTAATATTTATTAGAACGTTGTAATAGTTAGTTAAATTAGTCGTGACATTACGGGCTTGATGGTTAGCTTAAAAGGCCTCTTTTAAGGTACTAAGCATTTATTCAAGCCCGACCCAAAACAATATAGTCCATTAGAGAGCCCGCATGTGGGTGGACTATATAAGTACCCTCCTAGCATGTTAGGAGGGTGGATAATTTCATAATTCTTAATCTAATTTCACAAGTTAATCATCTCTCTCTCACTACTTTCTCTCACTACTTTCTCTCTCTAAAATTCATAATTTTTCCCATCTCATTTCTTTTACTGTATCATCATAGTTTTAGGGACAACAAAATCCAAATGGCAAACTCAAACTCTAACACTAATTTCCTAATTTATAAACTTGTAAATTCCAAACTGCATTTCCTAACTTACAAACCATTTCATAATTAATCTACTTTAAACTGCATTTCTTAAACTACGAAAAAGCAGCATATAAAGTCATATTTAAAGTACCAAATAAAAGTAAACTACTTGATATGTTATTCATTGAACAATATTTTGAAATAAACCTAATTAGTTAGAGTTAATTAAAGTGTTATTACAAAACAAAATATCCCACTTCCGCTTATCCCAGAACCAAAACTATTACCTTGAGCAAGAAACTTAAGAATTTCTCTTACGAACAAAACTAGAACATCTTGCTTCTGCTTTGGTAGCTCTTGAACCAAGAACAACATTGATTATAGGAACCAAAGTATATGGTTTCTTCACCACAACTACCTTTTCCTGTATGGGTCTCAATGACCAAAGACCATAATATGTTTTGCCTCTTGTGTTGCTAGAGCTTGAAGCAATCTCTGGATATGAGAATAGGTCTTCCTCCTGAGTCTTCATAGGGACATCAACTGGTAATGGCTCTTCTTTTTGAGTATGCTTAGGGAATTACCATTTAAGATCTTTACAAACGAGAAAGTTGATCAAATCATCACTAGTTGAACACATGATGAACCATTAGATGAACCAGTGTTCGATATATATATCACCTCTGCAAAGATGTATAACGATAATGATTAAAGACTAAAAAAACATTCTAAAACAATTAATCATGTATTAGTATGATTAAAATCATGGTGCATTCTCAAAAACTTAATCATATAACACTAGGATTAAAAGCATGATCAAATGTTGTTGCTTATAATCTCGACACACTATCTTGTAACAGTTTATTCACCATGGAGAACCCCTTTTCTTGCTACATATCCTACCCATAAACGCCCTACCTATACCTAAAGGATCGAATTCATGCATCCAAAACACCCCTTGTAAAATTTACCAATGTTGCAAAAATTGTGAATCGCTAGCCGGTCGGTCGAACACCTTGTTACATGTAATCGTTCTAGACGGGATTAATCTGCGATTAATCGGATTGGCATTTTAAGCAATTTTTTGGTATTTCCGGCAAGTTTTGGATATTTCTAATAAGTTTTAGGTATTTTCGACAATATTATTCTTTAAAATACAACTTATCACACATATATATAGTTACTATAAGTGATAAACACAAGTATGGAGTGAGTTTTAGGTATTTTGGCAAAATTTGTAAGTTTTCGGCAAGTTTGAGATCCTTTGACCTTCGCTGACCACAGTTGGCCGCCATTAATCACCTTTTCATTAATCGGCAAGGTTGAGGGCCTTGTAGCGATTAAGCAATGATTAATCGGCCTTGTAAACCTTTTTTACGACATTTTAATTTACCATTCCAAATTTACCCATTTTATACCTTCAGCTATACATAAGTTAGATTAACATAGAACCATTTAATGAAAAATACTATAAGAAAGGTTCTCATAGCTAATGTTCTCAAACACACTCTATAGGACCATTTTATGTAAAATTTACAGATTGAGCAGGCACTTAATGCTAAAATGGTTAACCTGGTTCATTCTGCTTCATTTTTATCTCTTAAATACAATAAAAATTCTTCTACTTTTTATAACATCTCATGAGGATCATCGAAAAATGTATCTACTATAACAATTCATTCAACTACAAATTTAGCAAATATACAACACATAAGACACTTTCGCAATAGGGTCAATCTTATAGCAAAAAATAAAATCAAAGGTTAACCAACCTTTCACCTTTGCCTTGACCTTGACCTTGACCTTTCCATTGTCATCTACAAATATAGAAAATTTTCAATAAATCGGAGAGGGTCAATTAGATCATATATCAAAAATGAATTCATATGTTAACCAACATTTCCCCTATTTCTTGACCTTGTCCTTTTTTTCTTTTTTTTCTTGACCTTGTCCTTGCCATCTACAAATATAGCAACACTTTAATAAATAAGAGAGGGTCAATTGGATCATATATAACAAAAATAGATATTTTGCACACTACCATTCAAAACTCTCTTTCCTTTATCATCTACAATGAAAGCAAAAGAGTGTATACATGAGTAGACACCACAAAATGGGTCAATCTTATATCAATACCCACATCGTAGTCCTAACACAATAAAACCATATTCCTAATTTAAAATATTGAACAAAAACCATATTCCTAAAACAAAGGATCAATACCCACAAAACCTTATTCATAAAACCTTAAACCTTATTCCTAAAACCATAAACAAACGAAACCAGGTCATTAATTTAAACCTTAAACATACGACACCATTTCATTTATTTAAACCTTAAACGCACGACACTAGTCATTCATTAAATCAAGATTATAAATGGTAACAACATTTAAGGCTTTAGATTAGTATGCCACAAAATTACAGTATTACACACAATGAGTAAATGAAATAACATCATAAATTTCAAAAGAACAAGAATGAACAATGTGATCCACTTAATGTATACATTAGAGATACGGGTTCTTGGATGCAGGATTAGGGTTATTGGGATTTGAGAGTGGGTGATCGGAGATTTGAGTGTCAATTATCGATAAATATCTCATCCACATTTTTACCATGTTGCAAGTATCGTCCTTGGGGTTATATTTCTTATACAAACTGTCGAAGGTACCATTGGACCTCAAAGTTAACGAGTGTTTAGATGGAAATTTGGTCAAAGAACCGGTTGTTACAAAGTGACTTCCACAGGGACGACTGGTGTAATTTTTGACTTTTTAAGACAAAACATACAATTTGAGCTTACCACAGGACGATGTATGTAATTAACTAAAATGAAAAAAGTAAAATAAATAATGTCAACAAGAACTAAAGTTCATTCATTTGTACTTTTGATTAGAAGCGGAGCTAATAAGACGATTAGTAATAGTGAGACACATTTAATTAATACATTTTTAATTTATTAGTTATTCAGATTACAAACACTAATTTTACTAGACTATTTCACTCAGCCATCCTTATTGTATAAATATTTTTACAAAATTCATAAAGGAGTAATTTAAACAATAAAAAACAACACCATGGATTATTTTTTAAGTGATATTTGTCAATATGACACAAGTTCCATTTAGATCCCATTTTTATTAATAACTCGGTGAACTTATCCGGGCCTTTCATTGCTATAATGATCAACTATATAGATTAATCCCTTTTTCAAAAAAAAAGAAAACTAAATAACCAGATAGGGGTATGATGTGTCCATCTTTCATTCACACGTGTTTCTTATCTAATCATTTTACACACACACGATATTCACTCTCGATCTAACTGACACATAAACCCTAATATTTACCTCAAAACTCATGATTGATGGATATTCGTCATGAAATAACAACAAGAAATGGTAAATTGATTGTCGAGTCATCATCAATTCCATCAGAACATGCCGGCGATGGTATGTTTTTTTATTCTTATTTTCATGATTTTTTTAAGTTTATTATCTTAATAGTTTTTTTAGTTTGATTTATGCTTATTTTACTGCTTATTTTTAATTAACTACGCGTAAAAGCGATAGATAAGCCTTTTTTTAATCGTGTGATTATTTTATGAATTTATTAAGTATATTCGTTTTAGATTCTATGCTTATTTGTATTAATTTAGGCTTTTTAGATGATCATATATGCTTTGTATGTTTATTTAGTTTACTGATTATTTATTAGAGAAACATATACGATTCTGAGTATGCTTATTATTTTGTTAAGTAGTTTTTAAAGAATCATATGTGATTTTTCATCGAAGTAGCAGTAGCTGATTATGTTTCTTATTTGTATGCTTCTTTTGTTGACTGATTATTTATTAGAAATCATATGTGATTTTGAATGCTTATTATTTTGTTAGTTTTTAGAGAATCATATGTGATTCTCTATTGAAGTAGTAGTTGTTGACTATTTATTTCTTATGTGTATACTTATTTAGAGAATCGGATGTGATTTTGAATACTTATTTATTTTTTATACTTATTGGTTTTTAGTTGACAAATTATCAACTTTTTTGTTGCAATTCTTATAAACATGTTGGAATTTAACAACCATACGAATCAAATATTCATGCATCAAGAGTAAAACGTAGCGGATAGGATCGATTTACTATGCACATATTGTAATTAACATAAAGATTAAGAAAGCATACCTTAAGTCCAAGAATGGATGATCAAGTAACAAAGATCAATCAACTAACCAAACCCTAATTCCAATACACTTTAACCGGTCACCAATAACCCAAAGATCAAATTAGATCTTCTCCAAGATAAGTGCACACAACACCTCAATCAATCACCTTCGATTTTCAGATCTTGATTAAGTATAATACTTAATAAAAATCAAACCCGAAAATCCTTGTGGGTTACTTGTGGTCGTCAAACACCAAGAGAGATGGGAGAGAAAAGTTTGGTTTAATTCTATGAAACAATGAATCAAATCCTTTGTTTATATAGTTGAGCCTTAGGTTTAGTTATGAGAAGGATTACTACTTAACCTCCAAGTAATAAACCTTCTAGAACTCAAAAACTTTTCTTTCCTTTTCTTTGGGCTATGGTCGAACGATTACACCTCATGGTGTAGTTGGTTTGACTTTTTGACTTTCTATAAACTTACATATGTAATTACCTTGATTACCTTAAAGTTTAAAGTCTTATTAATTAATCATTTTTAAACCTTTTAACTTATTAATTAATTACTTGTTGTTGGGAATAAAATAAACAAGTCCCTAGCCACTAACAAGTGAAGTTATAGACACTGACAAGAAATATTCTATCCGCTGTCAAGCATGGTGTAGCCATTGACAATAAGGAATAGAAGACTCCACCCACTATGGGATTTCATGGGATGCATGGATCAACACGTTTTGTTTATTTAGGAAGATATGTTTGAATAAGTTTATTATTTATGTTTATCTTGTATAACTTCTTGATTTAGTTGATCCTTAGCTTATTGTTCAAGGCTCTTTATCTTATAAAAGGAGGCCTTAGGGTTTAATGTTTGTGACAATTTCATATATTATTCACTTTGATTATTAATCGATTGGAAGTTTGGTATGCATACTTGTTGCTTTGGTCTTTGTTCTAAGTGTTAGAATCCACATAGCACTTAGCTTGCTAGATCATACAAAGTTTCTCTACGTATTATACTTTATTTATCTCGATAATACAAAGCTAATTGATATAAGTTTGGGATCAGAAAGTGGTATCAGAGCTTGTTGAGGAACTTTGATCAAAAGAACAAAACCCTAAATCGCACAAAAACCTAATCGCAAAACTTCAACTCTTTATCATGTCGAATCTTACTAAAAACTCACCAAACCCTACTCATCCCACTAGCAACATCAAACTCCTAATTCTTGACCCTGACAACTTTGAATTATGGAAATTCAGAATGAAACAATATAAGTTGATCACTATATTCTCTGAGATATTATTGAATTTGGAAACACCTTTAATTATGATGAAAATATTAAAGAGGCTCGAGCAAAGAGAATTAAGGATAAAGCTGATGGTGATCTAGAGGGTGAAGGATCTAATGCACTAGATGAAAGAGCTACTTCTGCTCATGAGATTTCTGCAAGGAGGAATGACATGAAGGCACTTAGTTGTCTTTAATTAGTTCTTGGGCAAAAGGAGCAGTTCAAGTTTAGAAAGTATGAAACTGCTAAAGAACTTTGGGAAGCCATTAAGAATACCTTCGGTGGCAATGATTCTACCATGAAGGAAAGGAAAAATAAACTGGGGAAAGAATTTACTTCTTTCAAATCTCTTCCTTGTAAGAATCTTAGGGTGCGTTTGGTATGTTGTTATCAATCACAATCGGTATGAGTTTTGGAATGATATGGAATGACAATGGAATGACTATTACTTAATGATTCTATTATCGATGTTTGGTTAGATACGTTTTGATTTCTATGTATGGTCTCACTTTTATCTTTTAATGAATTTTTTTTAATATACAAATTGATAATTAATAAAGAAGTACATAAAACTTCAATATTTAATTACGTAAATGACCCACTTGAAAATTAAAAAAGTAAAAAATATAGGAATGTATATGAAAGGAGGCTTTAATCATAACTATCAAATACATCTAATATGTATCATTCATTCCAATATTTCATTACAATATATTTATACCAAGGGCAAATTGCATAAAAAGGTATTCATCTTTGGTCTAAATTCAATTAAAGGTACTCAACTTTTTTTTTCTCAATTTAAGGTATCGATCTTTTTCCTTGTTGCAATGTTGGGGTAATTAACGAAATTAAAAACTACTGTTTTACTTTGTTATTGCACTGTTAGTCCTTTATATTAACGACACTTTATAATAAACTCAAAATCCGTTTTTTATAATTTTAGGCTGTTATCTGCCTTTTTCGTCTGATTTTTATCGTTTTCGGTCAAAAATGGTAAAAAAACAAAAACGTCAAAAAACTGACGAGAAGTGTAAAAAATGGATTAAACTGGTAAAAATTATACGAAAAACGTAGTAAATGGTCGAAAACTATAAAATAATTAATATTGAGTTTATTAGAAAGTGTCGCCAATATAAAGGACTAACGATGCAATTATAAAGTAAACGGTCGTTTTTAATTTCGTTAATTATCCCAACATTGCAACAAAAAAAAAGATCGATACCTTAAATTGAGAAAAAAAAAATTGAGTACCTTTAATTGAATTTAGACCAAAGATGAGTACCTTTTTATGCTATTTACCCTTATACCAAACATATTTAATACAATGACAGTATTCCTTGATTACCATCTATGCATACCAAACGCACCCTTAGTGAAGTCAGAAGTCGTTTGTAGGATCTTATTGGCAAACTTGACTTCATGGGACTAGAAATAGAGGATGAAGACATTAACTCTGTGTTTCTAAGCAGTCTTGGTGAAACTTGGTATGTTGAGGCTAATGCATTGCTATGTACAAACAGTCACAAGAACAAAACTCTTGATGACATCTATAATAAATTAAAAAATATATAACCTAAAGCTTTGAAAAGGAATGGAGGTACTTCTACGATACATCCTAGAAACATGGATTTTGTTTCTAACAGTGGATACAACCCTCTTGATAGTGGGTCTGTAACTCATGACAATGGATTAAATTATGCATCCACTGTTACATCCTTCTCATCATCTATAAGTGTTAAACTTGTTGGAATTGATTTGGATACTGTTTGTGCATATATTGCTGCTTTTCCTCTAGGTTCTCAAGTTATGTATGAGGATCTTGAACAAATCAGTGATACAGACCTTGAAGAGATGGGCATTAAGTGGAATATGGCACTTAGTAGCATAAGAGCCAACATATTCTACAAGAGGCTATTCAATAGAGGAAAGTCTGCTGGTTTTGACAAATCCAAAGTTGAATGCTTCAATTGTAATAGAATATGCCACTTTAAGAAGGAATGCAGATCACCACTCAGGAATGATGGAGGAAAAGATTCAAGAAGGACCATTAAGATAGATGATGATGATTCAAAGGCTATGGTAGCTATGCAAAATATTGATAGAGTTGGATGGGATTGGAGCTTTATGGGAGAAGAGACAGAGCAGAATCAAGCATTGGTGGCTAAGAAAGAGGATCATGTTCAGTTTGCTCTCATGGCGAAATCTTCCTCATCTTCTTCATCTGATTATAAGGTATACAATGATGCTTTTTGTAGTAAGGGTTATAGGAAAACACTGAAAGTCTTAAATCTGATGTGTTATCCTTAAATGAAAAACTATCAAATGTAGAGGCTAACTTAAGAAATTACAAAAGAGGCCTTAGACAATCTTGGTGTTGTTATTGAGTATATGAAAATGGAAATGGAACTTAAGGATAAAATTAAAATCCTAGAAAGAGACCTAAGACGTAGTTTTGAGTCTAAAGCTAGTTTAATTAAGTCTAATACTGAATTACAAGCCAAACTATATGAGGCCATTAAGTCTAAGGAAAATATGGGTTTTAAAATTGAAAAGTTTGAAAAGGCCAGTGAAATATTAGACAAGTGTTTGGGTAAACAATGAAATCCCAAAGACATGTCTAGGATTGGTATGCACGCAAAGGAGTACGATGTTGTTCCACCTCCTCCTGGTGACTTTTATGGGGTTTCTAGGAGAAAAGACTTGTCTGGAACTGGTATTACAGAATTCCAAGAAAATATTTTTTTTCTCCTGAACCAACTGTGGTTGACCCTATTAAGGAGTATGAGAGGAAAAAACTGATTTGGAACAGTGGAAGGCAACAAATCTATTTCTCTTTGTTAAAGGAGGATTGCTGAGTGATGAATCTAATGACTCTAAGCCCATTGGTGTTACCAATCTTGTTTATGGTAAGCCAATTAACCTAGGTTCCGCAACCAACAGTAAATCTAGTGTTAGATATGCTGAGATGTATAGAAAATCTAGATCACCTATTGGAAGTCAGGAAGTGTGAATGGGATGGGTAGTAATCATTTTAGACCTAGATTTGTGTCTAAAAAGGCTTGTTACATATGTGGGAGATTTAATCATTTGGCCTATAACTGTTATAGTGGATACAATCTACCCACTAATAAGATTGCACCCTCTATTAACCAAAGACCTTTTATCCAAACAAGTTCACAAGCTGCTAGACCTGCACCCTATTTTACTAGAGCAGCTAATACTCATGGACAAAGACAATTTCAAAAGACCAACACATGGTCTAACATACAGTACGTTCCTGTTGCAAAACCTAGTCTAGCCTCTGATAAGGCATTTCTACCCACTGACAACCCTAGATTTGGTAGCACCATACCAAAGCTAGCCTTTGTTAGACCTTATGTTGGACCATATGCAAACAGATATTTGGGTAATAAGGACAAGGGTTTAAGGCATCATCTCACTTAGCTTGGAAAACTAAACAAGAACAAAACTATGCTTTTGATGATGTTTCCATGACCTACAACAGGTTTAAATACATTGAAAAGGTCACCACTAAACCCATTGGAGTAAATTGGATGTTTAGGGCATAAAAGAATGAACAGGGATTTGTGGTGAGAAATAAGGCCAATCTAGTTGAGAAACTAGATAGATCTAAGTCTGGCAAGGCTTGGATCTCCAAAGAAAATTAATTTGTTTTTTTATGTGCAGAGTGTCCAAAAGCAGGCCAATGATTCAACAAATTGGGATAGTGGATACTCAAGGCACATGACAAGAAAGGAGGACTACTTCTCAGACTTTACTCCTATTAGCAATGGTAACACTATGTACTTTGGAGGAAGCAAAGGAATCATAACTGGTAAATGTACCATTGTCACTAAGAATTTAAAGTTTGAGGAAGTTTTTCTGGTAAAGTTACTTAAATATAATCTGTTTAGTGTGTCACAAGTTTGTGACAACAAAAATAAAGTTCTCTTTACAAATAAAGAGTGCTTAGTGTTAAGCAAAGATTTTGTGATGCCCTCTGAAAAGTTTATTGAGTTAGAACGCCTAGACAAAAGGACATGTATGTTGTTAATCTTAATGACATTAAAATGAATAATAATGAAACATGTCTGTATGCTAACACTTTGGTGGATGAGAGTAATTTGTAGTATAGAAGGCTAGGGCACTTATATATTAAGAACATGAATAGGCTTGTTAGGCATGATCTTGTTAGAGGATTACCCTCTAAGGTATTTGAAAGGATCATACATGTGTTGCATGCTTGAAAGGCAAGCAACATAAGGCTTCCTTCAAGTCTAAACATGTTCAATTTAGTTCTAAACCTCATAATTTTCTTCATATGGATTTATTTTGACCTACATCAATGGCCACCATTAATCATAGGTGGTATTGCTTTGTAATCACTGATGATCACTCTAGGTTTACATGGACTTTTTTTTAAGTGAGAAGAAGGAAACAACTAACACATTAGTTAACTTTATCACTTAAATAGAAAAAGAAACAAGTAATGAAGTAAAAATCATTAGGAGTGATAATGGTGGTGAGTTTATGAATAAAGAGCTAAATGCCTTATGTGTCATAAAAGGAATGACTAGAGAGTTTAGCACAGCTAGAACTCTATAGCAAAATGGTGTAGCTGAGAGAAGAAATAGAACACTAATTGAAGCAACTAGGATCATGTTAGCAGATGCTAAGTTACCCATTGCTTTTTCGACTGAGGCGGTAAGTACAACCTGCTATGTTCAAAATAAGGCTTTAATAAGTAAGTCTCACAACAAACCCCTTATGAGCTACTTTAGAACAGGAAGTCTGTGATAGACTTCTTTAGGACATTTTGGATGTCATGTATTGATCATGAACACAAGTGATAACATAGGAAAGTTTAATGCAAAAGGTGATGAGGAATATTTTGTGGGATATTCAATGAACAACAAAAGGTATACGGTTTATAACAATAAG
Organism: Glebionis coronaria; assembly: GCA_025667525.1. Lineage (NCBI taxonomy): Eukaryota > Viridiplantae > Streptophyta > Magnoliopsida > Asterales > Asteraceae > Glebionis > Glebionis coronaria. The sequence continues at coordinate 111,896,447 of CM046875.1, forward strand.
ATAAACCTTATTACAAAGAATATTCATGTTGACTTCTTGGAGAATAAGCCTAGTGATCCTCAATTTGATCCAAATTGGTTGTTTGATTTAGAACCATTGACTTGGTCTATGAATTATATGCATGTGACTAATCATGCAGATTTGGAAGCAACATAAACTTATCATGCAGGTACTCAAGCTAAAGAAGGTATAGGATCACAAGAACTAAGCACGTCTCTTCATTCAATGTCTTAGATGCACCTATTTGGAGTGAAGAGTATGTGAAATCATCTGCTGCTGAGAAAAGAGATGAAAGGAACAAGAAAAGCCAAAGGGTGATGAAGTCAAAGATGACAGTGACTTTTCAGCCGTTGACAACACAACTGTACCCCCTGACAGCTCTCCACTATCCACTGACAAGTCCATTCTTGAAATTGTCATTGAATCCTTACAAAATGATGGTGTCAGTGGCTTCAGTCCAGCCACTGGCAATGTTCTAAATGATAACAAAGGATATGAAACACAAGATGAAGAATACATTGGCAACTTGGAGTCTACTATTCCAGTTAATAATTCATTTAAGGGAGGTCAAGCTTATCTGTTACCAAAATCATCCTCCTACGCAAATATTTGGATCACTTCGTACTCCAATACAGACCAAAGGTTAAAAGAAGAGACAAGCTGGATTTATTGCCAATATTCATAAGAAAGATGACAATGAATGGATTCAAGAGTGTTTGTTTACCTGTTTGCTATCACAAGCAGAACCTAAGAAGATCTTTGATGCTTTTAAAGTTGAAAGCTGGGTTGAGGCAATGCAGATGAGCTTCACTAGTTTGCTATTCAAGATGTTTAGGAGCTTGTGGACTGTCCCAACCATGTTAGGCCAATTAGAGGATGTTGGGTTCTTAGAAATAAGAAAGATGAAAGAGGTATTATGATTAGAAACAAGGCAAGACTGGTTGCTCAAGGTTACACACAAAAAGAGGGGATTGATTATGAAGAGGTTTTTGCACCTATTGACATAATAAAAGCAATAAGGATTTTCCTTGCCTATGCTTCTTGCATGGGATTCATAGTGTATCAAATGGACGTGAAGAGTTCCTTCTTGTATGGGACCATTAAAGAGGAAGTGTATGTTATATAACCTCTTGGATTTGAAGATTCAGAGCATCTAGATAAAGTGTACAGAGTGAAAAAGGCAATGTAGCCTTCATCAAGCCCCTAAGCTTGCTCTGGTACTTTGTCCACATATCTAATGGATAATGGATTCAAAAGGGGAACCATAGATCAGAAAATATTTACCAAGCAGAAAGGAAAGGATTTTCTACTTGTTCGGATCTATGTTGATTATATCATCTTTGGATCTTAAATTCCAGATATGAGTAATGAGTTTTCCAAGCGGATAAATTTCATATGAGTGCAATGGGTGAGATGAACTTTTTCCTTGGGCTTCAAGTACAACAGAGGAAGGATGGAATTTTCATCTCTCAAGATAAATACATGGCTGAAATTTTGAAGAAATTTTGGGTTTTCACCTAATGAAAAACGGGCTAGCACACCTATGGACAGAGAAAACCCTTGGAGTAAGCTTGGAGAAGGAAAAGAAATGGATGTCAGGCATTAGAGATCAATGATTGGTTCATTAATATATCTTATAACTTCTAGGCCTAACATTATGTTTGTTGTATGTGCATGTGCACGCCATCAAGTGACTCCTAAAGAGTGTCACTTTCACGCAGTAAAGAGGATATTTAGGTACCTTAGGTGCTATCTTACTTTGGGATTATGGTATCCTAAAGACTCTCCCTTGGAGTTGGTTGTATATTCAGACAATGACTGTGGTGGTGATAATGATGATAGAAAGTTAACCACAGGTGGATGCCAATTCTTGGGGAGCATGTTGATATCTTGGCAAGGCAAGAAGTAAACCATTATGGTCAATTCTACAACTGAGGTTGAGTATGTGGCTGTTGCTTCATGTAGTGGTCAAGTGCTATGGATTCAAAATCAGTTGGTGGACTATTGGTATAATTTATGCATACCAAGATATTTGTAGATAATAACAGTGCTTTGCGTATTATTAAAAATCTTGTACATCATTCTATAACTAAGCATATAGAAATTAGACATCATTTTATTAGGGGTTGTTTTGAAAAAGGTTTGGTTCAACCAGAGAAAATTGATATAGAAGATAATGTGTCAAATCTTTTAACAATACCTTTTGATGTTGGGAGGTTCTAGTACATGGTTTCAAGTATTGGAACGATTCATCCTTGAAAATGATTGTCTAAATGTTGTAAATTTATGTATAAGGACATGCACTATTATTATTCTATGAAAATTTAGTCTTTTCTACTTTTCTTTTCTATCCGCTGACAGGCTATTTCTACCCCCTGACAAGGGATATGTAGCCTCTGTTGGTGTATTTTTGTGGTTTTTGTCTAACTATGCAAGATCTGGAGCAATGTGGATTAGTGGATGATCACTGATGGATTTGTGAGTATAAAATATTTATTTATGATGGTTGAATAATTATATTCCTATCTTGAAATAAAAATTTGTTGCTTATACATGTGAAAGTTTGTAAGTATATTTTAAAGGGAGGTACTAGGATATCTTTAGGTTTTTGGGTACTCTTATAGTGCTCTTATTACAATTCTGGATTGTGTCCACTGGTGAGTATGGGCTAGGAGTAATGAAAGCACTCCTTTGGGATTATTAGAATTTCTAGACCTTGAGGCATTGTATCATGCACATCTTTCATAAGATATGTATGTTGCCAAGACATTTTTTACCTAGAATTGGGATTGGTCGGATGGGAGACCTGGGTTGTACATTTTTGGGCCTAAGAGTTACAGAGTTATTATATGAGTTAACTTCATTCATAAAGTATTTGTGAGCAAGGGACACTAGAGGATAAGCATATCTATCTTGCTTATGCAAGTGTATGTGCTTGGACAGTGCTTGCAAAACTTACACTTATTGGAGAAAAGTTGATTCCCATAGGATTAATTTCTTTGTTGAGGTTTTTGACTTCTAATTTTATACCCCTTGACATTTCTAGCCGGTTTCATGTGTATTCTACACCCTGACAAGCCTTTTGTACACACTGGAAAATATAGTCGTTGGCACTAAAAGAATTTTGACCGTTGAAAAACACTAGGTCCCACTCAGTTGTAATTTTTGAGATATTTTGGGTCGTAATTCTAGTAGAGTAGGTAATTTCTATTAATGTTAAAAAAATAAGTTTATATTTTTTTTAGGATTTACTTGAGTATATTTTGAACTTTTGTATACTCACCTATTTTTCAACCAACAGAATCTCTAGTTGTCTGCTATATTTACCCTCTTTACGTCTCTAACAGTGCCACTTGCATATTTTGTTATTTTCATCTCCCATAACCATAATCTTAAGCTTTATTTCCTCTTAAGCTTTCTACCAATTCTTTCTCAATGGCGCAAAGATTTAAGCTTGCTTATCTTGTCCTTGCTTTCAAGCCTTGGCATAATATGATTGTGATCTTGGAGAAAGACGACAGGAACCCACATTATGATGGAATGATAGAATTCTTGTTGGCTTACAACATAAGGTATGCCTTACTTCATAAACCTATCATTCCTAATTCAAATATTTAATAATTTTGGAAAATTGCCAGTTCCAGAACAATTAATGATGTGATTATAATTGAAGGCTTAGTTCATGGGAAAACTAAGATTGTCATAGAAGCTTTTATTCGTCAAGCTTTACAGCTTAATGATTGGGTGTAGTTGAGCTTCTTCCCGTTGAGGAGTTACATGAGGGATTTACATGCTTGGGATACAGCCTACCAAGAGTAAGTCATATTTCCAAATTTAATAAAAACCAGTTTCCCCCAGCCTGGAAATTTCTTATACATGTCCTTCTTCAATGTCTGAGTCCAAAATGTTCTGCTTTTAATGAGATCAACCATTACATAGGTAGTGCTATTATTTACATGGCTTCTGGAGAAAGATATAATTTTTCTAAAATGGTTTTTGAAGGCATGTTAAATAATAAGGGTAGCAAAATGACTTTAGCCTACCCTAGGTTTTTACAAATGGTTTTGGAACTTCAAGGGGGATGTACTATTGAACATTCACATTTTTATGACATCTCTATGCAAAGACGAAAATTGTTTACAACCTTTAACACCTATGACAAAGATTTACCATTAACTCAACCTATGATTGATCTCATTCAAGCTGATGTTGTGGCTCCTAACCAGCCTAACCAACCTAACCAACCACCCTCACCTGATAATGGCATAGCCATCAAAGTTAATGACCTTGTACCACATTCTCTACCCACTAACACTCAAACCCTACCCACTGACACTTACAATGTAGCCACTGAAGAACGTATTATAGACCCAAACACCCCTTCATTTTCTTCACCATCACAATTTAGGATTGCTAAACGTCAAAGAGTCACTAGGGCATCTTCTCCTGGTGGCCGGGACTATTGATTCTAGCTTAGTAGCAGGTCAAGTCAGTCTCATAGTAAGTAAGTCCATTCCCATACTCCATGAATCTACATTGATGATTAATTTCTCGAATATGGATGAGGGCAGTATGGAACCTTTGACAACCATGAAATTGACGAAATTTTGTATTAGCTTGCAAAAGCAAAATACATAACTTGTACAAACTGTCAAATATCAAGGTCTTGAACTCACACAGTTAAGGGAGAGAATTGTTGCTTTGGAAGCTGCTGGTAAGCCAAGGAGGACGTTCATGGTTCATTCCTAAGATTTTGATGTTGGAGAGGAGTCTTACAAAGGGGAGGAGCATCTGAATTTGAGTGACAAAAGTTCTAAAGAAGGCTCCAAAGACTCTATTGGTACATTGGAGGTGACTGATGCTCTCACAGGTATGAAAGAACATAAGGAGTTTTGATTCTTCCATGATGACACTAATAAAACTCTCTTTTGTTCAATTGATGCAGCAAGTAAGTGCTGGGAAGGTTGCAGCCGCTGACAGTTCAGGTGTATCCACTGTCATGCCTTTTCTATTCACTGACACCTTGTTTGTAGCCCCTGAAAGCAATCTAGTTGCTTCTAGTGTATCCAAACCACCATTGACAATTAGAGAATTATCAACATAGGTACCAACTACTTTACCTTCTATTGATCCAACAGATAAAGGTAAAGGTATTCTGGTAGAAGAATAGGTTTCTTCTAAGCAAGATGCACAAACAAGATTTGATGAGCAATTGGCACATAAATTACATGAGGAATAGTTGAAGGAGCAACAAAAGGGATTGGTTGAAGCTCAAATCATTAGTTCAGAGTCTGGTAGCATGGATACTGGTGATAGAGATGCTAGTTTGGATAGTTCTGATCAAAATGTGGATCAAGAAGAAGAACCAAAACAGTTAGAGTATGTTGAGGATGAAGCAGCCAAGGAGAAGCTTGAAAGTTTGGCTTTGCTGATTGACTATGATATGCGATAGATAACAAGCTTGTTGTCTCATATTTGTGATGATTAAGCAAGGAAGAAAGAAAGAAAATAGATGAAGTAGATGAATTCTAGAGAGAAAGTAGTGAGAGAAAGTAGAGAGAAGTATGTGAAACTATGGGAAGATTAGATTAAGAAAATGAACAACCAACACTCTTCCTAACATGCTAGGAATGGTATTTATAGCCTTGCCTACATGTGGCATAATAGGCTATATGTTTGATTGGGCCGGGCTTGAATAAAAAGCTTAGTACCTTGAAAGAGGCCTTTTAAGCTAGCCATCAAGCCCGTAATGTCACGACTATTTTAACTAACTATTACAACGTTCTACTAAATGTTACAATATAAACCTATGACCGAACATTCTTGTTTGACTCAATATTTTGAGGCTAACAATCTCCCCCAATGTGAGGTCATTCCTCTTTGATATTTGGAGATCAATGGAGATTATGAATTTCATCATAAATGAGTCTTGAACGTGTAATAGTCATCTTGTTCCTTCATGCTGTGATCTTTGAGCCTTTGTCATTGTCTTTCGACTTTGTCTTTTATCTTGAGATCTTCAAATCATTTTTGACTTGTCTTTCCTAAGGACTTCTAATAATCTATTGAATTGTCCCTGGGAAGATCACTCCGGTTCTGGTTGGATCATAGGACTTTAACCTAACCACCCTTTTGACATCAATAACGTCGTGAATTAAAGATGTTGTGGGTATTTAATCGAAACCATAAACCACCTTAAGTTCTAAAAAAGTGTTTGAAAAATATTTAACACCTTGCTAGTTTTGTCGTTTCAGAAAGGCTCCCCCTACACATGTGCATTGAAATGCGAAAGAATTTAAGTAGACATTTTACACATGTGGGTAAGAGTTAAAGTGCTTGAGTCTTATATAAGATCACATTTTAATCACATTTTCTCCCCTATCTCTAATATATAAATCTCTTGATATTAGAGATACAAAATTTGATTAAAATATATTTTAAAAAATAGTCTTGAAAATCTTCGGGAGAAAGATGTGGCAATCTTTGCATGAAGTTGAAATGCTCCCCCTCATAAATTGATCCAATTGAATTGTCATTGTGAGGATGTGATCCACAATTCGCTTTTTGAGGATGGGAGTTGTTGAACACACAATTTTTGAAAGATTTTGAATAATCATTGAAAAAATTCTTGAAAAATTGTGTTCAACGCTTTTTGAAAACCATTTCTTTTTGGCGACATGGTATTTCTAAAGCATAAACTTGAGTTCATAGACTTTGAATGTCTTGACAAATCCACTCAAGTGTAAGAAGATTTCTCTTCTTTTGCTGAGAGTAAGCGCACTAAATCGTACACTCCCCCGTGTATATAGATCCGGGTTGCAATCTAAAAGTGATTACAAGCCATTGTGTTGAGCTCAAAACGTTGAATGTTTTGTGGCAAGCTCAACCCAAAATAGATTGCTCTACCCGTTGTTGGAAAAATTGTCCAAAATAGACATTTTCCTTTAAGAAATAGAAATGACATGTTTTGAAAAATATTTACAACTTTCATTCGAGCTTTATGTACACACCCGTGTCGTTATTGAGCGACATTTCTAGGCATGTCCATATTATCGATACTGAAAGACATGTCGTGAAGAATCTTTTTGGTATTTTGAAAGATTTTTAATTTTGAATTTTGCTTTTTCATTAATATTTACATGTAGATGTTTGATAGATGAATCAAGCAGGCTTCTTTGCCAGAATCTCCAGTTCTGCTGGAGTTAAACATCTCATACCAATTTGCCTAACTAGGTACGCAAACCTCTCTTTCGAAAGAGCTTTTGTAAACAAGTCAGCTAATTGGTAATCAATTCCAACAAATTATAGTTCAACGATACCCCTTTCAACTTATTCCTTAATGAAGTGATATCTGACATCAATGTGCTTCTTGCGGGAATGCTGTACCGGATTGCAGGAGATGGCTATGGCGGACTTTGAGTCATAGTACATAGGTACTTTATCAAAATGAAAGCCATAATCTGTGAGTTGTGTTCTCATCCAAAGAACTTGAGCACAAGACGCAGATAGAGACACATACTCCGCTTCGGCTGATGACAGTGACATGCAATCCTGCTTCTTGGAAGACCATCCAACGAGCTTATCTTGACCTAGCAATTGTGCACCAACAGAAGTACTTTTTCGTGTATCAAGACACCCTGTATGATCAAAATCTGAATAGGCCGTTAGAAAGAAACCGGTTTCCCTCGGATACCATAGTCCTAAATGAATGGTATTCTTGAGGTACCGAAAGATCCGTTTAACCTCCTCGAGGTGCTTTTCAGTGGGTCGTGCTTGATATCGTGCACAATAACACTTAGCATGTGATATATCTAGTCGGCTTGCTGTTAAGTACATGAGGGAGCCGATCATGGAACGATATTTCGTTTGATCTATGGTATCTCCCTCCAAATCAACATCTAGGGATGTGGTTTATAATGATGTCCCAACGGGGTCACATGAGGTCATACCATGTTTTTTGATTATCTCTTGACAATACTTAGTTTGGTTGATAAAGATACCACTTGGGGATTGGTGAACTTAAATTCCCAGAAAGAATTTTAGTTCGCCCATCATTGACATTTCAAATTTGCTGTGCATTACTTTTTCAAACCATTTTGAAAGTTTTGGGTTTGAAGACCCAAAAATAATGTTATCAACATAAATCTGCACTAGCAAAATGTCATCCCCATATTCATAAGTGAACAGAGTTAGATTAATGGAACCTTTTGAGAAACCTTTGGATACCAGAAATTTCGAGAGCTCATCGTACCACGCCCTTGGAGCTTGCTTAAGTCCATAAAGTGCTTTGTGGAGACGATACACCTTGTCAGGATAATGAGGATTGACGAATCCTTCTGGCTGCGTGACATAGACTTATTCCTTCAAAGGACCATTAAGAAATGTCGTCTTTACGTCCATTTGATAGACAATGAATCCCTTATGTGCAGCATAAGCAAGGAAAATCCTGACCGCTTCCATTCGAGCTACTAGTGCAAATGATTCTTCAAAATCAATACCCTCTTTCTGGCCATACCCTTTAGCCACTAGCCTAGCTTTGTTCTTGATAATCGTGTTTTTTCATCCATCTTGTTTTTCCTTACCCATCGAAGATTTAATGGGATTACATCGTATGGTCTATCAACAAGTTCCCATACTTTAAGTCTTTCAAATTGAAGAAGTTAATCTTACATTGATTCAATCCAAGCTTGATCAGCCATGGCTTGTTTGATGTTTTTCGGTTCAACAGTACTCACGGCGAGTGCGAACATACAAACATCGCCATCGGTTTCAAGCTGTCGTCTTGTACGAACGGGCTGTGAAGGGTTTCCAATTACTTGAACCAAAGGATGATCTCGGGTCCAATTATGTGTTGAAGGATGTCGTTGGTAGAACATATGCATATTTGACGGATCAACATGGCGAGTAGAAGACTCTCCAGTTTCGTGTACCGGTGTACCAAATGGGTTGTGAAAATCGTCATCGTCAAATAATGCATCGTTTGCTTGATTTGTGTTCTCTGGAGCAATGACAATAGTTGTGGATGTTGTAGGATCAATTGTTGAAGTGATATTCTGAGGAGGTAAATCTGTAGCAACTCGTGTTGAAGTAGATGAAGTTGTATCCTTTTGTTGATGATGATCGGTATCATCATTCTTATCATGAGTGACAGCGGAGGACTTTGATACAACTTGTTTCTACCCCATGAAATATTCATCATACATTGGTCCATATAACATTTCCAACTCTTCAAGTGTCATGTCCACTGTCATATCTGCTCTAGGAACATGTTCATGAACCAACTTTGAACTTGACGGTTCATTGTTGTGGTCTTGAGTTTCGAGTTCCGTGCGGTTGTGAACGGAAGTCGTTTGTCGTTGTGGATCGGGACTTAAACTGTTTTGTTCAAGTGCCATTTCTTGTAATTCATCAAATCTGACATGAATAGTCTCGATTATCAATTTTGTTCTCTTATTGTAAACTCTATATCCCTTTGACTGAGTTGCATATCCCACAAGAATACATGCATCACCTTTCTCTTTCATCTTGTCCAGATTTTCACCATCTCGAATAATGTAACATGTACATCCAAAAACATGAAGGTGTTTGAGTGAAGGTTTTCGATCATGAATTATGTGATATGGTGTCTTTTCGTGTCTTGGGATAATTAAGGATCGGTTTTGTGTGTAGCATGCAGTTGACACGGCTTCGGCCCAAAAGTATAATGGTAGTTTTGAAGCGGATAATAATGTTCGAGCAGCCTCAACTAATGTACGGTTTCGTCTTTCAACAAATCTGTTTTGTTCGGGTGTTCGAGCAATAGATGTTTCATGTTCAATTCCTTCGGCTTCAAAATAGTTCCTCAGAGTTGAATTCAAAAATTTTGTGCCTCTGTCAGTACGAACCACTTTTACTTGAGCTTGAAGACCATGTTGTATCAGTTTAAGGAAGGTGATGAGAACTTCAGGTGTTTCATCCTTGGACCTCAAGAAGTGAGTCCATGTGTACCTTGAGTAATCATCGAAAATTACCATAACATATTTCTTCCCATTGATACTTTGAACACACATGGGACCAGACAAATCTATATGAAGAAGATCTAACCGTCCTTTAGAGCTTGGTGTAGTATTTGTCTTAAAGCTACTTCGTTTAGCTTTAAAAGCTCACAGGAAGAACAAAGATGATCTTTGATGAATTTCAAGCTTGGAAGGCCTCTCACAATATCTTTCTTGGAAAGCAAGTTGATGGTATCAAAGTTGAGATGAGAAAGACGTTGATGCCATAACCATGTATGAGTTGTTGAAGCTTTAGCCATGAAGTTATTGGAGTTGATGAAGTTGTGTCTTGTAGTAAAATTGTGTAAAGATCGGTATTCCGTGAATCGGTGAGTAAATCATTCCCATCATAATCACGAACAAAACATGTCTTCTTTCTGAAAGCAACTTCCAAATCTGCATCACAGAATTGACCAACCGAGAAAAGATTGTGATTCAGCCCTTCGACGTAGTATACCCTTTTTATCGTGATATTCCCCTGAACCAAATCTCCATATCCTAGGATCGGTTCAAATTGATCATTTCCGAATCAGACCGTACCCAGGAACTTCTCCACGAAGTTAATTAGAAGCTTGAGATTCCCCGTCATGTGCTTCGTGCATCCGGAGTCCAGTATGAAGAGAATTATTTGTATCACCTACAGAAGAGTTAGAACACGATGAAGCATTTGCTAAATTAGATACCACAGTAGTTGTGATTGTAGAATCATTAGTGTCCTTAGCAACATTTAAAGGCATACTAACACTCGTTGTCACATTTTCTGTCCTAACTTTAGGCATCCATTTATATCCTGGAGGACATTGATTAGCAAACCACCATTTCCAAGACTTGCTAGCAGACTCATTCAATTCCCTAATTCTGCTTCTAGGGTTCTTAGTGGTGGAGTTTGATGCATTACTTTTCTTAGTGGGGGTTGCACCAGAATGGTTTACTTTGCGTTTGGGTTTACTAGCACTAATAGGCATCGCAACTTGCTTCTTAGTTCTAGTATCTACGCCTTTGACATTATTTATAACACACATAGAATGATTAGCATTAGCACATTTTCCACATTTGACACAAACAAATTTAACATTCAAAGCATTCAAATCATTCAAAGCATCCAAATCATCATTACACGCGATTACAGACTTTTTATTCTTAAAAACATTCAAATTCCTAGGGTGTTCTTCTAATTCCTTCATCTTCCCTTGACTCTTGTGTTTCCAGACCTTATCATTCACTTGAGTGCTCTTAAGCTGAGGCGGGCTAACACTAGATGTGGAGACTACTCCTGTAGTATAAGACACACGAGTATTAGTGTTTCTAGAAGTCTGAGGTGATTGACTAACTTTGTTTGTGGGTTTAGTGGTCATTCTATACATCCCTGGTTTAATCACATTATTGTGCTTAACGCTTGGTGCTTGAGTATTCCTTATGGGTTGATTATGTGGTAACCTTTCCTTTCCAACTATCTTGGGGGCAAACACAGGTTTTGCAAACGAGGAATTTGAGAAAGCAGATGGTTTTCCCAAGATAGAGGTACTATTCACTTTAGAGGCATTGGGTTGTCTAACAACAGGTTTCTTAATGCTAGGTTCCACAACTTTCCCATCCATCTTAGCAATGAGTTTCTTCAACTCTGCTATTGCTATGTATTTTTCTTGTAACTGAGCTTTCAAATCCCGAATATCAAGACTTTTTTCGTTTAGTAATCGACATGACTCAGATAATTTTACTTCCAAAGGTGTATCATTTGAAAAGCTGCCAACTTTCTTTTGCAAAGCAAGTTCAAGTGAGTGACAATGTTTTTGAAGATAATCATATCTATGTTGAAGTAACGAAAACTCTTTTTGGTCAACTTTATTCGAAAGCTCAGTTTCAAGATGTTCACACTCTTTGACTTGATCAAGATATTTGCATGCAACATTAGAATATTCAACAATATCAGCACAAGATGTAACATAAACACACATAATATCTTTTGAGAGACATTCGTGTAAGAGTAGATCATATGCTGTAGAAAACTAGTCTCTTTCAGGTTGATGGTCGTTCACTTCTTGTTCAATAGATTCCACATATTTCAAATCATCAAACATTTCTTACTTAATTAATGTTTCAAATTCCAAAATATGTTTTTGCGTTCTTTCCGCAAGCGATATCAAAATACTTTTCACAAGCACAGTTATATCGTGAGGAATTTCTTTGTTTCCTTTTGAAAGTTCACGTTTTTTCCAGTCATCGTCAACAACTTTTTTGAAATTTTCAATGTTACTCTTGAGAATACTAAGTGCTTGCTTACTCTTGCTTATAGAAGCTTTATATGGCAAGTACTCAATAAATTTTGAAACATTAGTTTTCTTAGTGGCAAAAGCTTATCTCCATTTAATTCTGATTTGTTCACATTCGAAAAATATTTGCTCACGAGTCTTCTGTGTTTGCGGTTTGAAAAGACCATAAAGACTGTTTTCATAAGCATAATTATATGGTTTAAAAAATTCTTTATTAACTTTTGGTCTACTCTATTCTTCCAAATCGTTTGTCTCTTCACTATCGGGCCGAACGACAAGACAATCAAGATTGGTCCATTGGGACTCATCAAGATATAAGTGCTGATTCTCAGATTGAGCTTGCTCAAGGTACTTAGGATTTGCAAAACAAGGTCTATCCTTGAAAAATGAACGAGGTGCCAACATTCTCATGGTTTGAATTGATTGATTAGTTTTGTAAACAATTTTCTTGTAAAAATCAATTTGAGTTTGAAGTTCCACCATTTTGTCGATGTCATTCGCTTGTTTAGTTTTGAAATCCTTTTCCATCTTTTCAACCACAACTTTCTTTTCATTAACAAGTTTAGTTTTATCCTCTTGAATAAAACCATTTACTTGAGTTAGCTCATTGACTTTAGTGGTAGCAAGATACGTTTTGTGACGTTCAGTTTTCAAAGAGGTGTTATAATTACGTTTCCCTTGTTCGAGAAGCTTAAGAGTTTCGTTATATTTCTGTTGATAATCGTCCTTTTTGGCGTTAATTAAACACCCTTTGTACCCTTCAATCTCATTGGTCTTTTGAAGAAGCTGAGCTCTGTATCTATCAATGGTCTCACTAGATTTAATTAGAGCAGCTTTGCATTCTTCAAAATTTTGAGTGACTGTAGCGTTTGCCTTCTTTAATTGCTTTTGACTTTTTTTAGTTTCTTTCACATTGTTTTGTAAAGAAGCAATTAAGTTAGCAAGCGCAATACGCTCCTCATCATCATCTTACTCATTTGCATGTTGATCATCCTCAGACTCATTATTACACATGTCTGATGAATCGGGTGTGGTATTGCTATCAACCGTTTCCATCATACATGTGTCATTAATGGCGTTGGGTAGCTCACAATGCTCATGAATATTACCAAACACATTATATTCCTCTTCAGTGTGTACCTTATCGATTGGTGATAGGTGTGTAAACACCCATCCTCTTTACTACTTAATTACAATAATAACCGAACCCAAACGTGTATTTTATGTCTTTTATGTCAGAATTATGCGTGGTTTGTGTTTTTGTTGTGATTTAGGACGAAAAGGTGAAAAGTAGAGAAAACACGGCATTCACGGGCTTTTATTGAAGAAAAAGATGAAAGAAGAAGTCAAGAAGTCAAGAGTGCAAAAAGAACGGAAGTCCAAGACCAATTCTGAAGATTTATCGAAGAAAAAGTCAAAAGACGGAAGTTTACTTAAAGCCGAAAAACTCAAGTCTATTTTATTGAAGAATTAAAAGACGAGTTCAAAGAAATCCCGAGACAAAAGTCATATAAGTCCAAGATTAAAGAAGATTTAAAGACTTAAGGACTAATGGTGCAATTAACAAAGAGATTAAGAAGGAAGGACCTAATGATGCAATTAAGAGAAAATGAAGGAGGGGAGGAAGCTTCCTAATCCTCCCCTATATATAGATTAGGCTAGTTAATCATTTTTCTTTGTTGGCTAATAGTGACAATTAGTTCTTCCATTTATTTACCTTGCACCTTTAAATTCATGTCAATTTAATTACTTATCAAATTTAATTACCTTGTCTTGCACCTTAAATTCCTTTAATTTCAAGTAAGTTTCCATTTAATTCTTGTCAATCTTTATTTTATCTTGTTAATATCCTATCTACCTTTCTTAATATTTGATTTTTATGTTTATGTTTATGTTCATGTTCATGTTCTTATTTTGATTTAAGTGGGTTTTGATTATTGTGGTTAGATTTGTTAGTATTATTGATTTGGATAGTTTGTTTACGATTATTGGATGTTTTGTGATTAGTTTGATTTAATATTTTGTTTGATTTAGTTAAATTGTGATTAGATTCGTGTGTTACTGTATTTCCCTGTTCTTCGGGGGTGTTTGTTTCTGTTACTGTGATTCCCAGGTTATTTCCGAACAAGGAAGCTCAAGAACTTCAGAAAGTTCCGAACCAGCAAGGCTTCATTCGGAAGAGTTCCGAGCCAGGAGAAGAAGTTCTTTCATTCGGAACATTCTAAGTTCCGAACCAAGAAGTTCCGGATCGAGTCTTTATTCATTCAGAAAACTTCCGAACTAAGGTTTCCAGGGCCAGAACTTCCGAATCAGAAAATTCCGAACCAGGAACTGTTCATTCGGAAGTATTCCGAATCAAGTCTTTCGAGCCGGAAAGTTCCGAACCAGGAGAGTGTTTATTCGGAAGTATTCCGAACAAGCAGAAACTTCCGAATCAAGCCAACTCATTCGGAAGAGTTCCGAACCAAGGCTTCTTGTTCATTCTGAAGAGTTCCGGATCAACATCTTCCGAACCAAGACTTCCGGATCAAGGATTTCTTTCATTCGGAACATTTCAATCGGAAGTATTCCAGATAAAGAACTTCCAAACCAAGGTTTTGTTCCAGTTGAGCTTTGAATCAGCAGAAGTTCCGAACGAAGGATTGTTTTGGATAAGTGACATATTCAGAATAATTTGTTCCGGATCAAGGATTTTGGTAATATTCCAAGCGAAGAAGAATCATTCCGAACGAAGGTGACATTCCGGATGAGTGATTGTTCCGAACAAAGGATTATTCCGAATGAGCTGTATTCAGGTTCTTTTTAGTTTTTGTCTTTGATTTTTAATTTCAAGCTTTATTTTTCCCGCCTTTTTCATTAGTCGCACTTTAAGTTCATTTGCCTTAGCTTTATTTTTAGTCTTGCCTTAGTTTAAGTTTTAGTTGCATTTTAAGTTTGCCTTAAATAGTTTTAAGTTTGCGTTATTTACTTTAGTGCCTTTTAATTCTTGTCACGTTTTAAATACTTGCACCATTTACTTTAAATTAGACTTAGATTTACTTCAACTCCATTTTACTTTTAAGTCATTTATTTTAATTGTTTTGCACATTTTAATACTACAACGGCACAACATTTTTGTTTCACCAAAGACAGCTGAGTCGCACATAGAACCTAGATCAATGCGATTAGATTGGTACAACGATAATTTTTAACCTGAGTAAAATCGAGTTATCAAATGGCGCCGCTGCCGGCTCTTTTCGTAAAGATTAACGGTTTTCTGTGAGAGACGCGTTGCTTTTGGGATCCGTTCACTTGTGAACGTTATTTTTCGTGTCAAAATTTTTCCAAAAACCCCCAAAACATTTGAAAAATCATAAAAAGCATTTCTTTTTCAAAGTTTTGCACCAAAAATATTCCTCTTTATCCTCTATTATGTTTAATTCTTTTCTTTACCCTTCTTATCTATAATTCTTCATGGATTCGTCCTGTGGACGGTGTGGGAGACCATGGCATGGTTTTCAAACATGTCAATGGTGTACGTGTGAGCGGTGTGGTTTTGATATCGACGATACATAATTTGGATTTTGTCCATTTTGCAATTCAACAAATTCATACTTCAACTCTTACAATACTTTCCCACCCTCTCCCGTCTATGACAATCCTTATCCTCAAGATGCACCGGGTTTTTCAACATACTCGTGGTGCTATATTTGTGGGGGCCCTCACGAAGCTTCTTCTTGTGATCCATCGAAGGTCTTTGAGAAAGTTCCGTGCTATCATCCCAGTGTTTATAATTTTGAGCCCCCACGTCACACCGTCAATCATCAACCCTTTGGTGCATTTCCTCCTGAGCAAATTGCCACACTTTTTGACAACTTTCAAAAAGTTCAAGAAGCTTTCAACAAGATCAAGGAGAAATGTCAAGCGGATCAACACCAAGAGCAGGTATCTAAACTTAATGCTTATACTCCTCCTCTTGTGCCTCCATATTATTATGACAGTGATGACGATGAGAGTCCTATTTCTTGGACCGATGAGAATGCTATTCCTTCTCCCGACTTGCCAGAGCCTAAGGATTCAACCATCCTAAGGGATGAGGATATTAGTACAATTCCTGCAAGGAATCCGACGAATTCAATACGTCTAGTGCTGATAACCTTGTCCCAATTCCAAGTGAATCTGAGTTGACATCCGACAGTGACGATGAGTATGATGCACTTTCTTCTGATGATGTTCCTTCCACCAACACTTTGGAAGAGGATTCTTTGGCTTTCTCTAATCCTCTTTTTGATCAAGATGATGATTTTACTTCTAGTGATGACGAGTCATTATCGGATGAAGACGTTCCGAAGGAAACTTTCAAGATTTATTCGAACCCTTTATTTGATTTTGATGACGATTACATATCTAGTGAGGTGAATCCTCTCTTTGACAAAGGGATTGAGGACATTGGTAGCTCTGATTCTCCTACTATTTATGAGCATGCTTTGTTAGCCATGCCCCCTTCTATGGCAGAGGTGGAGAGTTCTGACTCTACGGGAAAGGTATCGCAGGTGGAAGGTAATTCTTCTCTTACTTCTCCTACTATATTTCCCCCTCATCCTACTGAATGCACGCCAAATCGGGTGATGTATCAATTTCCCTCTCCGGGAAATGAGGATGAGTGTTTTGACCCGGGAGGTGACAATGACCATTTTATGATTGATAACCTTACGGATTTGCCAATTGGTCCTCGTCCATTGTCTTTGGAGGATGACAATGTGATTCCTATACCCACCCCACCTCCCGAGGATCAAGATTTCACATACTTCTCGTATGTTGAAAGGACCTTTCTACCGTTTAAGACTTA
Organism: Glebionis coronaria; assembly: GCA_025667525.1. Taxonomy (NCBI): domain Eukaryota; kingdom Viridiplantae; phylum Streptophyta; class Magnoliopsida; order Asterales; family Asteraceae; genus Glebionis; species Glebionis coronaria. Next base: position 111,913,579 of record CM046875.1, read on the forward strand.
TCCTCCTGCCTCTCCTTTGTTATATTCCTCCGGGAATGAGGATAAAGTCTTTGATCCCGGTATTACATTTGAGGCTTCCCCATGGACCATTTAATTCGGGGACGAGTCAGGCTCGTGACTCGGTTAACAAAAACAAGCGCTTTTTGGGAGGCAACCCTTTTATCTATCTATCTTTTTCTTTGTTTTTACCTTAAGTGTAGGGGGGAGACCCGTTGGTTTGCTATTTCCTCTCCTCTCTTAATCAGGGATTCGAGCTTCAATGATCCACTCTTGATGATTCTTGACGACCCGTGATTCCGTGTTTCCATTATCCTGGTTCTATCCTAAACTCTTTTCGATTCACTATTTTATATTTTCTCAATATTAAAATAGGAATCTCTTTAGTTGTTTCTTCTTTAGCAAGATTTAAACAAAGTGCACAATGTCCTAAGTGTAGGGGAGTTTACTCCCACATGCTTAAACATTGTGTAGGGGGGACTTCTATCGAAGTTAAGTGGCCTTTTCCTTGTATTTGTCCTCATTTTAACCGGAAATCAATTTTTCGACATTTTTCAAAATTTTTGATCTATTTTGGCCTATTAGTTTTTACCTTTGTATAGTTATTTTCTTTCTTTGCTAGAATAAATGTTAATAAAGTGGTTTTAATTTTCAAACGTTGTGAATCTTTTGACTCAACCCGAGTTTACTTGTCTAAGTTACTCTAGCTAGTATCCTTAACGTGTTTAAGTCAAGTTTTGCTAGGCTTTTATATAGGGAGCTATAAAACGCGAAAGTCTTAACTCTCACGGGTTAAGAACAAGAACTTTTCGCAAGTTCGATCCTAGAGAGTCGTTTATCAAGGGAACTTTAAAATGCGATTTCTAAACTTGAAAAAGTCTAAGAATTTGCAAGATCCTATAGGCGACTCGAAAACCCAAAACTTTGATTTAATAGGCTAAGCATCCACGAGTCTCATTCCTTGAGATTTTAAACTGTGGAGAACGAGAGATGATAGAGCCAATTATAAGTTCGGTATTCTTTCGTGAATTTATGTGAGTTAATTATAAGCCTATTCTCCCATCGCTTGCTAATAAATTTATCTACAATAAATAAGGTTGTACGATTTGAAAAGTTACTTAGCTTCTAGCCCAAGATCGTTTAAAAGTTGCTCGGTATGGATTAGAGTTCATAGCCAAAGCATAACTTATTGAAGCGGTATGCGAAGATTGACGAGTCCAAAAAGGTCCTAACAAGACATGAGGGCTATATTTTGTTGCTAAAAATCCAAAGTGATGTGAAGAATCATTTATCGAAAATCAATATGAAGGATCGAGACACACGACGAAAAGCAAAAACTCCCCAAAAGTCATGGAGAAGTGTATCCGAAAAGACCCTAGCAAGGTATGAGGATAAATAGATCCAAGTCAAAAAGGAGGCGGATCGTTGTATATCAAAGTCCAAAATAAAGATTGGAGAAAAATGAAGAAGTCGTGGTCCAAGTATGAATCTCTCAAAACTTCAAGTGAAGAAATTCCTATATGAAGAGAAGACCATAATTTCATGAACGTCTCTCAAGGTTTGATGTATGAAGTCGCTGCCAAATATCGTCCGAGAAAGGTCTCAAATCGCGAAGCGAGTTATGCCAAGATATGAACTTTATGAGGTCCCGAGAAGCAGTTTTAAAAGATTTTGTCCTTTAGCTAACTATTGATTAAATCGTTCACTTTATTTTCGGCCTAAAATAACTATCAAAATAAGTCAAACAATGCATCCTCGTGATCATTCAAGACAAAAATAAAATATAAGAGATACCCCTAGGAATAAGGGAGTCTAAGTGAATAATTGGCCCACATGAGTTCGTGTTAGTTTGCCAACTTATAATAACAATGATCTCGTTTTTAAGCTTGGTTTGGAGAAAGTGAAAACTTGAGGATGATGATTGTTCATAACATTTCCAAAACCCAAGGTATGCTTTTGATTTCTTTATTTTGAATGTTTATAATTTTCTATCTTTTTAATAAAGACCACTATGGATTGATTATGATGAAAAGTGTAAACGTGCTTTGTAACTAATGCATTGCATGAGGACATTGCAATGGTCAAGTGTAGGGGATTTGATAGGTGTGTAAACACCCATCCTCTTTACCACTTAATTACAATAATAACCGAGCCCAAACGTGTATTTTATGTCTTTTATGTCAGAAATTATGCGTGGTTTGTGTTTTTGTTATGATTTAGGACGAAAAGGTGAAAAGTGGAGAAAACACGGCATTCACGGGCTTTTATTGAAGAAAAAGATGAAAGACGAAGTCAAGAAGTCAAGAGTGCAAAAAGAACGGAAGTCCAAGACCAGTTCTGAAGATTTATCGAAGAAAAAATCAAAAGACGGAAGTTTACTTAAAGCCGAAAAACTCAAGTCTATTTTATTGAAGAATTAAAAGACGAGTTCAAAGAAATCCCGAGCCAAAAGTCATATAAGTCCAAGATTAAAGAAGATTTAAATACTTAAGGACTAATGGTGCAATTAACAAAGAGATTAAGAAGGAAGGACCTAATGATGCAATTAAGAGAAAATGAAGGAGGGGAGGAAGCTTCCTAATCCTCCCCTATATATAGATTAGGCTAGTTAATAATTTTTCTTTGTTGGCTAATAGTGACAATTAGTTTTTCTATTTATTTACCTTGCACCTTTAAATTCATGTCAATTTAATTACTTGTCAAATTTAATTACCTTGTCTTGCACCTTAAATTCCTTTAATTTCAAGTAAGTTTCCATTTAATTCTTGTCAATCTTTATTTTATCTTGTTAATCTCCTATCTACCTTTCTTAATCTTTGATTTTTATGTTTATGTTTATGTTCATGTTCATGTTCTTATTTTGATTTAAGTGGGTTTTGATTATTGTGGTTAGATTTGTTAGTTTTATTGATTTGGATAGTTTGTTTACGATTATTGGATGTTTTGTGATTAGTTTGATTTAATCTTTTGTTTGATTTAGTTAAATTGTGATTAGATTCGTGTGTTACTGTATTTCCCTGATCTTCGGGGGTGTTTGTTTCTGTTACTGTGATTCCCAGGTTAGTTCCGAACAAGGAAGCTCAAGAACTTCAGAAAGTTCCGAACCAGCAAGGCTTCATTCGGAAGAGTTCCGAGCCAGGAGAAGAAGTTCTTTCATTCGGAACATTCTAAGTTCCGAACCAAGAAGTTCCGGATCGACTCTTTATTCATTCAGAAAACTTCCGAACCAAGGTTTCCAAGGTTCCATAATGCAAAAGGTGATGAGGAATATTTTGTGGGATATTCAATGAACAACAAAAGGTATACGGTTTATAACAATAAGATAAACCTTATTACAAAGAATATTCATGTTGACTTCTTGGAGAATAAGCCTAGTGATCCTCAATTTGATCCAAATTGGTTGTTTGATTTAGAACCATTGACTAGGTCTATGAATTATATGCATGTGACTAATCATGCAGATTTGGAAGCAACATAAACTTATCATGCAGGTACTCAAGCTAAAGAAGGTATAGGATCACAAGAACTAAGCACGTCTCTTCATTCAATGTCTTAGATGCACCTATTTGGAGTGAAGAGTATATGAAATCATCTGCTGCTGAGAAAAGAGATGAAAGGAACAAGAAAAGCCAAAGGGTGATGAAGTCAAAGATGACAGTGACTTTGCAGCCGTTGACAACACAACTGTACCCCCTGACAGCTCTCCACTATCCACTGACAAGTCTATTCTTGAAATTGTCATTGAATCCTTACCCAATGATGGTGTCACTGGCTTCAGTCTAGCCACTGGCAATGTTCTAAATGATAACAAAGGATATGAAACACAAGATGAAGAATACATTGGCAACTTGGAGTCTACTATTCCAGTTAATAATTCATTTAAGGGAGGTCAAGCTTATCTGTTACCAAAATCATCCTCCTACGCAAATATTTGGATCACTTCGTACTCCAATACAGACCAAAGGTTAAAAGAAGAGACAAGGTGGATTTATTGCCAATATTCATAAGAAAGATGACAATGAATGGATTCAAGAGTGTTTGTTTACCTGTTTGCTATCACAAGCAGAACCTAAGAAGATCTTTGATGCTTTTAAAGTTGAAAGCTGGGTTGAGGCAATGCAGATGAGCTTCACTAGTTTGTTATTCAAGATGTTTAGGAGCTTGTGGACTGTCCCAACCATGTTAGGCCAATTAGAGGACGTTGGGTTCTTAGAAATAAGAAAAATGAAAGAGGTATTATGATTAGAAACAAGGCAAGACTGGTTTCTCAAGGTTACACACAAGAAGAGGGGATTGATTATGAAGAGGTTTTTGCACCTATTGACATAATAAAAGCAATAAGGATTTTACTTGCCTATGCTTCTTGCATGGGATTCATAGTGTATCAAATGGACGTGAAGAGTTCCTTCTTGTATGGGACCATTAAAGAGGAAGTGTATGTTATATAACCTCTTGGATTTGAAGATTCAGAGCATCTAGATAAAGTGTACAGAGTGAAAAAGGCAATGTAGCCTTCATCAAGCCCCTAAGCTTGCTCTGGTACTTTGTCCACATATCTAATGGATAATGGATTCAAAAGGGGAACCATAGATCAGACAATATTTACCAAGCAGAAAGGAAAGGATTTTCTACTTGTTCGGATCTATGTTGATTATATCATCTTTGGATCTTAAATTCCAGATATGAGTAATGAGTTTTCCAAGCGGATAAATTTCATATGAGTGCAATGGGTGAGATGAACTTTTTCCTTGGGCTTCAAGTACAACAGAGGAAGGATGGAATTTTCATCTCTCAAGATAAATACATGGCTGAAATTTTGAAGAAATTTTGGGTTTTCACCTAATGAAAAACGGGCTAGCACACCTATGGACAGAGAAAACCCTTGGAGTAAGCTTGGAGAAGGAAAAGAAATGGATTTCAGGCATTAGAGATCAATGATTGGTTCATTAATATATCTTATAGCTTCTAGGCCTAACATTATGTTTGTTGTATGTGCATGTGCACGCCATCAAGTGACTCCTAAAGAGTGTCACTTTCACGCAGTAAAGAGGATATTTAGGTACCTTAGGTGCTATCTTACTTTGGGATTATGTTATCCTAAAGACTCTCCCTTAGAGTTGGTTGGATATTCAGACAATGACTGTCGTGGTGATAATGATGATAGAAAGTTAACCACAGGTGGATGCCAATTCTTGGGGAGCATGTTGATATCTTGGCAAGGCAAGAAGTAAACCTTTATGGTCAATTCTACAACTGAGGTTGAGTATGTGGCTGTTGCTTCATGTAGTGGTCAAGTGCTATGGATTCAAAATCAGTTGGTGGACTATTGGTATAATTTATGCATACCAAGATATTTGTAGATAATAACAGTGCTTTGCGTATTATTAAAAATCTTGTACATCATTCTATAACTAAGCATATAGAAATTAGACATCATTTTATTAGGGGTTGTTTTGAAAAAGGTTTGGTTCAACCAGAGAAAATTGATATAGAAGATAATGTGTCAAATCTTTTAACAATACCTTTTGATGTTGGGAGGTTCTAGTACATGGTTTCAAGTATTGGAACGATTCATCCTTAAAAATGATTGTCTAAATGTTGTAAATTTATGTATAAGGACATGCACTATTATTATTCTATGAAAATTTAGTCTTTTCTACTTTTCTTTTCTATCCGCTGTCAGGCTATTTCTACCCCCTGACAAGGGATATGTAGCCTCTGTTGGTGTATTTTTGTGGTTTTTGTCTAACTATGCAAGATCTGGAGCAATGTGGATTAGTGGATGATCACTGATGGATTTGTGAGTATAAAATATTTATTTATGATGGTTGAATAATTATATTCCTATCTTGAAATAAAAATTTGTTGCTTATACATGTGAAAGTTTGTAAGTATATTTTAAAGGGAGGTACTAGGATATCTTTAGGTTTTTGGGTACTCTTATAGTGCTCTTATTACAATTCTGGATTGTGTCCACTGGTGAGTATGGGCTAGGAGTAATGAAAGCACTCCTTTGGGATTATTAGAATTTCTAGACCTTGAGGCATTGTATCATGCACATCTTTCATAAGATATGTATGTTGCTAAGACATTTTTTACCTAGAATTGGGATTAGTCGGATGGGAGACTTGGGTTGTACATTTTTGGGCTTACCTAAGAGTTACAGAGTTATTATATGAGTTAACTTCATTCATAAAGTATTTGTGAGCAAGGGACACTAGAGGATAAGCATATCTATCTTGCTTATGCAAGTGTATGTGCTTGGACAGTGCTTGCAAAACTTACACTTATTGGAGAAAAGTTAATTCCCATAGGATTAATTTCTTTGTTGAGGTTTTTGACTTCTAAGTTTATACCCCTTGACATTTCTAGTCGGTTTCATGTGTATTCTACACCCTGACAAGCCTTTTGTACACACAAGAAAATATAGTCGTTGGCACTAAAAGAATTTTGACCGTTGAAAAACACTAGGTCCCACTCAGTTGTAATTTTTGAGATATTTTGGGTCGTAATTCTAGTAGAGTAGGTAATTTCTATTAATGTTAAAAAAATAAGTTTATATTTTTTTAGGATTTACTTGAGTATATTTTGAACTTTTGTATACTCACCTATTTTTCAACCAATAGAATCTCTAGTTGTCTGCTATATTTACCCTCTTTACGTCTCTAACAGTGCCACTTGTATATTTTGTTATTTTCATCTCCCATAACCATAATCTTAAGCTTTATTTCCTCTTAAGCTTTCTACCAATTCTTTCTCAATGGCGCAAAGATTTAAGCTTGCTTATCTTGTCCTTGCTTTCAAGCCTTGGCATAATATGATTGTGATCTTGGAGAAAGACGACAGGAACCCACATTATGATGGAATGATAGAATTCTTGTTGGCTTCCAACATAAGGTATGCCTTACTTCATAAACCTATCATTCCTAATTCACATATTTAATAATTTTGGAAAATTGCCAGTTCCAGAACAATTAATGATGTGATTATAATTGAAGGCTTAATTCATGGGAAAACTAAGATTGTCACAGAAGCTTTTATTCGTCAAGCTTTACAACTTAATGATTGGGTAGAGTTGAGCTTCTTCCCATTGAGGAGTTACATGAGGGATTTACATGCTTGGGATATAGCCTACCAAGAGTAGGTCATATTTCCAAATTTAATAAAAACCAGTTTCCCCCAGCCTGGAAATTTCTTATACATGTCCTTCTTCAATGTCTGAGTCCAAAATGTTCTGCTTTTAATGAGATCAACCATTCCATAGGTAGTGCTCTTATTTGCATGGCTTCTGGAGAAAGATATAATTTTTCTAAAATGGTTTTTGAAGGCATGTTAAATAATAAGGGTAGCAAAATGACTTTAGCCTACCCTAGGTTTTTACAAATGGTTTTGGAACTTCAAGGGGGATGTACTATTGAACATTCACATTTTTATGACATCTCTATGCAAAGACGAAAATTGTTTACAACCTTTAACACCTATGACAAAGATTTACCATTAACTCAACCTATGATTGATCTCATTCAAGCTGATGTTGTGGCTCCTAACCAGCCTAACCAACCTAACCAACTACCCTCACCTGATAATGGCATAGCCATCAAAGTTAATGACCTTGTACCACATTCTCTACCCACTAACACTTAAACCCTACCCACTGACACTTACAATGTAGCCACTGAAGAACTTATTATAGACCCAAACACCCCTTCATTTTCTTCACCATCACAATTTAGGATTGCTAAACGTCAAAGAGTCACTGGGGCATCTTCTCCTGGTGACTGGGACTATTGATTCTAGCTTAGTAGCAGGTCAAGTCAGTCTCATAGTAAGTAAGTCCATTCCCATACTCCATGAATCTACATTGAGGATTAATTTCTCGAATGTGGATGAGGGCAGTATGGAACCTTTGACAACCATGAAATTGACGAAATTTTGTATTAGCTTACAAAAGCAAAATACATAACTTGTACAAACTGTCAATATCAAGGTCTTGAACTCACACAGTTAAGGGAGAGAATTGTTGCTTTGGAAGCTGCTGGTAAGCCAAGGAGGACGTTCATGGTTCATTCCTAAGATTTTGATGTTGGAGAGGAGTCTTACAAAGGGGAGGAGCAACTGAATTTGAGTGACAAAAGTTCTAAAGAAGGCTCCAAAGACTCTATTGGTACATTGGAGGTGACTGATGCTCTCACAGGTATGAAAGAACATAAGGAGTTTTGATTCTTCCATGATGACACTAATAAAACTCTCTTTTGTTTAATTGATGCAGCAAGTAAGTGCTGGGAAGGTTGCAGCCGCTGACAGTTCAGGTGTATCCACTGTCATGCCTTTTCTATTCACTGACACCTTGTTTGTAGCCCCTGAAAGCAATCTAGTTGCTTCTAGTGTATCCAAACCACCATTGACAATTAGAGAATTATCAACATAGGTACCAACTACTTTACCTTCTATTGATCCAACAGATAAAGGTAAAGGTATTCTGGTAGAAGAATAGGTTTCTTCTAAGCAAGATGCACAAACAAGATTTGATGAGCAATTGGCACATAAATTACATGAGGAACAGTTGAAGGAGCAACAAAAGGGATTGGTTGAAGCTCAAACCATTAGTTCAGAGTCTGGTAGCATGGATACTGGTGATAGAGATGCTAGTTTGGATAGTTCTGATCAAAATGTGGATCAAGAAGAAGAACCAAAACAGTTAGAGAATGTTGAGGATGAAGCAGCCAAGGAGAAGCTTGAAAGTTTGGCTTTGCTGATTGACTATGATATGCCATAGATAGCAAGCTTGTTGTCTCATATTTGTGATGATTAAGCAAGGAAGAAAGAAAGAAAATAGATGAAGTAGATGAATTCTAGAGAGAGAAAGTAGTGAGAGAAAGTAGAGAGAAGTGTGTGAAACTATGGGAAGATTAGATTAAGAAAATGAACAACCAACACTCTTCCTAACATGCTAGGAATGGTATTTATAGCCTTGCCTACATGTGGCATAATGGGCTATATGTTTGATTGGGCCGGGCTTGAATAAAAAGCTTAGTACCTTGAAAGAGGCCTTTTAAGCTAGCCATCAAGCCCGTAATGTCACGACTATTTTAACTAACTATTACAGCGTTCTACTAAATGTTACAATATAAACCTATGACCGAACATTCTTGTTTGACTCAATATTTTGATGCTAACAATCTCCCCCAATGTGAGGTCATTCCTCTTTGATATTTGGAGATCAATGGAGATTATGAATTTCATCATAAATGAGTCTTGAACGTGTAATAGTCGTCTTGTTCCTTCATGCTGTGATCTTTGAGCCTTTGTCATTGTCTTTCGACTTTGTGTTTTATCTTGAGATCTTCAAATCATTTTTGACTTGTCTTTGCCATCTTTCGATCTTGTGTCTTCATCCACATGCTCATACTTTGCACTATCTTGAAAGCTTGCTAACAGTCTCCTTTGAATAGAGGTCATTCCTCTACATTAGTTGTTAAGGAAGATTTTGATCATCATAGTTGCGGAAGTCTTTAGCTTTCTTGATTGTTGAATGTATTTGGGCACCTTGTTGAATGTCTTTGGGCACCCTTTATCCTTACATTTCTTTTTCATTCTTCAACCCCTTCAATGCTTACCAAGACATCATTAATAACACCTTGTTGTGATTGTTCTAGTGCTATCATCAGTACTTAGTCGGCATTCAGCTTCGTTCACATTCTACTCCATCTTTCCTAAGGACTTCTAATAATCTATTGAATTGTCCCTGGGAAGATCACTCCGGTTCTGGTTGGATCATAGGACTTTAACCTAACCACCCTTTTGACATCAATAACGTCGTGAATTAAAGATGTTGTGGGTATTTAATCGAAACCATAAACCACCTTAAATTCTAACAAAGTGTTTGAAAAATATTTAACACCTTGCTAGTTTTGTCGTTTCAGAAAGGCTCCCCCTACACATGTGCATTGAAATGCGAAAGAATTTAAGTAGACATTTTGCACATGTGGGTAAGAGTTAAAGTGATTGAGTCTTATATAAGATCACATTTTAATCACATTTTCTCCCCTATCTCTGATATATAAATCTCTTGATATTAGAGATACAAAATTTGATTAAAATATATTTTAAAAAATAGTCTTGAAAATCTTCGGGAGAAAGATGTGGCAATCTTTGCATGAAGTTGAAATGCTCCCCCTCATAAATTGATCCAATTGAATTGTCATTGTGAGGATGTGATCCACAATTCGCTTTTTGAGGATGGGAGTTGTTGAACACACAATTTTTGAAAGATTTTGAATAATCATTGAAAAAATTCTTGAAAAAATTGTGTTCAGCGCTTTTTGAAAACCATTTCTTTTTGGCGACATGGTATTTCTAAAGCATAAACTTGAGTTCATAGACTTTGAATGTCTTGACAAATCCACTCAAGTGTAAGAAGATTTCTCTTCTTTTGCTGAGAGTAAGCGCACTAAATCGTACACTCCCCCGTGTATATAGATCCGGGTTGCAATCTAAAAGTGATTACAAGCCATTGTGTTGAGCTCAAAACGTTGAATGTTTTGTGACAAGCTCAACCCAAAATAGATTGCTCTACCCGTTGTTGGAAAAATTGTCCAAAATAGACATTTTCCTTTAAGAAATAGAAATGACATGTTTTGAAAAATATTTACAACTTTCATTCGAGCTTTATGTACACACCCGTGTCGTTATTGAGCGACATTTCTAGGCATGTCCATATTATCGATACTGAAAGACATGTCGTGAAGAATCTTTTTGGTATTTTGAAAGATTTTTAATTTTGTATTTTGCTTTTTCATTAATATTTACATGTAGATGTTTGATAGATGAATCAAGCAGGCTTCTTTGCCAGAATCTCCAGTTCTGCTGGAGTTAAACATCTCATACCAATTTGCCTAACTAGGTACGCAAACCTCTCTTTCGAAAGAGCTTTTGTAAACAAGTCAGCTAATTGGTAATCAATTCCAACAAATTATAGTTCAACGATACCCCTTTCAACTTATTCCTTAATGAAGTGATATCTGACATCAATGTGCTTCGTGCGGGAATGCTGTACCGGATTGCAGGAGATGGCTATGGCGGACTTTGAGTCACAGTACATAGGTACTTTATCAAAATGAAAGCCATAATCCGTGAGTTGTGTTCTCATCCAAAGAACTTGAGCACAAGACGCAGATAGAGACACATACTCCGCTTCGGCTGATGACAGTGACGTGCAATTCTGCTTCTTGGAAGACCATCCAACGAGCTTATCTTGACCTAGCAATTGTGCACCACCAGAAGTACTTTTTCGTGTATCAAGACACCCTGTATGATCAAAATCTGAATAGGCCGTTAGAAAGAAACCGGTTTCCCTCGGATTCCATAGTCCTAAATTAATGGTATTTTTGAGGTACCGAAAGATCCGTTTAACCTCCTCGAGGTGCTTTTCAGTGGGTCGTGCTTGATATCGTGCACAATAACACTTAGCATGTGATATATCTAGTCGGCTTGCTGTTAAGTACATGAGGGAGCCGATCATGGAACGATATTTCGTTTGATCTATGGCATCTCCCTCCAAATCAACATCTAGGGATGTGGTTGATAATGATGTCCCAACGGGGTCACATGAGGTCATACCATGTTTTTTGATTATCTCTTGACAATACTTAGTTTGGTTGATAAAGATACCACTTGGGGATTGGTGAACTTGAATTCCCAGAAAGAATTTTAGTTCGCCCATCATTGACATTTCAAATTTGCTGTGCATTACTTTTTCAAACCATTTTGAAAGTTTTGGGTTTGAAGACCCAAAAATAATGTTATCAACATAAATCTGCACTAGCAAAATGTCATCCCCATATTCATAAGTGAACAGAGTTAGATCAATGGAACCTTTTGAGAAACCTTTGGATACCAGAAATTTCGAGAGCTCATCGTACCACGCCCTTGGAGCTTGCTTAAGTCCATAAAGTGCTTTGTGGAGACGATACACCTTGTCAGGATAATGAGGATTGACGAATCCTTCTGGCTGCGTGACATAGACTTCTTCCTTCAAAGGACCATTAAGAAATGTTGTCTTTACGTCCATTTGATAGACAATGAATCCCTTATGTGAAGCATAAGCAAGGAAAATCCTGACCGCTTCCATTCGAGCTACTAGTGCAAATGATTCTTCAAAATCAATACCCTCTTTCTGGCCATACCCTTTAGCCACTAGCCTAGCTTTGTTCTTGATAATCGTGTTTTTTTCATCCATCTTGTTTTTCCTTACCCATCGAAGATTTAATGGGATTACATCGTAAGGTCTATCAACAAGTTCCCATACTTTAAGTCTTTCAAATTGAAGAAGTTAATCTTACATTGATTCAATCCAAGCTTGATCAGCCATGGCTTGTTTGATGTTTTTCGGTTCAACAGTACTCACGGCGAGTGCGAACATACAAACATCGCCATCGGTTTCAAGCTGTTGTCTTGTACGAACGGGCTGTGAAGGGTTTCCAATTACTTGAACCAAAGGACGATCTCGGGTCCAATTATGTGTTGAAGGATGTCGTTGGTAGAACATATGCATATTTGACGGATCAACATGGCGAGTAGAAGACTCTCCAGTTTCGTGTACCGGTGTACCAAATGGGTTGTGAAAATCGTCATCGTCAAATAATGCATCGTTTGCTTGATTTGTGTTCTCTGGAGCAATGACAGTAGTTGTGGATGTTGTAGGATCAATTGTTGAAGTGATATTCTGAGGAGGTAAATCTGTAGCAACTCGTGTTGAAGTAGATGAAGTTGTATCCTTTTGTTGATGATGATCGGTATCATCATTCTTATCATGAGTGACAGCAGAAGACTTCGATACAACTTGTTTCTACCCCATGAAATATTCATCATACATTGGTCCATATAAAATTTCCAACTCTTCAAGTGTCATGTCCACTGTCATATCTGCTCTAGGAACATGTTCATGAACCAACTTTGAACTTGACGGTTCATTGTTGTGGTCTTGAGTTTCGAGTTCCGTGCGGTTGTGAACGGAAGTCGTTTGTCGTTGTGGATCGGGACTTAAACTGTTTTGTTCAAGTGCCATTTCTTGTAATTCATCAAATCTGACATGAATAGTCTCGATTATCAATTTTGTTCTCTTGTTGTAAACTCTATATCCCTTTGACTGAGTTGCATATCCCACAAGAATACATGCATCACCTTTCTCTTTCATCTTGTCCAGATTTTCACCATCTCGAATAATGTAACATGTACATCCAAAAACATGAAGGTGTTTGAGTGAAGGTTTTCGATCATGAATTATAAGATATGGTGTCTTTTCGTGTCTTGGGATAATTAAGGATCGGTTTTGTGTGTAGCATGCAGTTGACACGACTTCGGCCCAAAAGTATAATGGTAGTTTTGAAGCGGATAATAATGTTCGAGCAGCCTCAACTAATGTACGGTTTCGTCTTTCAAAAAATCTATTTTGTTCGGGTGTTCGAGCAATAGATGTTTCATGTTCAATTCCTTCGGCTTCAAAATAGTTCCTCAGAATTGAATTCAAAAATTTTGTGCCTCTGTCAGTACGAACCACTTTTACTTGAGCTTGAAGACCATGTTGTATCAGTTTAAGGAAGGTGATGAGAACTTCAGGTGTTTCATCCTTGGACCTCAAGAAGTGAGTCCATGTGTACCTTGAGTAATCATCGATAATTACCATAACATATTTCTTCCCATTGATACTTTGAACACGCATGGGACCAGACAAATCTATATGAAGAAGATCTAACCGTCCTTTAGAGCTTGGTGTAGTATTTGTCTTAAAGCTACTTCGTTTAGCTTTAAAAGCTCACAGGAAGAACAAAGATGATCTTTGATGAATTTCAAGCTTGGAAGGCCTCTCACAATATCTTTCTTGGAAAGCAAGTTGATGGTATCAAAGTTGAGATGAGAAAGACGTTGATGCCATAACCATTTATGAGTTGTTGAAGCTTTAGCCATGAAGTTATTGGAGTTGATGAAGTTGTGTCTTGTAGTGAAATTGTGTAAAGATCGGTATTCCGTGAATCGGTGAGTAAATCATTCCCATCATAATCACGAACAAAACATGTCTTCTTTCTGAAAGCAACTTCCAAATCTGCATCACAGAATTGACCAACCGAGAAAAGATTGTGATTCAGCCCTTCGACGTAGTATACCCTTTTTATCATGATATTCCTTTGAACCAAATCTCCATATCCTAGGATCGGTGCAAATTGATCATTTCCGAATCGGACCGTACCCAGGAACTTCTCCACGAAGTTAATTAGAAGCTTGAGATTCCCCGTCATGTGCTTCGTGCATCCGGAGTCCAGTATGAAGAGAATTATTTGTATCACCTACAGAAGAGTTAGAACACGATGAAGCATTTGCTAAATTAGATACCACAATAGTTGTGATTGTAGAATCATTAGTGTCCTTAGCAACATTTAAAGGCATACTAACACTCGTTGTCACATTTTCTGTCCTAACTTTAGGCATCCATTTATATCCTGAAGGACATTGATTAGCAAACCACCATTTCCAAGACTTGCTAGCAGACTCATTTAATTCCCTAATTCTGCTTCTAGGGTTCTTAGTGGTGGAGTTTGATGCATTACTTTTCTTAGTGGGGGTTGCACCAAAATGGTTTACTTTGCGTTTGGGTTTACTAGCACTAATAGGCATCGCAACTTGCTTCTTAGTTCTAGTATCTACGCCTTTGACATTATTTATAGCACACATAGAATGATTAGCATTAGCACATTTTCCACATTTGACACAAACAAATTTAACATTCAAAGCATTCAAATCATTCAAAGCATCCAAATCATCATTACACGCGATTACAGACTTTTTATTCTTAAAAACATTCAAATTCCTAGGGTGTTCTTCTACTTCCTTCATCTTCCCTTGACTCTTGTGTTTCCAGACCTTATCATTCACTTGAGTGCTCTTAAGCTGAGGTGGGCTAACACTAGATGTGGAGACTACTCCTGTAGTATAAGACACACGAGTATTAGTGTTTCTAGAAGTCTGAGGTGATTGACTAACTTTGTTTGTGGGTTTAGTGGTCATTCTATACATCCCTGGTTTAATCACATTATTGTGCTTAACGCTTGGTGCTTGAGTATTCCTTATGGGTTGATTATGTGGTAACCTTTCCTTTCCAACTATCTTGGGGGCAAACACAGGTTTTGCAAACGAGGAATTTGAGAAAGCAGATGGTTTTCCCAAGATAGAGGTTCTATTCACTTTAGAGGCATTGGGTTGTTTAACAACAGGTTTCTTAATGCTAGGTTCCACAACTTTCCCATCCATCTTAGCAATGAGTTTCTTCAACTCTGCTATTGCTATGTATTTTTCTTGTAACTGAGCTTTCAAATCCGAAATATCAAGACTTTTTTCGTTTAGTAATCGACATGACTCAGATAATTTTACTTCCAAAGGTGTATCATTTGAAAAGCTGCCAACTTTCTTTTGCAAAGCAAGTTCAAGTGAGTGACAATGTTTTTGAAGATAATCATATCTATGTTGAAGTAACGAAAACTCTTTTTGGTCAACTTTATTCGAAAGCTCAGTTTCAAGATGTTCACACTCTTTGACTTGATCAAGATATTTGCATGCAACATTAGAATATTCAACAATATCAGCACAAGATGTAACATAAACACACATAATATCTTTTGAGAGACATTCGTGTAAGAGTAGATCATATGCTGTAGAAAACTAGTCTCTTTCAGGTTGATGGTCGTTCACTTCTTGTTCAATAGATTCCACATATTTCAAATCATCAAACATTTCTTACTTAATTAATGTTTCAAATTCCAAAATATGTTTTTGCGTTCTTTCCGCAAGCGAAATCAAAATACTTTTCACAAGCACAGTTATATCGTGAGGAATTTCTTTGTTTCCTTTCGAAAGTTCACGTTTTTTCCAGTCATCGTCAACAACTTTTTTGAAATTTTCAATGTTACTCTTGAGAATACTAAGTGCTTGCTTACTCTTGCTTATAGAAGCTTTATATGGCAACTACTCAATAAATTTTGAAACATTAGTTTTCTTAGTGGCAAAAGCTTATCTCCATTTAATTCTGATTTGTTCACATTCGAAAAATATTTGCTCACGAGTCTTCTGTGTTTGCGGTTTGAAAAGACCATAAAGACTGTTTTCATAAGCATAATTATATGGTTTAAAAAATTCTTTATTAACTTTTGGTCTACTCTATTCTTCCAAATCGTTTGTCTCTTCACTATCGGGCCTAACGACAAGACAATCAAGATCGGTCCATTGGGACTCATCAAGATATAAGTGCTGATTCTCAGATTGAGCTTGCTCAAGGTACTTAGGATTTGCAAAACTAGGTCTATCCTTGAAAAATGAACGAGGTGCCAACATTCTCATGGTTTGAATTGATTGATTAGTTTTGTAAACAATTTTCTTGTAAAAATCAATTTGAGTTTGAAGTTCCACCATTTTGTCGATGTCATTCGCTTGTTTAGTTTTGAAATCCTTTTCCATCTTTTCAACTACAACTTTCTTTTCATTAACAAGTTTAGTTTTATCCTCTTGAAGAAAACCATTTACTTGAGTTAGCTCATTGACTTTAGTGGTAGCAAGATACGTTTTGTGACGTTCAGTTTTCAAAGAGGTGTTATAATTACGTTTCCCTTGTTCGAGAAGCTTAAGAGTTTCGTTATATTTCTGTTGATAATCGTCCTTTTTGGCGTTAATTAAACACCCTTTGTACCCTTCAATCTCATTGGTCTTTTGAAGAAGCTGAGCTCTGTAGCTATCAATGGTTTCACTAGATTTAATTAGAGCAGCTTTGCATTCTTCAAAATTTTGAGTGAGTGTAGCGTTTGCCTTCTTTAATTGCTTTTGACTTTTTTTAGTTTCTTTAACATCGTTTTGTAAAGAAGTAATTAAGTTAGCAAGCGCAATACGCTCCTCATCATCATCATACTCATTTGCATGTTGATCATCTTCAGACTCATTATTACACATGTCTGATAAATCGGGTGTGGTATTGCTATCAACCGTTTCCATCATACATGTGTCATTAATGGCGTTGGGTAGATCACAATGCTCATGAATATTACCAAACACATTATATTCCTCTTCAGTGTGTACCTTATCGATTGGTGATAGGTGTGTAAACACCCATACTCTTTACCACTTAATTACAATAATAACCGAGCCCAAACGTGTATTTTATGTCTTTTATGTCGGAATTATGTGTGGTTTGTGTTTTTGTTGTGATTTAGGACGAAAAGGTGAAAAGTGGAGAAAACACGGCATTCACGGGCTTTTATTGAAGAAAAAGATGAAAGAAGAAGTCAAGAAGTCAAGAGTGCAAAAAGAACGGAAGTCCAAGACCAATTCTAAAGATTTATCGAAGAAAAAGTCAAAAGACGGAAGTTTACTTAAAGCCGAAAAACTCAAGTCTATTTTATTGAAGAATTAAAAGACGAGTTCAAAGAAATCCCGAACCAAAAGTCATATAAGTCCAAGATTAAAGAAGATTTAAAGACTTAAGGACTAATGGTGCAATTAACAAAGAGATTAAGAAGGAAGGACCTAATGATGCAATTAAGAGAAAATGAAGGAGGGGAGGAAGCTTCCTAATCCTCCCCTATATATAGATTAGGCTAGTTAATAATTTTTCTTTGTTGGCTAATAGTGACAATTAGTTCTTCCATTTATTTACCTTGCACCTTTAAATTCATGTTAATTTAATTACTTGTCAAATTTAATTACATTGTCTTGCACCTTAAATTCCTTTAATTTCAAGTAAGTTTCCATTTAATTCTTGTCAATCTTTATTTTATCTTGTTAATATCCTATCTACCTTTCTTAATCTTTGATTTTTATGTTTATGTTTATGTTCATGTTCATGTTCTTATTTTGATTTAAGTGGGTTTTGATTATTGTGGTTTGATTTGTTAGTTTTATTTATTTGGATAGTTTGTTTACGATTATTGGATGTTTTGTGATTAGTTTGATTTAATCTTTGTTTGATTTAGTTAAATTGTGATTAGATTCGTGTGTTATTGTATTTCCCTGTTCTTCGGGGGTGTTTGTTTCTGTTACTGTGATTCCCAGGTTAGTTCCGAACAAGGAAGCTCAAGAACTTCAGAAAGTTCCGAACCAGCAAGGCTTCATTCGGAAGAGTTCCGAGCCAGGAGAAGAAGTTCTTTCATTCGGAACATTCTAAGTTCCGAACCAAGAAGTTCCGGATCGAGTCTTTATTCATTCAGAAAACTTCCGAACCAAGGTTTCCAGGGCCAGAACTTCCGAATCAGAAAGTTCCGAACCTGGAACTGTTCATTCGGAAGTATTCCGAATCAAGTCTTTCGAGCCGGAAAGTTCCGAACCAGGAGAGTGTTTATTCGGAAGTATTCCGAACAAGCAGAAACTTCCGAATCAAGCCAACTCATTCGGAAGAGTTCCGAACCAAGGCTTCTTGTTCATTCTGAAGAGTTCCGGATCAACATCTTCCGAACCAAGACTTCCGGATCAAGGATTTCTTTCATTCGGAACATTTCATTCGGAAGTATTCCGGATAAAGAACTTCCAAACCAAGGTTTTGTTCCGGTTGAGCTTTGAATCAGCAGAAGTTCCGAACGAAGGATTGTTTTGGATAAGTGACATATTCAGAATAATTTGTTCCGGATCAAGGATTTTGTTAATATTCCAAGCGAAGAAGAATCATTCCGAACAAAGGTGACATTCCGGATGAGTGATTGTTCCGAACAAAGGATTATTCCGAATGAGCTGTATTCAGGTTCTTTTTAGTTTTTGTCTTTGATTTTTAATTTCAAGCTTTATTTTTCCCGCCTTTTTCATTAGTCGCACTTTAAGTTTATTTGCCTTAGCTTTATTTTTAGTCTTGCCTTAGTTTAAGTTTTAGTTCCATTTTAAGTTTGCCTTAAATAGTTTTAAGTTTGCGTTATTTACTTTAGTGCCTTTTAATTCTTGTCACGTTTTAAATACTTGCACCATTTACTTTAAATTAGACTTAGATTTACTTCAATGCCACTTTACTTTTAAGTCATTTATTTTAATTGTTTTGCACATTTTAATACTACAACGGCACAACATTTTTGTTTCACCAAAGACAGCTGAGTCGCACATAGAACCTAGATCAATTCGATTAGATTGGTACAACGATAATTTTTAACCTGAGTAAAATCGAGTTATCAAATGGCGCCGCTGCCGGCTCTTTTCGTAAAGATTAACGGTTTTCTGTGAGAGACGCGTTGCTTTTTGGGATCCGTTCACTTGTGAACGTTATTTTTCGTGTCAAAATTTTTCCAAAAACCCCAAAAACATTTGAAAAATCATAAAAAGCATTTCTTTTTCAAAGTTTTGCACCAAAAATATTCCTCTTTATCCTCTATTATGTTTAATTCTTTTCTTTACCCTTCTTATCTATAATTCTTCATGGATTCGTCCTGTGGACGGTGTGGGAGACCATGGCATGGTTTTCAAACATGTCAATGGTGTACGTGTGAGCGATGTGGTTTTGATATCGACGATACATAATTTGGATTTTGTCCATTTTGCAATTCAACAAATTCATACTTCAACTCTTACAATACTTTCCCACCCTCTCCCGTCTATGACAATCCTTATCCTCAAGATGCACCGGGTTTTTCAACATACCCGTGGTGCTATATTTGTGGGGGCCCTCACGAAGCTTCTTCTTGTGATCCATCGAAGGTCTTTGAGAAAGTTCCGTGCTATCATCCCAGTGTTTATAATTTTGAGCCCCCACGTCACACCGTCAATCATCAACCCTTTGGTGCATTTCCTCCTGAGCAAATTGCCACACTTTTTGACAACTTTCAAAAAGTTCAAGAAGATTTCAACAAGATCAAGGAGAAATGTCAAGCGGATCAACACCAAGAGCAGGTATCTAAACTTAATGCTTATACTCCTCCTCTTGTGCCTCCATATTATTATGACAGTGATGACGATGAGAGTCCTATTTCTTGGACCGATGAGAATGCTATTCCTTCTCCCGACTTGCCGGAGCCTAAGGATTCAACCATCCTAAGGGATGAGGATATTAGTACAATTCCTGCAAAGGAATCCGACGAATTCAATACGTCTAGTGCTGATAACCTTGTCCCAATTCCAAGTGAATCTGAGTTGACATCCGACAGTGACGATGAGTATGATGCACTTTCTTCTGATGATGTTCCTTCCACCAACACTTTGGAAGAGGATTCTTTGGCTTTCTCTAATCCTCTTTTTGATCAAGATGATGATTTTACTTCTAGTGATGACGAGTCATTATCGGATGAAGACGTTCCGAAGGAAACTTTCAAGATTTATTCGAACCCTTTATTTGATTTTGATGACGATTACATATCTAGTGAGGTGAATCCTCTCTTTGACAAAGGGATTGAGGACATTGGTAGCTCTGATTCTCCTACTATTTATGAGCATGCTTTGTTAGCCATGCCCCCTTCTATGGCAGAGGTGGAGAGTTCTGACTCTACTGGAAAGGTATCGCAGGTGGAAGGTAATTCTTCTCTTACTTCTCCTACTATATTTCCCCCTCATCCTACTGAATGCACGCCAAATCGGGTGATGTATCAATTTCCCTCTCCGGGAAATGAGGATGAGTGTTTTGACCCGGGAGGTGACAATGACCATTTTATGATTGATAACCTTACGGCTTTGCCAATTGGTCCTCGTCCATTGTCTTTGGAGGATGACAATGTGATTCCTATACCCACCCCACCTCCCGAGGATCAAGATTTCACATACTTCTCGTATGTTGAAAGGACCTTTCTACCGTTTAAGACTTATCCTCCTGCCTCTCCTTTGTTATATTCCTCCGGGAATGAGGATAAAGTCTTTGATCCCGGTATTACATTTGAGGCTTCCCCATGGACCATTTACTTCGGGGACGAGTCAGGCTCGTGACTCGGTTAACAAAAACAAGCGCTTTTTGGGAGGCAACCCTTTTATCTATCTATCTTTTTCTTTGTTTTTACCTTAAGTGTAGGGGGAGACCCGTTGGTTTGCTATTTCCTCTCCTCTCTTAATCAGAGATTCGAGCTTCAATGATCCACTCTTGATGATTCTTGACGACCTGTGATTCTGTGTTTCCATTATCCCGGTTCTATCCTAAACTCTTTTCGATTCACTATTTTATATTTTCTCAATATTAAAATAGGAATCTCTTTAGTTGTTTCTTCTTTAGCAAGATTTAAACAAAGTGCACAATGTCCTAAGTGTAGGGGAGTTTACTCCCACATGCTTAAACATTGAGGACAATGTTTATGTTAAGTGTAGGGGGAACTTCTATCGAAGTTAAGTGGCCTTTTCCTTGTATTTGTCCTCATTTTAACCGGAAAATCAATTTTTCGACATTTTTCAAAATTTTTGATCTATTTTGGCCTATTAGTTTTTACCTTTGTATAGTTATTTTCTTTCTTTGCTAGAATAAATGTTTAATAAAGTGGTTTTAATTTTCAAACGTTGTGAATCTTTTGACTCAACCCGAGTTTACTTGTCTAAGTTACTCTAGCTTGTATCCTTAACGTGTTTAAGTCAAGTTTTGCTAGGCTTTTATATAGGGAGCTATAAAACGCGAAAGTCTTAACTCTCACGGGTTAAGAACAAGAACTTTTCGCAAGTTCCTATAATTGATCCTAGAGAGTCGTTTATCAAGGGAACTTTAAAATGCTATTTCTAAACTTGAAAAAGTCAAAGAATTTGCAAGATCCTATAGGAGACTCGAAAACCCAAAACTTTGATTTAATAGGCTAAGCATCCACGAGTCTCATTCCTTGAGATTTTAAACTGTGGAGAACGAGAGATGATAGAGCCAATTATAAGTTCGGTATTCTTTCGTGAATTTATGTGAGTTAATTATAAGCCTATTCTCCCATCGCTTGCTAATAAATTTATCTACAATAAATAAGGTTGTACGATTTGAAAAGTTACTTAGCTTCTAACCCAAGATCGTTTAAAAGTTGCTCGGTATGGATTAAAGTTCATAGCCAAGGCATAACTTATTGAAGCGGTATGCGAAGATTGGCGAGTCCAAAAAGGTCCTAACAAGACATGAGGGCTATATTTTGTTGCTAAAAATCCAAAGTGATGTGAAGAATCATTTATCGAAAATCAATATGAAGGATCGAGACACACGACGAAAAGCAAAAACTCCCCAAAAGTCATGGAGAAGTGTATCCGAAAAGACCCTAGCAAGGTATGAGGATAAATAGATCCAAGTCAAAAAGGAGGTGGATCGTTGTATATCAAAGTACAAAATAATGATTGGAGAAAAATGAAGAAGTCGTGGTCCAAGTATGAATCTCTCAAAACTTCAAGTGAAGAAATTCCTATATGAAGAGAAGACCATAATTTCATGAACGTCTCTCAAGGTTTGATGTATGAAGTCGCTGCCAAATATCGGTCCGAGAAAGGTCTCAAATCGCGAAGCGAGTTATGCCAAGATATGAACTTTATGAGGTCCCGAGAAGCAGTTTTAAAAGATTTTGTCCTTTAGCTAACTATTGATTAAATCGTTCACTTTATTTTCGGCCTAAAATAACTATCAAAATAAGTCAAACAATGCATCCTCGTGATCATTCAAGACAAAAATAAAATATAAGAGATACCCCTAGGAATAAGGGAGTCTAAGTGAATAATTGGCCCACATGAGTTCGTGTTAGTTTGCCAACTTATAATAACAATGATCTCGTTTTTAAGCTTGGTTTGGAGAAAGTGAAAACTTGAGGATGATGATTGTTCATAACATTTCCAAAACCCAAGGTATGCTTTTGATTTCTTTATTTTGAATGTTTATAATTTTCTATCTTTTTAATAAAGACCACTATGGATTGATTATGATGAAAAGTGTAAACGTGCTTTGTAACTAATGCATTGCATGAGGACATTGCAATGGTCAAGTGTAGGGGATTTGATAGGTGTGTAAACACCCATCCTGTTTACCACTTAATTACAATAATAACCGAGCCCAAACGTGTATTTTATGTCTTTTATGTCAGAATTATGCGTGGTTTGTGTTTTTGTTATGATTTAGGACGAAAAGGTGAAAAGTGGAGAAAACACGGCATTCACGGGCTTTTATTGAAGAAAAAGATGAAAGACGAAGTCAAGAAGTCAAGAGTGCAAAAATAACGGAAGTCCAAGACCAATTCTGAAGATTTATCGAAGAAAAAGTCAAAATACGGAAGTTTACTTAAAGCCGAAAAACTCAAGTCTATTTTATTGAAGAATTAAAAGACGAGTTCAAAGAAATCCCAAGCCAAAAGTCATATAAGTCCAAGATTAAAGAAGATTTTAAGACTTAAGGACTAATGGTGCAATTAACAAAGAGATTAAGAAGGAAGGACCTAATATATAGATTAGGCTAGTTAATCATTTTTCTTTGTTGGCTAATAGTGACAATTAGTTCTTCCATTTATTTACCTTGCACCTTTAAATTCATGTCAATTTAATTACTTGTCAAATTTAATTACCTTGTCTTGCACCTTAAATTCCTTTAATTTCAAGTAAGTTTCCATTTAATTCTTGTCAATCTTTATTTTATCTTGTTAATCTCCTATCTACCTTTCTTAATCTTTGATTTTTATGTTTATGTTTATGTTCATGTTCATGTTCTTATTTTGATTTAAGTGGGTTTTGATTATTGTGGTTAGATTTGTTAGTTTAATTGATTTGGATAGTTTGTTTACGATTATTGGATGTTTTGTGATTAGTTTGATTTAATCTTTTGTTTGATTTAGTTAAATTGTGATTAGATTCGTGTGTTACTGTATTTCCCTGTTCTTCGGGGGTGTTTGTTTCTGTTACTGTGATTCCCAGGTTAGTTCCGAACAAGGAAGCTCAAGAACTTCAGAAAGTTCCGAACCAGCAAGGCTTCATTCGGAAGAGTTCCGAGCCAGGAGAAGAAGTTCTTTCATTCGGAACATTCTAAGTTCCGAACCAAGAAGTTCCGGATCGACTCTTTATTCATTCATAAAACTTCCGAACCAAGGTTTCCAAGGCCAGAACATCTGAATCAGAAAGTTCCGAACCAGGAACTGTTCATTCGGAAGTATTCAGAATCTAGTCTTTCGAGCCGGAAAGTTCCGAACCAGGAGAGTGTTTATTCGGAAGTATTCCGAACAAGCAGAAACTTCCGAATCAAGCCAACTCATTCGGAAGAGTTCCGAACCAAGGCTTCTTGTTCATTCTGAAGAGTTCCGGATCAACATCTTCCGAACCAAGACTTCCGGATCAAGGATTTCTTTCATTCGGAACATTTCATTCGGAAGTATTCCGGATAAAGAACTTCCGAACCAAGGTTTTGTTCCAGTTGAGCTTTGAATCAGCAGAAGTTCTGAACGAAGGATTGATTTTGTAACACCCCATTTTGATAATGGAATGTCACACGTAATTATGGCGTGTCATCAAAGCATACAAGGATAAATGTGTAAAACATTACATGACCATAGGGATAACCGAAATCAAACATCGGTTCCAAAAAAAGAGCCCAAAACATAATAAAGCAAAAGAAATGAATGAAAGACTACACAAGCATAAATATATGAAGGCAAAAGGAAAAGAAGTCTCTAGCAGCTTCCATCCTATGCATGTCCTCCACTTGCTCGAGTCTTTCCTAGGGTACCTGCCATTTTGGGACATGGAAAGGAAAGTAACGGCTGAGCAAACCGCTCAGTGCACGGGTAAAGACATAGTATGAATGACTAAACATAATAAAGACTTAATAGCAGCGGAAATGTATAAGTCCTGGAAAACCTGGAACATGTTCATAAAAACTGGTTTATAGTTTGAAAAGCCTTATGTTTATCTTATGAAAACTGTTTAACATATTTTACCATTAGCCAATATAGGTCATGAAAATCCACCGTGCATGAATACTTGGAGGGGTGACCTCATCATGCAAATTAGAGGGGCTGCCTCTAATTTAATGTACTGGTTTTTGGGTAGGAGGGATCAGCTCCTTGTGAAGGATGCAAGGCACACACCACATTCACCATGTAATCCTGAATAAAAACGTGTAACTAGGATGCACCCATACGCCCCACATGATAAATATAAATAAATGGCCAAAAGCTGAAGGGACGCCACGAGCAATCACTCCGCCGTGGTGAAGTCATAACATCAGTGCCTCTAATGTTATGGTTATGGTACCTCCATAACTAGGTGAAACTGGTCATGCATGTATATGGCTATATGTAATCATATTTAAACATAAGCAATCAAACTCATACTTATACTACGGGAAAACAGTTGGCTGCATACGGGGAAATCCTAATAAGGAAAGAAGGTCCATACTAAAAGGATGGGAATCCGTACCTCAAGTCCAGTGAATGAACGGAAGAGAGAGTCCTACTTCTGGATCACTAACGCTACATGAATACACACATATATAAGTATCGATTTACTGAATACGTACTGGGCTTTATGTCTTGTCTTAACCCATTTTATATGTTTTAAGCCATGTTTTACTGTTTTAAGCTTTAATCTGTGTTTATCTTATATTCTGATTAATCTGATTAAGTATTTCTGGTATTTCATGTATTATTATACTTACTGTGTAACTTTCCGAAAATAGCAGGTTTCCTAAAATAGAAGGTTTCCGAAAATAGAAAGTTTCCAAAAATAATAGAATTACTGCTTAAAATAGATAAGTTTCTAAAAATAGAAAGTTTCCATAAATAGATTAGCTGCCTTAATTAAATAAGTTTCTAAAAATAGAAAGTTTCCATAAATAGATATAAGCTGGTTAAATAAACTAATAAATAAGCTTAAGTATTTACTGATTAATATTCTAAGTCATGTAATAAGATAGTATAGTTTATAAATCATTTCATGTATTTAAATAAACTATAGGTTACAGCATTTATTTAATTATCATGTGATTTAATTAAATAAGATATAAATACTTAGGTTAAAACATGATTTATTAATTATAGTATTAAAATAACCTAAGTTATGTAAATTAATTAATTATAAGGCATGTTAAATAATTAATTAATTAACTTATAGTCCAATATAAATAATTAATACTTAGGTTAAAATCCATGTATTATTAATAATAATAATAACCTAAGCCATAATTAAATTAATTAAGTAACATGTCAATTAATTTAATTAAACTCGTAAATAAATAATCTCGTAATTATAAGTCGTGTTTTATTAATTTTATTTACCTTGTAAATTAATATAAATGTTAAGGCTAATAACTCGTAAATAATACCCGAACCCATGTGTTAGTTTTAAGAAAAACGCGTCGAAAACGAACCCATGGAATCCCGTGAAAATCGTATTGTTTTCATATATAAGCCGAACCAAACAGCCCTTTAAAAATGTTCTTAAACCTATTGCCAAACAGCCCTTAATCTTGTTTATAAAACTGGTTGCCAAACACACCCTTACTGTTTTTAAAACCAAAAGCCAAACACACCCACACTGCCAGTTTCCACTGGCAGTGTTGTTGGTGCCACCGGCAAGCGCCGGTTTCCCCTGCCCGTATAAAATTCCCACCGAGACCCAGGTGGTCTCGGTTCCCACTGTTAGAACAAATTCACCACTGGCGCAGCCAGTGGTTTTTCCCCTGCTTGTTCTCCGTTTCCCCTGCTTGAGCAAACCAAGCCTAAACCCTAATTGGGTTGTGGCTGGTGGAATTAACTCACCACCGAGACTCATATGAGTATCGGTTTGTGTGCAAACAGTCCAAACGAACACCCCCCTTAACTAATAAGCCTCGTTTTAACCATGTTTATGTTCTTAAGATTCGTGTTCTTAACTAATTAATCAAAGGAAAAGAATTGAAAACGAGATTAGGGTTTTATATACTTACTAATCGTTTGGGGTTTCAAAACAACGAAACCCTTGGTCTTCTAGGATCAACCCTCAGTTCCTTCTTCTTGTTTCTTTGATGTGGGTCACGGCAGGGAGAAGAAAACACAAAAAAAAACATAGGCGGCTGCCTTTTTATTCCCATTAGGGTTTCTGTGTTTGTGTTTGTGTCGGCTGGAAAAAGGAAGAGGACAAAAACAAGTACCCCCCCGTTTATAAGTATAAAAGGGTCGGTTTGGATCCTTCATTGGGCCACGACCCATTTTCCTTCCCTCCCTTTCTTGTCCAAAAGCCCGAACCCACTTAGTTCCTTTATTTTAATTAATACTCGACTCGTTAAAACGTTACACGTGATCATGTATTTAATATGTCGTATTTTTCATAGTTATCGTTATACGTGTTTAACGTAAATGTTTTTTATGTGATTACTTGTCGCGTTAATTAAATATACGTACTAATATTGAGCGTGTTAAATGTTCGTGTTTACGTGTTACGTAGTTTACGTGATTTATTTAGTTATCGATCGTGACATAATATGTTTATTCGTGTTCATAATAAATATATATATACGTAATTAATATTAGTTCGTGTTTTAATTACGTTTGTGATTAATTATGATCGCATGTTCGTGTGTAATAAATACTTATCGTGTTCTAACACGTACGTAATACTTAAAATCCTAACACGTAATCGTAATCAAGCTATATTAGGAAAGTTTAAATCTAGTACGTACGATCATAGATGTACTGTTCATGGTAAAAGTACGCGGGTTTTACAACTCTTCCCCCCTAAAAAGAATAATTCGTCCCCGAATTATAGATAACGTACTGAAAGAGGAACATACCCGAATCCAACTAAGAGGGTATGTAAGATAAATGAACGTACAGGTGAGCTGGCAGAAGGAACGCGGAACATGACATGTCTTGAAAGGACATGGAACGTGACGTGACTGAAAGGACATATCTAATTTGATAAGAGAAAAAAAAAAACGGATAAAAGTCCGGATGAACTTGTCCGTTTCCAAGTGGCCTCCCTCTTGGAACGGTTCCTTCAGAAGATCTTAACACTAATGATAAATCTTGGTCCTCCTGACCTTGACTTGGAATCCGAAGAAATTCTTGGTTATTTACGGAAGGTAGATCCCCTAAATTCTAAAACGTTACTATGCAAGACAATCTGACTTAACAGGTAATTAGAAACGATGCGCGAGACATAAAGAAACGTAGTACGTGAAAAATTTTGAACGTGATACGTGAAAAATTTTGAACGTGCTACGTGGAGATATGGCGAGTGTAGTATGAGTAAGCATATCGTGATCCATGATATGTGTAACATATCTTGATCCTGATATGAGGAACGTGGAATGAACATGACATGTGAAACATGTCGTGAACATAGAGTATAATGGCAGTAACGGCAAACGCTACAAGGTGAGACGTAGAATATGACGAGAAAAGTCTATCTGATGATGGAGAGTTATACTAAACTTGGGTCTGGTCTCTCAAGTTCTTGAAAAACTTCCCAGAACAAAATGAATGTAAAATCGTAAGCCCAGATACGATCATGAATGTGAATAGTGTCATGAACGCGAGCGCGAAAGCAAGTCGTGGAATCAGAATGAAGATGTGAAGTAATTTAGGAGTACAATTGCGAATCTTTGTCTGACCCGATAGCTGAGGGATTACCAAGTGGTCGGATGAGCCTTGGCTGGAACATGTCCGATCAATCAGTTGGTTCTGCGATCCTTGCGTATGTAAGGATTCTGCAGACTTGATCAAACTGTTTGCAATAACCCAGATAGCATCATGCTTCTTCTGAGTTTGCATTAATCTGGTAACCAAAATCCATGGAGATCTTGTCCCATTTTAGTTCACAAATTCAGATGATGAAACATCCCAGTTTGTTGGTGTCCTATCTTAGCCTATTGGTATGTCAGGTACCAAGATATGGACGTAGCTGTATCCTGCTTCGTAGAAACTTGATACATAGAAGGTTGCGAAATTCTGAGTCTCTGAATCTAGACTTCTCCTAACGTAGGATTTCCTAGAACACCTAATGTAGTGTAGGGTTCGTTCCTTTACGCATAAGCAGAGTCATGGTAAGATTAACCATAGAAACCCATGTGATTCTGTGTGTCACTGTAATCAAACAGAAATGATATTGGAAAAATTTCCAGGGTGAAATTTCTCTTGTCATAGAATTTGCAACATAGTGCAGATATGGTCTTCCTGTTCTTCTTCTAGGCTTAAAGGAAATCAGGTTATCCTCAATGAAAACACTGATGAATTTGCTATGAGTTCATGGAAACTCATCTCATAACGCCGTTGGAGCATTGATGAGACTAATTCAAAATCATAAATCTAGCATGACCGAGTCGTGTACGAATAGCAGTCATGGACATGTCCTGCTGTTTCATTCGTCACTGTTGGCAGCATGATCATGAGTTCGATCTTGGAAAAGTGATTTACACCATACGGTTGATTGGACATGTTGTCAATATGTGGAGGAGAATAACGGTCATGAATGGTGATTTGTTTAAGTCGACGGTAGTCGACACATAATCTCATGGTATCATCCTTCTCCTTGTAGGTTCTTCTGGAATGTATAGGAAGACTTTGGAATAATCAACTGGCTATGCGTAAAAGAATTAAGTGGTCGTGTCTTACTGACAGCTAGAAAATTTTGCGACCATGGCTAACAACGTACATGCTTGTAAAGCATAGATAATTTGTACAGATTTTCCGGATGGAAAATCGAGCTGAACGTATTCAGGAGACTGAATATTTCTGTACATAATTATGAATCGTAGCATGGTGTGCTGTTCATAGTACATAATTAGGATAAAATTCACCTCGTGTCTGTCCGAGGGAATGCGTTAGCAGCTTGGATCTCATCATTAAGCTGAAGGAAAACCTTCGTATACGTGGGAATACGAAAGGCGTCCTTCATGGTCATGAATATATGAACCATGGTGAAAGAAATGAAAGTGACATCGGCAACGTGACAGTCCTCACTGATGCACCGATAATAGTATAGAAATTCTTGTGGCCTGATTAATACATGGCACAACAAAATAGATATACCCTTGGAGGGTACCCTGAATTTCTTAGAAATGTTCCATAGTTGGACGTGAGTCATGTGTCTTGACTCGTTTCTTGGAACTATAAGCATGACATATGTCTTGACTGGTGTCTTGACATGTGTCTTCAGGAGGTATACGCGAGACATGTGTCTTGACTGATGTCTTGACATGTGTCTTAAGAAAGTATACGTGAGACATGTGTCTTGACTGATGTCTTGACATGTGTCTCGAGATGTGAAACAAATATAACCACAATATAAGGTTATTATGCCAGAATTGGCAGATCGGTTGGACTACTAATCCTTGTATTTCTGATCACGTCCGTGGCCAGAGTTTCGGTTGTGATTTCTAGGTTAGTTGCTCTCATACTAGTGATTACTACCGTCCTGTCTGTTAGTTCCATGATGGTCATTCTCATGACCGTGATTCATGTAACTATTCAGCTGAGTGGCCGGCTGGTACCGATTTGCACTCATATGGCTGAAATGACAGCCGAATGACGTGTGACATGTAACTAAGAATTAGGGACAATGATTGATGGGAATCGCCTGATGGTGAAGCATCTTCTCGTCCAATTGCTTTGCTCCGACGCCTTTGTCTTCGTCTTGTAGGATCTCCAGGTTGTGAACAGCATCCGCATCTCGTAGCGTCTCCGAACGTCAGCAGCTTCAACCTTCAGTAACATGTCCAAGCTATGAGCGGCATTGTCAATCTTGTAGAATATCAGCAATTGAAAATACGCCTGAGATGATTCAGAATCGACTAGCGAATACTCGTGAAGTATTGCAAGTGAAATACACATGGATTAAGGTACATGTAATACACATGAAATACGGTACGTGGAGTACACGTGGAATACACATGAAATGATCGGTACGGAATCAATCATTTATCATGATCTAAAGAAAGTATATCAGTTAAACGGTTAGGAAAACCATCATGATAACCTGGCAATGCCAGTATATACCTCATTCTGGTTGCATAGAGAAACGCTAAAGTGTGGTTACATAAAATTCAACGATGATTTGCCTGACAGCATGATCAATGAAAACCAACCATGACTATCATGAAAGCAGAATTCAATGAAATCCAACAATGTCTTGCAGGAAAACGTAAATAACAAAAGAGGCGTAAAATATAATCAACATGAAGACGGAATTATCATGAATAAACATGAAACCATCTATCACGAAGAAGTGTATAACATAATCAGCATGAAACTGAAGTTAACCATGACAGTATGAAAACATACTTGACATAAAAACATAATAACTTATGAGGGGACATGAAAAAATAAATTTATGCCAATTTAAATCATGAGAAAAATTTTATGCATGAAAACAGTAGTTTATAAAACCTTTATATGTGCGAGGGAATGCCTATGGGTCGGTTCCAAAACAAAAGACATGGCGAGGGGGACGCCTATGGGTCGGTCCAAAAGTTAAAAAGTTTCAATAAAAGCACATGCGACTAAATAGGGCCAGTCCTGTACCAACCATTACGTAGTCATAATCCCTGCAACAATGATACATGAAACATAAATGAATGAAACTCGTTTGTCAAAACTTATCAGAAAAAATTTTTGATGTGACTAATTATGAACTACTGGGGTTCAGTCCACATAGCCACAGTTCACGAGGAACATTATGCATGAAACAATGACACATAAATAAATATGAATGACGGTTGTCCATCCATATTAGTAAAACAATATCGATGAAAACGTCAAGGTTAAAACCTCAAGGTGCTGAAAACATCATGGTTAAAACAACAATGCGCTGAAAACATCAATACGTGGAATAACAACGTTGGCTTAGGAAGCTCCTGGTGACTACCCACTAGTCACAGGTCGAGTTTTAGAGCCTACAGGTCGAAGCCTTGGCTCTGATACCATAATTGTAACACCCCATTTTGATAATGGAATGTCACACGTAATTATGGCGTGTCATCAAAGCATACAAGGATAAATGTGTAAAACATTACATGACCATAGGGATAACCGGAATCAAACATCGGTTCCCAAAAACAAGCCCAAAACATAATAAAGCAAAAGAAATGAATGAAAGACTACACAAGCATAAATATATGAAGGCAAAAGGAAAAGAAGTCTCTAGCAGCTTTCATCCTATGCACGTCCTCCACTTGCTCGAGTCTTTCCTAGGGTACCTGCCGTTTTGGGACATGGAAAGGAAAGTAACGGCTGAGCAAAACGCTCAGTGCACGGATAAAGACATAGTATGAATGACTAAACATAATAAAGACTTAATAGCAGCGGAAATGTATAAGTCCTGGAAAACCTGGAACATGTTCATAAAAACTGGTTTATAGTTTGAAAAGCCTTATGTTTATCTTATGAAAACTGTTTAACATATTTTACCATTAGCCAATATAGGTCATGAAAATCCACCGTGCATGAATACTTGGAGGGGTGACCTCATCATGCAAATTAGAGGGGCTGCCTCTAATTTAATGTACTGGTTTTTGGGTAGGAGGGATCAGCTCCTTGTGAAGGATGCAAGGCACACACCACATTCACCATGTAATCCTGAATAAAAACGTGTAACTAGGATGCACCCATACGCCCCACATGATAAATATAAATAAATGGCCAAAAGCGGAAGGGACGACACGAGCAATCACTCCGCCGTGGTGAAGTCATAACATCAGTGCCTCTAATGTTATGGTTATGGTACCTCCATAACTAGGTGAAACTGGTCATGCATGTATATGGCTATAGGTAATCATATTTAAACATAAGCAATCAAACTCATACTTATACTACGGGAAAACAGTTGGCTGCATATGGGGAAATCCTAATAAGGAAAGAAGGTCCATACTGAAAGGACGGGAATCCGTACCTCAAGTCCAGTGAATGAACGGAAGAGAGAGTCCTACTTCTGGATCACTAACGCTACATGAATACACACGTATATAAGTATCGATTTACTGAATACGTACTGGGTTTTATGTCTTGTCTTAACCCATTTTATATGTTTTAAGTCATGTTTTACTGTTTTAAGCTTTAATCTGTGTTTATCTTATATTCTGATTAATCTGATTAAGTATTTCTGGTATTTCATGTATTATTATACTTACTGTGTAACTTTCTGAAAATAGCAGGTTTCCTAAAATAGAAGGTTTCCAAAAATAGAAAGTTTCCAAAAATAATAGAATTACTGCTTAAAATAGATAAGTTTATAAAAATAGAAAGTTTCCATAAATAGATTAGCTGCCTTAATTAAATATGTTTCTAAAAATAGAAAGTTTCCATAAATAGATATAAGCTGGTTAAATAAACTAATAAATAAGCTTAAGTATTTACTGATTAATATTCTAAGTCATGTAATAAGATAGTATAGTTTATAAATCATTTCATGTATTTAAATAAACTATAGGTTACAACATTTATTTAATTATCATGTGATTTAATTAAATAAGATACAAATACTTAGGTTAAAACATGATTTATTAATTATAGTATTAAAATAACCTAAGTTATGTAAATTAATTAATTATAAGGCATGTTAAATAATTAATTAATTAACTTATAGTCCAATATAACTAATTAATACTTAGGTTAAAATCCATGTATTATTAATAATAATAATAACCTAAGCCATAATTAAATTAATTAAGTAACATGTCAATTAATTTAATTAAACTCGTAAATAAATAATCTCGTAATTATAAGTCGTGTTTTATTAATTTTATTTACCTTGTAAATTAATATAAATGTTAAGGCTAATAACTCGTAAATAATACCCGAACCCATGTGTTAGTTTTAAGAAAAACGCGTCGAAAACGAACCCATGGAATCTCGTGAAAATCGTATTGTTTTCATATATAAGCCGAACCAAACAGCCCTTTAAAAATGTTCTTAAACCTATTGCCAAACAGCCCTTAATCTTGTTTATTAAACTGGTTGCCAAACACACCCTTACTGTTTTTAAAACCAAAAGCCAAACACACCCACACTGCCAGTTTCCACTGGCAGTGTTGTTGGTTCCACCGGCAAGCGCCGGTTTCCCCTGCCCGTATAAAATTCCCACCGAGACCCAGGTGGTCTCGGTTCCCACTGTTAGAACAAATTCACCACTGGCGCAGCCAGTGGTTTTTCCCCTGCTTGTTCTCTGTTTCCCCTGCTTGAGCAAACCAAGCCAAAACCCTAATTGGGTTGCGGCTGGTGGAATTAACTCACCACCGAGACTCATATGAGTCTCGGTTTGTGTGCAAACAGTCCAAACGAACACCCCCCTTAACTAATAAGCCTCGTTTTAACCATGTTTATGTTCTTAAGATTCGCGTTCTTAACTAATTAATCAAAGGAAAAGAATTGAAAACGAGATTAGGGTTTTATAGACTTACTAATCGTTTAGGGTTTCAAAACAACGAAACCCTTGTTCTTCTAGGATCAACCCTCAATTCCTTCTTCTTGTTTCTTTGATGTGGGTCGCGGCAGGGAGAAGAAAACACAAAAAAAAAACATAGGCGGCTGCCTTTTTATTCCCATTAGGGTTTCTGTGTTTGTGTTTGTGTCGGCTGGAAAAAGGAAGAGGATAAAAACAAGTACCCCCCCCCGTTTATAAGTATAAAAGGGTCGGTTTGGATCCTTCATTGGGCCACGGCCCATTTGCCTTCCCTCCCTTTCTTGTCCAAAAGCCCGAACCCACTTAGTTCCTTTATTTTAATTAATACTCGACTCGTTAAAACGTTACACGTGATCATGTATTTAATATGTCGTATTTTTCATAGTTATCGTTATACGTGTTTAACGTAAATATTATTTATGTGATTACTTGTCGCGTTAATTAAATATACGTACTAATATTGAGCGTGTTAAATGTTCGTGTTTACGTGTTACGTATTTTACGTGATTTATTTAGTTATCGATCGTGACATAATATGTTTATTCGTGTTCATAATAAATATATATATATATATGTAATTAATATTAGTTCGTGTTTTAATTACGTTTGTGATTAATTATGATCGCATGTTCGTGTGTAATAAATACTTATCGTGTTCTAACACGTACGTAATACTTAAAACCCTAACACGTAATCGTAATCATGCTATATTAGGAAAGTTTAAATCTAGTACGTACGATCATAGATGTACTGTTCATGGTAAAAGTACGCGGGTTTTACAGTTTTGGATAAGTGACATATTCAGAATAATTTGTTCCGGATCAAGGATTTTGTTAATATTCCAAGCGAAGAAGAATCATTCCGAACGAAGGTGACATTCCGGATGAGTGATTGTTCCGAACAAAGGACTATTCCGAATGAGCTGTATTCAGGTTCTTTTTAGTTTTTGTCTTTGATTTTTAATTTCAAGCTTTATTTTACCCGCCTTTTTCATTAGTCGCACTTTAAGTTTATTTGCCTTAGCTTTATTTTTAGCCTTGCCTTAGTTTAAGTTTTAGTTGCATTTTAAGTTTGCCTTAGATAGTTTTAAGTTTGTGTTATTTACTTTAGTGCCTTTTAATTCTTGTCACGTTTTAAATACTTGCACCATTTACTTTAAATTAGACTTAGATTTACTTCAACACCATTTTACTTTTAAGTCATTTATTTTAATTGTTTTGCACATTTTAATACTACAACGACACAACATTTTTGTTTCACCAAAGACAGCTGAGTCGCACATAGAACCTAGATCAATTCGATTAGACACACAACAACGAAAATATAATTTTTATACGGGCCAAAAGCCAGTTATCAATTGGCTCAGTATCAAAGATAGGACCTGATAGGTGTGAAAACACCCATCCTTTTGCCACTTATTTCTTGCTAAAACGAGATCAAAACGCGTATTTAATATCATTTGTTTGGAATTATGTGTGGTTTTTGTGTTTATTGTGTTTTCAGAGCCAACCGGATGGATATTGGAGAAGACATGGGATTGCACGAGTTTTACCGAAGAAAAAGACTCAAGACGAAGTCTATTGTTCAAGAGATGCAAAAGATTTGAAGTCAATGGGCCTATTTGAAGATTTATCGAAGAAAAGGACCAAAGATGGAAGATTTATATATGTCGAAGAACTCAAGTCTATTAAACGAATAAATTAAAAGACGAGTTGAATTTATTCATCGACGAATCCCGAATCTGAGTCGAATACGTCAACTTTACTGAAAAGACGAGAAGATGAAAAGAGATAAGGAAAGCCCACCCACCAAACACCCACAAGGACTATATATAGGGATCTCCTCACAACTTTGGAGTCCAGCTTTTATTTTATTTTATTTTCCTTTCTTCTTTCTTGTTTCGTAGGAAACACCAACACCATTAGGGTGTTTGGTGATTTTATCTTTCTTGAATTTAATCCATAGATTTGTAAGTTTTAATCTTTCCCGTTGTTTGTTTAACATTAATCTTTCAATACAATCTTTAATTTCATCTTGTTCATCTCTCTCTTTTGATTTAATGTTTTCAAAGTTTTTATTTGTTTGATTTGATCTTCAAAAGTTAGTGGGTTTTGTGTTTTTATTGTTGGGATTTGTTGTTTATGGTTAGTAAATGATTATTGGTTAGTTTGGTTTAAATCTTTTGGTTTATTTTGGTTGATTTGACTAAAAATCGTTTTGTCAAACTTTCTCTGTTTCTTTACTGTTCTTCACGAACCCAGATTCCGAGTCAACCAAATTTCCCATTTATTCCAGATCAACATAGATAATCCGAATCAACTGTTTCTCATTATTTATTCCGGATCACCTCTAATATTCCGGATCGCCAAAATATTCCGGATAGCATTTTATTCCGAATAATATAATTTATTCCGGATAGAATTTTATTCCGAATCACCACGTTATTCCGGATCACTTCCATTATTCCGGATAGCCTTTTATTCCGGATCACCTACATTCCGAATCAACTTCTATTATTCCGGATCACTTTACTTATTCCTTATCACTTTATTATTCCGGATCACCTCAATTATTCCGGATAGCACTATTATTCCGGATCACATAATATTCCGGATCAACTGCATTATTCCGAATCAAATCTATTATTCCGACTCAAGGTTTTAAGTTTTATTTATTCCGAATGAACATCTTTTTCAGCTTTTCTTATTTTAAGTTTTGCTTGAGTTTTCTAAATTGAGTTTTTAAATGAAGTTTTATTTATAGTTTTATTTATTGCTAAGTTTTAATTTCACTTTATTATTTCTAAATCGTTTTTAATTTGTTATTTTTAGCTCACCTTTCTCGCTTCGCGCATTTCCTTTTTCGTAGAATAGAAAACCAATCCCTTTTTAGTAACCAAGAACAACTATTCCACTTTGAACCGTGATCGATTCGAGAAGATTCCAAGAACTAAAATCTGAACCCATGCAAAAACATTAGCATCAAATGGCGCCGCTGCCGGCTCTTCTCGTAAAGATAAACAGTTTTTTGTGAGAACTTGGATTTTGGGATCCGTTCACCGTGAACGTTACTTTTTCATAAAAAATTTCAAAAACCCTAAAAAATATAAAATTTTCAAAAATACAAAAAATTAAAAACCATAAAAAACCAAAAAATATTTCTTGCTGTGTTAGTTCTTTTGCAGGTGTATGCGCACTCGATCAACGTCTTATCAAGAGCCCGAGACTCTCGATAACTTAGACATGGCCGGTGTACACAACAACAATAACAATCCACCTCAAAACAACATGAATAACAACAACAATGAACCTCTACCGGACAGTCGCCCTATGATTGAACTTTTGCAAGCACATGTAGAGGGCAATAACGATCCAATTGTCATACCCGCGATTGCAGCCAACAACTTTGAGCTCAAATCCGGCTTTATTCAAATGGTCTCTGCTCAACCATTCTTGGGGCGTACCATTTATGATCCTCATGACCACATCAAAAGGTTCCTGCAACTCACAAACACGGTCAAATTCAATGGTGTTCCACAAGAGGTAATCCGTTTACAACTTTTTCCCTTCTCTTTAGAGGGACAAGCCCGGCATTGGCTTGCAAAGGAACCGCCACAAAGTATTCTGATGTGGACAGACTTGGAGACCAAATTCATAAACTACTTTTTCCCACCCTCTCGTACTACCGCTTTGCGGAATGAAATTATTAATTTTGAATAAAAGTACGATGAGACTTTTAGTGAATCTTGGGACCGTTTTAAAGACCTTTTAAGAAAGTGCCCACAACATGGTTTTACCAAAGTGCACCAAATTAATACTTTTTACAATGGTTTAAGCATGAATGACCAAGATTCACTAAATAGTGCCTCGGGGGGGGGGGGGGGGGGGGGGGTAATATTTTGGTTAAGAGTTCTAATGCCGCTTGGGATATCATTGAGAATAAGTCTAGAGTGCAAAACAAGAGTGTGCGGACCAATGCCGCTAGTGCTAGTACTAGTGACAACGACAAGAGACTTGACAAAATTACGTCGCTTCTTGAATCGCTTGCTGCCCAAACTGCTAGCAACACCAAAAGCATCAACGCTCAAAACGCTCAAGTCAATGCTGTAAGCCAACCATGTGAAATATGCGGGGGTCCTCACTCTTACACTACTTGTACCTCCACCCAGGACTATCCTTCTGAGAATGTTAACGCCGCATACGGTACCTATCCTCCGGCTGCTTATCAAGCACGTCCTCAAGGTGACCGCAACTTGCTTAGCTACCGCTCAAACAACTTTCTTTCCCCGCCCGGTTTTCCTCCAAACAATCAAAACCAATAACAAAACCTTAACCGAACCAATCAAAACCAACCTCGAGCACCATACCAACCACCTCAAAGACAACCATATCCACCTCAAAATCCTACTCAAGTTTACCAACCCGCTCCTTACCAATCACCTGCTTATCAAGCACCTCCTCTTACTCAACCCAGCGTTTTCAACCACGAGGTCGAAACGTACATGCGGACGAATGATGTGTTGGTGAAGAATCTGCAGACCCAGATTATTAACTTGAAGGGCGACATGGTGAAACAAGGGAACGATCTTAGAGCCGATATGCGAAATTCTTTGAGTAGTCAAACGAATGACCTAAGGGACATGATGGCTGGTTTCTTCCAAGGTAATCAAACCTCTTCTTCGGGTACTCTTTCGAGTAACACCGTGGCTAATCCAAGAGGGGAGATGAAAGCAATCACCACTCGCAGTGGCAAAGGTACCAAGGAACCCGAGCTTCCTATACCTCCACCGGTGATTGTGACTAAGGAAAACGAGTCACCTACTCATATTCCTCAACCTTCTATTTCCCCAATTCCTCCACCTCTTACTTCTACCCCTCCTCCACCCAAGGATGTGAGTGATCCTTCGATCCCAAAGCCTTCCTCTTCTTCCGATATACCTTATCCCTCAAGGTTGAGGAAAGAGAAGCTCAAAAGCAAGGACGATATTCAAGTTTCAAACTTTCTCAAAATGTTTAAACAATTGGATTTTAACATCTCCTTCGCTGAGGCTCTCGCTCACATGCCTAAATATGCGAAAATGTTCAAAGATCTTCTTAGCGACAAGGAGAAGCTTCTTGATATCGCTAATACCCAACTTAATGAGAATTGCTCTGCAGTGCTCTTAAGGAAATTGCCAACCAAACTTGATGATCCGGGTCGCTTCTTAATCCCTTGCAACTTCCTGAGAGTAGAGAATTGTATAGCCCTAGCCGATCTAGGTGCCAGTATTAACTTAATGCCTTTAAGTGTTTGGAAGCAATTATCTCTCACTGAGCTAGTCCCCACCAAAATGACTTTGGAATTAGCTAACCGTACGGTTGCTTATCCAGTGGGGATAGCCGAAGACGTTTTTGTGGGAGTCGACAAATTCACTTTTCCTGCCGATTTCGTCGTGGTCGACTATGAGATGGACCCTCGTGTTCCATTAATCGTTGGACGTCCATTCTTGAGGACCGGTCGCACTCTCATCGATGTAGAAGCGGATGAGCTTATAATGAGAGTGGGTGACGATAAAATTGTCTTCAACATGGGTAAGATTTCTAAACAGCCTTATTCCCACGAGAGTGTTAATTGTATCGACGTTCTTGATGAGGCTTGTGAAGAACACTTTAAAGATGCTTGTAAAAGTATTCATACCTCTCCTCCCAATGTTGAGACCGTTGCCTCTATTGATTCACCATTAGCTCTATTTGGAGAAAGTGATTTCCTTTGGAAAGATTTTGAAGCAACCATGGGAGATGTGAACTTAGAATATGACGATTCTCCCACTGATTGGGATGAAGACATTCGTCTCATTAAGAAACTTCTCAAAGAGGACAATATTTCTCCACCATCTCCCAAGGCTATTGCTATCGATGAACCAAATTTGACTACGCCTACCATCGAAAATCCTCTGGATTTAGAGCTTAAGGAGTTACCATCTCACCTCGAGTACGTGTTCCTTGAAGACAAGAAGAAGTCGCCCGTCATTATCACGAAGGACTTGAAAGAAGAAGAAAAATCTCGCCTCATTGCCGTGCTTAAAGATCATAAGAAGGCAATTGCTTGGAAAATTTCCGATATCCGCGGAATTGATCCAAACTTTTGTACTCACAAAATTCTCATGGAAGATGACTTTAAACCCGCAATCCAAAGCCAAAGAAGGGTTAATCCTCGAATTCATGACGTCATCAAACAAGAGGTTATCAAACTTCTTGATGCCGGCTTGATTTACCCTATTTCGGATTCGCCATAGGTAAGTCCCGTCCATTGTGTGCCCAAGAAAGGCGGAATAACCGTTGTTCCCAATGAACACAATGAGTTGATTCCTACTCGTCTCGTTACTGGGTGGAGAGTTTGTATCGACTATCGCAAACTCAATGATGCCACGAGAAAAGATCATTTTCCTCTTCCTTTCATGGATCAAATGCTCGAGCGTCTAGCGGGTAATGACTATTACTGCTTTTTAGACGGTTTCTCCGGGTATTTTCAAATTCCCATCGATCCCAAAGACCAAGAGAAAACCACATTCACTTGTCCCTACAGAAAATTTGCTTACAAACGCATGCCTTTTGGTTTATGCAATGCTCCTGGGACGTTCCAAAGGTGTATGATGGCTATCTTCCATGACATGGTTGAAGAAACTATGGAAGTCTTCATGGATGATTTCTCGGTTTATGGCGATTCATTCTCTGCTTGCCTTGCCAATTTAGAACGTATGCTTAAGCGGTGTGAAGACACTCGCCTTGTTCTTAATTGGGAAAAATGCCATTTCATGGTAAAAGAGGGCATCGTGCTAGGACACAAAATCTCCAAAGCCGGTCTTGAAGTGGACCGTGCTAAAGTCGATGTTATTGCTAAATTGACTCCACCTTCAACCGTGAAGGGTGTGAGAAGTTTCCTTGGTCAAGCGGGCTTCTACCGTCGATTCATCAAAGATTTTTCTAAAATCGCTCACCCGATGGCCCACCTCTTGGAAAAAGATACTCCTTTTATCTTTTCCAACGAGTGTATTGAAGCCTTCAACTTGCTTAAGGATAAGCTAACTAAGGCACCGGTCTTGGTTACCCCTAATTGGGAGCTACCTTTTGAGTTGATGTGCGACGCTAGCGACTTTGCTATTGGAGCGGTTTTGGGCCAAAGAGTGAACAAACACTTCCAACCGATCCATTATGCTAGCAAGACAATGACAGGGGCTCAATTGCATTACACGACAACCGAAAAAGAGCTTTTAGCTGTTGTTTATGCTTTTGAAAAGTTCCGACCCTATCTTATCCTTTCTACCACCATCGTGTATACTGATCATTCCGCGTTGAAGTACTTGTTAACTAAACAAGATTCTAAACCAAGACTTCTTCGCTGGGTTTTGCTACTTCAAGAATTTAACATCGATATTCGTGATAAGAAGGGAGCTGAAAACCTAGCCGCGGATCATCTCAGTAGACTTGAGGATCCTTATCAAGGGGATCATCCGAACAAAGAGATCAATGACTCTTTTCCCCTTGAGACCTTAATGTCTATCAATTCGAATCAAGATGAGACCCCGTGGTTTGCGGACATTGCAAACTACTTGGCGGGTGGAATTCTCGTTGACGGGTTAACATCCCAACAAAAGAAAAAGTTCTTCAAAGATATTAAGACTTACTTTTGGGATGACCCGTATCTCTTCAAACAATGCGCTTATTTGATTATTTGCCGATGTGTTGATGGGCCGGCAACGGTACAAATCCTTGACGCTTGCCATAAAGGACCCACCGGTGGTCACTTTGGTCCCAACTTCACCGCCAAGAAAGTGTTTGACTCGGGATTTTATTGGCCCACCATTTATCGTGATGCTCACGAGATGGTTAAACATTGTGATGCTTGCCAAAAACAAGGCAAGATCACACATAAAGATGAGATGCCTTAAAATTTCATACAAGAATGTGAAACCTTTGATGTTTGGGGTATCGACTTTATGGGGCCATTCCCTTCATCTAAAGGAAACAAATACATCCTTGTAACCGTTGACTACGCTTCTAAATGGGTTTAAGCCAAAGCTTTACCCACTAATGACGCAAGGGTGGTTTGTAACTTTTTGAAGTCACTATTCGCTAGATTCGGTGTGCCTCGTGCCATTATTAGTGATCGCGGGACTCATTTTTGCAATGATCAATTTGCAAGAGTCATGGCTAAGTATGGTGTAAATCATCGTCTTTCCACCGCATAGCACCCACAAACTAATGGCCAGGCTGAAATCTCTAACCGAGGATTAAAGCGAATTCTTGAACAAACCGTGGGAGAGCATCGTGCCTTATGGGCCGATAAACTTGATGATGCTCTGTGGGCTTTCCGTACCGCATACAAGACTCCGATTAGTTGTACACCATATCGTCTTGTGTACGGGAAAGCATGCCACCTCCCCATTGAGTTGGAGCACAAGGCTTA
Organism: Glebionis coronaria; assembly: GCA_025667525.1. Classification (NCBI taxonomy): domain Eukaryota; kingdom Viridiplantae; phylum Streptophyta; class Magnoliopsida; order Asterales; family Asteraceae; genus Glebionis; species Glebionis coronaria. The sequence continues at coordinate 111,956,308 of CM046875.1, forward strand.
CTGGGCCTTGAAGTGGGCTAATTTCGATATCAACAAAGCCGGTGACCTACGCAAGATCCAACTCATGAGCTTAATGAACTCCGGAATGAGGCTTATGAAAATTCTTTGATCTATAAGGAAAAGACTAAGCTCATTCACGACTCTAAGATTAAAAACCGAGAGTTCCAAGTTGGAGACAAAGTTTTACTCTTTAACTCTCGGTTGAAAATCTTTTCGGGCAAGCTGAAATCTCGTTGGTCCGGCCCATTCACCATTGCCCAAATTTTTCCATATGGTACTCTCGAGCTCGCTCAACCTAATGGACCTAATTTTAATGTGAATGGCCAACGAGTGAAGTTGTACTTTGGTGAGGACATCTCTCATGAGATGATTCCATCCCTCACCACGTTTCCCATGAACTAGTTTTGGGTCGAGTCAGGCTTGTGACTCAGTTATCAAAAACAAGCGCTCCTCGGGAGGCAGCCCGAGTATCTATCCTTTTCTGTTTTACCTCCTAAGTGTAGGGGGACCTATATAGGTTGTTTGTGTTTGTATGGTGATGTGATTACAAGGATGAATGCACTTTTGGAACCTTTGAAGAACCGTGCTCCCGTGTTATCCGAAATCCGGTTCTATCTCTCAGCTATCGTGATTCAATTTTCTTCATACTCACATTTGAAATTGATCACGTTAGTCGTCTCTTCCTTAGCTTGATTTAACCAACGTGCACAATGTCATAAGTGTAGGGGAGACTTTTTCCACATGCTTAAACATTGAGGACAATGTTTATATTAAGTGTAGGGGGACTTCTATCAAAGTTTTAAGTGGACTTTTCCATTAAAATGCCTTCATTTAACCGGAAAATCATCTTTTTCAGCATTTTTCAAATTTTTAATTAACTTTGGCCATTTAGTCGTAATTTTTAAATTTTTATCGTTGCTTTCATATGTATATATCCCACAATAAAGTCAAAAATATTAATAAAGTGGTGTAGCTAGTTTTGAAGTCTTTGACATATTAGGCCTGTTGCGTTTATTTTGACTCAACCCGAATAGACTTATCCAAGTTTATTCTAGCAAGTATCCTTAACCATGTAGACCTTAATTGGTTTATTAGGCTAAGCATCCACGAGTCTCATTACTTGAGATTTTAAATTGTGGAGAACGAGAAATGATAGAGTCAATTATAAGTCGGTATTCTTGCACAAGCACACTTGGTGTGATTATTTGCCTATTCTCCCATCACTTGCTAATAATTTATCTGCAATAAGTAAGGTTGTACGATTTGAAAAGTTACTTAGCTTCTAGCCCAAGATCGTTTAAAAGTTGCTCGGTAATGATAAGAGTTCATAGCCAAGGCATAACTTATGAAGCGGGGCGCGAAGATTGGCGAGTCCGAAAAGGCCCTAACAAGGCATGAGGATTCCATTTTATTGCTAAAGATCCAAGGTGATGTGAAAAGCATTTTTCCCAAAATCAATATGAAGGATCAAGACTCACGACGAAAAGCAATCAACTCCCATAAAGATCATGGAGAAGTCTATCCGAAACGACCCTAACAAGGTATGAGGATAAATAGATCCAAGTCCGAAAAGGAGGCGGATCGTTGTATCTCAAAATCCCAACTAACGATTGAAGAAATAATGATGAAGTCGTGGTCAACAAAGTTGGAGTATCCCTCAAAAGTCTCCAAGTGAAAAAACTCTATTAACGAAGAGAAGACCATTATCTCATGAACGTCTCTCAAGATATGAAGTATGAAGTACATGCCAAATATCGGCCCAAGAAAGGTCTCAAATCGTGAAGCGAGTTATGCCAAGATATGAACTTTTTGATATCCCGAGAAGCAGTTTTAAGAGATTTTGTCCTTTAGCTAACTATTAATCAAATCGTTCTACTTTGCTTTCAGCCTAAATAAACTATCGCAATAAGTCCAAAAATGCATCTTCATGATCATTCTAAGACAAAAAAATAATATATAAGAGATACACCTAGGAATAAGGGAGTTTAAGCATATAATTAAGCCATGTGTGTAAGTGTTTGATTTGCTAACTTATAATAACAATGATCTCGTTTTTAAGCTTAGTTTGGGGAACGTGAAACTTGAGGGTGATGAATCTTCGCAGCACCGAAGCCCTAATGTAAGTCTTAGATCTCTTTGCGAGTTATTCCCATATAGCTATTTTCAAGTGAAAATGGTTTTCTATCCTTTGGTTTCCCTTAAAGTTTTAATTTCTCTTAGTACTCTAATTTTTGTTTTAGTTGTATGTTAATAAGGCCAAGGTTGATTGATTATGAGAAAAGTGTAAACTTGCTTTATCACTAAGCATTGCATGAGGGCATGGCAATGGTTAAGTGTAGGGGATTTGATAGGTGTGAAAACACCCATCCTTTTGCCACTTATTTCTTGCTAAAACGAGACCAAAACGCGTATTTAATATCATTTGTTTGGAATTATGCGTGGTTTTTATGTTTATTGTGTTTTCATATCCAACCGGATGGATATTGGAGAAAACATGGGATTGCACGGGTTTTATCGAAGAAAAAGACTCAAGACGAAGTCTATTGTTCAAGAGATGCAAAAGATTTGAAGTCAATGGGCCTATTTGAAGATTTATCAAAGAAAAGGACCAAAGATGGAAGATTTATATATGTCGAAGAACTCAAGTCTATTAAACGAAGAAATTTAAAGACGAGTTGAATTTATTCATCGACAAATCCCGAATCTGAGTCGAAAACATCAACTTTACTGAAAAGACGAGAAGACGAAAAGAGAGAAGGAAAGCCCACTCACCAAACACCCACAAGGACTATATATAGGGATCTCCTCACAACTTTGGTGTCCAGCTTTTATTTTATTTTTTTTTCTTTCTTCTTTCTTGTTTCGTAGGAAACACCAACACCATTAGGGTGTTTGGTGATTTTATTTTTCTTGAATTTAATCCATAGATTTGTAAGTATTAATCTTTCCCATTGTTTGTTTAACATTAATCTTTCAATACAATCTTTAATTTCATCTTGTTCATCTCTCTCTTTTGATTTAAAGTTTTCAAAGTTTTTATTTGTTTGATTTGATCTTCAAAAGTTAGTGGGTTTTGTGTTTTTATTGTTGGGATTGGTTGTTTATGGTTAGTAAATGATTATTGGTTAGTTTGGTTTAAATCTTTTGGTTTATTTTGGTTGATTTGACTAAAAATCGTTTTGTCAAACTTTCTCTGTTTCTTTACTGTTCTTCACGAACCCAGATTCCGAGTCAACCAAATTTCCCATTTATTCCGGATCAACATAGATATTCCGAATCAACCGTTTCTCATTATTTATTCCGGATCACCCCTAATATTCCGGATCGCCAAAATATTCTGGATAGCATTTTATTCCGAATAGCATAATTTATTCCGGATAGAATTTTATTCCGAATCACCACGATATTCCGGATCACTTCCATTATTTCGGATAGCCTTTTATTCCGGATCACCTACATTCCGAATCAACTTCTATTATTCCGGATCACTTTACTTATTCCGTATCACTTTATTATTCCGGATCACCTCAATTATTCCGGATAGCACTATTATTCCGGATCACATAATATTCCGGATCAACTGCATTATTCCGAATCAAATCCATTATTCCGACTCAAGGTTTTAAGTTTTATTTATTCCGAATGAACATCTTTTTCAGCTTTTCTTATTTTAAGTTTGCTTGAGTTTTCTAAATTGAGTTTTTAAATTAAGTTTTATTTATAGTTTTATTTATTGCTAAGTTTTAATTTCACTTTATTATTTCTAAATCGTTTTTAATTTGTTATTTTTAGCTTACCTTTCTCGCTTCGCGCATTTCCTTTTTCGTAGAATAGAAAACCAATCCCTTTTTAGTAACCAAGAACAACTATTCCACTTTGAACCGTGATCGATCCGAGAAGATTCCGAGAATTAAAATCTGAACCCATGCAAAAACATTAGTATCAGGACCATTGTCATCTTCGGTGACGTTGAGAAATTCTTCAACCTTTGCCATATACGAGTAATGTGCTTCAAGTTCTTGGTCGGAGGCTTCATCATCAGTATCATCAAGCATTTCTCCTTCCTCAGCCGACAAATTTACCCCCACCTTCCATCTTCTTGCAAAGCATCATCTTTTCCTTATGATAACCAGAATCCCTAACTCGTTTCAGCTTTCTTCATTCCTTTGCCATATGCCCATAACCTTGACAATTAAAGCATTGAATCCCACTTTGCTGAACCACTTGAGTACCAACAGTTAACCTATTCCCAGCAACAGTAGCAATCCTCTGAGTATCATACTTAGTAGTTTGTCGATCATACCGTGCAGAACCCTCAACATGTGTTAAATTACGTCGATCATACCTAGGAGGACTTTCATCACGTTGACGTGTGTTATACCTTCGAGGACTCTCAACATATTGGTTCCTTGTGTTAGATGATGTTCGAAGATTGTTGTTGGTGGGTTTGAAGATTTTCTTGTAGGTCTTCATAATGAAAACAATTTGTTATTTCATCTCCCTATCCTTCTGAGCTAGTTCTTCATCACTGTCCTCTTCAGATGATGGATCAGGTGATGGTGATGGTGCTCTTGGTTCTTTGTCTCGTGATCTTGTGGGAGCTGAATACTTAGATGAAGTGGAGTATCTTGGTGAGGAAGATGTAGTGTAGTATGATTTTGAAGGACGAGAGCGATGATCTTGGACGTGTTGAGTGGTAGACACCAAAGCAAGTGGATTAGCAGTCTTTGCTATCCTTTCAGCTCGAAATTCATTCGCCTTATTCTGAAATTGTTTCAAAATGTCAAAGAGCGTGTGATAGTTGACCTCGTCTAACTTACTATGTTGTTTCACCAAAGTTACAAACCGGGTCCACTCTGGTTGAAGTTGTTGTAGAAATTGCACATTGACTTGCATGGTGGAGACTTGCAAATTGTTTCTTGTGATGTCATTCATCATCTTGTAGAACATTGAGTAATATGAATCAGTTGATTCCCCATCCAATGAAGTAAACTTACCAAAGTTCCAGAACAAGTTAGTTTTGACATCTTGCTTGTTAAGTGATTCTCCTTGTTGCAAGCGTTCAATGGCAAACCACATTTCTTTTGTAGTAGAGCACGCATCAACCATTGAGTAAATATCATCCCCAATCCCACTGAGAATCGGAAAAGCCTTAGTCGATGTTGCCGAAGGTGAGTTAATCTTAAGAGTCGGGAATGATGCACAAGTTTTTAAAATGGGGAAGATCACAACCAAATCAAATGGAAGAGAATCAGCGAATATGATTAATGTGCTTAATGATTTTGTCGTCTACAATAATCCTCTTTTCGATACTTGCTATGACAATCCACTTTTCAAAGATGATGTGGATGATTCTCTCTCCAATTTAGATCCCCCACCAATATACGAATCTCCACCAACCTATGATGACTATGATGATGTATCTAGTTCTGACATGGATGATTCTGATGATTTTTCTTCTAAGTATAAAGACATGCTAACATATGATGATTTTGAGGATGTCGATACTCTTTCGAGTGATTCTTCTCATGATGACCTTACTCCTACTTTTGATGAAGATCCTCCACCAACAATGCTTGATCCTACTTTGGACGACTACTCATTTGAGGAAAACTTTGCTACTTTTCTCAACACTTACTTCCCAAATGAGAGTGATTCTCCTCCTTTGGACTTTGATGATGCTCTTTATCCTCCTTTGGATATGAAGAAACCCGCTTCAAAGGAGAAGAAGCCGGAAGACACCGATATCCGCAGTACTTATGTCTTGACACCTCTCTATCCACTTTCTGAGGATGAGATTGTGAGATTAATGAGCGGATCCTCTTCAAATTCTACTGAGCCTGAGTGTTATTTTCCCCTAAAGGAAAAGGTTTTCGATCCCGGTATTGCAATTTTTAAGCCATCTCAGTATCCATCTGATGAAATAAAAGGAAAGATTTTTGGAACTTTTGGAGATAGGCTTGCACCTCATCACCCTTGCTACCACCGTGCTCCATCTTTGCTTAAGGGAACCTTGCCTACTCTTCTTTGGCTTGCCTTGTTCGCCTTAAGCTTGTGCTATTTGATGGACGAAAACCATGTATTTGATCCCGGTGGATGTGTTTCAAGTTTTTTCTTATGCTAATCCAGCTTGATTCAGGCTCACGACTCGGTTAACAAAAACAAGCGCTTCTCGGGAGGCAACCCGTAGTATCTATCCTTTTTATCTGTTTTTATAATAAGTGTAGGGGAGACCCTAGTATGTGTTTGTTGTCTTCTTTCTAATAATGTGCGGGGATTCGAGCTTTCAAAGATCCATTCTTGATGATTTTTGACGACCCGTGATTCCGTGTACCCGTCTTCCCGGTTCTATCCTAAACTCTTTTGATTCTCTATTTTATATTCTTCAATATTAAAATAGGAATCACTTTAGTTGTCTCTTCCTTAGCATGATTTAAACAAAGTGCACAATGTCCTAAGTGTAGGGGAGGTTACTTCCACATGCTTAAACATTGAGGACAATGTTTATATTAAGTGTAGGGGGGACTTCTATCGAAGTTAAGTGGGCTTTTCCATGAATTTGTCCTCATTTTAACCGGAAAATTGATTTTTCGACATTTTTCAAAATTTTTAATCTATTTTTGCCTTGTAGTTTTTCCTTTGTTATAGTTATTTTCTTTCTTTGCTAGAATAAAGTTTAATAAAGCGGTTTTAAGTTTTTTATCGTCGTGAATATTTTAACTCAACCCGAGTTTACTTATCTAAGTTGACTCTAGCTAGTATCCTTAACGTGTTTAAGTCAAGTTTTGCTAGGCTTTTATATAGGGAGCTTTAAAACGTGAAAGTCTTAACTCTTATGGGTTAAGGACAAGAACTTTTCGCAAGTTCCTATAATTGATCCTAGAAAGTCGTTTATCAAGGGAACTTTAAAATGCGAATTCTAAACTTGAAAAAGTCTAAGAAGTTGCAAGATCCTATAGATGACTTGAAAACCCAAAACTTTGATTTAATTGGCTAAGCATCCACGAGTCTCATTCCTTGAGATTTTAAATTGTGGAGAACGAGAGATGATAGAGTCAATTATAAGTTTGGTATTCTTTCATGAATTTATGTGAGTTGATTATGAGCTTTTTCTCCTATCGCTTGTTAATAAATTTAATTGCAATAAATAAGGTTGTACGATTTGAAAAGTTACATAGCTTCTAGCACAATATCGTTTAAAAGTTGCTCGGTATTAGTTAGAGTTCATAGCCAAGGCATAACTTATTGAAACAGGATGCGAAGATTGGCGAGTCCAAAAAGGTCCTAACAAGGCATGAGGGATACATTTTTTTGCTAAAGATCCCAAGTGATGTGAAGAATCATTTATCATAAATTAATATGAAGGATCGAGACACACGACGAAAAGCAAATACTCCCCTAAAGATCATGGAGAAGTCTATCCAAAAAGGCCCTAACAAGGTATGAGGATAAATAGATCCAAGTCCTAAAAGGAGGCGGATCGTTGTATATCAAAATCCCAAATAAAGATTGTAGAAAAATGAAGAAGTCGTGGTCCAAATATGAAGAATCTCTCAAAAAGTTCAAGTGAAGAAATTCCTATTATGAAGAGAAGACCATTATTTCATGAACGTCTCTCAAGATTTGAAGTATGAAGTCAATGCCAAATATCGATCCGAGGAAGGTCTCAAATCGTGAAACGAGTTATGCAAAGATATGAACTTTATGAGGTCCCGAGAAGCAGTTTTAAAAGACTTTGTCCTTTAGCTAACTATTGATTAAATCGTCCCACTCTATTTTCAGCCTAAATAACTATCGAAATAAGTCAACAATGCATCATCGTTATATTCAAGACAACAATAAAATATAAGAGATACACCTAGGAATAAGGGAGTCTAAGTAAATAATTGGCCCACATGAGTTTGTGATAGTCTACTAACTTATAATAACAATGATCTCGTTTTTAAGCTTGGTATGGGGAACGTGAAACTTGAGGATGATAATCATTCATGACATTCCAAAACCCTAAGGTAAGTTTTGATCTTTTTACTTGTTTTCTTCCTTTAAATATTTTGTCTCTTTAATTAAGGCCAAGGTGGATTGATTACGATAGAAAATGTAAAACTTGCTTTGTAATTAATGCATTGCGTGAGGACATTGCAATGGTCAAGTTTAGGGGATTTAATAAGTGTGAAAACACCTATCCTTTTACCACTTAATTATAATAATAACCAAGCCAGAAGGTGTAATTTATGTCGTAAATGTCGGAATTATGCGTGGTTTGCGTTTTTGTTGTGATTTAGGATCAAAATGTGAAAAGGGAAGAAAACATGGGCTTTCACGGGCTTTTATCGAAGAAAAAGACAAAAGACGAAGTCGAAAGATCAAAAGTGCAAAAAGAACAGAAGTCCAAGACCTATTCTGAAGATTTATCGAAGAAAAAGTCTAAAGACGGAAGTTTAATGAAGTCGAAGAACTCAAGTCTAATAAATGAAGAAATTATAAGACGAGTTCAATTAATCCCGAGACAAAGTCGAAAAAGTCGAAGAATTTAGAAGTAGAAAACACGAGAGAAGAAAAAAGGAGCAACACATGCTAACCTCCCTAATCACCTATAAATACCCTCCTAATGACACATTAGGAGGTGTTGGCTAACTTGACAAACTAGTCTTCCACCATTTTCAATACTTGCACCTTTAATTACTTGCACTTTTCTTAATGTCATTTACTTAATTGTCATTTAATTACCTTGTCTTGCACCTTAAATTTGTAAGTTTAATCTTTACTTTTAATTGTTGAATCTTAATTTTAATCAAGTTCTTAATTAATCTCTCATTCTTCCTTTCTTGTTTTGTTTAATCCTTATGTTTATGTGCTTATTGTCATGCTTAATTGATTAATTTTTATGCTTTTATGTTTATGATTGTGTTGGCTTATTGATTTTATAGCTTATTGTGTGCTTTTCTTATTTTAGTTAAGTGCTTATTAGTTAGTTTATATAAAAAGTTGTTTTTAAATATTTTTATTATTTAGTGTTTTTAAAAATATTTAAATTCTGGTTCAATAGCTTTTTCTTAAATTCAATTTGGTTAAGTTTTTAGATTAGTGCTTATTTGTTTCTAGCTTAATTTTGGTTTTTAGCTTATTACAAATCTAGTTCTTATCCGGGTTTTAAAACCCTTCTTTCCCGAATAGTAACCAAGCCTTGTATTCCGGATAAAGCTCAGATATTGATTCCGGATATGTGTTGGATCTCCATTTTCCGGATAAGGTCCCGAAAGTATCCCGGATTAGCGTCAGAAAAACATTCCGGATAAGGGTTTCAAACCCTCGTTCCGGATAAGCACCAAAAGGTAATATTCCGGATAACCTCTTGAAGACAGATTCCGGATAAGGTTCTAAGTTTAGAATTTCGGATAAAGCTTCGAAATCGTGAATTCAGGATAAGGACTTTGATACATATTCCGGATAGTGCCTTCATCACTGATTCCGGATAAGAGGCACTAGCCGAATTTCGGATAAACATTCGAAATACCAGATTCTGGATAAAGAAAAAGGAGCCAGGATTCCGGATAAGAAAAAGGAGGCAGATTCCGGATAAGGATTTGGAAAAGTGATTCCGGATAAGAGTGACAGTTTTATTCCGGATAAGCTTAGCTAGAACGGATTCCGGATAAGCAGACTTTAAACATTCCGGATAGTGGTGAATTTTGGTATTCCGGATAAGGCAAGGTTTGATATCCAGGATAAGCAGCTTGTTTGGTATTCCGGATAGTGACAGTATTTTGGATTCCGACTCAGGTTTTGTTTATCCTCTGTTTTATTTTCAAGCATTTATTTTTCCTGCCATTTTTCTTTAAGTGTTATTTTAATTGTTTTTCTTTATTTTAAATTTCAAGTTTGCATTTTTATTACATTGTCTAATTAATTTTTCGTCAAGCTTTAATTTTTGTCATTTAATTATTTTACTTTTAAAGTTTTAAATATTGCACCATTTACTTTTTAATTAGTTTTAGCTTTAATTACTCGTCATTTACTTTAAAGTTTTGCACATTTACTTTACTACAACGACAAATCATTTATTTTATCTACCAAAAGACAGCTGAGTCGCACAGTTAACTGTTATCAATTCGAAGAGACTGGTACAACGAATCTTTTTCATACTGGGCAAAAACCTTGTATTAAATGGCGCCGCTGCCGACTCTTTTCGTAAAGATTAACGGTTTTCTGTGAGAGACGCGTTGAATTTTGGGATCCGTTCACTCGTGAACGTTATTTTTCTTGCTAAAAAATTTTCAAAAATTAAAAAAAAATAATTAAAAATTGTTAAAAATCCATAAAAAATAAAAATTTTCAAAAAACCAAAAAGATTTTTATTTTTATTTTTACACGTACATATATATTCTCTATTTCTTTGGTATCTTTTTCTTTTGCTTTTGCAGGTGTATGCGTACTAGATCTTCAACTTATTCAGAGCCCGAGACTCGTGAAGATTTAGATATGGCAGGTGTGAACAACAACAATAACCCACCGCACCTCAACAATAATAACAACAACAATGTTCTTCCACCACCCGATCTTCGAACGATGGAGGAGATTTGTCAACCTACGATGAATGGACGAGGAGGACCGATTGCGCCGATGCAAATCACGGCTCCGGAGTTTTCGTTGAAGCATCACATGATCCAACAAGTTCGAAACACTTGTCCATTTCGCGGATTACCGGATGATGATGCCAACAAACACCTCGACAAATTCATTACCGTTACTCAGAGCATGAAGTTGCCCGGTGTTACTATGGATTTTCTTCGCCTTCACCTATTTCCACGCACCTTATCCCACCATGCCGAAAAATGGTTTGATTGTCTTCCGAAGAATTCAATTCATACTTGGGATGAGATGACTCAACGCTTTTTGTCGCGCTACTTTCCACCATCCATGGTCACGAGCTTTCGGAATCAAATTAGTGGATTTACACGAGAACCTGATGAATCACTTTTTGATGCTTGGGAACGATATAATGTTTTGATCGATCGATGTCCAAACTACAACATGCTCCCCGTCACCTTAATTGATACTTTCTACAACGGTTTAACTTTTCGTGATCGTGATACGATTAATGCAGCCGCCGGTGGCACATTTATTAAAAGCAGACCTGAGGAGTGTAGAGAGCTCAATGAGAACATGACTACTCATCACAAAAATTGGGATTCATCCGCATCTTCAAGGAATAACCTGAGAGTCAATGTTTCTTCTACTTCTTCAAACCCTGATATCAGCGAATTGACCCGCGCAATGGTCGAAATGAGTAAAAACATGCAACTCTTGGCTACAAAAATCAACAACAACAAGTTAAAGTTGTAGCACTTTCTTGTGAGACTTGCGGGGGTCCTCATTCATACACTGATTATCCTTCTACTCATGACAATCCGGAAAACGTGTATGCGGCTCATGGTAACTATTCAACGGAAAACTACCAAACCCGACCTCAAGGTGATCGTAACTTGCTAAGTTACCGTTCTAACAACTTTCTTTCACCTGGTTTTTCTCCTCAAAACCACAACCCCAACAACTACAATAGAAGCAATCCAAACCCACCTCGAGCTTCTAATCCTTATCACCCACCCACTCAACAAGCACCACCCATTAATCAAGATGTGGAAACTTTCATGAGGACCAAAGGAGAGCAAATTAAGAATCTTCAAAGCCAAATCATTAACTTGAAAGGAGATATCACTAAGCAAGGGAATGATATTAGAACCGAGTTTCGACATGATATGCAAACCTCCTTCAGCAATCAAACGAATGATTTAAAGAATATGATGGCTAGTTTCTTTCCAAGTACTCAACCCTCTACTTCGGGCTCTCTTCCTTCAAATACCGTCACCAACCCAAGAGCGAATGTGAGTGCTATTAATACACGCAGTGGAGCAACCTTAGTAGGACCATTTATCCCTTCCCCAGTTACTCCATCTACACCTCCTCCACTGCCATTTATCCCGCCAACTCCCACGCCTAGTATTAGTTCTCCATTACCGTCTCCACCTCTACCAGCTGAAGTACCCAAGAAGAACCCTTCACCAACCCCACCTTCCACCTATAAACCTAACATCCCTTATCCTTCTCGGTTAGACAAGAGCAAATTGCTTACTAAAGAGGATGCTCAAATCACTTCTTTTATGAAGATGATCTCTCAAATGAATTTCAACATTAGCCTTGTTGAAGCACTTGTCCAAATGCTGAAATTTGTGAAAGCATTCAAGGAATTGCTTAACAAGAAGGAAAAGAGGGCTGATTTTGTCAACACACGCTTAAATGAAAACTGTTCTGTAGTTATTCTTAAAGAACTTCTGGAAAAACTTGGAGATCCCGGTCGTTTTGTGTTGCCTTGCATTTTTAACAAAACCGAAGAATTTACTGCCTTAGCTGATCTCAGAGCAAGTATAAATTTGATGCCTTTAAGTGTTTGGAAAACACTATCATTGCCCGATCTTACACCAACAAAGATGACTCTTGAGCTAGCAAATCGCACTCTCGCTTACCCCGTTGGTATTGCCGAAGATGTGTTTATTAAAGTTGGAACCTTCACTTTTCCGGTCGACTTTGTTGTTGTTGATTATGAAATGGACCCTCGTATTCCGTTAATACTTGTTCGGCCATTCTTGAGAACCGGAAAAGCCTTAGTCGATGTTGCCGAAGGTGATTTAATCTTAAGAGTCGGGAATGATGCACAAGTTTTTAAAATGGGGAAGATCACAACCAAATCAAATGGAAGAGAATCAGTGAATATGATTAATGTGCTTGATGATTTTGTCGTCTACAATAATCCTCTTTTCGATACTTGTTATGACAATCCACTTTTCAAAGATGAGGTGGATGATTCATTCTCCAATTTAGATCCCCCACCAATATATGAATCTCCACCAACCTATGATGACTATGATGATGATTTTAGTTCTGACATGGATGATTCTAATGATTTTTCTTCTGAGTATAAAGACATGCCAACATATGATGATTTTGAGGATGTCGATACTCTTTCGAGTGATTCTTCTCATGATGACCTTACTCCTACTTTTGATGAAGATCCTCCACCAACAATGCTTGATCCTACTATGAACGACTACTCATTTGAGGAAGACTTTGCTACTTTTCTCAACACTTACTTCCCAAATGAGAGTGATTCTCCTCCTTTGGACTTTGATGATGCTCTTTATCCTCCTTTGGATATGAAGAAACCCGCTTCAAAGGAGAAGAAGCCGGAAGACACCGATATCCGCAGTACTTATGTCTTGACACCTCTCTATCCACCTTTTAAGGATGAGATTGTGAGATTTATGAGCGGATCCTCTTCAAATTCTACTGAGCCTGAGTGTTATTTTCCCCTAAAGGAAAAGGTGTTCGATCCTGGTATTGCAGTTTTTAAGCCATCTCAGTATCCATCTGATGAAATAAAAGGAAAGATTTTTGGAACTTTTGGAGATAGGCTTGCACCTCATCACCCTTGCTACCACCGTGCTCCATCTTTGCTTAAGGGAACCTTGCCTACTCTTCTTTGGCTTGCCTTGTGTGCCTTAAGCTTATGCTATTTGATGGACGAAAACCATTTATTTGATCCTGGTGGATGTGTTTCAAGTTTTTTCCTATGCTAATCCAGGTCGAGTTAGGCTCACAACTCGGTTAACGAAAACAAGCGCTTCTCGGGATACAACTCGCAGTATCTATCCTTTTTATCTGTTTTTATAATAAGTGTAGGGAGACCCTAGTATGTGTTTGTTGTCTTCTTTCTAATCATGTGCAGGGATTCGAGCTTTCAAAGATCCATTCTTGATGATTTTTGACGACCCCTGATTCCGTGTACCCGTCTTCCCGGTTCTATCCTAAACTCTTTTGATTCTCTATTTTATATTCTTCAATATTAAAATAGGAATCACTTTAGTTGTCTCTTCCTTAGCAAGATTTAAACAAAGTACACAATGTCCTAAGTGTAGGGGAGGTTACTTCCACATGCTTAAACATTGAGGACAATGTTTATATTAAGTGTAGGGGGACTTCTATCGAAGTTAAGTGGGCTTTTCCATGAATTTGTCCTCATTTTAACCGGAAAATTGATTTTTCGACATTTTTCGAAAATTTTAATCTATTTTGGCCTTGTAGTTTTTCCTTTGTTATAGTTATTTTCTTTCTTTGCTAGAATAAAGTTTAATAAAGTGGTTTTAAGTTTTTTATCGTCGTGAATATTTTGACTCAACCCGAGTTTACTTATCTAAGTTTACTCTAGCTAGTATCCTTAACGTGTTTAAGTCAAGTTTTGCTAGGCTTTTATATAGGGAGCTTTAAAACGTGAAAGTCTTAACTCTTACGGGTAATGAACAAGAACTTTTCACAAGTTCCTATAATTGATCCTACAAAGTCGTTTATCAAGGGGACTTTAAAATGCGAATTCTAAACTTGAAAAAGTCTAAAAAGTTGCAAGATCCTATAGATGACTTGAAAACCCAAAACTTTGATTTAATTGGCTAAGCATCCACGAGTCTCATTCCTTGAGATTTTAAATTGTGGAGAACGAGAGATGATAGAGTCAATTATAAGTTTGGTATTCTTTCATGAATTTATGTGAGTTGATTATGAGATTTTTCTCCCATCGCTTGTTAGTAAATTTAATTGCAATAAATAAGGTTGTACGATTTGAAAAGTTACTTAGCTTCTAGCACAAGATCGTTTAAAAGTTGCTCGATATTAATTAGAGTTCATAGCCAAGGCATAACTTATTGAAACAGGATGCGAAGATTGGCGAGTCCGAAAAGGTCCTAACAAGGCATGAGGGCTACATTTTGTTGCTAAAGATCCCAAGTGATGTGAAGAATCATTTATCATAAATCAATATGAAGGATCGAGACACACAACGAAAAGCAAATACTCCCCTAAAGATCATGGAGAAGTCTATCCAAAAAGGCCCTAACAAGGTATGAGGATAAATAGATCCAAGCCCTAAAAGGAGGTGGATCGTTGTATATCAAAATCCCAAATAAAGATTGGAGAAAAATGAAGAAGTCGTGGTCCAAACATGAAGATCTCTCAAAAAGTTCAAGTGAAGAAACTCCTATTATGAAGAGAAGACCTGATGAGACTGCTTTTATACATAGTCTCATCGTCCAAAACGGGTTTAAAATGCATTAAATATCATCAAAATACCCAAATATATGCTTGTGTTTTTTGCTTGTGTATTTTAGGTACGGATATTGAGAAAATGACAAAAGATCACAAGAATCATGCAAAAACGAACACGGGAAACGAAGCCGCACAATGAACCAAGCCCTAATGAAGAATTTTCCAAAGAAAACCCTTGAATATTGTGGAAGAATTGACACTTTATACCCTTGTATCTTCATAATTACAAGTTTGGTCCCTAAAGTTTGTCAAAATTACAAAAAGGACCCTTAACTTTGAAGAATTGGCAAATTTAGTCCCTCAACAAAACTAAAATTGTCAACATTGGTCCTCCAAGAAGTCAACAAACAAAAAGGTCCTCCATGTTTGAAGATATTACAAGAATGGCCCTTGAAGAATGCAAGTTATGCATTTAAAGTCCTTGTTTTAAGTTTGAAAAGTTATTGTGCCATTTTTGACAAGCTGCCAAAGTTGAATATAAAAGGAAATGGGATTTGGTGCTATTTTTTACAAAGTGACAACAACTTGGAAACTTGGGGGCCAAAACTGCCAGACAATACAACTTAACTCCACCACTCCCGGCTTGACACATCACCCACTATCTACTCACCCACCAATCACCATCCCCCAACCTGCCACGTCCACTTTCCACCCAGGATTAATAAACTAAATAAGTTTATTAATTAAATTTCCCACCAAACAGAATTTTTAAAATCTCATTAAACCCAAACGGATTAAACCAAGCTTAATCCTCCCATAAACCCTAAAAATTACCAGTTTCAATCTTCTTTAAAACAAAGGGGTTTAAGCTAATCCTTTCCAGATCACTGATTAACCTAACCCTAATCCCATCCCAACTCCCAAAAAAACGTCACCCTCATCCCCACATGGTTCTCCAACCCTCCCCTGACCCACAAGTGAGCTTGAAGACAAACCAGGCCAGAGGATCAACGACCCACGCCCTTGCTTACATCCTAAGCTTGTATTGGACGTCCAAGATCTCCTTTTCACCACTGGCATCCCACATACATCCAAATGATCATCACATGGGGTCTTGACCAAATTCAAAAAAACGAATCTTCAAAAGGACTCAAAGGGCATTTGAGGGAAATCATACATTAGGGTTTACTTGTTCCTTTTGCTTCTAGAATCCTTGTAAGCCTATTATATAAAGGCCTCATAGGACTTAGTTTAGACTGTTCTTTTTCCTTCTCTTTGGTCATAGCCTTGTAAATCCATGTTTGTTCAAAGTGAAATGAAATGGTACTGAGTTATTGACGAGAAACAAAAGAGCCACATTTACTTTCCATTGCAAGTTTAAGTTTTCAAGTTAAAATTTCATTTTCTGTTTTTGTGTTGTTTGGAGACTCAAGTTTAACCAGTTCTTAATTTATCCATCCAAGTGCTTTAAACTGATTACATGAGCCTGATATTCTTGTTGAATATCAAGCTCAAGTAAGGTTTGAGGTGTTTGTTGATTTAGTATCATTAGCAATTTTCAAAAAACCATAAAAATCAGTTTTTAACATTACTGTTTCATTTTTAAAAGCTATAAGCTATAAGGTGACTTGTCAATAAGTCAATCTTATAGCCTATAGGCTCTTGTATCAGGTTATCTTTGCTTTTGGTTGTTTGATTTTGGCAGGTTCAAAACAAGAGCTAAGAATATCATCATCATCATCATAATCATTTTTTGCCTTCAAATTGCCAGAAAGTCTGCACAAGCCTGGGCTTGTTTGGAGGAGACTTTTCAGTCACTGTGGGACCTGGATGTGGGTCCCACAAGGTAGCTTACTTAAACCTTGTCTTCAGTTTTCAAAATTTTATGAGTTATGAGATTTTATGAAATTGCATGAATTTGATTGAAAGTTGTTCAAGTGTTTAGATTGTTGTTTGTTTATGCATGTTTGATGTTTATATGCATGATAGGTTAGGTTTAAACCAGTTTGGTTGAGTTTTGTTAAGATTTGTTTTGTTAAAATCATTTTCAGAAAGTTTAAGGAGTGTTTGGATTAGGGGTTAACTTGGGTCAATTGACAAGATTCTTGGTTAAAAACCTGTTATACACACTCAACAAGTTAGTAATAGGTTATATGTTAGCTGGTTTTAAGTTTGGTAGAATTTTAAACACATTTGCATGCTAAAAAAATATGGCTTAAGTAGTAAAATCAGTAAGGTCCCACTTCTGCTTGTTTGTGAAGAATTTGTGCCATCAAGTTTGATTAATTGTTAGAAGATAGGTCCATCTAGGGTTTTCTATTGGTTGCATGTTATTTGGGTAGCTTGTATGCAAGTTTGTGGCATTTGAAATTCACATTTGTGCCAAATAGATCAGTAATACTCTCAGACCTATATGCATGCATATCAAAAACTTTTTATGCCTATGTTGCTTGATTTTTGTGAGGTGAATGTTTGAGTTCTTTGTTTATTTGACTCCCTACCCTCAACTGAGTGTAGGGGTGCCCCTATTGTCCATAAAAAATCATCAAAAATCTAGGAACAAGCCCCTCTTGTTCCATCTTCACAAGTGAAGAAACACCCTTGTGTTCATCAGTTAAACTTGCAATCTGGGCACTTGTTTTGATTCTATAGGTTTAATTATAGCTTGTTCTTGATTAAAAGTTGTTTTAAAGTAAGTAAAAGTCACTGTTATTGAGTTTTTAAAGTTTGAAAAAAAAAGTTTTTACAAAAAGGACGTGGCCAGGACTCGAACCTGCGCCACTCCTCTCACACACCAACGTGATAACCAGTTTCCCTAGGGTCTTTGACTGGTTATCACTTGGTTAGTTTAATACTTAAGGAGTATTTGTTTTTAGCTTAATTAACTAAACAACTTATTTATAAGCTGATTTCAGCTTATTTCTTTTAGGTTTTTACAATTTAGCATTTTTCCTTTGTTCTTACTAGGGTTTAGGACTTTTTGGATCAAAAAGTTTATTTTTCACGTGTGTATTTAATTTTCTAGGATTATTTTAAGTTTAAATTTTGAAAAGTAAATTAAAAATAGGAAAAGGTATTTTAAAAATCTGAAAAAATATTTTTAGGTATTTAACTATATTTTTGAGGTTTACAGCTATTTAAGTTTTCATTTTAGCTAATTTTTTATTTTATATGATTTTAGGGTTTTTAACCAACTTTGGAATTTAATATAAAATTATTAAAAAAGTTTTGGAAACTTTTGATTGCATTTTTGTCTTACTTACATTATTCTAGATATTTGGTAATTTTTTAGAATTTTTTTATAAACTTTGAATTTTTTTGAATATTTTAATATTATTTTATTATTAAAAATTAAAAGTTTGATTTTTTAAGTTTTTACTTTTTTCCTAGATTGTAGACACTTAATTAGGAATTTTTTAACTTTCCAAATATTTTTAGGGCTTTTCAGTTATTTTCTAGAATTAATTTAAGTTTTAATTGATTTTAATAGTTTTTAAGTGTTTAAAAATAGTTTTATTTGGTTTTAAAATTTTAAAAAATACTTTTTAGCTTAATTAGGTTATTTTTGAGGTTTACAAACTTTAAAATCTTGTTTAGGGCTTTTTAATAATTAATTGTGATTTTTAGGGCTTTAATTAGCATTAAAAAGTCATTATCTAATTAATTAAAAGGTATTAGCAAGTTTGGATTTTTTGTAAACTCTTAGAATATTATTTTGGATTTTTAGTAATTTTTAGGAATTTTTAGGTTAAAATTTTAATTTTGGTAGTTTTTACGGTTTTGTGTGATCGACCTTTTCGTCTTAGTTTAATCCGTCGTCGTAACCGTCATTCTCTTCTAATCTCATTTCTTTCTTTCTTTTTCAATCATATAATCACAAAAGTTAATCATCTCTTAACACAACGCACTTGCCTCCTTGGGAAACGAACTTGAACTTATTTGGTCATTAGTGCTCGGTTTTCCTAAACCGACACTTAACGCTTGCCACTATTTTGCCTTCCTTTTCCTAAAGGGGTAAAAAGTCTACAATCATTTTGGCGCCGCTGCCGGGGAGGCGTGTTGTGTTTTGATTTGGACATTGTTGTTTTTATATAGCCATAATAGCTAATTGTATTAGTAGCACTCTACTAATACGTATTATCGGTTTTTCGTTTTTTGTGAATACTATTACTATATTGTATACGTAGAACAATAAATTCACAAGTACTCCAAATACGTGAGAAATCACAACCTTGACTTGGGAGGTCATTACTCAATCATTGTATTCGAATCTCAAACCAAAGAAAAAGGCAAAAATAGATAAATACTTTCGTGAAGCTCGATTTTGAAAAATACAAACTATAAGGTGGGTATAAGGCGGTTGTATTTCACGACCTAAAGGAAAAAGGCTCTTAAGTGCTTCGCGCCGCCTCGTTTCCTCCGCTTGCTTGTGCGTATTTTGAGATTGAAAGCTAATCGAGGGTTTTGCCGCCCAAAGTATTACTAAGTATCATATATATTTTCTTGGTTTCCATTGATTAAACCTTCTTGAACGATTTGGTGTTCCACCATCGTTCTAAAGTCATCGAAGGCGTTCACTTCACGTGATCGTTTTCATTCCTTGAGGCTTCTTTAATCGAGAGATTTGATTAAGGAGGAGATTTGTAGATTTTTGTCTACTTAATACATTCCACAAAACCCAAAAAAAAGTAAAAACAATCAAAAACCACAAAAAAATTGAAAAAGTAAAAACACCAAAAAGAATCTTCTTTGCTCACCCTCTCGTTGTACGTGACGTTTATGCAAACTCGCTCCAAAGCAAGACGTGCTCGTAAACGAAGAAACAAATCAACCACTCCTTCAAGTGAGGAGTCTCCTATTGACGAACCCATCGTAGTGAAAGAAGCACCAATGGCTAATCGAACTATGATGGAGTTGCTTCAAGCACCCACCGAGGGTTATGGAGAAGCGATTGTGATTCCCGCTATCCTTGCGGAGAATTTTGAGGTTAAGACGGGTTTGTTGTCCATGATTCAAAACAACAAGTTTCGAGGTGACGAAAAGGACAACCCTCATAACCACATTCGCCAATTCAATCGTCTTACCGCCACTTGCAAGTTTAAGGAACTCTCTAACGACTCGATTAAGATGATGCTTTTTCCGTATTCCTTAGCGGGGCCCGCAAAAATTTGGTTAGAGAAAGAGCCACCCAATTCTATATTGACGTGGAAGGATCTCGTTTCAAAATTCGTGAACCAATTTTTTTCGCCCTCTAAGACTACGCATTTGAAAAACGAGATTTCAAAGTTTTCGCAAGAGTATAATGAGAGTTTTTCAACGGCTTGGAATAGGTTTAAGGAAATGTTGCACGAATGTCCTCATCATGGTTTTTCCGACTTGCATCAAATTGACACGTTTTACAATGGCTTGAACGTTCATGAGCGTGATTATCTTAATGCCGCCGCGGGTGGTAATTTTTTGTGTAAGACGGTCGAGGAAGCATTGTTAATCATTGAGAATAGGTCTAAGGTCTATAGTCCTCGTAGCACGTCAAGTGTTCGTAATACTTCGTCTTCGCCTTCGCATTCATCGTCACATACCGTTGATGCTTGCCAAATCGAGGCTAATTTGGAGAACAAGATTTTTGATAAGCTTAAAGGATTGTTAATTGAGTTTAAAGTTGGTGAACAACCCACTCCCGCTACGGCTAAAGCGGTTGAGGTTTCTTGTATGTATTGTGGTGGAGCTCACGATTACTCCGAGTGCATTACCAACGGTGGTAACACTTCGAGTGCCTTCGCGGCCGCGGGAACTTATAACCAAAACGGTCAAGTTCCCCGCACTAATCAATTGACTCCACCGGGTTTTCCACCAAATCAAAATGCTAACAATTATCGAAACAATCAAGTTGGTTACCAAAACAATCAAAGAAACAATTACAAGGGTAATAACAACTATGGGAATCAAGGAAGTAGTAGCCAATTGCAAAATCAAAACCAAAACCGAAATTTTCAAAACACAAGTCAAGGTCTTCAAAATGTTTACACTAAAGAACTTCCAATGGACTTTTTGAATTACGCTACGGCAAATGATAAGATTTTGGAAAACATTCAAGAGCAATTGGCTAGTCAAGCTAGGGACACGGCTAAAAACACCAAGGAATTAGCTAATTTTGTGAAGGAAAATCTTAACATGAGAAATGAGTTGAAAAATGATTTTGCTAATCAAATTAGAGGTCAAAACAATAAAATTGAACAAAGTCATGCTAGGCTTGAACAAAGAATTGACCAAAAAGCCGCTAGTCAAGATGTTAAGCTTAATGTTATTTTAGAAGCCGTCATGGGGAACAAAGCCTCTACTTCGGGTAGTTTGCCTAGTTAATGCTAGGCTTGAACAAAGAATTGACCAAAAAGCCGCTAGTCAAGATGTTAAGCTTAATGTTATTTTAGAAGCCGTCATGGGGAACAAAGCCTCTACTTCGGGTAGTTTGCCTAGTAACACCGTATCAAACCCGAAGGGAGAGATGAAAGTGATTACCACATGAAGTGGTAAGGCACTTAAAGAACCGACTCCTCAACCAATTACTCCAACGGTGGAGGAAATTGAGGAAGAACCAGAGGTGGTGGTCGAAAAGGAGCGTATCTCAAGCCCACAAAGTACCGCTCATGCCACACCTACGGTCGACCCTTTACCAACATTGGAACCCGAGATTCCAAAGGCTATGCCTATGCCCCAACCCACACCACCCTTACCTTACCCATCGAGACTTAGGAAGGAGAAACGACAAGAGCGCGACAATTATCAATTTGAGCTTTTTATGAAAATGTTTCGTGAGTTGCACCTTAATGTGAGTTTCGCCGATGCTTTGGTCATGATGCCTCGATTTGCCGCTAACTTTAAGAGTATGTTGAGCAACAAGGAGAAATTGCATCAATTGTCTAGTTGTTCGTCGGTTTATCTTAAACGCATACCTCAAAAAGTCGGTGATCCCGGTAAATTTTTGATCCCTTGTGCAATCCAAGATATGGAAGAATGCTATGCCTTGGCCGATCTTGGTGCTAGCATTAATTTGATGCCACTTGCAATCTTCAAGTAGCTCAATCTTCCTAATCTTACTCCTTCACTAATGTCTATCGAGATGGCCGACCATTCCACGATTCGTGCATGTGGTTTGGCGGAAGACGTTTTTGTGAAAGTGGGGAAGTTCTACTATCCCGTATACTTTATCGTCGTTGATATCCCCACGGATCCTCAAGTTCCTCTCATTTTAGGTCGTTCGTTTTTAGATACGTATATGGCTTTAATTGATGTTCATGCTAGAAAGATCACCTTATGTTTCAACGACGAGGAACTTGTTATAAACGCAACTCAAAATTCTCAACTTTCTCATGTTTATTCCGTTGCTACCATAAACCTCGTTGATATGATCGACGTGGTTTGCGAGGAATTTTCACAAGAAGTTCTAGGGTTTGGTGATGAAGAAACTAGTGGCAATCCCACTATGTTAGATCCAATTCTTGATAATTCGACACCAACCTTCACTCCATTTGAAGGTGGTGGTTTTACTTTGGAAGAATGCAATGTTCCACGTACTTGTGACGAAGACCTCGACAACGATGAGGACTTCTCGATTATCAAGGATTTTCTCAACGATTTCCCATTTCCTCCGCCCGAGGAGGTTATGAGTATCGAGCCCAAATCTTCACTTGAGGAACCACCTATTCTCGAGTTGAAAGATTTACCTCCTCACCTCGAATATGTCTATTTGGAGGAGGACGACAAGTTGCCGGTTATTATTGCGAAGGAACTCTCGAATGATAAAAAAACCGCACTTGTCGATGTTCTAAAGGATCACAAAGGGGCAATTGCGTGGAAGTTATCCGACATTAAGGGAATCGATCCCAAGTTTTGTACCCACAAAATATTAATGGAGGAGGATTTCAAGCCCACAATCCAAAGTCAAAGGAGGGTGAACCCCAAAATTCACGACGTCATCAAAAAGGAGGTCCTTAAACTCCTTGACGCGGGAATGATTTACCCTATTTCTGGTAGCCCTTGGGTGAGTCCTATTCATTGTGTCCCTAAAAAGGGAGGGATGACCGTTGTGCCAAACGATGCGAACGAGTTGATTCCCACTAGACTCGTGACCGGATGGAGAGTGTGCATTGACTATCGAAAGTTGAATGAAGCCACTTGAAAAGACCATTTTCCCTTGCCCTTCATGGACCAAATGTTGGAGCGTCTTGCGGGAAACGATTTCTATTGCTTTTTAGATGGTTTTTCCGGTTACTTCCAAATTCCCATCGATCCTCGTGATCAAGAAAAAACTACGTTTACGTGTCCATATGGAACGTTTGCCTATCGTAGAATGCCATTCGGACTTTGCAATGCACCGGGAACCTTTCAAAGGTGCATGATGGCTATTTTTCATGATATGATCGAGAAGACGATGGAAGTCTTCATGGATGACTTTTCCGTGTTTGGTAAGTCGTTCACTTCGTGTTTGTCGAATCTAGAGAGAATGTTAAAATGTTGTGAGGAAACCAACCTTGTGCTCAATTGGGAAAAGTGTCATTTTATGGTTAAGAGTGGAATCGTCTTAGGGCACAAGGTCTCGAAAGCGAGGATTGAGGTAGATCAAGCTAAGGTAGACGTCATCGCCAAATTACCTCATCCCAAAACCGTTAAGGGAGTTAGGAGTTTCCTAGGCCACGCGGGCTTTTATCGTCGATTCATCAAGGATTTTTCAAAGATTTCTCGACCCATTACACATCTTCTTGAAAAAGAGGCACGTTTTGTCTTTGACGAAGATTGTGTACGAGCCTTTGAAATCCTTAAGAGGAAACTTACCGAAGCTCCCATTCTTGTTGCTCCCAATTGGAATCTCCCCTTTGAGCTTATGTGTGATGCTAGTGATTACGCTATAGGGGTCGTTTTGGGGCAACGTCATGATAAGCACTTCTTGCCTATTCACTATGATAGCAAGACGATGACCGAGGCTCAACTTAAATACACTACAACGGAAAAGGAGTTCCTTGCCGTGGTGTATGCATTTGAGAAATTTCGACCTTATCTCGTCTTGACGAAATGCATAGTGTATACAGACCATTCGGCTATTAAGTATCTCATGGCAAAGCAAGATGCTAAGCCTAGATTACTTCGTTGGATTCTCCTCCTTCAAGAATTTGATCACAAAATCGTTGAAAAAAAAGGAGCCGAGAATCTAGCGGCCGATCATCTTTCTCGTTTGGAAGATCCTCACCAAAGTGTTTACGAGCCCAAGGAAATCACCAAAACATTTCCGCTCGAGACACTTGGTGTAGTGAATTCTAAGCTTGATCCTTCCACCCCATGGTTTGCGGACTTTGCAAATTACCATGCGGGTAACTTCATCATTAAGGGTTTGACGACTCAAGAAAAACAAATTCTTTCGTGACGTCAAGTTCTACTTTTGGAAGGACCCTTACTTGTTTCGAACTTGTGCGGATCAAACCATCCGACGTTGTGTATTTGGCACCGAAGCTTCTAGCATCCTTAGAGCTTGTCACGAGGGACCCACGGGTGGTCACCACGGTGCTAATCTCACAGCTAAGAAGGTGTTTGATGCCGGCTTCTTTTGGCCTACTATTTACCGAGATGTACAAGATCTTGTGAAGTCGTGTGATGCATGCCAACGACAAGGAAAAGCCTCACAAAAAGATGAAATGCCACAAAATATCATTCAAGTGTGTGAGATCTTCGACGTTTGGGGAATAGACTTTATGGGGCCGTTCCCATCATCTCGTGGTAATAAGTACATTCTCATTGCGGTTGACTACCTATCTAAGTGGGTGGAGGCCAAAGCCTTGCCCACCAATGATGCTCGTGTGGTAGTTAAGTTCTTGAAAAGATTGTTTGCTCGGTTTGGAACCCCTCGTGCGATCATAAGAGATCGTGGAACCCATTTTTGTAATGACCAATTCGAAAGGGTCCTAAGGAAATAGGGTTACACATCGGCTTTCTACAGCTTATCACCCACAAATGAGTGGGCAAGTCGAGGTTTCAAACCGAGCGTTGAAGAGGATCTTGGAGAGATCCGTTGGGGAAAATCGACAATCATGGTCGGATAAGTTGGACGATGCTTTATGGGCCTTTAGGACCGCTCATAAGACACCCATTGGGTGCACTCCCTATAAGCTTGTGTATGGAAAGAATTGTCATTTGCCTATCGAATTAGAACACAAGGCTTATTGGGCCCTAAAGCATTGTAATGATGATATGGAGACCACGGGAAAACACCGGAAAATGTAATTGAATGAATTAGATGAATTGAGGGATATTGTTTATGAAAATTCATTGATTTACAAAGAAGAAACTAAAAAGTTGCATGATTCTAAAATTAAAAACCGGGTTTTTAACATTGGGGATCAAGTTTTGCTTTTTAATTCAAGATTAAAAATCTTTTCCGGTAAGTTGAAATCCCGTTGGTCCGGTCCATTCACCGTGACTCAAGTGTTTCCGTATGGGACCATCGAGCTAGCTCAAGATGATGGTCCTAACTTCAAGGTGAATGGACATAGGTTGAAGCACTACTTTGGCGGGGAAGTTCCATCCTTGAACTACCTCGACCAAATCACTTTCCCCAATGATAATTAGTATTGAGGGGATCGAGTCGAGCTCATGACTCGGTAATAAAAAACGAGGTGCCTCATGGGGGAGTCCCATGCTTATCCTATGTACATATTATCGCTTTCTAATGTAGTTAACTTGTGGGCATTTGTGCCCTTCCAACCTTTGCTCCGTGGTTGTTTGTGAATTGTGGACTTTAGATGATCATGATCTTCACGATTGGAGCCTCTCGTGTTCGTTTTATGGGAGCACTCGATCGTTTGCTTTGAAGACTTTCTCAATATCCATGATTTATCCTTTTGATGTTCTAACCTTAGGTTTATAGCACACTTCATAAACGGCTGTAAATTTATTGGTTACACCCTTTCCATGCTAGATTAGGCATTCGACTACGTCTCTAGTATGGGGGTGTTTTCACCCCTAGACTCGAAACATTAAGGACAATGTTTAACTTTAGTATGGGGGGATGAATAGATACTTGCCTTGCCAAACCTTCACGCTTTCCAGAGTTTATCTTTTTGTTTATCGTTTTGTTGCAAAATAAGGCTAAAAATGGCCAAATTTTAAAAATTTTCTCATGTTTTATAAGTGTTTGAAGACACGAATGTAGATTTTCTGATGGCGAGAATAAGAGTAATTTTTGACTCGACCATGCGTGTTGAGCACTTAGCTTTGATTCCTTAACTACACATTAGGCTAAGTCTCTTAAATGAGGACGAGAAATGATAGGGTTAATTATAAGTTACTATGCTAAACGTAGAGTACTCGTATTCTTTCAAAAACTCATGTGTTCTCGTTGTTTGCTTATTCTCCCTTCGCTTGTAAATATTTTTTGCTTAATAAATATTAACTTAGCGGTTTAGTTGGGATTGTTGGGTTTCTAGTATTTTCTAGTAGCTTCCGTGTAATTAAATTGGGAAGACATTAAGGTATCGCCAGCGTCACGGTTTTGGAGTATTGGCACCCGAATAATCAAAAGCTTCACCCAATAATAAGATTTCAAGTGCTCACCTAAATCAAGCAAACAATTTGAAGCCCCACAAGGCCGAAAAATCTATGCAAAATTGAAAGTGAATCAAGCCTTAATCTTCGAAGCTTTAAAGATCCAAAATTCGCTTTAGCGTGAGGATATACGTCTTTGGCTAATAAAACCACCGATGAGGCGGATAATAAAAGGCAAGGCAAGACCGAAGTCATAATAAAAGCTTCATGGCGAAGTTGAATAAAAGATGGAGGTAAACCAAAGATAATAAGGCCCTTCCGTTAGGGGGCGTATAAAAGTCTTGGTAATAAGTCTCATGTTCAAAACCGTTATAAAACCGTGTTTATCGATTCTTCTTGTCAACTTAATTTTTTAACATCGTTGTCTATTAGGAGGGGTTATTGATTTGATGGTCTTAGTTACACCGTTAGGACTCTACTTTTAGACCTAAATCTCTATTATCGCATAAGTCAAACAATGTATCCTCGTGAAACATTCAAGACAAAATAAAATATAAGAGATACAACTTAGGAATAATGGGAGGATAAGTCCGTGATTAGGGCATATGAGTAGTGTTAGCATTACTAACTTATAATGACAATGATCTCGTTGCACGCTTGGCATGGAATTAGGGTGAAAATCGAGGACGACGAAATTATTTCTAACGAAGCATTCACGTGTTCTTATTCTATGAACCTAAACGTCCCATTTTGCGATGAAAATCATACATTATGTCTAGAACACAAGTAATAGTAGCAATAGTAGTAGTGTAGCTAGTTTATCGTTCAATAAAGTAAATAAAAATGAATTTTGGAGATGCTAAGATACTTTATTCTAGCATTGTGTGAGGGCACGACAATGATTTAGTATGGGGGAGTGATGAGACTACTTTTATACATAGTCTCATCGTCCAAAACGGGCTTAAAATGCATTAAATATCATCAAAATACCCAAATATATGCTTGTGTTTGTTGCTTGTGTATTTTAGGTACGGATATTGAGAAAATGACAAAAGATCACAAGAATCATGCAAAAATGAACAGGGAAACGAAGCCGCACAATGAACCAAGCCCTAATGAAGAATTTTCCAAAGAAAACCCTTGAAGATTTGAAGAATAATGAAGAAGGGTCCTCCAATATGGAATATTGACACTTTATACCCTTGTATCTTCATAGTTACAAGTTTGGTCCCTAAAGTTTGTCAAAATTACAAAAAGGACCCTTAACTTTGAAGAATTGGCAAATTTAGTCCCTCAACAAAACTAAAATTGTCAACATTGGTCCTCCAAGAAGTCAACAAACAAAAAGGTCCTCCATGTTTGAAGATATTACAATAATGGCCCTTGAAGAATGCAAGTTATGCATTTAAAGTCCTTGTTTTAAGTTTGAAAAGTTATTGTGCCATTTTTGACAAGCTGCCAAAGTTGAATATAAAAGGAAATGGGATTTGGTGCTATTTATTACAAAGTGACAACAACTTGGAAACTTGGGGGCCAAAACTGCCAGACAATACAACTTAACTCCACCACTCCCTGCTTGACACATCACCCACTATCTACTCACCCACCAATCACCATCCCCCAACCTGCCACGTCCACTTTCCACCCAGGATTAATAAACTAAATAAGTTTATTAATTAAATTTCCCACCAAACAGATTTTTTAAAATCTCATTAAACCCAAACGGATTAAACCAAGCTTAATCCTCCCATAAACCCTAAAAATTACCAGTTTCAATCTTCTTTAAAACAAAGGGGTTTAAGCTAATCCTTTCCAGATCACTGATTAACCTAACCCTAATCCCATCCCAACTCCCAAAAAACGTCACCCTCATCCCCACATGGTTCTCCAACCCTCCCCTGACCCATAAGTGAGCTTGAAGACAAACCAGGCCAGAGGATCAACGACCCACGCCCTTGCTTACATCCTAAGCTTGTATTGGACGTCCAAGATCTCCTTTTCACCACTGGCATCCCACATACATCCAAATGATCATCACATGGGGCTTGACCAAATTCAAAAAAACAAATCTTCAAAAGGACTCAAAGGGCATTTGAGGGAAATCATACATTAGGGTTTACTTGTTCCTTTTGCTTCTAGAATCCTTGTAAGCCTATTATATAAAGGCCTCATAGGACTTAGTTTAGACTGTTCTTTTTCCTTCTCTTTGGTCATAGCCTTGTAAATCCATGTTTGTTCAAAGTGAAATGAAATGGTACTGAGTTGTTGACGAGAAACAAAAGAGCCATATTTACTTTCCATTGCAAGTTTAAGTTTTCAAGTTAAAATTTCATTTTCTGTTTTTGTGTTGTTTGGAGACTCAAGTTTAACCAGTTCTTAATTTATCCATCCAAGTGCTTTAAACTGATTACATGAGCCTGATATTCTTGTTGAATATCAAGCTCAAGTAAGGTTTGAGGTGTTTGTTGATTTAGTATCATTAGCAATTTTCAAAAAACCATAAAAATCAGTTTTTAACATTACTGTTTCATTTTTAAAAGCTATAAGCTATAAGGTGACTTGTCAATAAGTCAATCTTATAGCCTATAGGCTCTTGTATCAAGTTATCTTTGCTTTTGGTTGTTTGATTTTGGCAGGTTCAAAACAAGAGCTAAGAATATCATCATCATCATCATAATCATTTTTTGCCTTCAAATTGCCAGAAAGTCTGCACAAGCCCAGGCTTGTTTGGAGGTGACTTTTCAGTCACTGTGGGACCTGGATGTGGGTCTCACAAGGTAGCTTACTTAAACCTTGTCTTCAGTTTTCAAAATTTTATGAGTTATGAGATTTTATGAAATTGCATGAATTTGATTGAAAGTTGTTCAAGTGTTTAGATTGTTGTTTGTTTATGCATGTTTGATGTTTATATGCATGATAGGTTAGGTTTAAACCAGTTTGGTTGAGTTTTGTTAAGATTTGTTTTGTTAAAATCATTTTCAGAAAGTTTAAGGAGTGTTTGGATTAGGGGTTAACTTGGGTCAATTGACAAGATTCTTGGTTAAAAACCTGTTATACACACTCAACAAGTTAGTAATAGGTTATATGTTAGCTGGTTTTAAGTTTGGTAGAATTTTAAACACATTTGCATGCTAAAAAAATATGGCTTAAGTAGTAAAATCAGTAAGGTCCCACTTCTGCTTGTTTGTGAAGAATTTGTGCCATCAAGTTTGATTAATTGTTAGGAGATAGGTCCATCTAGGGTTTGCTATTGGTTGCATGTAATTTGGGTAGCTTGTATGCAAGTTTGTGGCATTTGAAATTCACATTTGTGCCAAATAGATCAGTAATACTCTCAGACCTATATGCATGCATATCAGAAACTTTTTATGCCTATGTTGCTTGATTTTTGTGAGGTGATTGTTTGAGTTCTTTGTTTATTTGACTCCCTACACTCAACTGAGTGTAGGGGTGCCCCTATTGTCCATCAAAAATCATCAAAAATCTAGGAACAAGCCCCTCTTGTTCCATCTTCACAAGTGAAGAAACACCCTTGTGTTCATCAGTTAAACTTGCAATCTGGGCACTTGTTTTGATTCTATAGGTTTAATTATAGCTTGTTCTTGATTAAAAGTTGTTTTAAAGTAAGTAAATGTCACTGTTATTGAGTTTTTAAAGTTTGAAAAAAAAAAGTTTTTACAAAAAGGACGTGGCCAGGACTCGAACCTGCGCCACTCCTCTCACACACCAACGTGATAACCAGTTGCACTAGGGTCTTTGACTGGTTATCACTTGGTTAGTTTAATACTTAAGGAGTATTTGTTTTTAGCTTAATTAACTAAACAACTTATTTATAAGCTGATTTCAGCTTATTTTTTTAGGTTCTTACAATTTAGCATTTTTCCTTTGTTCTTACTAGGGTTTAGGACTTTTTGGATCAAAAAGTTTATTTTTCACGTGTGTATTTAATTTTCTAGGATTATTTTAAGTTTAAATTTTGAAAAGTAAATTAAAAATAGGAAAAGGTATTTTAAAAATCTGAAAAAATAGTTTTTAGGTTTTTAACTATATTTTTGAGGTTTACAGCTATTTAAGTTTTCATTTTAGCTAATTTTTGATTTTATATGATTTTAGGGTTTTTAACCAACTTTGGAATTTAATATAAAATTATTAAGAAGTTTTTGGAAACTTTTGATTGCATTTTTGTCTTAGTTACATTATTCTAGATTTTTGGTAATTTTTTAGAATTTTTTTATAAACTTTGAATTTTTTGAATATTTGAATATTATTTTATTATTAAAAATTAAAAGTTTGATTTTTTAAGTTTTTACTTTTTTCCTAGATTGTAGACACTTAATTAGGAATTTTGTAACTTTCCAAATTTTTTTAGGGCTTTTCAATTATTTTCTAGAATTAATTTAAGTTTTAATTGATTTTAATAGTTTTTAAGTGTTTAAAAATAGTTTTATTTGGTTTTAAAATTTTAAAAAATACTTTTTAGCTTAATTAGGTTATTTTTGAGGTTTACAAACTTTAAAATCTTGTTTAGGACTTTTTAATAATTAATTGTGATTTTTAGGGCATTAATTAGCATTAAAAAGTCATTATCTAATTAATTAAAAGGTTTAGCAAGTTTGGATTTTTTGTAAACTCTTAGAATATTATTTTGGATTTTTAGTAATTTTTAGGAATTTTTAGGTTAAAATTTTAATTTTGGTAGTTTTTACGATTTTGCGTGATCGACCTTTTCGTCTTAGTTTAATCCGTCGTCGTAACCGTCATTCTCTTCTAATCTCATTTCTTTCTTTCTTTTTAAATCATATAATCACAAAGGTTAATCATCTCTTAACACAACGCACATGCCTCCTTGGGAAACGAACTTGAACTTATTTGGTCATTAGTGCTCGGTTTTCCTAAACCGACACTTAACGCTTGCCACTATTTTGCCTTCCTTTTCCTAAAGGGGTAAAAAGTCTACAATCAAGACCATTATTTCATGAACGTCTCTCAAGATTTGAAGTATGAAGTCAATGCCAAATATCGATCCGAGGAAGGTCTCAAATCATGAAACGAGTTATGCCAAGATATGAACTTTATGAGGTCCCGAGAAGCAGTTTTAAAAGATTTTGTCCTTTAGCTAACTATTGATTAAACCGTCTCACTTTATTTTCAGCCTAAATAACTATCGAAATAAGTAAACAATGCATCATCGTGATCATTCAAGACGACAATAAAATATAAGAGATACACCTAGGAATAAGGGAGTCTAAGTAAATAATTGGCCCACATGAGTTTTTGATAGTCTGCGAACTTATAATAACAATGATCTCGTTTTTAAGCTTGGTATGGGGAACGTGAAACTTGAGGATGATAATCATTCATGACATTCCAAAACCCTAAGGTAAGTTTTTGATCTTTTTACTTGTTTTCTTCCTTTAAATATTTTGTCTCTTTAATTAAGGCCAAGGTGGACTGATTACGATGGAAAATGTAAAACTTGCTTTGTAATTAATGCATTGCATGAGGACATTGCAATGGTCAAGTGTAGGGGATTTAATAAGTGTGAAAACACTTATCCTTTTACCACTTAATTATAATAATAACCAAGCCAAAACGTGTAATTTATGTCGTAAATGTCGGAATTATGCGTGGTTTGTGTTTTTGTTTTGATTTAGGATCAAAATGTGAAAAGGGAAGAAAACATGGCTTTCACGGGCTTTTATCGAAGAAAAAGACAAAAGACGAAGTCGAAAGATCAAGAGTGCAAAAAGAACGGAAGTCTAAGACCTATTCTGAAGATTTATCGAAGAAAAAGTCTAAAGACGGAAGTTTAATGAAGTCGAAGAACTCAAGTCTAATAAATGAAGAAATTATAAGATGAGTTCAATTAATCCCAAGACAAAGTCGAAAAAGTCGAAGAATTTAGAAGACGAAAAGACGAGAGAAGAAAGAAAGGAGCAACACATGCTAACCTCCCTAATCACCTATAAATACCCTCCTAATGATACATTAGGAGGTGTTGGCTAACTTGACAAACTAGTCTTCCACCATTTTCATTACTTGCACCTTTAATTACTTGCACTTTTCTTAACGTCATTTACTTAATTGTCATTTAATTACCTTGTCTTGCACCTTAAATTTGTAAGTTTAATCTTTACTTTTAATTGTTGAATCTTAATTTTCATCAAGTTCTTAATTAATCTCTCATTCTTCCTTTCTTGTTTTGTTTAATCTTTATGTTTATGTGCTTATTGTCATGCTTAATTGATTAATTGTTATGCTTTTATGTTTATGATTGTGTTGGCTTATTGATTTTATAGCTTATTGTGTGCTTTTCTTATTTTAATTAAGTGCTTATTAGTTAGTTTTTATAAAAAGTTGTTTTTAAATATTTTTATTATTTAGTGTTTTTAAAAGTCTTTAAATTTTGGTTCAATAGATTTTTCTTAAAATCAATTTGGTTAAGTTTTTAGATTAGTGCTTATTTGTTTCTAGCTTAATTTTGGTTTTTAGCTTATTGCAAATCTAGTTCTTATCCGGGTTTTAAAACCCTTCTTTCCCGAATAGTAACCAAGCCTTGTATTCCGGATAAAGCTCAGATATTGATTCCGGATATGTGTTCGATCTCCATTTTCCGGATAAGGTCCCGAATTTAGTATCCCGGATTAGCGTCAGTAAAACATTCCGGATAAGGGTTTCAAACCCTCTTTCCGGATAAGCACCAAAAGGTAATATTCCGGATAACCTCTTGAAGACAGATTCCGGATAAGGTTCTAAGTTTAGAATTCCGGATAAAGCTTCGAAATCGTGAATTCAGGATAAGGATTTTGAGATATATTCCGGATAGTGCCTTCATCACTGATTCCGGATAAGAGGCATTAGCCGAATTCCGGATAAACATCCAAAATACCATATTCCAGATAAAGAAAAAGGAGCCAGGATTCCGGATAAGAAAAAGGAGGCAGATTCCGGATAAGGATTTGGAAAAGTGATTCCGGATAAGAGTGACAGTTTTATTCCGGATAAGCTTAGCTAGAACGGATTCCGGATTAGCAGACTTTAAACATTCCGGATAGTGGTGAATTTTGGTATTCCGGATAAGGCAAGTTTTGATATTCAGGATAAGCAGCTTGTTTGGTATTCCGGATAGTGACAGTATTTTGGATTCCGACTCAGGTTTTGTTTATCCTCTGTTTTATTTTCAAGCATTTATTTTTCCTACCATTTTTCTTTAAGTGTTATTTTAATTGTTTTTCTTTATTTTAAATTTCAAGTTTGCATTTTTATTACATTGTCTAATTAATTTTTCGTCAAGCTTTAATTTTTGTCATTTAATTATTTTACTTTTAAAGTTTTAAATATTGCACCATTTACTTTTTAATTAGTTTTAGCTTTAATTACTCGTCATTTACTTTAAAGTTTTACACATTTACTTTACTGCAACGACAAATCATTTATTTTATCCACCAAAAGACAGCTGAGTCGCACAGTTAACTGTTATCAATTTGAAGAGACTGGTACAACGAATCTTTTTCATACTGGGCAAAAACCTTGTATTACTAAGTTTAAAAAAATACTCGAACAAAAATTTAGCTAAACATATCATCGGAATGTCCATCGGAATGTGCTATCGGAATGTCCATCGGAATGTCCATCGGAATGTTGTCGGAATGTAGTATCGGAATGATTTCGGAATGTAGTATCGGAATGCTGTCGGAATGTATAACTGTCGGAATATGAGCTGTCGGAATCCGTGTCGGAATCACTGTCGGAATAACTGTCTGAATAAGAAACCCTTTTCCGATGGAATTCCGTCGGAATAACTGTCGGAATATAAAACTCTTTTCCGATTGAATTCTGTCGGAATAATTGTGCAGCTCTGAAACTTTAGGTAAAAAAGTGAGATTTTTTACAAGAACTCCGTGATTTTAACCAACCGAAAGCAACCAAATCCCAACCACAACTATGTAGGAGATGAATACCAAGATTTAGAGCACGAAAAGCACAAAAAAGATTTGAATTCGAGATGATGTATGGATTAAATCATACGAATCAAATGATATAACAACAATCAATCACAAATCTACCCCATGGAGATTGATACCAATTGTTGTCCCATATTTTTGATGATTAAGCAAGGAAGAAAGAAAGAAAATAGATGAAGTAGATGAGTTCTAGAGAGAGAAAGTAGTGAGAGAAAGTAGAGAGAAATGTGTGAAACTATGGGAAGATTAGATTATGAAAATGAACAACCAACAGCCTTCCTAACATGCTAGGAAGGGTATTTATAGCCTTGCCTACATGTGGCATAGTGGACTATATGTTTGATTGAGTCGGGCTTGAATAAAATGTTTAGTACCTTGAAAGAGGCCTTTTAAGCTAGCCATCAAGCCCGTAATGTCACGACTATTTTAACTAACTATTACAGCGTTCTACTAAATGTTACAATATAAACCTATGACCGAACATTCTTGTTCGACTTAATATTTTGAGGCTAACAAAGCTTATATCACATGTATGAAGAATCTGATTTAGAAGAGAATATTCCCACTTCTTTGAGAAAATGGGGAATGGAAAACTTGTTGAGAATATAGAGATATTTGAAAGTGATATAAGCTAATATGGCTGAGAATGTGGATTTATATAAAATATTGCTAAGGGGTAACCAAGCTGGATGGACTTGGAGGGAGTTTTAAGGAATGTCTTTTGAAGAGTTGAAATACAAGGCATATCCTATTTGGGTTGGAATATGTGAGCATAACACTCATCTCAAGCTCTCTACTGAGAGGCAAGAAGAATTAGAAGAGCAAATGAGGTTGAAGAAAGCAGAACAGGTACCTAGGCCTGAGAAGAAAGGTGTTAAGCTTAATTTTCCTAAATTTGATTTGTTTGATTCAAATTTGCCTAGTGAAAGCATTTTGAAGGCAAATTTAGAACTTTCTTCTTTGGATATCTATATTATTGTGCTTGTGGACCTTAGAAACCCTGTAATTAAGTATGACAATGACCAAGATATTGGTTTCTAGAAGTTCACAAGGCATGGTGGACAGATACAAGTGTTATTTCTCTCATCTTACTGTTTGGGAGTATGGATAAAGAAGATTTGGTGACCATTTGCGGTCTATTGAAGGCATAGTATGATGTTGTGGTTCCAACAAGTGTTGGAGAGATAAGGATTTGGTCAACCTTTAGAAGGATGTTTGACCATGACCAGAATGATCTAGTATGGCTGGATTTGGAAGATTTAAGTGGTTTGGAATTGAGGCTATTTTCCGTAGCTGGTGTATTTCATATGTGTACATCAAAAAATCTCAGAGTATTTGCTGGTGGATAAGATTTATCCATTGACACAAGACATATTGCAGAAGATGATCAAGACCAAGTTGAAGGTTGACTACACTAGTGATTTGAGTATTGACTTTTTGAGATTTATTCATACTCAAATTCAGGGATAAATGTATTTGTAAGAATCCTCTCTATATATTTTGTTTTATTCAGAAGCTTGATAGTTAGAATAAATATCAAGTTTAAGGGAGGATTGTTGGGAATAAAATGACCAAGTCCCTAGCCGCTGACAAGTGAAGTTCTAGACGCTGACAAGAAATATTCTATCCGCTGTCAAGCATGGTGTAGCCGTTGATAAGAAGCCACTGAATAGAAGACTTCCACCCACTATGAGATTGCATAGGATGCATGGATCAACAAGTTTTGTTTATTTAAGAAGATATGTTTGAATAAGTTTATTATTTATGTTTATCTTGTATAACTTCCTGATTTAGTTGATCTTTAGCTTATTGTTCAAGGCTCTTTATCTTATAAAATGAGGCCTTAGGATTTAATGTTTGTGACGCTTTCATATATTGTTCACTTTGAAAATATTAATCAATTGAAAGTTTGGTATACATACTTGTTGCATTGTTCTTTGTTCTAAGCGTTAGATTCCGCATAACACTTAGCTTGCTAGACATACAAAGTTTCTCTACGTATTATACTTGATTTATCTCGATAATACAAAGCTAATCGATCTAAGTTTGGGATCAACACTGTTAAGTATTAACTTTTATCAAATTAAATATACACAATAAATATAGCCATATTTATTATATATCTTTAATAAAAGATGATCTCGATGTTTAAGTGTGTGACCCCTTAGGCCCACGTACTCTCGTCCGTATTAAATACTATCTATAACTTATGCACATCCCAACAGCTCCCACTTACGGAAGTCTCCGTCATAGTGTAATTTAATACTAACATTGACAGATAGTCTAGCAACACTATCAATGCTCCCAAAAGCACTTGACTTTGGTTTTTGGTAAACTGTCTCAGCCTTTAATGGTATTTTTAATACTGCATTCCTTTTGTTACTGATACAGTTAATCATGAATATAGATCCTATGTCATTTCATGTATTAACATTTTGTTTCTCGTTTCAACGATTAATAAAGATTACCAAATGTAATAAGAAACTTTTTAACTACTATTTGGGCATGGCCATGCAAACATCCGATCAATCCCACGAGGGGCCCAGTATGTATCGTACTCTATTCATGGAGGAACAAAATCCCATTTTGACAACAAGTACCTTTTACACATGTAATAAACACTTCTAACTTAAGTTTTATAACTGCCCACGTTAATGACGCAACGTTTTCTCAAATCAAGAAATGTTATCCATCCATGCAATGATCCATTTGCATATCAAGTCTAAGGATAACAATACTTACCATATGTGTAAATTCTTAATGAACCCAATCCATAAAGAATACTACACGATTTGGGGTAGTCTAATACTAAACCACATTAAGTAACCTATGAGTCTAGAAGAATCATCTTTATGTATTTCCAAAATACAACCAACTCTCATATTTGTCTTAGTTAATTAATACTCCCATATCAATGATTGACAATGGAAATTTAGAATATATATAATACGCTAAGTGCAGACAGCATATTCAAGGATTAAACATGAAAATATAGGATACATTTATTAAGAAATGAAAACCAAAATTTTTGGTAAAAATTAATTCATTTATTGATAACAATTGCTTACACCCTTGTCCAAATACTAACACATAAAATAAATTTATCACAGATTTACATGAGACTAGCAAAACGAACAAGACCAATAGACTCAACATGCTCAAAATGCTTATTCAAAGGCATTGGTTTTGTGAAAGGATTTGTAACGTTGTCATCTGTGTGGACTTTGTTAATGACGATTTCACCATCTTTGATAACTTCTCGAATGTAGTGAAACCTCCTTTGATAATGTCCAGCACCCCGCATGATTCAAGGATCATCAGCGATGGAAATTGCTGTAGAATTATCGCACAACATTTCCATAGGTTCATTATTAGTTGGCATAACCCCCGAAAGAACACTAATAAACTTCCTTATCTAGACAGACTCCATTGCAGCATCAGCAAAAGCAACATATTTAACTTCAGTAGAGGACATTGCAGTAATAGTTTGCTTACTACTCTTCAAGTCCACGGCTCCACCATTAATCACAAACACATATCCGGTGTGGGATTTAATATCGTCCTTGTCGGTTTGAAAACTAGCATTGATATAACATTTAATGCGAAGCTCGTTTTCCTTCTTAGCTCCATAAAAAAGTTCCATGTCTTTAGTATTCCTAAGATACTTAAGAATGGTCTTAACAATAGTCCAGTGTTTCTCACCAGGATTCTGTTGGAATCTACTACACAGATTTTACGCAAACGCAACATCGGGTCCAGTGCATCTTGCCGCATACATGATAGAACCAATTGCCGAATCATAGGGAACTCTCTGCATGTGTATCAACTGACTAGGTGCGATCGTACCTTGCTTTTTACTTAAGTTCGGCTATTCTTGCATTGGAACTAATCCTTTCTTGGATTTATCCATGCTAAACTTCTTTAGAACTTTATCAAAATAAGCACTGTGACTTAAAGACAACAACCGCTTAGATCTATCTCGTGTGATCTTAATTCCAAGAATATATGCAGCTCCACCCAAATCTTTCATGGAAAAACACTTGCTCAGCCAATTTTTCACTTCCTGAAGCATTGAAGTGTTATTTCCCATGAGTAATATGTCATCCACATATAAGACTAGGAATGATACATTACTCCCACTAGATTTGACATATACATATGGCTCATCCGGATGCTGACCGAAATCAAGCTTTTTAACTTATTCATCAAACTGTCTATTCCAGGTTCTGAAAGCTTGCTTCAAACCATAGATGGATCTCTGCAACTTACATACTTTGTTGGGATAATTTGGATCAACAAAAGCATCAGGTTGCACTATGTAAACATCTTCACTAAGGTGACCATTCAAGAAATCAGTTTTGACATCTATTTGCCAAATATGGTTAAGAGAATCCTAATAGCTCTAATGTTTTTGACTAGAGAGAAGGTTTCCTCATAATCTATCTCGTAGGTGTGAGTGTACCCTTTCGCCACAAGACAAGCTTTGTAGGTGTGTATCTTGCCATCCATGTCGGTCTTTAACTAATAAAGCCATCTAAATACTACATTTCTTGCGCCCGCAGGAAGATCAATCAAAACTCATACTTGATTATCTTTCATGGATTGCATTTCCGCGTTTATTGCTTCAATCTACTTGTCGAAACTAACGTCCGATATAGCTGCTTGATAATTAGGAGGCTCACCATGATCACTTAATTCGTACTCCTCATCATCTACATAGAAACCATATCTATTAGGTTCTCGAGGCGTCCTTGCGGACCTTTGAACGGGAACGTCTATGTTTTGAGGTTCAAGAATCTCATGTGGAACTTCATCATGTACTTCGCTAGTGTTACCAGAAGGCAGTTTGTAGACATCTTCGACGAGTTCTAAGTCGTCAGTACTCCCACTTGCTCCAAGCAGTGGAGTACTCCCAATTTCTTCTTGATCTACGAGACTTGTCTCAAAGAACTCATCATTTCGAGCAACAAATATTTTGGGTATCCTACGAAAATACACTTAATTGATCTGGGGTCTAATTTGTCAGGAGCATCCCGCTTAACGAGAGCCTCACAACCCCAAACTGTCAAATAAGACAACTTGGGAGCTTTTCAATGCCATAACTCCTATGGTGTCTTATCGACCAACCTGGTTGGAATCATATTGAGAATGCGCACAACAGACTCTAAAGCATAACCCCAAAAGGACTTTGGTAGAGTAGTTAAGTTCATCATGGAACGAACCATATCTAATAGAGTTTTATACCTCCTTTCTGACACTCCCTTATTTTAGGACGTGTAGGGAGGTGGGAGATGCGACACAATGCCACATTTCTTCAAATGTTCCTCAAACTCAAAACTCATGTATTCGCCTCCATGATCGGATCGAATAGCCTTAGTTTTCTTGCCGAGTTAGTTTTCCACTTTATTGTGAAATTCCTTGAATGTTTCAAATACCTCATGTTTATGTTTCAAAAGGTAAACATAACCATAACGACTAAAATCATCACTAAACGTAATGAAGTAGCTAGCTCCTTCTCTAGACACGGTTCTAAAGGGTCCGCACACATTCGTATGAATGAGTCTCAAAAGATCTTTAGCTCTTTCAATCACATGTGTGAAGGATTACGCCCCATCTTCCCATACACACAAGACTTGCATTTGTCATTGAAAGAATCCACGTCGATGGGATTCAAAATTCCATCATGTTGAAGCTTCTCGATGCGCTTCTTGTTTGCATGACCAAGGCGACAGTTCCATAGATAGGTCGAGTCCCACATCGTATGTTTGGCTCTTTTCCTGATAGCATTGTACATAGAAATATTAATATTAAGACCTTGTATATCATTTCAAAAATACCATCACATGGTATTGTGTTAAAGTAAAGTATATTGTCTTTGTAAACGATAATTACATTATTCAAAATAACATTAATTAAACCATCTTCCATCAATCTAGAAAATGAAACAACACCTCTATTAATAGAAGGCGCAAATGAAAATTATTCAAAGTAATAACTAGTCAATTAGGAAGTGCCAAATCATATTGACCAATCGATTCGATGTTTGCATGCATCCCATTTCTCACGTACAAGCTCAAAGCTCCTTGCTATCTCTAAGTCCCTGCGATGTATTACAAATATGAGTTCCACAACCCGTATCATATACCATCGTCTTACTATTAAATATAACATAATGTTCTATAACAAAGATACCTGAAGTACTAGCTCCGCTAGCACTCTTGCGTTGCTTCACCTCAGCGAGATACTTCGGGCAGTTCCTTCCAGTGTCCTACCTCTTTGTAGTGGTGACACTCGGAGTCCTTTGCCGGATTGTCTTTCTTGGGCGGTGGAGGAATTTTATGCTTTGGGTCGTAAGTTTCCTTACCCTTTCAAGCATTCTTTTCTTTACACCCTTGCGGTTTCTTACCCTTGTCTTTCTGGATCCGTCCTGCTCTAATAGCCATTACAGCAGGAGTATCAACCTTTGAAAGCCCTTTCTCATGTGACTTTAGCATAACATGTACCTCTACTAATTTCTTCCCCATGCTATGCAAATTGTAAGTTTGCAAAAGTGATTCATAATCCTTGTTGAGAGAGTTCAAGATAAAACTCACAACAAGTTCTTGTGGCATGGGATAGCCTAGGCATTCCAACGTGTCCAAGTAGCCTTTCATTTTCAGAAAATGAGTACTAAAGGATTGTCCAACTTCTTGTCTACCAGCATGGAATGCTTTAGTAGTGTCATAAAGTTCATATTTAGCTTTATGACACTATTATTAAATCGTATGTTAGTGCTATATCATATATGATATTAGTTTTAAATCACATATTAGTATTAAATCATATATGGTACTAATGTTACATTATATATGATATAAATAACATATATGATAAGTTTCGATAACGAAAAAAAGTGAAAATATCGAAAAAATATTTGTCGAAAGTATATCATATAACATATTTATAAAAAGATAATTAAATGCTCGTCGTGATAATGTATTTTTTTCGAGCGTAACGATTAACGGTTTAAAAATATTAATTTTTAGATTTAATCTCATCTATTCAATTAAAATAAGTACGAAATGTGATGATTGGTCCATTATATCCCGAATAAAATTTTATATTCAAATGAAATTAAATTAAAAGATAATTATAAAATAAAATGGAAAATATGAAACAAATATTAAAAAAGAAAAAACCACTTACTCTTGACAAGTAATAAATATCTCCGATCAAGAGGCCCAATATGCAAGCAATAAATAAAAACCACATATATTTTTCTAAATATAAATGGGAAAATACAATTTTTGTTCCTCTTACTCTTGACAAGTAGCAAAATTGTTGACACTTATATCACTTTAAAATTAAAAATAAATAAATAATCTTGACCCTTTATTGCCAACACAAATAATATACACGTCTTCAAAAACCGTATTTTTTTATAAAAGGGAGTGTCTCCAATAAAATAATCAAAAACCATATTATCAAAAGAAAAACATACTTTTTCATCAAATTAGACGAGTAGCTACGCGTCTGCGCATGCAAAGAAATAGTATAATTTCAATATTATGACTGAAATATGAATAGAGATTTGGAGCAAGAGTGAGAATAATTAATGAAAAAGGACTGGAATTAATAAATTACTTAAATATTTTTATTAATACAACATATTAAAGTTTAAACTTTTTTTTTATGTATATGTATATTTTTTATATTTTTTTTTTACATATTTAAATTACAACTACTGCTAATTAACTAAACATATTTATAAATTAACTTTATTGCTAATTGTTACTTTTGCTACAGTTAATTTCATCAAACACACCCGAAGCCAATTTGTTTCAACTTTAATGTGAGAACATAAATAAAAAATTTAAAATTTAGGTTTAAAAAAGGTATTTCAAAATTGAACATTACTCGCTTTTAAATTTTCAAATTGTAAGCAAAAACTATTTTCCATACAAGATTAGAAAAACATACTTTCGTCATTTTTATGAAAACTAAATAACACACAAACTATTAACTGTATCTGAAATGAATTATATCACATAGGTGATAATTAAATCATTTTTTTTTGTAGAGGGACACCATTATATCGATGTGCCTATTGAAAGATATTTTTTTTTATCTAGATGGTATGATTTTTGTTGTTTAACAAACTATCGTTTGTTAGAGAGAAAGGTATCACGGCGAGGTACCTCTCGTCGATCCCACGTGAAGTTTCGTCAAGGCATGTTGCCACACCACCTCCCCTATTCGCCGTTGGGATTTCGTATTTCCGAAATATATTCGACGAAGGTGATGTCTCAAAACTAGTCGTTGGCTTGTCCAACAGTAACTTTTTTAATTAATATATTTTTTTATACAACTAATATAAATATCACATCTTCTTCCCCATTTTAACACATAATTTCTTTCAAAATCTCTAAAATCACCAACAAAAAATGTCTAACATACCAAATGATCAATACCCACAACTCAACTGTTGAAAATACGTTTTACGTATTAGAAAGGATCGGTCACTCCAACAATAGATTAAGTAGTAGCTCGTAGTCTAGTTAACTTAATATTAAACAAACAAGGCCAAGCCAAGGCTACAACATGTGTAGGCCGGCGACCCATTGTAAGCACAAGCCCATCTCATGGGCTTGGGTATATAAACTCTCTCCTTAGTTGGAGAGCATGTGGTTCACATTGTTTTTTCACATAGTTAAAATGTGTTTTTTTCATACTTTCTCTCTCTAAGTGTGTGTGTTCTCACCATCTATCTATCTCTTTCTCTCTCGAGAATATAAGTAAGATTTACAATATCTTACAAATGGTATCAAGAGCCATGGGATGATTGTATTGTTTATGTGTTTGTGTTCTTGATTTTCGTGTCTATTTTGATTCAAAATCATTCGATCCAATTTTTTTTTTGTTTTTTTATGGTTTTTTCTTGATACAAATCATCTACATATTGTGGTAGAGATCTGTTATATTTAATTTGGCTAAAAACACAAAAGTTTTGGGTGTTTGGATCATTTTTGGCTTAAAATCTCGAATTGGGTGAGTTTTATCCGAGAAAAGTGGAAGTTGGAATACTGTTTGTACTATTGCGACACATCTGCTTGGAATTCCATTGCAATATCCTAGGGTTTTTGAATTGCGACACTTATTGTGATATATTGCGACAGATCATTGGATTGCGATAGTTATTGCGACAGGTATTGCGATTGTTATTGCGACACGTTTTGCGATAGTTATTGCGCCATACCTTATTGCGACATGTATTGCGGTTGTTATTGCAACACGTTTTGCGATAGTTATTGCGACAGACCTTATTGCGACATGTATTGCTATTGTTATTACGACAAGTATTACTCTTTGTATTGCGAAGTGTGACATTGCGAAAGTGTGTTTTGAACATTGCGAAGATATTGTTTTTGTGATATTCCAAAGATACTAAAATTATTCCTTAAAAAATTGTGAGTTTTTTGTTTGTCTTGGAATTTTTTAGTTTATCGAGAACATACTTTAGGGGATTTCAACATTTTTCTTGACTTCTACACACGACAACAAACACATTTACTTTCTCTCATTGTTCGGTCAACGTTTGTAAATCATTAAACTTATCGAAATGGAGTTTACTACACTTACGGATAAGTCCATCCTCTCGGGTACGGATAATCGTCCACCAATGTTGGTGAAAACTATGTACGAGGATTAGGCTTCCCGAGTGAAACTTTATATGTTGAATAAAGAGAACAGACATTTCATTTGGGCATCGGTGCTCAATGGACCATTGGTATATGGTACTGTGACGAAAGGTATTGTTACTCGTCCTTGCACAACGGGTGAATTGACTAGAGATGCTAAGATTCAAGATAAGTGT
Organism: Glebionis coronaria; assembly: GCA_025667525.1. Classification (NCBI taxonomy): domain Eukaryota; kingdom Viridiplantae; phylum Streptophyta; class Magnoliopsida; order Asterales; family Asteraceae; genus Glebionis; species Glebionis coronaria. The sequence goes on from CM046875.1 coordinate 112,000,744, forward strand.
GATAAACAAGCTACAAACATCATTCTCCAAGCCCTTCCTCCAGATGCCTACAAACTCGTCAATAAACATAAAGTTGCCAAAGAGTTGTGGGATAGAATTCGTGCTCTAATACAAGGCACCTCGTTAACTAAACAAGAACGAGAGTGTAAGCTATATGATACGTTTGATAAGTTTTCTTATGTCCCCGGGGAGACTCTCAATGATTACTATTTGAGATTCACTCTATTGATGAATGAGCTAAACATCTATGGCCTGGCAATTCCTACGTTATAATTAAACACCAAGTATTTGAACACTCTTCCTTCTGAATGGAGAAAGTACGTGACGGCTGTTAAATTGACAAAGGATTTGCATCAAACCAACGTGGATCAACTTCAAGCTTTTCTTCAACAACACGAATGCCACGTGATCGAGGCTCGGTTGTCAACACCTAAAGTTCATGATCCACTTGCCATGTATGCTTCTCAACACATGACTCCCTAACAAAACATGACTTACACTTATCAACAACCATCATACTTGCAGCAGCCACCACAACACACCTATCTACAACCATAACAACCATCTTATCAACCACTAATGATGCCACATCAAGCATTTCAACAAAGTGTTCTTCAACAGTCTTATCCACAACAACCAACACATCATGCATCACCATCACAAGCTATCACTTCTCCAATGAGCTATACTCCTCAGCAAGGATATTTTCCAATTGAAGCACCACAAGCACAACCTTCTACTCCATTGAACTTCCACCAATTCAAGCATCGGTCTTTACTCCAAATGATACACCTACTGATGTCTTAAACCATCTCACTTCCTACTTGTCAAAACTTTTTGCAACTAGAGGTTTTCCACCAACGAACAATCAGCTCTGACTTCTTCAAATCCTCGACAACAAGCCACTATTCAAGACGGTCAAGTGACGGTGCAATCTATTCAGGGAAGGAAAAATTCATATGGACCTACTAAAAGGACCGTGAACGCTCAAGCTTTGACTTCTCAAGCTAGTGGAAATGGAAGCTCTATTGGTCCTCAAAAGGTTTTGACTTGCTACAATTGTCAAGGACAAGGTCATATGGCTAGGGAATGCACTCAGCCGAAAAGGAGAAGGGATGCAACGTGGTTTCGTGAAAAGATGTATTTGGTGGATGCTCAATCTAAGAGAAAGATTTTGGATTCAGAGGAATTAGCATTTCTTGCAGACCCAGGGGCAGCAGATAATGAAGGCATTGTAGTCGTCTCTACTTCTAATGCAACATATCAAGCAAATGATCTTGATGCATATGATTCAGATTGTGATGACATTCACTCAGCCCAAGTTGCTCTCGTTGTAAATCTCTCTCACTACGGTTCTGATGTCGTCAGTGAGGTACCAACCACATCTAATATTGTTCATGATAATCCACATCAAGTTGAGCATGAAAATGACAACCTCGAACAGCATTCAGGAACTAGTAACTCAAATGATGTGGTATTCAATCCAACACATTTGAGTGAACATCAACCAAATGCTACGACGAGTATGGAATCTTATGATCAACATGCTTTGGTAATGGTGCCTAAACATATTATTGGTAACATGAATGTGGCCGTCCTACACTCCTACAAACCGTAGACTTGAATGCCAATCTAACCGCTGAGCTTGCGCTGTATAAGGAAAAGGTCAAAGCTTTTTAAATGGTCCCTCAAGCAGAAAAAATAACTTATTCTAAATTTGACCAATTTCGTTTTGAAAGGATAGAACACTTAAACGAAATAGAATCATTAAGAGCTAATCTTTCCAATGAATCAAAAGAAAAATAGTCGGTTGTAAATGATTTTCAAAAACTTAAAAAAATATTTCGAAACTCTCGAGTCAAAAAAGTTTGAATCGGAAATTAATGCTACCAAACTTCTTAAATTCAAGGAACAACAAGTTTTAAAACAATACGCTTCCACAGAAAAGATTCATCTTTTAACTAAATCATTTAAAGAACTAGAACTTAAGCGCCTTCAAGATTTACCATCTAATCCCGGTTATGCAAAACAAGCTCAGGAATATATTTCTTGTCTTTATGATGTGACCCTAATTGGCAAATCGAAAGAAGCACCTTATGTTCGTGATACTGAGGAGACAATGTCACTTGCGGAAGAAACTCGATCTAAAATGCTTTCAACATTCCCTAAGCTTGATTATGTTAAGCATAATAAATATCAATTTTGATAAAAAGACCCGTATTCGACTACAAAAGGAATTAGCTCAATTATCAGCTTTTGTGCCCCAAAGTTTGTTAAAGGAAAACCTTCCTAGTACGTCTCCTACACTTGTCAAAAAGGATTTAACTAAGTTAATTCCACCGGTAAGTAAGGTGTCAGATAGCTTAAATGCGTTGCAACAACACTTTGTCGAATTTGACACGGTCATTAAGGAACGTATGACAACTTCGGCCATAACGGAAGGTGAATGGAATTTTCACCACACTAGAGCTGCGTTTCGAGACGAAATTGTTCCGTTTGTAAACAATATTAAAGAGTGTTTTAGAAATATTGATCAAGATCTGGTTTTGGAATTAGAAGAAGTTAAACGTGTTTTCAATGAAATGGATGATGCTTATGAAAACGGTTTACTTGAAATAGAACGAATTTCACGCCAAAATGATCAGCTTCTGAAGCAAGTGATGTCGCATGATATTGTTTCCGTATGTGTGAATAATAGTGTTGATAATGATTCTATTGTGCATAATGTTGAATTTGTGGATAATGTGGTAGATAGTACTTGTCACAAATCTGACGCTGAATTTTTAAAGCTTTAAGATTCTTGTTCTTCGCTTTCAAAACGTTTTGATGAGATTCAAAAAGATTGTATTTAGCTTGAATGTAAATAACAATTTATTCAAGAGCTTTTTGAAACTTCATTCGAAGGTGTTAATATAGATGATTCAAATTTTCAAAAGAATTTTCGATTGAATTTACAATCAAAACAGCGTCAGCCAAGTGACAAGGTTGTTAAATCATTGCCTATAGACATAGAGAAATCTAAGGAGATTAACTGTGTGAACGTACTTGAGGCCGCTGAGAATTTTAAACTTGATCTAGATAATCAAATTTCCAAGATTTTTTCCAAAGTTGATAACTTAAAACAGAAAAATACACAACTCTTCGATTCAGTAAAGCCCGCATGTGCTAATACCACTACACAGAATCAATCATTGATTGAACGATTGAATCAAAAGTCGGTGGAAATATCTGATTTGAGAGAACAAATTTGTGATAAAAATTTGGCTTTGGCTGAGTTAAAGGAAACACTTCGTACCCTAAAAGGTAAGAATGTTGTGGATAACGTAGCCACTGTCTCAGCATCGTCCTCTAGTGAAATCAAAAGGAACCTCATCGCCATCACACCACTTAACAAGGGCCCTAGGACTAAACCATCTCAAACATTGGTCACTAAAGATAAAGCAAAATCAAAACCAGCTTCTAATATTCCCGTGTTGCCTTCTATAGGAGTAAACACCACTACTAAGGCTCAAAAATCTAAGCTTAAAAGAAACACAAAGAATGATAGGATCTTGCCCCATCTAGTAGTCAAGTGAAGAAGAAAGTAGAAGCCTACCCTAGGAATGTTATTTCTGTTTTGAATACAGAGAATCATGTAGCTAAACCTAAAGGCTCTGCGGTTGTGCAGCGTTCTAAGCCTACTGTGAATTCTAATTTGAAATGTTGGAATTGCAATGAATGTATGTTTTCTAGTCGTCATGATTCTTGCCTTATTGATCATGTAAATGAGATGAATGCCCGTAAAAATGGTTTAGAATGGAAACCGACTGGGAAAGTGTTAACCCAAGTTGGCTGGATGTGGCGTCCCACTGGTAGAACTTTCACTATAATAGGAAATGCGTGCCTTTTAACTAGGATTACTCCTACTAAAGTGAAGAAAGCGTGCTCTTTAACTAGGAGTACCAAGGCTACCAAAACACAAGTGTGTCCTTTAACTAGGAACACCAACACTACTGTAGGAACCAAGTGCCCTTTAAATAGGTCTACTCCCACTGTAGTGCCCACTAATAATCCAAAACCTCAGAAAGTTGGAACAATAAAACCTATTATTGGTAAAACTCACATTAGAAAACGCCAGAAACATAGGGATAACACAAATGTTAGCAATTCTGATAATATTATATCTGTATCTGCTAACACTCTAGGACCAATAGTTTCCAATGCATTGTCTACTGTTGTTGCTGAAAACAGGTGGTCCAAATTGTTCTCTGGTATTTGGACTCTGGTTGCTCCAAGCATATGACCGGAGATCGCTCTCAGCTCAGAAATTTCGTCAGCAAGTTTCTTGGTACGGTTCTATTTGGAAATGATCATATTTCAAAAATAATGGGTTATGGCGAATATCATATTGGGAATTGATAGGTGTGAAAACACCCATCATTTTACCACTTAATTATAATAATAACCAAGCCAAAACGTATATTTTATGTCGTAAATGTCGGAATTATGCGTGGTTTATGTTTTTATTGTGTTTTAGGACCAAAAGATGAAAAAGGAAGAAAACACTGGCTTTCACGGGATTTTATCGAAGAAAACGAGAAAAGACGAAGTCAAAAGATCAAGAGTGCAAAAAGAACGGAAGTCCAAGGCCTATTCTGAAGATTTATCGAAGAAAAAGTCTAAAGACGGAAGTTTAATGAAGTCGAAGAACTCAAGTCTAATTATTGAAGAAATTATAAGACAAGTTCAATTTATATCGACAAATCCCGAGACGACATCGAGAAAGACAAAGATTTAAAAGACGAGAACGAGAAAGAGAAAGAAAGAAGGATGCAACACATGCACTCCCCACTTCCTATATATACCCTCCTAATGACACATTAGGAGGGTGTTAGTCATTTAGGAGTAGTTAGTTTAGAATAGGAGTAGGAGTAGATTACTTTCTCTCTCTAGTTTTTCACTTTCTCTCTCTAGTTTTTCTTTAAAGTTTTAAGCTTTTCACTCTAATCTTGTATTTGAATCTTTAATCTTTTAATTTCAAGCTTTTTAATAATCTCATTCTACTTTTCTTATTAGTTTTATCTTAATCATAATCTTTTTCATCACATTTTTACATAAAGTTTAAATCTTTTTAATTTTCGTCGCTTGTTTTTGATGTTTTTATAAGTTTAATCTTTAATATAGGATTTTTAGTTAGCTTATTGGTGTTGTTTTTAGCTTATTGTTCTTTAAAAGTTGAGTTTTTATAGCTTATTTTCGTCCCTATTCTTGTTCCTAGTTTTTAGGAGTTTCTGATTCGATTTCGCAACTTTTTCTTAATTGCGAAATCTTGCTTTTTAAATATTGCGAAATCTGATTCGATTTTGCAATTATTGCGACATTGTGCACTATTGCGATATTGTGCACTATTGCGACATTGTGCACTATTGCGACATTGTGCACTATTGCGACATTGTGCACTATTGCGACATTGTGCAATTATTGTGACATTGTGCCTTTATTGCGACATTGTGCATTATTGCGACATTGTGCAATTATTGCGAAATCTTTCATTTTCTAGCAATTGCGAAATTGTGTCTTTTGCTAATTGCGAAATTATGTCAATTTTGACATAATTGTGAAATCTTGTGTTTTAATTGCAAAATTATTTCATATTTTTCTAGAATTGCGAAATGAATTAGTTTTTATTCAAATTTAGTTTTTAAATTTATTTTTCCCGCCATTTTTACTTAGCTTTATTTTAATTGTTTCGTCTTATTTTTCTTAAGCTTTATTTTAATTTGTCGTTTCTTAGTTTAATTCTTAAAGTATTTTATTTTCAAGTTTTTAAATTTACGTTTTGTCAAGTTTTAATATCTCGTCATTTACTTTAAAAGTTTTTATATTTTCATCATTTACTTAATTTATTTTAAAGTCTTATTTTTAGTTTAATCTTCTCAAGCTTTTATCTTAATTTCTTTTAAAGTCTTTTATTTAAGTTTTAATTAGTTTATCGCTTTTATTATTTTGTTATTTACGTTAAAGTTTGCATTTTTTAGATACTCAACGACCTATTCTTTCTTTTCACCAAGAACAATTGAATCACACTTTCAACCGGAGATTAATTCGTTAAGACACCGAGAAAATGAACTTTTTAACCTAGTAAAAAACCTTGTATTAAATGGCGCCGCTGCCGGCTCTTTTCGTGAAGATTAACGGTTTTTTATGAGAGACGCGTTGGATTTTGGGATCCGTTCACTCGTGAACGTTATTTTTTGTGTCAAAAATTTTCAAAAATCCATAAAAATAAAAAATTTCAAAAATCCAAAAACATTTAAAAAGTCATAAAAAGCATCTCTTTTTCAAAGTTTTACACCAAAAATATTCCTCTGAACCCTCGATTGTGTTTAATTCTTTTTCTCAATCCATCTAATTTTAATTCTTCATGGATTCTTATGTCCATTGCATAGGGTGTGGGAGACGATTATATGGGTGTGAATCATGTCAATAGTGTTCTTGCGAGCAATGTGGAAAAGATCTTCCACCCATTTCAACCGATTCACTATTTGGATTTTGTCCATCGTGCAATTCGACTAATTCATACTTTTCTTCTAATCCACCCACTCCCCTCCCTTGCATATATTTTGGAAGCGATTCTCATTGGCATGTTTCGTGTCCAATTCGATACCCGCCTCATGGCGAGCAAGAACTGGGTTACAATTATGCCAATGGTAATAGCTATCTACAAGAAGCACCAGGTTATCCTCAATACCCGTATTGCAATAATTGTGGGGGCCCTCACGATACTTCTTATTGTCAGCCGATGAATTATTATGAGCCAAACCCGTGTTCTACTTCTTTTCAACCAATGATTTATGATGGAACACATCCGTGCTATAATTCTGGTTTTCACAATTTTGAGTCCCCACAATACACCCTCGATCATCAACCTTCTGTTGGAATGTGTGAAGAAGAACGAGCCAATTTTTTGAATACACTTCAATACGTTCAACAAGAATTAGCTAGCATACGCGAAGCAAGGGAGGAGGAAAAGCGACAGCAACAAGAGCAAGTATCTAATCTTAGTGATTATACTCCTCCTATTGTGCGTCCATACTACTATTATGATGATGACGAGGATGATATCTATAATCTCAACCCATCTTCTGAGATTACTACTCCTACTCTTGATATCCCTAATGCGCCTAAGGATTGTGATACATTGAGTGAGATTAGTAATTTTGGTCTTGATAAATTCTTTGATGAGGTTTGTGATGCATCGAATTTTGAGAAGCTTACGGAAGAGGTCGCTCTTAATGATGATGATTTTTCTCCATGCTATGAGAATTTCACTTTTGAAATTTCTCCTTCTCATCCGGGCGATGAAGGCGATGTTGATTTATTCTCTCCGACTTATGAGAAGTTCGCCCCTGAACTTGGTCTTTTAGATGAGGTGGAAGACGTTATTCTTCGCGACAAATTACTGAAAGTTCATCTTCTTATTGCTAATATTGAAGCGTTGAATTCTGCTCCTATTAAAGAATCTTCACCTCCGTTTATTACTGCAGTTGAGAATAATGATACAGCTATGGAGGAAATCGACATTCACTCAATACCTCCGGGTATTGATGATGATGACATGGAGGGGGAAATTATTTTTGATAATTTGCTGCAGGAAGGTATTGTCCCAAGTCCTCCTCCCGAGACCTTTCATCCACTCCTTTAGACACCATTACGGAGGATGAGTGCTTTGACCCGGGAGGTGACATTGATTATTATATGATTGATAACCTTACGGCTTTGCCGTTGTCTGAGCATCAATTGCCTTTGGGGGATGACAATTTTCTTACTTTACCCACCCCACCTCCCATGGATGACCTCACATACTTCTCATATGTTGAGCGGACTTTTCTCCCATTCAAGACTTATCCTCCTGCCTCTCCTTTATTAATGTCCTTCGGGAACGAGGACAAGGTCTTTGATCCCGGTATTACATTTGAGGCTTCCCCATTGTAACACCCCATTTTGATAAATGGAATGTCACGCGTAATTATGGCGTGTCATCAAAGCATGCAAGGTAATATGTAACAAAACATACATGACCATAGGGAAAACCGGAATCAAACATCGGTTCCCAAACATAAGCCCAAAACATAACAAAGTAAATGAACTGAATGAAAGACTAAGCAAGCATAAATATATGAAGGAAACAGGAGAAGAAGTCTATGGCAGCTTCCATCCTATGCATGTCCTCCAAATGCTCGAGTCTTGGGTACCTGCCGTTTTGGGACATGGAAAGGAAAGTAACGGCTGAGCAAAACGCTCAGTGCACGGATATACAATATAGCATGAAATAGGATAAGCATGTAACATATAACAGCGGAAGACTAAGTTCTGAGTAGACTGGTTAAGTATCGAGAAAACTGGTTTTATAGTTTGAAAAGCCTTATGTTTATCTTATGAAAACTGTTTTAACATAAATATACCATAGCCCATATAGGTCATGAAAAGGTCACGTGCATGAATACTTAGAGGGGTGACCTCATCATGCTGATTAGAGGGGATGCCTCTAATTAATATACTGGTTTGGGTAGGAGGGATCAACTCCTTGTGAAGGATGCAAGGCACACACCACATTCACCATGAAATACTGAATAAAACATGTAACTAGGATGCACCCATACGCCCCACATGATATAATAATATGGCCAAAACTGAAAAGGGACGCCACGAGCAATCACTCCGCCGTGGGGAAGTCATAACATTGGTGCCTCCAAGGTTATGGTTATGGTACCTCCATAACTAGGTGAAACTGGTCATGCTTGTATATGGCTATAGATTATGCTAATTAAACATAAGCAGTTCAAAACAATAAAACAATTACTGGGGAAAACAGTTGGCTGCATACGGGGAAATCCTAATAAGGAAAGAATGTCCATACTGAAAGGACGGGAATCCGTACCTCAAATCCAGTGAATGAACGGAAGAAAGACTCCTACTTCTGGATCACTAAAGCTACATGAATACACACGTGTATAAGTATCGAATCACTGATTACGTACTGGGTTTTCTGTCTCATCTTAGCTTACTTTGTATGTTTTAGGTCATGGTTTACTGTTTAAAGCCTTAAACTGTGTTTATCTTGTATTCTGATTAATCTGATTAAATATTACTGGTATTTCATGTATTATTATACTTACTGTGTAATAATAAGTAACTTTCCAAAAATAGCAGGTTTCCAAAAATAGAAAGTTTCCAAAAATAGAAAGTTTCCAAAAATAGAAAGTTTCCAAAAATAGAAAGTTTCCAAAAATAGAAGTTACCAAAAATAGAAAGTTTCCAAAAATAGAAAGTTTCCAAAAATAGAAAGTTTCCAAAAATAGAAAGTTTCCAAAAATAGAAAGTTTCCAAAAATAGAATTTACTGCTTAAAATAGATTAGTTTCTAAAAATAGAAAGTTTCCAAAAATAGATCAGCTGCCTTAATTAAATAAGTTTCCATATATAGAAGGTTTCCATGATTAGATTAGCTGCCTGAAATAGATAGATTTCCATATATAGAAGGTTTCCATTAATAGATTAGTTGCCTTATTTAATTAAGTTTCTATAAATAGAAGTTTCCATATTTAGAATTAAGTTGGTTACATAAGCTAACATATAAGTCTACGTGTATATAAGCTTATTTCTTAAGTCATATGATATAGTGTATCGTTTAATTATTATTTCATGTATTTTAATTAAACTATAGGTTAAGCATTTTAATTAAAGTATAACATGTTTTAATTAAAATGGAATAAAATACTTAGGTTAAAATGTGTATTATAATGTATTAATAACATAACCTAAGTCATGTCTAAATTAATTAATTATAGGCATGTTTTAAATAATTAATTAATTATAACACATAACATAAAATACTTAGGTTAAATTAATATCATGCTAAATTAATAATTAAAAAATAACCTAAGTCATGGTTTAATTAATATCTCATGTTATTAATTAATTTATATCCTAAGTTCATAATTCATAAAATTAACATGTAGCATAAATCATGATTTAACCAACGAACCATGAACCGGGCATGAAATCGACACCGTACCCCGAACCAAATCGGGGTTCCCCTTGGTTCCTTGCTGCCGTGGGACCCACACCACCAAACCGGGACCATATGGTCTTGGTGGTGGCTTAATGACCAAGCCGTGACCCCCCCTAGGGCACGGGCTAGGTTGCGGCCACACTAAAACACCCATAAACACCCTTTTTAATTTACCCCTTAATCAAATACATGTTTATTATATGTTTTTAATTAGGTTTTAGAAACATCATGTTCTTAATTGATTTTACTAAATCAAATCAAAAGAAAAGATTAAAAAGAAAGGTTAAAAAGTTATACCGAATGTGTGGATCAATAGAGGATGAACAAACACGAACACTTGTACAATTATTCAAGATCAAAATCAACAAGAACACCTCTTTGGTGTTCTTATGGGTGGCGACTACAAAAGGTAAAGGAGAAGGAGGAGAAAACTATTTTTAGGTTTTTGTTTAATTTCCTGTAAAGTGAAAAATGAATCAAGTTTTTACCTTACCCCCCTTTCATGTAAAACTTGATGGGCTTGGCCCATTTACCTTCCTAATTTCGTGGATATGGGGCCCCACATGGGGTGCCCGTACCTTTTCTCGTGTCCCGATGTTTCGTGTTCGTTCGTGGTTAAACGTGTTCGTGTTTAAAGTGTTTCCGTTTATTTTATCATGTAGTTTATCGTATTATTTACGCTTGTAATTATATTATATGTACTTACGTAATTATTTTAGTTCGTGTTTTAAAATGGTGATCATGATTTAATTATGTTCACGTGAAATATCTATTAATTGTTTATCATGAGTTTGTACGTAATCGATACTTATCATGTTATACACGTATGTACTTACTTGATTAATAGCACATGAATGTGATCAATACTGAATAAGGTAAGTATTAATCTAGGACGTACGATCTTAAGGGCACTATTCATGGTAAAAGCATGCGGGTTTTACAATTCTTCCCCCTAAAAAGAATAATTCGTCCCCGAATTATAGATAAAGTAACTGGAAGCGAAACATACCCGAATCAACTGGAAAGGTATGCAAAATAACGGAAATGAAGGTGACATGGTAGAAGGGAACGTGGAACATGACATGTCCTGAAAAGACATGGAACGTGACGTGACTGAAAGGACATATCTAATCGATAAGAGAAAAAAATGGATAAGAAGTCCGGATGAACTTGTCCGTTTCCAAGTGGCCTCCCTCTTGGAACGGTTCCTTCAGAAGATCCTGACCCTAATGATAAATCTTGGTCCTCCTGACCTTGACTTGGAATAAGAAGAAATTCTTGGTTATCAACGGAAGGTAGATCCCCTAAATTCGATCGTGGAAAATAAGAGTTAACGTGCAAGGGTAACTGAAACGTTACGATGCAAGACAATCTGACTTAACTGATAATTAGAAACGATGCGCGAGACATAAAGAAACGTAGTACGTGAAAAATTTTGAACGTGATACGTGAAAAATTTTGAACGTGCTACGTGGAGATATGGCGAGTGTAGTATGAGTAAACATATCGTGATCCATGATACGTGTAACCTATTTTGATCATGATATGAGGAACGTGGAATGAACATGACATGTGAGACATATCGTGATCATAGAATATAATGGCGGTAACGCCAAACGCTACAAGGTGAGACGTGAAATATGACGTGAAACGTCTATCTGATGATGGAGAGTTATACTAAACTTGGGTCTGGTCTCACAAGTTCTTGCAAACTTCCCAGAATGAGGAAAGAAATGAACGTAAAATCGTAAGCCAAAATACGATCATGAACGTGAATAGTGTCATGAATGCGAGCGCGAAAGCAAGTCGTGGGATCAGAATGAAGACGTGAAGTAATATAGGAGTACAATTGGGAATCTTTGTCTGACCCGATAGCTGCGGGATTACCAAGTGGTCGGATGGGCCTTGGCTAGAACATGTCCGATCAATCTGTCGGTTCTACAATCCTTGCGGATGTAATGATTCTGCAGACTTGATCAAACTGTTTGCAATAACCCAGATAGCATCATGCTTCTTCTACGTTTGCATTAATCTGGTAACAAAAATCCGTGTAGATCTTGTCCCATTTTAGTTCACAATTTCAGATGATGACACATCCCAGTTTGTTGGTGTCCTATCTTAGCCTGTTGGTATGTCAGGTACATAGATATGGACGTAGCTGTATCCTGCTTCGTAGAAACTTGATACATAGAAGGTTGCGAAACTCTGAGTCTCTGAATCAGACTTCTCCTAGCGTAAGATTTCCTAGAACACCTAATGTAGTGTAGGGTTCTCTCCTTTACGCATAAGCTGAGTCATGGTAAGATTAACCGTGGGAATCCATATGATTCAGCATGTCGCCGTAATCAACGAAAAGTTAGATTGGAAAAATTTCCAGGGTAAAATTTCTCTAGTCATAGAATTTGCAACATAGTGTAGATATGGTCTTCCTGTTCTTCTTCTAGGCTTAAAGGAAATCAGGTTATCCTTAATGAAAACACTGATGAATTTACTATGAGTTCATGGAAACTCATTTTTATAGTTCCATTGGAGCATTGATGAGACTAATTCAAAATCATAAATCTAGCATGACCGAGTCGTGTACGAATAGCATTCATAGACATGTCCCGCTCTTTCACCCGTCACTACTGGCAACTTGTTCATGAGTTCGATCTTGGAAAAGTGATTAACACTATACGGTTGATTGGACATGTCGTCAATATGTGGAGGAGAATAACGGTCATGAATGGTGATTTGTTTAAGTCGTCGGTAGTTGACACATAATCTCATGGTACCATCCTTCTCCTTGAAGGTTCTTCAGGAGTGTAAGGAACAATTTTGGAATAATCCGTTGTTTATGCGTAAAAGGACCTTAGTAGTCGTGTGTTACTGACAGCTAGAAAATTTAGCAACTATGGCTAACAAAGCACGTGCTTGAAAAGCATAGATAATTTGTACAGATTTTCCTGATGGAAAATCAAGCTAAAGGTATTCAGGAGCCTGAACATTACTGTACATAATTATGAATCATAGCATGGTGTGGTGTTCCTAGTACATAATTAGGATAAAATTCATCTCGTGTCTGTCCGAGGAAATGCGTTAGCAGCTTGGATCTTATCATTAAGCTGAAGGAAAACCTTCGTATGCGTGGGAATACGAAAGGCGTCCTTCATGGTTATGAATATATGAACTATGGTGAAAGAAATGAAAGTGACATCGGCAGCGTGACAGTTCTCACTGATGCGCCGATAATGGTATTGAAATTCTTGTGGCCTGATTAATACATGGCACAACAACATAGATACACCCTTGGAGGGTACCCTGAATTTCTTAGAAATGTTCCATAATTAGACGTGAGTCATGTGTCTTGACTCGTGTCTTGAGAAACGTAAGCGTGACATATATCTTGACTGGTACCTTGACATGTGTCCTCAGAAGGTATACGTGAGACATGTGTCTTGACTGATGTCTTGACATGTGTCTCGAGATGTGAAACAATTAGAACTGCAAATATTAGGTTAATATACCAGAATTGGCGGATCGGTTGGACTACTGATCATTTGTATGTCTGATCACGTCCGTGGCCTGAGCCTCGGTTGCGATTTCTAGGATAGTTGCTGTCATAGTAGTGGTTACTATCATCTTGTCTGTCGGTTCCATGACGGTCATTCTCATGACCGTGACTCATGTAACTATTCAGCTGAGTGGCCGGCTGGTACTGGTTTGCACTCATATGGCTGAAATGACAGCCGAACGACGTGTGACATGTAACTATGAATTTGGGACAATGATTGATGGGAATTGTCTGATGGTGAAGCATCTTCTCGTCCAATTGCTTTGCTCCGACGCCTTTGTCTTCGTCTTTTAGGATCTCCAGGTTGTGAATAGCATCAGCATCAGCATCTCGTAGCGTCTCCCAACATCAGCAGCATCAACCTTCAGTAACATCTCCAAGCTATGAGCGGCATCGACAACCTTGTAGAATATCAGCAAGTGAACATACGCCTGAGATGATTTAGAATCGACTAGCGAATACTCGTGAAGTATTGCAAGTGGAATACACATGGATTAAGGTACATGTAATACACATGGAATACGGTACATGGAGTACACGTGGAATGCACATGAAATGATCGGTATGGGGTCGATCATTTGTCATGATTTAAGGAAAGTATACCGGTTAAACGGTTAGGAAAACCATCATGATAACCTGGCATCATTAGCATAGACATCATCCTAGTTATAACGGAAACGTTAAAGTGTGGTTACACAAAATTCAACGATGATTTGCCTGACAGCATGATCAATGAAAACCAACCATGACTATCATGAAAGCATGACTCAATGAAATCTAACAATGTCTTGCAGGACAACGTAAATAACAAAAGAGGCGTGAAACATAATCAACATGAAGACGGAATTATCATGAGGAAACATGAAACCATCTATTACGAAGAAGTGTATAACATAATCAGCATGAAACTGAAGTTAACCCTGACAGTATGAAGGCATGCTTGACATAAAACATAATAACTTATGATGGGACATGAAAATTTTTTTATGCCAATTTAAATCATGAGAAAAATTTTATGCAAGAAAAACATTGCATGAATGCGTAATGTAGTTTATAAAACCTTTATATGTGCGAGGGAACGCCTATGGGTCGGTTCCAAAACAAAAGACATGGCGAGGGGACGCCTATGGGTCGGTCCCAAAGTTAAAAGTTTCGATAAAAGCACATGCGACTAAATAGGGCCAGTCCTGTACCAACCATTACTTAGTCAAAATTCCTGCAACAGATGACATATGATATAAATGCATGAATGCATGAAACATAATAATTAAAAGTCATTGTCAAAACTTAACAGAAAAAAATTTTATGTGAAAATTATGGACTACTGGGGTCAGTCCACATCGTCACAGTTCACGAGGAACATCATGCATAGACAATGACACATAACTAAGTATGGATGACGGTTGTTCATTCCATATTAGTAAGACGATACTGGTGAAAACATCATGGTGAAAACAACAAGGTGCTGAAAACGTCATGGCTAAAACAAAAAGGTGCTGAAAACATAATGGTTAAAAAAACAACGCGCTGAAACATCAATACGTGGAATAACAATCGTTGGCTTAGGAAGCTTCTGGTGACTACCCACTAGTCACAGGTCGAGTTTTAGAGCCTACAGGTCGAAGCCTTGGCTCTGATACCATAATTGTAACACCCCATTTTGATAAATGGAATGTCACGCGTAATTATGGCGTGTCATCAAAGCATGCAAGGTAATATGTAACAAAACATACATGACCATAGGGAAAACCGGAATCAAACATCGGTTCCCAAACATAAGCCCAAAACATAACAAAGTAAATGAACTGAATGAAAGACTAAGCAAGCATAAATATATGAAGGAAACAGGAGAAGAAGTCTATGGCAGCTTCCATCCTATGCATGTCCTCCAAATGCTCGAGTCTTGGGTACCTGCCGTTTTGGGACATGGAAAGGAAAGTAACGGCTGAGCAAAACGCTCAGTGCACGGATATACAATATAGCATGAAATAGGATAAGCATGTAACATATAACAATGGAAGACTAAGTTCTGAGTAGACTGGTTAAGTATCGAGAAAACTGGTTTTATAGTTTGAAAAGCCTTATGTTTATCTTATGAAAACTGTTTTAACATAAATATACCATAGCCCATATAGGTCATGAAAAGGTCACGTGCATGAATACTTGGAGGGGTGACCTCATCATGCTGATTAGAGGGGATGCCTCTAATTAATATACTGGTTTGGGTAGGAGGGATCAACTCCTTGTGAAGGATGCAAGGCACACACCACATTCACCATGAAATACTGAATAAAACATGTAACTAGGATGCACCCATACGCCCCACATGATATAATAATATGGCCAAAACTGAAAAGGGACGCCACGAGCAATCACTCCGCCGTGGGGAAGTCATAACATTGGTGCCTCCAAGGTTATGGTTATGGTACCTCCATAACTAGGTGAAACTGGTCATGCTTGTATATGGCTATAGATTATGCTAATTAAACATAAGCAGTTCAAAACAATAAAACAATTACTGGGGAAAACAGTTGGCTGCATACGGGGAAATCCTAATAAGGAAAGAATGTCCATACTGAAAGGACGGGAATCCGTACCTCAAATCCAGTGAATGAACGGAAGAAAGACTCCTACTTCTGGATCACTAAAGCTACATGAATACACACGTGTATAAGTATCGAATCACTGATTATGTACTGGGTTTTCTGTCTCATCTTAGCTTACTTTGTATGTTTTAGGTCATGGTTTACTGTTTAAAGCCTTAAACTGTGTTTATCTTGTATTCTGATTAATCTGATTAAATATTACTGGTATTTCATGTATTATTATACTTACTGTGTAATAATAAGTAACTTTCCAAAAATAGCAGGTTTCCAAAAATAGAAAGTTTCCAAAAATAGAAAGTTTCCAAAAATAGAAAGTTTCCAAAAATAGAAAGTTTCCAAAAATAGAAAGTTTCCAAAAATAGAAGTTACCAAAAATAGAAAGTTTCCAAAAATAGAAAGTTTCCAAAAATAGAAAGTTTCCAAAAATAGAAAGTTTCCAAAAATAGAAAGTTTCCAAAAATAGAATTTACTGCTTAAAATAGATTAGTTTCTAAAAATAGAAAGTTTCCAAAAATAGATCAGCTGCCTTAATTAAATAAGTTTCCATATATAGAAGGTTTCCATGATTAGATTAGCTGCCTGAAATAGATAGATTTCCATATATAGAAGGTTTCCATTAATAGATTAGTTGCCTTATTTAATTAAGTTTCTATAAATAGAAGTTTCCATATTTAGAATTAAGTTGGTTACATAAGCTAACATATAAGTCTACGTGTATATAAGCTTATTTCTTAAGTCATATGATATAGTGTATCGTTTAATTATTATTTCATGTATTTTAATTAAACTATAGGTTAAGCATTTTAATTAAAGTATAACATGTTTTAATTAAAATGGAATAAAATACTTAGGTTAAAATGTGTATTATAATGTATTAATAACATAACCTAAGTCATGTCTAAATTAATTAATTATAGGCATGTTTTAAATAATTAATTAATTATAACACATAACATAAAATACTTAGGTTAAATTAATATCATGCTAAATTAATAATTAAAAAATAACCTAAGTCATGGTTTAATTAATATCTCATGTTATTAATTAATTTATATCCTAAGTTCATAATTCATAAAATTAACATGTAGCATAAATCATGATTTAACCAACGAACCATGAACCGGGCATGAAATCGACACCGTACCCCGAACCAAATCGGGGTTCCCCTTGGTTCCTTGCTGCCGTGGGACCCACACCACCAAACCGGGACCATATAGTCTCGGTGGTGGCTTAATGACCAAGCCGTGACCCCCCCCCTAGGGCACGGGCTAGGTTGCGGCCACACTAAAACACCCATAAACACCCTTTTTAATTTACCCCTTAATCAAATACATGTTTATTATATGTTTTTAATTAGGTTTTAAAAACATCATGTTCTTAATTGATTTTACTAAATCAAATCAAAAGAAAAGATTAAAAAGAAAGGTTAAAAAGTTATACCGAATGTGTGGATCAATAGAGGATGAACAAACACGAACACTTGTACAATTATTCAAGATCAAAATCAACAAGAACACCTCTTTGGTGTTCTTATGGGTGGCGGCTACAAAAGGTAAAGGAGAAGGAGGAGAAAACTATTTTTAGGTTTTTGTTTAATTTCCTGTAAAGTGAAAAATGAATCAAGTTTTTACCTTACCCCCCTTTCATGTAAAACTTGATGGGCTTGGCCCATTTACCTTCCTAATTTCGTGGATATGGGGCCCCACATGGGGTGCCCGAACCTTTTCTCGTGTCCCGATGTTTCGTGTTCGTTCGTGGTTAAACGTGTTCGTGTTTAAAGTGTTTCCGTTTATTTTATCATGTAGTTTATCGTATTATTTACGCTTGTAATTATATTATATGTACTTACGTAATTATTTTAGTTCGTGTTTTAAAATGGTGATCATGATTTAATTATGTTCACGTGAAATATCTATTAACTGTTTATCATGAGTTTGTACGTAATCGATACTTATCATGTTATACACGTATGTACTTACTTGATTAATAGCACATGAATGTGATCAATACTGAATAAGGTAAGTTTTAATCTAGGACGTACGATCTTAAGGGCACTATTCATGGTAAAAGCATGTGGGTTTTACACCCATGGACCATTTAATTCGGAGACGAGTCAGGCTCGCGACTCGGTTGACAAAAACAAACGCTTCTCAGGAGGCAACCCGATTATCTATCTATCTTTATCTATTTTTATAATAAGTGTAGGGGGAGACCCTTGTATGTGTTTGTTGTGTTCTTTCTTATCATGTGCAGGGATTCGAGCTTTCAAAGATCCATTCTTGATGACTTTTGATGACCCGTGATTCCGTGTACCCATCTTCCCGGTTCTATCCTAAACTCTTTTGATTCTCTATTTTATATTTTTCAATATTAAAATAGGAATCACTTTAGTTGTCTCTTCCTTAGCAAGATTTAAACAACGTGCACAATGTCCTAAGTGTAGGGGATTTACTCCCACATGCTAAAACATTGAGGATAATGTTTATATTAAGTGTAGAGGGGACTTCTATCGAAGTTAAGTGGTCTTTTCCTTGCATTTGTCCTCATTTTAATCAGAAAATTGATTTTTCGACATTTTTCAAAAATTTTGATCTATTTTGGCCTAGTAGTTTTTCCTTTGTTATTGTTATTTACTTTCTTTGCTAGAATAAATTTTTAATAAAGTGGTTTTAATTTTTCAAAGTCGTGAATATTTTGACTCAACCCGAGTTTACTTATCTAATTTTACTCTAGCTAGTATCCTTAACGTGTTTAAGTCAAGTTTTGCTAGGCTTTTATATAGGGAACTTTAAAACGCGAAAGTCTTAACTCTCACGGGTTAAGAACAAGAACTTTTCGCAAGTTCCTATAATTGATCCTAGAGAGTCGTTTATCAAGGGAACTTTAAAATGCAAATTCTATACTTGAAAGAGTCTAAGAAGATGCAAGATCCTATAGGCGACTCAAAAACCCAAAACTTTGATTTAATTGGCTAAGCATCCACGAGTCTCATTCCTTGAGATTTTAAACCGTGGAGGACGAGAGATGATAGAGTCAATTATAAGTTTGGTATTCTTTCGTGAATTTATGTGAGTTGATTATAAGCTTTTTCTCCCATCGCTTGCTAATAAATTTATCTACAATAAATAAGGTTGTACGATTTGAAAAGTTACTTAGCTTCTAGCACAAGATCGTTTAAAAGTTGCTCGGTATTAATTAGAGTTCATAGCCAAGGCATAACTTATTGAAGCGGGATGCGAAGATTGGCGAGTCCGAAAAGGCCCTAACAAGGCATGAGGGCTACATTTTGTTGCTAAAGATCTAAAAGTGATGTGAAGAATCATTTATCGAAAATCAATATGAAGGATCGAGACACACGACGAAAAGCAAGTACTCCCCAAAAGATCATGGAGAAGTCTATCCAAAAAGACCCTAACAAGGTATGAGGATAAATAGATCCAAGTCCTAAAAGGAGGCGGATCGTTGTATATCAAAGTCCAAAATAAAGATTGGAGAAAAATGAAGAAGTCGTGGTCCAAAGATGAAGAATCTCTCAAAACCTTCAAGTGAAGAAATTCCTAATATGAAGAGAAGACCATAATTTCATGTACGTCTCTCAAAGATTCGAAGTATGAAGTCGCTGCCAAATATCGGTCCGAGAAAGATCTCAAATTGTGAAGCGAGTTATGCCAAGATATGAACTTTATGAGGTCCCGAGAAGCAGTTTTAAAAGATTTTGTCCTTTAGCTAACTATTGATTAAATCGTCCTACTTTATTTTCAGCCTAAATAATTATCGAAATAAGTCAACAATGCATCCTCGTGATCATTTAAGACAACAATAAAATATAAGAGATACACCTAAGAATAAGGGAGTCTAAGTGAATAATGGGCCCACATTAGTTTGAGTTAGTTTGCTAACTTATAATAACAATGATCTCGTTTTTAAGCTTGGTATGGGGAACGTGAAACTTGAGGGTGATAATCATCATGACATTCCAAAACCCTAAGGTAAGTTTTTGATCTTTTTACTTGTTTTCTTCCTTTAAATATTTTGTCTCTTTAATAAAGGCCAATGTGGATTGATTATGATAGAAAATGTAACACTTGTTTTGTAATTAATGCATTGCATGAGGGCATTGCAATGACCAAGTGTAGGGGATTTGATAGGTGTGAAAACACCCATCATTTTACCACTTAATTATAATAATAACCAAGCCAAAACGTATATTTTATGTCGTAAATGTCGGAATTATGCGTGGTTTGTGTTTTTATTGTGTTTTAGGACCAAAAGATGAAAAAGGAAGAAAACACGGGCTTTCACGGGCTTCTATCGAAGAAAACGAGAAAAGACGAAGTCAAAAGATCAAGAGTGCAAAAAGAACGGAAGTCCAAGGCCTATTCTGAAGATTTATCGAAGAAAAAGTCTAAAGAAGGAAGTTTAATGAAGTCAAAGAACTCAAGTCTAGTTATTGAAGAAATTATAAGACAAGTTTAATTTATATCGACAAATCCCGAGACGACGTCGAGAAAGACAAAGATTTAAAAGACGAGAACGAGAAAGAGAAAGAAAGAAGGAAGCAACACATGCACTCCCCACTTCCTATATATACCCTCCTAATGACACATTAGGAGGGTGTTAGTCATTTAGGAGTAGTTAGTTTAGAATAGGAGTAGGAGTAGATTACTTTCTCTCTCTCCAGTTTTTCACTTTCTCTATCTAGTTTTTCTTTAAAGTTTTAAGTTTTTTACTCTAATCTTGTATTTGAATCTTTAATCTTTTAATTTCAATCTTTTTAATAATCTCATTCTACTTTTCTTATTAGTTTTATCTTAATCATAATCTTTTTCATCACATTTTTACATAAAGTTTAAATCTTTTTAATTTTCGTGGCTTGTTTTTGATGTTTTTATAAGTTTAATCTTTAATCTAGGCTTTTTAGTTAGCTTATTGGTGTTTTGTTTAGCTTATTGTTCTTTAAAAGTTGAGTTTTTATAGCTTATTTTCGTCACTTTTCTTGTTCCTAGTTTTTAGGAATTTCTGATTCGATTTCGCAACTTTTTCTTAATTGCGAAATCTTGCTTTTTAAATATTGCGAAATCTGATTCGATTTTGCAATTATTGCGACATTGTGCACTATTGCGACATTGTGCACTATTGCGACATTGTGCACTATTGCGACATTGTGCACTATTGCGACATTGTGCACTATTGCGACATTGTGCAATTATTGCGACATTGTGCATTTATTGCGACATTGTGCATTATTGCGACATTGTGCAATTATTGCGAAATCTTTCATTTTCTAGCAATTGCGAAATTGTGTCTTTTGCTAATTGCGAAATTATGTCAATTTTTACATAATTGCGAAATCTTGGGTTTTAATTGCAAAATTATTTCATATTTTTCTAGAATTGCGAAATTAATTAGTTTTTATTCAAATTTAGTTTTTAAATTTATTTTTCCTGCCATTTTTACTTAGCTTTATTTTAATTGTTTCGTCTTATTTTTCTTAAGCTTTATTTTAATTTGTCGTTTCTTAGTTTAATTCTTAAAGTATTTTATTTTCAGGTTTTTAATTTACGTTTTGTCAAGTTTTAATTTCTCGTCATTTACTTTAAAAGTTTTTATATTTTCGTCATTTACTTAATTTCTTTTCAAGTCTTATTTTTAGTTTAATCTTTTCAAGCTTTTATCTTAATTTCTTTTAAAGTCTTTTATTTAAGTTTTAATTAGTTTATCGCTTTTATTATTTTGTTATTTACGTTAAAGTTTGCGTTTTTTAGATACTCAACGACCTATTCTTTCTTTTCACCAAGAACAACTGAGTCACACTTTCAACCGGAGATCAATTCGTTAAGACACCGAGAAAACGAACTTTTTAACCTAGTAAAAAACCTTGTATTAGGAATGTTATAATTTCAAGAGTGTATTATGTGGAAGGTCTCGGTCACAACTTATTTTTTGTGGGACAATTTTGTGATGCAAACCTAAAAGTTGCTTTTCGAGAGCATACCTACTTCATTCGTAATTTGGAAGGGCTTGATTTATTGAAAGGTACTCGAGGGAATAATTTGTATACTTTGTCCCTACAAGACATGATGGCCGCTTCTCCCGTATGTCTTCTCTCCAAAGCATCGAAGACTAAGTCATGGTTATGGAATCGATGGTTATCTCATCTTAACTTTGACGCTATTCATCATTTGGCGAAAACGAACTTGTTCGTGGTCTTCCAAAACGTACATTTCACAAGGACCATTTGTGTTCTGCGTGTACAATGGGGAAAAGTACTAAGAAATCATACAAACCCAAGACTGAAGACACCAACCAAGAGAAACTTTATTTGTTGCATATGGATCTTTGTGGGCCAAAGCGTGTTGAAAGTCTTAGTGGTAAAAAGTACATTCTCGTCATTGTCGATGATTACTCTCGGTTTACATGGGTGAAATTTCTTACAGCAAAAAATGAGGCACCTAAATTCATCATCGGATTTCTCAAGATGATTCAAGCGCGTCTCAACACTACTGTCAGACGCATTCGTACAAATAATGGAACCAAATTTGTGAATCAAATCTTACGTAATTATTATGAAGAAGTTGGCATATCTCATGAAACATCCGTTGCTCGCACTCCACAACAAAAGGGTGTCGTTGAAATGCGAAATTGCACACTTATGGAAGCTGCTCGAACGATGTTACTTTACGCAAAGGCTCCATTGTTTTTATGGGCAGAAGCAGTATCTATATCAGTTTTCACCCAAAACTGGTCACTAATTCGACAACGCCATGGTAAAACACCTTATGAGCTCCTACATGGAAAAGTACCAGATTTATCATATCTTCATGTATTTGGTTCTCTTTTCTATCCAAATAATGATGGTGACAATTTGGGAAAAGTTCAACCAAAGGCTGATATTGGTATTTTCATTGGTTATGCACCCACAAAGAAGGCATACCGAATCTACAATCGTAATTCTCGTAAGATCCTCGAAACTATGAATGTTGATTTTGATGAGTTGACGGTAATGGCTTTTGAGCAAAGCAGCTCTGAACCTGCACTTCATGAAATGAGACCCGATAACATTAGCTATGGTTTTGTCCCAAACAACCATACTTCATCATCATTTACACCACCTTCTAGGAATGAATGGGATACGTTGTTTCAACCGTTATTTGATGAGTTCTTTACTCCTCCAAGTATTGTTGCTCCAGAACCTGAGGTAATAGCTCCGGTTACCAAAGTTGTAGCTCCAGCAACCGAAGCACAATCAGATATGTCTACACCTAAAATTGGTCAAGATATACTTTCAACGAGTAATTCTCAACCAACACCCAAATCAACTACCCATGTTATGCATGTTGATGATGAAGAGGATGATGATGATTACGACTTGGAATTCACTCAAATGCATGAACTTCCATTCTTTGGTGTACCAATTCCCGACCATAATCAAGTCAGGTCGTCCACCTCAGAGGAAGCTCCTACTACGGTCTACTCTAATCCACGTATTCGTGAACATGACAGCAAGTGGACAAATGATCATCCTATAGATTCTATTATTGCTGACCCTAATCGTCCGGTATCCACACGAAGTCAGTTACAAGAAAGTGCAATGTTTTGTCATTTTGATGCTTTTCTCAGTGAAGTTGAACCTAAGACGTAGCAATAAGCATTTACCCAATCTTGTTGGATAGAAGCTATGCAAGAAGAACTTAATGAATTTGTACGTCTTGTTGTTTGAGAACTTGTCACATGCCCGAATCAAGTGAATTTACTTAATTTGAAATGGGTTTACAAGGTGAAACTCGATGAGTTAGGTGGAATATTGAAGAACAAAGCTCGACTAGTAGCTCGTGGATACAAAAATTTATTGGTCATCGGCTTTATGGAATCCTTTGCACCTGTTGTCCTTTTGGAAGCTATGAGACTATTCCTCGCTTATGCAGCCCACATGAATATGATTGTCTATCAGATGGATGTGAAGACGGCATTTCTCAATGGAGAAATCAAGGAAGAGGTCTATGTTCAACAGCCGGATGGTTTTGTGAACTCTAAATATCCTAATCACGTGTACAAGTTTAAGAAGGCTCTCTATGGGTTGAAGTAAGCTCCACGCGCGTGGTTATATTGTCACAATTCCTCATTACGCAAGGCTTCGCTAAAGGCAAGGTGGATTCCACGCTGTTCATTCAGAAACTAGGTAAAGATATGATTATGGTACAAATATATGTTGATGATATTATATTTGCTACCTCGACCCAAACCTTATCGGATGAGTTTAAGACACTCATGTCTTCTAAGTTTAAGATGTCAATGATGGGCAAGGTATCATTTTTCTTAGGTCTTAAGATATCTCAGAGTCTTAGAGGCATCTTTATCAATCAATCCAAGTATTCCCTTGAATCGCTTAAGAAATATAAGATGGAATCTTGCGACCCCGTGGATACTCCAATGGTGGAACGAACTAAGCTAGATGTAGATCCACATGGGATTGTCGTTGATCCGACACTTTATCGTGGAATGATCGGTACCCTTCTGTATATCACATCTAGTCGACCTGATCTTCAGTTTGCTATATGTATGTGTGCTCGGTATCAAACTCGGCCTACTGAGTTAAACTTATCTACTGTTAAACAGATCTTTCGGTATCTTAAAGGAACCATTAATCGGGGACTTTGGTATTCGAAGGACTCTTCGATTGCACTTATGGCATATGCAGATGCGGATCACACGGGTTGTCAAGATACAAGGCGTACCACGAGTGGAACTTTGTAACTACTAGGAGATCGACTAATCAGTTGGGCATCTAAAAGGCAAAAAAGCGCTGCAATTTCAAGTACGGAAGCATAATACATAGCTACCTCCGGCTGTTGTGCTCAAATTCTTTGGATGAGATCGCAATTAATCGACTATGGTCTAGGTTTCAACAAAATTCCGATGTACTGTGACAACAAACGTGCAATTGCCTTATGCTGCAACAATGTTCAATTCTCCCGGTCGAAGCATATTGACATTCGATACCACTTTATCAAGGAGAAAGTGGAAAATGGAGTGATTGAGCTTTACTTTGTCGGATCTGAGTATCAATTGGCAGATATTTTCACGAAAGCTTTAGATCGCGCTCGAATTGAATTTTGGGCCGACAAGCTAGGATTGAGAACTTTCTCGCCCGAGACTCTTAAGGAATTGGCAGATGAAGCGAAAGAATACTGGTGGTAAACTATTCTCCGTATCCTTGTTGATCATATGTATCTATTGTTTATATTTTTATCCATAAAAGCAAAATACAAAAATATAAAACCATATAAAAACCATAAAAATTGAAAATTCAGAAAAATCCAAAAATATTTTTACTTTATTTTTCAAAGGCATGTCTTTTGGTACAATCATATTTACGGCCTTAGAAATGTCGATTAATATTGACACGACGCCATAAATAGAGTTCGTACAAAAGTTGTAAATATTTCATAAAACATGCCTAAATGGCTTGTAGTTATTTGAGACTGCAACCCGTTTTGCATATTAAAGTCAAGTATTTCTTATGAAAGCTTTGGCTCAACAACGGGAATTAATTTTCTCGGGCATGGTTTACTTTATAACCATGTAAGGGATTATGTTTACGTTATAACACAATCTAACACGGATATATGTACGCATCAGTGCATTTATTTGTTAAAACAAGAGAAATCTTGTTTTTATGAAGTTATCATCTCCACAAACCATAGCAATCTACAATTGGTATCTACATACTCGACGATGCGGCTACTCAAACGACGACTACAGCTTCTTCGATAGAACACGGGTCAACAATTGAGGGGGAGCATTTGTCAAGCATTCAAAATCTTCGATGCCGAAAGTGCCAAGTTCACAAACTGGTGTCAAGACAACGATACCAATCGTACATGTGGTGTCAAGAGATGACTTCAGACGTGATGAGGCGACCAACATTTGCCGACAAGAACCATGTGATCTTAACATATGATGTTCTCATCAATCAGGTCCAACCTTGTCAATTTATTCTGTTAGCCTCAAAATATTGAGTCAAACAAGAATGCTCGGTCATATGTTTATTATGTATCGTATTTTAGAACGTTGTAATAGGTAGTATATTAGTCGTGTTATACGGGCTTAACTTTAGGCTAAAGTTCATTGATAAGTAACTAAAGCCCAAAAGGAAAGCCCGGCCCAAACCATATAGTCCATAAAGAAGCCCGCATGTGGGTGGACTATATATACCCTTCCTAGCATGTTAGGAAGGGTGTTGGTTCATTTGTATTTCTCACTTCTCAATCTAACATTCACCTAGTTCCAACCATTTCTCTCTACTTTCTCTCACTACTTTCTCTCTCTAAAATTCATCTCATTTCTACCTTTCTTTAAATTCATGAGTATAACATCATATATTAGGGACAACAATTGGTATCAATCGCCATGGGGTAGTTTTTGTGATTCGTTGTTGAATTACTACTTAATTCGTGTGATTTTACCATAAAATCTACTCGGATTCAAGTATTTTCTTATGTTTTTCGTACTCTAAATCTTCCTACTTTAATCTCTACATCTTTCATACGTGTGGTAAGATTTTGGTTACTTTGGTTTGGATTGAATCACGAAATCCAAGGTAAAAATCCATTCTTTCTTGTTGCTCTTAAGTCTCGGCTTAATTTTTGGGGTACGATCTGATTTTGTGATTGCATAAACCCTGGGGGTTTCTACTTGCGATCCATAGTCACGATCTAATACTACGATCACTCACTACGATCCGTGAGTACGATCACTCAGTACGATCGGAGAGTACGATCAAGTGAGTACGATCCAAGAGTACGATCCCTTGTTACGATCCAAGAGTACGATCCCTTGTTACGATCCAAGACTGTGATCCAACTGCGATCAAAGAGTACGATAGGTGAGTACGTTCCAACTGCGATCAAAGAGTACGATCAAAGTGCGATCAGACTACGATCTAGGAGTACGATCATAGTGCGATCAAAGTGCGATCAGACTACGATCTAGGAGTACGATCATAGTGCGATCGGAGTGCGATTAGAGTGCGATGGGTCTCATTGCGATGGACATCTAAATTTTGTTCGAGTATTTTTTAGATTTAGCCACTATCTAGACTAGTCTCGGAACGTAGTTTACACGAACATTAAAAAAAAAAAAAAAGAGTTAAAATTTTTAGGTCAAGTAAAATCAAATTTTTTCCATACTAGTTTTAGGATATTTCTAGCTGGTCTTCAAGCTCAAGTTAAAGTGGTTCGTACTGACAGAGGTACAGAATTTTTGAATTCACAACTGAGAAACTATTTTGAAGTCGAGGGAATTGAACATGAAACATCTATTGCTCGAACACCCGAACAAAACGGCGTTGTTGAAAGACGAAACCGCACTTTAGTTGAGGCTGCTCGAACATTATTATCCGCTTCAAAACTTCCACTATACTTTTGGGCCGAAGCCGTGTCAACCGCATGCTACACACAAAACCGCTCCTTAGTTATCCCAAGACACGAAAAGACACCATATCACATAATTAATGATCGCAAACCTTCACTCAATCACCTTCACGTTTTTGGATGTACGTGTTACATTATTCGAGATGGTGAAAATCTGGACAAGATGAAAGAGAAAGGTGATGCATGCATTTTAGTGGGATACGCAACTCAATCTAAGGGATACAGAGTGTACAACAAGAGAACAAAATTGATAGTCGAGACTATTCATATCAGATTTGATGAATTGCAAGAAATGGCACTTGAACAAAGCAGTTTAAGTCCCGATCCACAACGACAAACGACTTCCGTTCACAACCGCACGGAACTCGGAACTCAAGACCACAGCAATGAACCGTCAAGTTCAAAGCTGGTTCATGAACATGTTCCTAGAGCAGATATGACAGTGGACACGACACTTGAAGAGTTGGAAATGTTATACGGACCAATGTATGATGAATATTACACGGGGGAAAAACAAGTTGCATCGAAGTCTTCCGCTGTCACTCATGATACGAATGATGATACCGATCATCATCATCAAAAGGATACAACTTCATCTACTTCAACACGGGTTGTTGCAGATTTACCTCCTCAGAATATCACTTCAACAATCGATCCAACAACATCCACAACTACTGTCATTGCTCCAGAGAACACAAATCAAGCAGACGGTGCATTATCTGATGATGACAATTTTCACAACCCATTCGGTACAACGGTACACGAAACTAGAGAGTCTTCTACTCGCCATGTTGATCCGTCAAATATGCATACGTTCTATCAACGACATCCTTCAACACATCATTGGACCCGAGATCATCCTTTGTTCACGTAATTGGAAACCCTTCACAGCCCGTTCGTACAAGACGGCAAGTAGCCACCGATGGCGATGTTTGTATGTTCGCACTCGCCGTGAGTACGGCTGAACCAAAAAACATCAAAGAAGCCATGGCTGATCATGCTTGGATTGAATCGATGACGGATGAACTTCAACAATTTGAAAGACTTAAAGTCTGGGAACTTGTTGACAGACCATACGATGTGACTCCATTAAATCTTCGTTGGATCTGGAAAAACAAGATGGATGAAGAGAATACGATCATCAAGAACAAAGCTAGGCTAGTGGCTAAGGGGTATGGCCAGAAAGAGGAAATTGATTTTGATGAATCATTTGCACCAGTTGCTCGCATGGAAGCGGTCAGGATTTTCCTTGCTTATGCTGCACATAAGGGATTCACTGTCTATCAAATGGACGTAAAGACGGCGTTTCTTAACGGTCATTTGAAGGAAGAAGTCTATGTCACGCAGCCGGAAGGATTTGTCAATTCTCATTATCCTGACAAGGTGTATCGTCTCCACAAGGCACTATATGGACTCAAGCAAGCTCCAAGGGCGTGGTACGACGAGCTCTCGAATTTTCTGGTATCCAAAGGTTTCTCAAAAGGTTCCATTGATCTAACTTTGTTCACTTATAAATATGGGGATGACATTTTGCTTGTGCAAATTTATGTTGATGACATTATTTTCGGGTCTACAAACACAAAACTTTCAAAATGGTTTGAAAAAGTAATGCATAGCAAATTTGAAATGTCAATGATGGGCGAACTAAAATTCTTTCTAGGAATTCAAGTTCACCAATCCCCAAGTGGTATCTTTATAAACCAAGCTAAGTATTGTCAAGAGATAATAAAAAAGCATGGTATGACTTCATGTGACCCCGTTGGGACACCATTATCAACCACATCGCTAGATGTTGACTTGGAGGGAAATGACATCGATCAAACGAGATATCGTTCCATGATTGGTTCCCTCATGTACTTGACAGCAAGCAGACCTGATATTCATCATGCTACGTGTTATTGTGCACGATATCAAGCACGACCCACTGAAAAGCACCTCAAGGAGGTTAAAAGGATCTTTCGGTACCTCAAGAATACCATTCATTTGGGACTATGGTATCCGAGGGAAACCGGTTTCTTTCTAACGGCCTATTCAGATTCTGATCATGCAGGGTGTCTTGATACACGAAAAAGTACTTCTGGTGGTGCACAATTTCTAGGTCAAGATAAGCTTGTAGGATGGTCTTCCAAGAAGCAGGATTGCACGTCACTTTCATCAGCCAAAGCGGAGTATGTGTCTCTATCTGCGTGTTGTGCTCAAGTTCTTTGGATGAGAACACAACTCACGGATTATGGCTTCCACTTTGATAAAGTACCTATGTATTGTGACTCAAAGTCGGCCATAGCCATCTCCTGCAATCCGGTACAGCATTCCCGCACGAAGCACGTCGATGTCAGATACCACTTCATAAAGGAACAAGTTGAAAGAGGTATCGTTGAATTATACTTTGTTGGAACGGATTACCAATTAGCCGACTTGTTTACAAAATCTCTGTCGAAAGATAGGTTTGAGTACCTCGTTAGGCAAATTGGTATGAGATGTTTGACTCCAGCAGACCTGGAGATTCTGGCAAAGGTGCCTGCTTGATTTATCTATCAAACATCAACTTGTAAATATCTTTGAAAAAGCAAAATACAAAAATATAAAACACATAAAAGCAAAACACAAAATTAAAAATCTTTCAAAATCCAAAAATATTCTTCTCGACATGTCTTTCAGTATCGATAATATGGACGTGCCTAGAAATGTCGCTCAATAACGACACGGGTGTGTACATAAAGCTCGAATGAAAGTTGTAAATATTTTTCAAAACATGTCATTTCTTCTTTTAATAAAGGAAATTGTCTATTTTGGACAATATTTCCAAACAACGGGTAGAGCAATCTATCACGGGTTGAGCTTGTCACAAAACATTCAACGTTTTGAGCTCAACACAATGGCTTGTAATCACTTTCAGATTGCAACCCGGATCGCTATTCACGGGGGAGTGTACGATTTATTACTCTTACCCTCAGCAAAAGAAGAGAAATCTTCTTACACTTGAGTGGATTCGTCAAGACATTCAAAGTCTATGAACTCAAGTTTATGCTTTAGAAAAACCTTTCGACAAAAAGAATTGATTTTTCAAAAAGCGTTGAACACAATTTTTTTCAAGAATTTTTCAATGATATTCAAAATCTTTCAAAAATTGTGTGTTCAACAACTCCCATCCTCAAAAAGAGAAATGTGGATCATATCCTCACAATGACAATTCAATTGGATCAATTTTTGAGGGGGAGCATTTTTAACTTCATGCAAAAGATTAACACATCTTTCTCCCAGAGATTTCAAGACTATTTTTTCAAAATATATTTTAATCAAATTTGGTATCTCTAATATCAAAAGATTTTATATATTAGAGATAGGGGGAGAAAATGTGATTAAAATGTGATCTAATATAAGACTCAAGCACTTTAACTCTTACCTACATGTGCGAAACACTTTCGATTATCGATGCACATGTGAAGGGGAGCATTTCTAAAACGACAAAACTAGCAAGGTGTTAAATGTTTTAAAGTGGTTTTCAAGGTTACGATCAAATACCCACAACATCTTTAATTCACGACGTTATTGGTGTCAAAAGGGTGGTTAGGTTTAAGTCATATGATCCAACCAGAACCGGAGGGATCTTCCCAGGGACAATCCAATAGATTATTAGAAGTCCTTAGGAAAGATGGAGTAGAATGTGAACGTAGCAGAATGCCGACTAAGTACTGATTCTAGCACTGGAACAATCACAACAAGGTGCTAGTAATGATGTCTTGGTAAGCATTGAAGGGGTTGAAGAATGAAAGAGAAATGTAAGGATAAAGGGTCTAAAGAAAGAAGCCCTCCATACAACTTAGGCAGAAACCGGGTCAACTCATCATGAAGACAAACTCATCATGGACCCAGTGATGTATGCACAACCCTTTCCTAGCTACTCAGGCTTCTCTCAAAAGAAGTTTGTTTTATTGTCACGGAGAACAACATGACTACTAATGACTTTCTCACTTCGAGATAGTTGATATTGAATAGGTGGCATCTGCTCCAGCCTCCGACCACTAAAAGTGCACAAATCGAGTCTAGAGCCAAGAGATCAATCAAATCTCGTTAGGACACACGGATGAAGATCAAGAGAGTCCTACGCTATATCCTTACGATATTGCTAGAACACTCAGAGTGATACTACCTAGTATTCACAATGATGAGTGGAAATCCTTCCAGTGTTAACATCAAACAGCACTGGTAGGTCATATGCAAGATTCTTTATGAATTGAACATATGTAAAACTGAAAAGCAACAGTGGTTTGATTCTGAATTGATTCAAACTCGTTTCAGGTTTCTACGCAATATCTTTATGGTCTTGCCAGAACATTCAGACTGATATTCATTAATATTCACAGTGACGAATGGAAATCCTTCTAGCGTCAACATCAAACAGCGCTACGGTAGGTAACTTGCGAGATTCTTATGAATGAAGCTTGTGTCAACTGGAAAGCAACAATGGTAAGATTCTTAATGAATCAAACTTGTTCCAGGAATTTGAATTGACGACTTTAATCAAGCGGATATTTATCCAATTGATTCACTCTTTATGTTCGCAGTCTTGCTTTGAGACGGTCGAGTAAAGAGAACGGCTAGTACAGCCGCGAAACCCTGTCAAGGAGATTCTTAATTGAATCTACCTGATCACAGGTACGGTATTTAATATCGTATAACGGTCTTCACCGACCGGAGGTAAAACGCTACCGATTTAGGACGAATGTCAAAGCCATTCAGTCCATGTCTATGTTTTGTCTCAAGAAGGTGGCGTCACGGTGTACTCAGCAAAGTCAATGATTCAGAAACCACATACTCATGCCTAAAGACATATTCAACAATTAATAGTATGAGCATGTGGATGAAGACACAAGATCGCAAGATGGCAAATACAAGTCAAGGATGATTTGAAGATCTCAAGCTTAAAGACAAAGTCGAAAGACAATAACAAAGGCTCAAAGATCACAGCATGAAGGAACAAGACTACCATTACACGTTCAAGGCTCATTTATGGGGAGATTAGTAATCTCTACAAATTTCCTAAATGACCAAGGTTTATGACCTCTCATTGGGGGAGATTGTTAGCCTCAAAATATTGAGTCAAACAAGAATGCTCGGTCATATGTTTATTATGTATCGTATTTTAGAACGTTGTAATAGGTAGTATATTAGTCGTGTTATACGGGCTTAACTTTAGGCTAAAGTTCATTGATAAGTAACTAAAGCCCAAAAGGAAAGCCCGGCCCAAACCATATAGTCCATAAAGAAGCCCGCATGTGGGTGGACTATATATACCCTTCCTAGCATGTTAGGAAGGGTGTTGGTTCATTTGTATTTCTCACTTCTCAATCTAACATTCACCTAGTTCCAACCATTTCTCTCTACTTTCTCTCACTACTTTCTCTCTCTAAAATTCATCTCATTTCTACCTTTCTTTCTTTAAATTCGTGAGTATAACATCATATATTAGGGACAACATATTCTTATATGGTGAATATGTGATTATTTTACAAATCGGTATCATACCTCACACATTGGTATCATGAAGATAAAATAGACTTGCATTTTTCTTCCCAAAAACTTTGTTTAAACTTCATTAAATCAATTGATATCAAAAATATCGGTTGGGTTAATATTTTTTATATGGGGGAGAAAATGTGATTTAATATGAGAAATGATTAATCAAAAATGGTTTGACTTAACGTGATGGCTCATCCCGACATGTGCGAAATGTTTTCAAATATCGTGGCATATGTTAAGGGGGAGCAAAACGGATTTGCACATCAATATGGATTTTCATGGTGACGATATACTTACCCTCAACCCATTAATTTCACGACGATGAAGATTGTGGTGACATAAGGATGGTAGGATAGGTTAAGTCCAATGATTCTTCCAGAACCGGAGAAATCTTCGCAAGGAAATTCCATAGCTAGAGATAGTAGTCCTTAGGAAAGATGAAGAAAGATTGTGAACGTAGCTGAATGCCGACCAAGTACTTAAGTTAGCACTGGAACAATCACAATAAGGTGCTAGTTATGACGTATTGGTAAGCATTGAAGGGGTTGAAGGATGAAAAAGAATTGTAAAGATAAAGAGTCTAAAGAAAGAAGCCCTCCTTACAACTTAGGCAGAAACCGGGTCAACATATATGTTATTGAAGATATACATCATGGACCCAGTTATGCAATGCACAACCCATCCCAGCTAACTCAGATATCTCTCAAAGATATTTGTTTTAATAACACGGAGATCAACACGTTATCTATCGATTTATTCACTCTGAATAAGTTGGTATTGAAATGATGGTACTCCTCTCCAGCCTCCGATCACTAAAATCCAAAATGCACGATCGAGTCTAGAGCCATTTGAGATCATCAAATATCTCATTAGCACACACTTCCATATTTCCTTACTTCTTCATACATTGTTAAAAGTAAGAAAGATATTAAGAGTCCTACGCAAAATCTTCATGATCTTGCTTGAACATCCAAGTAATACGCAAGTATTTACAATGAAGGTGGAAATCCTTCTCGAGCGAACATTAAAAAGCTCATGGTAGGTGACTTGTGCGATTATTTAAGAATCAAACTTGTGATAACTAGAAAGCAACAGTGGTTTAATTCTTAACTAAGTTTAAACACGTTCTAGGCCTCTACGCAATATCTTAGTGATCTTGCCAGAACATTCAGAGTAATAATTTTTAGTATTTACAGTGACGAATGGAAATCCTTCTAGTGTTAACGTCAAAGAACACTTGGTAGGTAACTTACAAGATTCAATATGAATCGAGCTAGTGACAACTGGAAAGCAACGATGGTGCGATTCTTTAATGAATCAAACTTATTCCAGGAATCGGAATTGACGGCTTCAATCATGCGGATAATTTTATCCAAATGATTCACTTTTTACATTCGCAGTCAGCTTTGGACGGTCGAGTAAAGAGAACGGGTTTACCCGTGAAATCTTGTCAAGGAGATTTTTAATTAAATCTATCTGTCACAAGTACGATATTTAATATCGTTCAACGGTCTTCAACGACCGGAGGTAAAATGCTACCGAATTAGAATGAAATGTTCAAAGCCATTTCCTTCGTGTCTACTTATGTTACTACATTTGAAGACGGCGGCGTTGCGGAATCCGAGAAGAAGTCGTCCCTGCATGCTTATACTTCATGCACTTAATACTTCATCTAATTCAAGAAAGCCTAAAAGTCAAGTCTTCCGCTGTATCGAACTCTGAAGCTTTCAAGAATTACGAAGGTATAAGTGTGTGGGACATGATGTCACAAGGAGGCCAATATCACAAGTGATGGATGCAAAAGATCAAGGCAACATATTAATGCCCAAGATTGATATCAAAGATCACATCAACATGTTCACCAGAAAAGAAAATAAAAAGAAAGACGAAGACTACGAGCTCAAGACACGCATAGTATGCTAGGTTTATTTTATTATTATAACTCGAGTAACGCCCTTGTTTGGAGTGACCTCTCTTAGGGAGAGATTGTTGGAAATATGTTTTACGTATTAGAAATGATCAGTCACTCCAACAATAGGTTAAGTAGTAGCTCGTAGTCTAGTTAACTTAATATTAAACAAACAAGACCAAGTCAAGCCTACAACATGTGTAGGCTGGCGGCCCATTGTAAGCCCAAGCCCATCTCATGGGCTTGGGTATATAAACCCTCTCCTTAGTTGGAGAGGGTGTGGTTCACATTGTTTTTCACATATTTAAAGTGTGTTTTCTTCATACTTTCTCTCTCTAAGTGTGTGTGTTCTCACCGTCTATCTATCTCTTTTTCTCTCTAGAATGTAAACAAGATTTACAATATCCTACATCAACTTCATCGGGCTTCTCAACACTAGCAACCCTTCGACACAATCGTCAAACCCGTTTAAATTTTCGTATTTTTTTGTCGTATCGTATTTTTTTTCCGTCTTTCTAATTTTTATTTCCGTATTTGTAATGTTTTATTTGAATGAAATAAATTTTAGTTTGTGTGAAAATGAAAAAAAGAAAAATAAAATATAGTGGTGGGGCCTAAGTGATGAGGGTTGGGTGTGTTGTGAGTGAGGGGGTATTTTTGTAAGTTGTGTTGGTGTGATGTGGCGCTGAGTTGTCAGCTGACTAGGCAAAATTTTGAGGGCTATGCTTGTTGTGATACCCCTCTTCTTATATAACTTCTTTTTTAATGAAAAGCGAGTTTTTTTTTATGAAGATACTATTCTCTCCGTCTCAAAATTATAGTCCACATTATTATTTTAGAACGTCCTAAATTAATTGTCCACTTCCAAAAATAGATAAGGAGGTTAAGTTTACCATATCATCTTCAATTGAAGATATTATTACAAATAATAAAGAAGTTGTAAATTAATTTGTTAAGAGTAAACTTGTCATTGTGTAAAAGTAAGAGAAAATGTTTAAAAAGTGATGTTTTTATTAAATTACGTGTTTTTTATCGATGGACAATAATATAAGACGGACGGAGTAATATTTGTTAATTTGATTTCGAAGAATTTTAATCTCATCTTACATATATCGATATATATTGACAAACGACTTGACGAAAAACGTGTAGTGTTTGGTTGGACTGATATGATTATTTGTTTGTTAATAAGTGTTCCGGTATCATTTCAATTTTCAGTTACTTAGCTAATGTACTTTTGATAATGATAGTTTGATTGACAAGTATAGCGAAACGGTTTGGCGACACTCCGAAATTAAAATAGCTGGTGAAGGAATCGATCTTGGACCCAACTCAACGACAGTTGGGAACGACACATATATTTTACGATAACGTGCAATATCTCAAACTTCAACTATTTGTTCGTTTCTGGTAAATGCGATTTGACATACATGTTTGTGGTAGTATTGAACTATTGATAGACCCACGTAAAAATGTTAGAGAAATTTGTAAAAGTGACATCAAAATTAATAATTAATCTATTTTATTTTTATTGTTAGCGTATTTTAAAAAAAAAATTGTTTTAATTTTTTATTACTAAAAATTAAATATTATAAAAGTTCGATTAAGATTACTATGATACTGTTTGATTTGTTATAATATTTAAAAAAGACTTAAGTAATTAATTAAATATAAGATTATCATTATGTCAGAAAATAAAAAAAATTAAAAAATTATAAATGTATTTTTTTTAACTGTGTTTATACCGAAAGACAATAATTTTGAGATAAAAAACTACCTGTTTTCAATTTTACTCGACTTTTTTTGGCATATTCCTAAAACTAAAACATTAAATAATGTTTAGCCGAGTTTATTCTTTTGCACCTATTGCGTGCTGATTTATCAATTTATTTATTAGCTTACTTGATATAATTATCCATATCTCCGCACATGCACCTCCATCGTTCACAAAAATTATATTGTCTTCATCGTTGTCTCACTCGAATCACGATGAAGCCTGTCTCGTCCATTTTTTTTCTTCGTTTACACAGATTTGACCGGATAAAAATAAAGATGTTGCTTATCGAATTGGAGACTACTATAACCACCCGCCACATGTACGTTTAGCAATAACACACGTAATGTGCAATAAACATTGCATGTAATGGATACTTTAGTCACATATGTTATTAGAAAAAGAGTGAATTAAATGTAATGTACTAAATGAACTGTATTAAAATTTAAATTAAAAGATTGAATTAAATAATGGATCGAAAGGCCGAGTTGGAAAAGGTGGTCTCAAGAAATGGAATTAAAGAGGCTGTGTGAGGTTATGGTAGCGAAAAGTCTCTAGGTACGGATGATTTTACTTTTGATTTTTTCAAAAGATATTGGTGTTTAGTTGAAGATGAGTTCTTTAAGGTGATTAACCATTTTCACTCGACCAAGAAAATTCGTTTGGAGTGTAATTGGTCCTTGGTTACTCGTATTCCAAAGGTGGTGGATATCATGTTCATTAAAGATTATAGGTCGATTAGCTTGATTGGAAGCTTCTATAAGGGTTTTGTAAAACCCGCATAAAAGTGCCTTAGAACATTATATGCATGAAAATATGGACAAATTAAAACTCTACGATTAATTAATATATGTCACGTATCACGAGCATTTAACGTAAGTATTATGTATATTAATTAATTACGACAAGTATTACGTATGTATTATTAATTATTATCTCATAATAAGTATTTACGTATAATATTTAAAAACATGACAAGAATAAATCACGAGATTAAAACACGAACCCACGACAATTTATTTAAAACACGGGAAACAAAAACAAAACTATATAAAAGGGAGTGTTTGGCCGGTGTGTAGAAGAGAGATAAAGGGCCTTTGGTCGGCCCATTAAACTCTGACTAGTAAA
The DNA here is from genome assembly GCA_025667525.1 of Glebionis coronaria. Lineage (NCBI taxonomy): Eukaryota > Viridiplantae > Streptophyta > Magnoliopsida > Asterales > Asteraceae > Glebionis > Glebionis coronaria. Next base: position 112,038,719 of record CM046875.1, read on the forward strand.
CAATTAAACTCCTAGGTTTTTTCAAAAAACACTTTTCACAAAAAATTAAAGAAACCCTAGCTTCTTGTTCTCTCTTGGTCGCGGCACCCACAAAACACAAGGAAGGAATTTGGTTGTTGATCATTGATTGGTTACGGGTTGGTTCGTGTTCTTCATTCCTAAAACATTATACACATTCGCACTTGTGAAGTCGGAGTAGATCTTCCGCTTTCGTTTTCATCTTTCATTACTGGACATAAGGTACGAATATCCCGTCCTTCAGTAAGGACACTCTCTTCCTATATTTAGGATTCCCCGTTTGTAGCCATCTATTTTTCTCCAGTAGTTCACATTAAACTTTACAGTAAATAATATGATTAGCATTTTAAATTGCCTGAGATATATATATATGCATCACAGTTCCACCCAGTTATGGAGGTACCATAACCATAACACTTGAGGCATCGGTGTTATGACTCTTCCGCGGTGAGAGTGATTGCTCGCGGCGTCCCTTTCGGTTATTTGACCATTTATATTATTATCATGTGGGGCGAATGGGTGCATCTTAGAACAAGTTTAGCAGATTACAAGGTAACTATGGTGTGTGCTCTACATCCGTTACATGGAGCTGGTCCCTCCACCCAGACTATTATAATTGGAGGCAACCCCTTTAATTGCACGACGAGGTCACCCCTCTATGTACATGCACGTTGATACCTTCATGACCTATATGGGCTCTTGGGCATTTAAAATACAGTCTTATGAAATAAACATAAGTCTTTTCATAATATTAACCAGTTATTAAACATACTCCAGGTTTTCTAGGACTTACATTATTCCGCTGCACTTTCATTTCATACTTTACTTATGTTTATGCGTTTAATATCATTGTCATGTATCCGTTCACTGAGCGTATTGCTCAGCCGTATTTTCCTTTCATGTCCCCATATGGCATGTATTAAAGGGAAAAGCTAGGCAAATCAAGAGTATGTGCATTTGGATGGAGGATCACTTGACTTCATTTCTTTTAATGCATTTACATACTTCTGCTTTCCTGGACATTGTTTAGTCCTTATTCTACATTCTTTACTTATGATTTGTGTGTGATCTTATGTTTGGAACCGATGTTTGTTTCCGGCTTACCTTTATGGTCATTTATGTTTTAAGACATATTACCTTGCATGCTTCAATGACACGCCATAATTATCATATAATGGTCCACTTATCAAAGTGGGGTGTTACATTTTTGGTAAACTTCTTGCCAATAGAATTGATAGTGTAGTAGAAGAAATCATAAGTACTGAACAATCGGCTTTCATGAAGGGGAGACAAATCATGAGTGACCCGATGATCCTAAATGAAATTCTAAATTGGTGCAAAAAGGAAAGAAAAAATAAAAAAACTTTTGTTTTAAGGTAGATTTTAGAAAGGCTTATGATTTCATTTATTGGGATAAATTTCAACATGTGATGATTTAAATAAGTTTTGGAAGGAAATGGCGTGTGTAATTATGCGATGTTTGGAGTCGTATGTGACCTATGTCTTGGTAAATGGACCTCTTAAGAACGGATTCACGATAAGAATAAGTCTTAGGTAAAAATACCCGCTATATCCTTTCCTATTTACTTTGGTGACGGGGGTCCCATACGGTGATATCTTGTACTATGCATGTGTGATAACCAGAACCCGAGGTCATTATTTAATTTTATTTTACGAATATCTTTGAAATTTTTGATGAGTTTAAATGCTATGATGTTTGGTGGTTGAATTTAAAACAAATGTTGGAAGTCTTATTTTTATATTTTGACGAGTTATGAGGATTTCTAGTGATCACGATATCGACGGACGCCCGAGTATTTACACTCTATTATTGATTGTTTTGATGTTTAATATTTTTGACGTTTTCATTTTAATTGCTTATTAAGTCGCTTCGGAACTATATTATTATATTTTGTGTGCGTTTTAACTTTAGAAAAGTATTTTTACGAAACATGAATCCTGTAAATATTTTCAAAATTGACTAGTAGTCATTTCCCGCTCTTTAACTAGTATTTAACATTTTAGTCCAAAACAATGCATGATTTACAAATCTACCCTCACCCCACTATAAAATACATTCCAACTAACACACACACACACACACACACACTTTCTTCATTAAAAAATTTGCACCATCTTTCATTCTCTCTTTTTTCTTGCCGTGACATTTCACACATACATAAACACGCTCACAAATTTTTCTTGAGCTTGAATTTGAGAAAATTATCAAAGTCCCATCTTACAAATTAAAAGGTGATCATTTTGATCTAATCTTTACACACATGCATTAAATTTTATTTTTCAAAATTATTTCATGATGAACAATGATCGTTTGATCCATTTTGATGCTTGCATGTGGTGTTAATTACTATTATATTGAATTTTGAATAGTTGCATGTATGATTTTTTGAGTTGTGATTTGAAAGAATAGAACATGAAAGTGAATTAGAGATGTTAGAGTTTGATTAAGATGATTGTTAGTTGATATTAGGGCTATCGAAATAGTTTGACTGGGGTAAAATATTGATTTGATGTGATTTTTAAAAGGGTATTTTAGATCAGCAAGTTTTGGGGTATTTTTGAAAACCTTAAGTCTGAGTATAAGTTGAGATGATTGGATTTTGTTGTAGAGATTTTCATAAGCTTCGATTCGGTATAAGGTAGACCTTCCAATTCAAAACGAGGAGGAAGTTACGCTAGTTTGATTATTCGTGTATCGGGAGACGACTGTCAACACAATCCGAATTTGTTGTTGATATATTGGTCGAATCTCGGGGACTGTAAAATGAGTTTTGAAAATGGTTAGGCGCTGTTCTTAGGCTCTAAATTTAGGGTTGTGAGTTTATTTTTAAACTCAAGTGTCCGTTTTGTAAACGGAATTAGTTAGAAAGGTCAAAATGGTTTTGTGAGTCGAAGGTGTAAAAATGTCCGGATTTTGAAAGTTAAAAATGTGTTGAGCAGAAGGTCTTAGAGGTAAAATATTTTGGTGAAATATTAGGTGGGATTTCTACAGATAATGAGTGAGTTTTTCATTTAGTATCATAAAATTTTAATGTGTCTAAGTATGGAAAAACAGCTTGGACATTTGATATGTACCGGCAGAATGTTATCGGGAGTGTTGTTTAGTAAAGAGAACATGTAGAGGTATATAGTAGTATCACTTGCATGGGTTGTTCTTGTGGTTTATTATGGTTTTGAGTTATTGATTTTGGCTTGACTAAGTATGAGTCATACTTGAGTATATTCTTATTAAAGTGCGCGCCTTATTTGATAGGTTGCGGTTTTCGTGTTCATCGGGCATCATCTATCAGCGAATATCGTCTTGCTATACTCTTGTGCTAAGGTGAGTCTATAGCCTCGCTTTATACTTGTTTTAAATGATTTAACCCGCGAAGGGGATACATGTTATTTGAAATAAAATGAACACAAGTCATGAATAATTGTTTGTACCCGAATGTTGCCTTGAAATTGTATAAGTACCTTGTTGCCTAAAGTCCCTAAATTCATGAACCGTTAACTATTGTCTTACCCTTGTGAGGGACAAAAATAGCCGCTTATTCAAATTATAGTACTATTGGGTTGACGACCCTATCTTAGACCAAGGTTTATGACGAGTAACCCGTGGGACGGATATTTTTCGAGAACAAGAAATTGTGGTATATAATTGGTAACAAATACCCTAGAGGGGCAATGGTTTCATCTAGTCATGCTGGCATTTGGCGTGGGTGACTAAGTTAAAGGGTCGATGTCATGAGCTTAATACAATTAATTAGCTTTTGCTATAAGACGAAATATCTAAACATAGATTGTATGCGCACGATTCTATTAAATGATTATGATTGATTTTTACTTTTGTGTTCAAATGATGATTTGATAAACCCATAGATTCGCTCAACCTTATTTGTTGACCTTTTTAAGCATGTGTTTCAGGTAATCAAAGGTGATAATGGCGGAGCTTGCTTGGTAAGGTTGCGGGTTGCTATTGTGGTTGTTTGGTCTAAAACTTATTTTCTTTCCCTTTTTGTTATAAACTACTTATGTTTGGTCATGTTGTGATAAAACTGTTTGGGTTGGTTGGTTGAGATCTTTGGGGGACCTAGATGCTACTCTGAATATTCTAAACTTATGTTTTATTTGGGGTCGAAGGTTTTAGACAACTGTTATATTTATTTCCTTTTATATTTCAAACGTCTTATTCTGAGGTCGTTCAATGTATCTTGTGTGATGATGCTTGTGTTTATCACCCAAATGTGTATTTCCGTTGCTCAGTATATTTAAGGGTGTTAAATATTGGTATCAGAGCCGCAATTTATAGATAACTAGGTCGATTTTGAAAAAAGTCCTAAACTATAACTTTGATGTCGAAATTATTTTACAAAAGCACGCAACTTCTCGCAAGGCTCCGGTAAGAATACTTTTAGTTTTTGTTTTGCATTATAGATGTATCCCTCAAAACTGAAATGAATTCCCAAGTATTTATTAAATAAATACTATGATAATGTATTGATATTGTTGAAAGTGCGTCGAGTACTTGTCATCATAATTTCTTTTGCAAGCATTGCATAAACATCATATTGCATATATTGGCATACGTACTACATTGCATTGCATGAGCATGCATTTATAATTTTGAATAATGACCTTATGAACGTTCGATTTTCTGTGATTGTAGAAAATGGCCGAAGTACCACCGAACGGTAATAGAGATGAGTATGTTGTAGGAGCTGGAGGTGTATCATTTGCTCCGGACCCACAAGGTCACAATGGATGGATAGATGAGGTTGTGGAAAATAGGAGCGATGGTGAAGTTAATAATTTTGGGGCTGAATTTGAGATATTTAAGGAGGAGAGAGCTTGGTTAGAAAGGTTGAGTGTTTGGGAAGCTCATATTAGACCATTTCAAGGTTGGAAGTTTAGAAATAATGAGATCTGTGCTGAGACTCATTTTATGATGTATCCGTCGTGTAGGAGTGATTATTTGATCTTTGGAGTGAGTTACCACTATGCTATGATTCGACTTTGAGGTGCAAAGGGGAGGTTGACAAGGATGATGAAGCTGACAGCAAGGTTGAGGAGGACGAGGAGCCTAAGAAGCCACGTGGGTCATCACGTGATTAGTTTCTTTGTAGTTTATCTTTCTTTCCTTGTTGTGATCGAACTTATTTAGACTTTGTGTAGTAGTATTGTGATGGAACTTATTATCTTTTAAGTTTGTTGGGTAGATGATTGTAGTGACATATCTTGTCATAAGTTTTGCTTGAATCCTTAATGCAATCTATATTTACCTTTAATGATCTATGACATGTTCTTATTGGCTACTTTGTGGTTTGATTGATAAATTTTGGTAGTTGGTGTTGTTTATACATGTAGTATCCATGATATATCTTGATAAAGGAATCCTTCTTTTATTCTTGATGTGTACACTTATCATGTTTCTTTCATCTGTGATGACACGGGAAGGGTAAGTGAGACACTTTATGTCATTTTTGGATCGCCACGTGACTAAGTTTCTTGAAATAGGTCTCCAGAACTAACAACTGCTAGGGTGAACACTATGATTGAGAAAGTGATTGCTAGGGCTTTTGAAGTTGACTTTTCTCAACACGAGGATCCAAAGAGGTTTGAATATATTATCACAAGAGGTCAGGATGCAAGGACTCATTTTAGGACCACCACTACCACCAATTTTGATGGTTCAGTTGAGAATTATGCTACTGTTGTTCTGCAAGTTCGTAGGGGATGTTTGTATGTTAGTTTCATAAGGTGTGGGCTTACTCAATATCATGATACTTGTGGTGTTTTAGAGATGTGAAAATGGATGGATAAGATGGAGAATGTTTTTGAGGTTGGTGGTTGTTCAAGAGTGAATAAGGTGCAAGACAAGAATTACATCATTGTTGAGGATAACAAAAAGGAAATGGAAATCTGCTAAGTCCAATCAAGGTCAAGATTATGGTAGTTATCGTAGTAATAATAATAACCGAGGACCGAACCAAAATCAGCGTTTTAAGAAAAAGAATAATGGTGTTCATATTGCTACTGTATCCCAGGGTATCAAGATAAATCTAAAGTGTGTTCGCTAAACTTTGTATAATGTAGGTAACTATCCTCCTGCTTTTCGTTGCGGTGAGAAAGGACACAAGTAGGGAAATTGTCCAAGGACTAGGAATCGACAGAAAAGTAATGTTGTTGTTGCTGCTCTAACTTATGTTGTGGGTGATGCTGACAAGTCTCAAGATTCAAATACTGTGACTGGTATGTTGTCACTTGATGCTCATTAAGTTGGTGTACTGTTTGAGTTAGATCCAATAAGAGTTTGGTAGATGTTAGATTCGGTTGTCTTCAGGATAGAGAACCAGTAAGATTGACAACTAGTTAGGATGTGATGTTAGCTGATGGAAAGGTTGATAACACTAGTTCTATACTGAAAGGGTTTTTTCTTGAAATTTAAGGAATTAGGTGTTTGATGTGGATTTGATGCTTATAGAACTAGGATCTTTTAAGATAGATTGTTGGTATAGATTGGTTAATAGTGTGTAGTATGATGATTATTTATGGAGAAAGAATGGTTTAGAGTCCACTAGGAATAGGGGGTTGATTATGAAATATGATGTGTGAACTTTCTGTTTGAGGATTGTGTCATGTTTGGAGATGAGAAAGTATGTGGACGTAGGTTGCGATGTATTTCTTGCCTAGATGACTAGTGATGGAGTAATTGAAAGGAAACTAGAGGATGTATTATAGTTCGGGAGTATTGTGAGATTTTTTTCCGGAAGAGTTGTCGAGTTACTGCCGTCTCGTGAAGTGGAGTTTCGTGTCGATTTAGTGTCAGAAGCGACAAGCGTAGTACTCGTACGTTTTATCATTTAGCCCCGTCCGAGATGAAGGAGGTTTCTGCAATTGATGGATAAGAAATTGATGGATAAAGGATTTATTAGAATGGGTTTGTCGCTATGGAGTGATAGCCTGAGTTGTTTATCGAGAAGAAGGATGGATCGTTCGGATGTGTATTGATTGTCGGGATTTTTAACAAATTGACTGTCAAGAATCGGTATCCGTTGCCGAGGATTGATGATTTGTTTGATCAGTTGTAAAAAGGAGTAAGAGAAGCATTTGAGAACAATTTTGGAATTGTTGAAGGAAAGAGAAGTTGTATGCCAAATTCTCTAAGTGTGAATTTTGGTTGAAATCAGTGCAATTTCTGGGGCACATGATTGATAACAAAGGTATTTGTGAAGATCTTACCAAGATTGAAGCGATTAAGGATTGGTTAGTCCCATCGACGTCGACGGAAATTTGTTAATTGCTTGGTCTAACTAAGTAGTATCGGAGGTTTATCAAAAGGTTTTCACTGATTGCTAAACTGTTGATCAAGCTGACTAAGAAGAATTAGACGTGTGATCCCCACTCATACGCCTAAGTTTGTAAGTATCGAGATTTGATGAAGAACGGATGAGGAAGTTGTTTTCCAAACGCCAAAAAATAATTTGTGTTCTGCGCCACTTTTGTTGTTGTCAGAAGGGTCTAAAGACTAAAGGGTTATGGTGTTGTGCTGATGTTGAGGGAGAAAGTGATTAGTTTTATGTAAATTCAATTGAGAAAGTATAAGGAGAACTACACGACTCATGAATTGGAACTTGGAATGATATTATTGTTTTGAAACTGTGGAAACATTACTTGTATGTAACCAAGTGTGTAACAATCAAGGATTTTAAGGGTTTGACTCGTATTCAATTTCTGAGAAAGGCAAGGGAGATGAGTAGAAGATCACCCAGCATTGAGTAGAATTTGGTAACTGGTGATTATGCATGATGAGTGATTATGACTGCGTAATTCGTTACCATCATGGGAAGTAGAATGTGGTAGCTGATACACTTATCAGGAAGGAAAAGGAAAAAGTCTCTAAGGGTTAGAGCTTTGGTAATAACGGGAAGTATTGACTTGGAAGAATGATATTGAAAGCTCAAGCTAATGGATTGAAGGAGAATGTCAAGGAAAGTGGTTTCAACATCCTGTTAAACTTATGAAACAGATTTTGTAGTAAAGTCGATTGAGATGAGGTATTTTGAGAATCAGGCAATCAAATTCGATTCTCTAGTGTGTTGATCTTATGTCCATCTGGGAAATATGCGTTGGGAGTGCGAGATTTGGTGATGAATGGAACTTAAAAGTCAAAATTTTTGATACATTATGATTTGGGTAAGATGTATCATGACATGAAAAAGATGTATCGGTGGTCGAACAAGAAAGTAGATATTGCTCGGTATGTTAGTAAGTGTTTAACTTGTGCAAATGTGAAAGCTGAGTATAGAAAACCATCTGGGTTATTGGTGCGACCTGAAATTTCAGAGTGAAAGGACGATTTAAACATTGGAAAATGTGCTTGTGCGTATGAGAGTTACTTAGGAAATAATTGGGAATGACATCTGCCATTGATGGAAATTCCTATATATCAATAGTCGTCATGCTAGTTTTAAGGCTGCATAGTTTGAGGTTTTGTACAGGAGAAAGTGTAAGTCTTTAGTGAGTTGAAGTCGTGAAAGGAAACGTCAATGGACTGGATCAGAAATGGTATGGAGACTACTGAGACGATTTTATAGATTGAGAATCACACTTTCCATGGTGTAAGGAAATTTGAGTTTAGTGAATTGTCTTGGGAAGTAAGGAAAGTTGAGTTCGAGGTATGTTAGACCTTTGAGATTGTTCAAGGGTTGGACTGGTTGATTTTAAGTTGGAATTATTTGATGAGCTTCGAGTCATTCATAACACTTTTCACATGTTAGATCTGAAGAAGTGTTTCGTAGAAGGGGATTTGGTGATTCCATTGGAGGAGATCAACTTGAAGATAAGTTGCATTTCATTAAGGAAACGGCAGAAATATTGGATTGGGAAGTTATGTAGTTGAAGCATAGTAGAATTTCTATGAGGAAGGTACGATGGAATTTTAGAAGTGGACACGAGTTTGCGTAGGAAGCATGAGTATTTCTTTAAGGAAAAGAGTTATAATTTATTCTAGTGGTACAGAATGCGAGTATAAGAAGGGCCGAACGCCTGGACGTCGCTCTTTTTAAGAAGGGGAGGATGTGATAACCCGAATCCGAGGTCATTATTTAATTTTATCTTACGAATATTTTTGAAAATTTTGATGAGTTTGAATGCTATGATGTTTGGTGGTTTAATTTGAAACAAATGTTGGAAGTCTTATTTTTACATTTTGACGAGTTATGAGGATTTCTAGTGATCACGATATCGACGGATGTCCGAATATTTACGCTCTATTATTTATTGTTTTGATGTTTACTATTTTTTACGTTTTCATTTTAATTGCGTATTAAGTCGTGTCGGAACTATATTATTATATTTTGTGTGCGTTTTAACTTTTGAAAAGTATTTTTACGAAACCCGAATCCCGTAAATATTTTCAAATTTAACTATTAGTCATTTCCCGATCTTTAACTAGTATATTATATTTTAGTCCAAAAGAATGCATGATTTACAAAATCTACCCTCACCCGCCTATATAAATACCTTCCAACTAACACACACACACACACACACACACACACACACACTTTCTCCATTAAAAAATTGCACCATCTTTCTCTCTTTCTTTTTTCTTGCCGTGACATTTCACACACACATAAACACCCTCACAACTTTTTCTTGAGCTTGAATTTGAGAAAACTAATCAAAGTTCCATCTTGTAAATTAAGAGGTGATCATTTTAATCTCATTTTTATACACATGCATGAACTTTTATTTTTCAAAATTATTTCATGATGAACAATGAGTGTTTGATCTATTTTGATGCTTGCAAATGGTGGTTATTACTATTATATTGAATTTTAAATAGTTGCATGTATGATTTTTGAGTTTCGATTTGAAAGAATGGAACATGAAAGTGAATTAGAGGTGTTAGGGTTTGATTAGAATAATTGTTAGTTGATATTAGGGCTATAGAAATATTTGGAATGGGGTAAAATATTGATTTGATGTGATTTTTAAAAGGGCTTTAGATCAGCAAGTTTAGAGGTATTTTTGGAAACCTTAAGTCTGAGTATAAGTTGAGATGATTGGAATTTTGTTGTAGAGATTTTCATAAGCTTCGATTTGGTATAAGGTAGACCTTCTAATTCAAAACGAGGAGGAAGTTATGCTAGTTTGATTATTCGTATACCAGGAGACAAGTGTCAACGCAATCCGAATTTGTTGTTGATATTTTGGTCAAATCTCGGGGACTGTAAAAAGAGTCTTAAAAATGGTCAAGGGCTGTTCTTAGGCTCTAAATCTAGGGTTGTGAGTTTATTTTTAAACTCAAGTGTCGGTTTTCTAAACGGAATTGGTTAGAAAGGTGAAAATGGTTTTGTGAGTCGAAGGTGTAAAACTGTCCGGATTTTGGAAGTCAAGATGTGTTGAGCATAAGGTCTTAGAGGTCAAATCTTTTGGTGAAATTTTAGGAGGGTTTTATTCAGATTATGAGTGAGTTCTTCAGTTAGTATCATAAAAATTTTGATGTGTCTAAGTAGGAAAAACAGCTTGGACATTTGGTATGTACCGACAGAATGTTATCGGGAGTGTTGTTTAGTAAAGATAACATGTAGAGGTATATAGTATTATCACTTGCATGAGTTTTTCTTGTGGTTTATTATGGTTTTGAGTTATTGATTTTGGTTTGACTAAGTATGAGTCATACATGAGTATATTATTATTAAAGTGCGCGCTTTATTTGGTAGGTTGTGGTTTTCGTGTTCATCGGGCATCATCTATCATCGATGGTCGTCTTGCTACTACTCTTGTGCTAAGGTGAGTCTATAGCCTCACTTTATACTTGTTTTAAATGATTTTAACCCGCAAGGGGGATACATGCTATTTGAAATAAATGAACACAAGTCATGAATAATTGTTTGGACCCGAATGTTGCCTTGAAATTGTATAAGTACCTTGTTGCCTAAAGTCCGTAAATTCATGAACCGTTAACTATTGTCTTACCCTTGTGAGGGATAGAAATAGCCGCTTATTCAAATAATAGTACTATTAGGTTGACGACCCTATCTTAGACCAGGGTTTACGACGAGTGACCTCTAGGATGTATATTTTTCGAGAATAAGATATTGTGGTATATAATAAGTGTGAAAACACTTATCCTTTTACCACTTATTTCCAATAATAACAAGACCAAAACATGTAATTTATGTCGTAAAAGTCGGAATTATGCGTGGTTTGTGTTTTTATTGTGTTTTAGGACCCAAAGATTAAAAAGGAAGAAAACACGGGCTTTCACGGGCTTTTATCGAAGAAAACGAGAAAAGACGAAGTCAAGAGATCAAGAGTGGTTAAAGAACGAATGTCCAAGACCTATTCTGAAGATTTATCAAAGAAAAAGTCTAAAGACGGAAGTTTTAATGAAGTCGAAGAACTCAAGTCTAAATTAAAGAAGAAATTTTTTTAAGACAAGTTCAAATCCCGAGACGACGTCTAGAAAAGACAAAGAATTAAATCGAGTCGAGAAGAAAAGAAAGAAGGAAGCACACCACACATGCACCTCCCACTTAGCCTATAAATACCCTCCTAATCACATTAGGAGGGGGTTAGCTAGTTTTATTTTTCTTTGTTTTAGTTTTTCATTTTAGAGAGAGAAAGTGTTTAACTTTTTCTCACTAAAACTTCATCTTTTCTTTTAAGTTAAGCTTTAGTTAATCTTTGTATTTGAGTTTTATTAATCAAAAGTTTAAGTTTGTGTTCTTTACTCTCTTTATACATTTCTTGATTTTGAGTGATTTTGATCCGAAACATACTTGTTTCGTGTTGAATTTGATGCTTTGGTGTTTAGAAAGTTAATCTTTCTATTCCTACGTAAGCTTTTATACGGTATAAGCTATAAGCTTTTGGTGCTTATTGGCTTATTTGTATTTTGGCTTATTTATTTTTAAGCTTTTTAAAGAGTTTGAATTTTTATGTTCGGTTCATTAAGTTTCATGTTTAGATTCAAAAGTTTTTGAAAATGTGCTTATTTATCTTTGTTTAGAAGTTTGAAAGTGCTTATTGGTATCTGCTTATTCATTTAAGCTTATTTACTATTTGGACGCCATTTCCATCTTAGGAGGTTTTACTTGGCCACGATCTTGTGCTACGATCGCATTGACTGCGATCTTTACATTTTTCAAATCCACACCACGATCATTGATTACGATCTGGGAATGCGATGGTGTATCACGATCTCTAGTTGTGATCGCATTGATTGCGATCTGTTTTGTTACGATCAGACTACGATCCTGACCACGATCCACTTGTTGCGATCGTGGTTGCGATTGGTGAGTACGATCTCCCTACCCATCGTACTAGTGAGTACGATCTAACTCCTTGATTGCGATCCCATTGACTGCGATCTGGAAGTACTGTTTGAATACGATCACATTACGATCGGACTCAGATTTTGAATTGTTTTCTTAGTTTTCACATTTAATCTTTCCCGCCTTTTGACTTAGTTTATTTTAAACAACTTTCCAAGTTTTTAATCATTTAGATTTTAATTTCCAAAAGATTGCACACTTTTATTTGTAGTTTAAATTTTTAAAGCTTTCACTTTACATAACGACAATTTTCTTACTTACTTTTAGATTTAAAATTTAGATAATCAAACAAACGCATCCTCTTTTTTTCCAAAAGACAATTGAGTCGCACTCTTAGCCGGTAATCAATTCGAAGAGATCGGACGATAAAGATTTTATACTTGGCCAAAAGCTTTGTATTAAATGGCGTCGCTGCCGGCTCTTTTCGTTAAGATTAACGGTTTCTAGTGAGAGACGCATTGAATTTTGGGACCCGTTCTTTTAAGAACGTTATTTTCCTTGCTCAAAAATTTTCAAAAACCCATAAAAAATATAAAATTTTCAAAAATACAAAAAAATTAAAAAATCTATAAAAACCAAAAATATTTTCTCTTGCATTTTCTTTTTAGTGTATGCGTACTCGATCAACGTCTTATCCCGAGCCCGAGACTCTCGATAATTTAGACATGGCCGGTGTACACAAAAATAATAATCCACCCCACCCCAACATGAATAATCTTCCCCAACCCGGCCTACGAACCATGGAGGAGCTATGCCAACCTACGATGAATGGACGTGGAGGCCCGATTGCGCCGATGCAAATCACGGCTCAGGAGTTTTCGTTGAAACATCACATGATCCAACAAGTGCAAACTAATCCATTTCGCGGATTGCCGGATGATGATGCAAACAAGCACCTCGACAAATTCATTACCATTACCCAAAGCATGAAGATGCCCGGTGTTTCTATGGATGTACTTCGCCTTCAACAATTTCCCCACACGCTTTCTCACCATGCCGAAAAATGGTTTGACCGTCTCCCAAAGAATTCTATTCATACTTGGGACGACATGACTCAACGATTTTTGTCGCGCTACTTTCCACCATCCATGGTCACGAGCCTTCGTAACCAAATTAGTGGATTCATGCAAGACAATGATGAATCACTCTTTGATGCTTGGGAACGCTACAATGATTTGATCGACCGTTGTCCAAATCACAACATGCTCCCCGTCACTCTCATTGATACTTTCTACAATGGTCTCACTTTTCGTGATCGTGACACGATCAACGCCGCCACCGGTGGTACTTTTATGAAAAGGAGACCGGAGGAGTGTAGAGAGTTGATTGAAAACATGACTACTCACCACAAGAATTGGGATTCATCCGCATCCTCAAGATCTAATCCGAGAGTCAATGTTTCATCTACTTCTTCCACCACCGACATGTCCGCCATGGAATGAGCCATTATCGAAATGAGCAAAAATATGCAAATTTTGGCTAATAACCATACTCAAGAAGCTAAAGCCGTTGCTATTTCTTGTGATACATGTGGTGTTTCTCATTCTTACAATGATTGTCCTTCTACTCAATGCAATTTTTATGAAAACGTTAACGCGGAATACGGTACTTATCCCACGGGAGGCTATCAAGCTCGTCCTCAAGGAGACCGTAACTTGCTAAGTTATCATTCAAACAACTATCTTGCACCACCCGGTTTTACTCCTCAAAACCAAAACCAACAACAAAGCTATAACCGAAATAACCAAAGCCAACCTCGTGCTAACAATCAATATCAATCCCAAAGAAACCCATATCCACCTCAAGGAAATTCTCAAGCTTACCAAGCTCCACCTCTCAATCAACCAACGGCGTTGAATCAAGACATTGAGACGTTCATGAGGACTAATAGAGAGATGGTGACGAATCTTCAGAGTCAACTCATCAACTTGAAGGGAGATATGGCGAAACAAGGGAGCGATATTCGAGCCGAACTAAGGAACGACATGGCAAAACAAAGCAATGATATTCGCGCAGACATGAGAGACTCTTTCATCACTCAAGCGGATAATTGTTGGAAATACGTTTTTACGTATTTAGGAAGATTCGGTCACTCCGACAATATATTAAGTTGTAGCTCGTAGTCTAGATATCTTTTAATTAACTAAACTAGGAAAAGCCCGGTCCATGCTTGTATGGCCGGCCCAAATGTAAGCCCAAGCCCATCTTATGGGCTTGGTATATAAACCCTCTCCATTGATGGAGAGGGTGGTGATTTCATTTTGAATAACACATAGTTCTCTTAAACTTTCTCTCTCTAGAAGTGTGAAATCCACCATCTTTCTATCTCTTCCTCTCTCTAAAACATAAGCAAGATTTACATATCCTAAAAATGGCATCAAGAGCCATGGGATGATTGCTTAGTTTTTGTGTTTGTGTTCTTGATTTATACGGCTATTTTGATCCGATTTCATACGTCCAAAATTTTTTTTGTGTTTTTTATGGTTTTTTCTTGATACAAATCATCTACATAGTTGTGGTAGTGATTTGGTATTGTTTCTTTGGTTAAAAACGCAAAAATTTTGGGTGTTAGGATCAATTTTTGGCTTAAAATCTCGAATTTGGGGTGTTTTGTCCGAGAAAAGTGGAAAAAATAGCATACTGTTTGTACCATTGCGACAGCCTCTCCATCGCAATATCTAGGGTTTAAACAATGCGATCCACATTGCGATCGGGATTGCGATTTGTGTGTTTTTTGTCATTGCGATCAAGATTGCGATTGGAGTTACTTGTTATTGCGATTCATATTGCGACAGGGATTGTTTTTGTGAAATTGCGACAGGGGTATTGCGACAGGGTATTGCGACACGGGGTATTACGACAGGGGTATTGCGACAGGGCATTGCGACAGGGGGTATTGCGACAGGGTATTGCGACAATATTGCGATTGGGGTATTGCGATTGGACTCATTGCGATACACCATTGCGACAACATTCCTTTTTAGTCATTGCGACAGCATTACTTTTAGGCATTGCGATAGGGAAACAATTATTCCAAGATTTTTCAAAAACGTGTTTTTTGAAAATTTTTAACAATCGTATGCAATTTCATCTTGGAATTTTTGGTTTATCGAGAACATAATTTAGGGGATTTTAACATTATTTCTCGGCTTCTACACACACCAACAAGCACATTTACTTTCTTTCATTGATCGATCAACTTTGTAAATCTTAACTTATTGAAATGGAGTACACATCTCTTACGGATAAGTCCATCCTCTCAGGTACGGATAATCGTCCACCAATGTTGGTGAAGACTATGTATGAGGAATGGGCTTCCCGAATGGAACTTTACATGTTGAACAAAGAGAACGGACATCTCATTTGGGCATCGGTGCTCAATGGACCATTAGATTATGGTAAAGTGACGGAAGGTACGACTACTCGTCCTCGCACAACGGGTGAATTGACTGGAGATATGAAGATTCAAGACAAATGTGATAAGTATGCTACAAATATCATTCTCCAAGCCCTTCCTCCAGATGTCTACAAACTCGTCAGCAAACATAAAGTTGCCAAAGAGTTATGGGATAGAATTCGTGTTCTAATTCAAGGCACCTCGTTAACTAAACAAGAACGAGAGTGTAAGCTTTATGATACTTTTGATAAGTTCGCCTATGTGCTAGGGGAGACTCTCAATGACTACTATCTGAGATTTACCCTATTGTTGAATGAGCTCAATATCTATGGCATGGAAATTCCCACCTTTCAATTGAACACCAAGTATTTGAACTCTCTTCCTCTAGAATGGAAAAAATACGTGACGGATGTTAAATTGGCTAAGGACTTGCATAACACCAATGTGGATCAACTTCAAGCTTTTCTTCAACAACACGAATGCCATGTAATCGAGACTCGGTTGTCTACACCTCAAGTTCATGATCCACTTGCAATGTATGCTTCTCAACAAAACATGGCTTATACTTATCAACAACCATCATACTATCAGCAACCACAGCAACCATCTTATCAACCATCAATGATGCCACATCAAGAATATCAACAAAGTGTTCATCAACAATCTTTTCCACAGCAACCAACATATCAGACATCACCATCACAAGCCAACACTTCTCCAATGGGCTATACTCCTCAGTAAGGATATTTTCCAATAGAAGCACAACCAGCACAAGCTTTCTACTCTAATGAACTTCCACCAATCCAAGCACCGGTCTTTACTCCAAACGATACGCCAGCTGATGTACTAAACCATCTCACTGCCTACTTGTCAAAACTTGTTGCAACTAGAGGATTTCCACCAACAAACAATCAGCTCCGCACCTCTTCAAATCCTCGACAACAAGCTACTGTTCAATATGGTCAAGTAACAGTGCAACCTATTCAGGGAAGGCAAAATTCATATGGACCTCCTACAAGGACTGTGAATGCTCAAGCTGTAAATTCTCAATCTAATGGAAATGGAAGTCTCATTGGTCCTAAAAAGGTTGTGACTTGCTACAATTGCCGAGGACAAGGTCATATGGCTAGGGAATGCACTCAGCCGAAAAGGAGAAGGGATGATGCATGGTTTCGTGAGAAGATGTATTTGGTTGATGCTCAGTCTAAGGGGAAGATTTTGGATTCAGAGGAGTTAGCATTTCTTGCAGACCCAGGGGCAGCAGATACTGAAGGCATTGCAGTCGTTTCTACTTCTAATGCAGCTTATCAAGCCGATGATCTCGACGCATATGATTCGGATTGTGATGACATTCAATCTGCCCAAGCTGCTCTCGTTGCTAATCTCTCTCACTACGGTTCTGATGTCGTCAGTGAGGTCCAACCACATCTAATAATATTGATGATAACCAACATCAAGTTGGGCATGAAAATGACAACCTCGAACAGCATTCGGGAACTAGTAACTCAAATGATGTGGTACCCAATCCTACACATTTGAGTGAACCTCAACCAAATGCTACGACGGGTATGGAATCTTATGCTCAACATGATTTGGTCATGGTGCCTAAACATATTATTGATCAAATGCATATGGCCCTCAGACAATCCGTAGATACAAATTCCACCCTAACTGCTGAGCTTGCGTTGCATAAAGAAAAGGTCAAAACTTTTGAAATGGTCCCTCAAGCAGAGAAAATAACATGTTCTAAAATTGACCAATTTCGTTTTGAAAAGATTGAACACTTGAAAGAAATAGAATCATTAAAAGCTAATCTTTCTAATGAATTAAAAGCAAAAGAGTCGGTTGTCAATGATTTTCAGAAACTTAAAATGGATTTCGAAACTCTCGAGTCTAAAAAGTTTGAATCGGAAATTAATGCTACCAAACTTCTTAAATTTAAAGAACAACAACTTTTAAAACAATACGCTTCCACAGAAAAGGTTCATCTTTTAACTAAATCATTTAAAGAACTCGAACTTAAACGTGTTCAAGATTTACCACCTAATCCCGGTTATGCAAAACAAGCTCAGGAATATATTCCGTGTCTTTATGATATGACCCTAATTGGCAAATCGAAAGAAGTACCTTTTGTTCGTAGTTCTGAGGAGACACAATCACTTGCGAATGAAACTCATTCTAAAATGCTTTCAAATGTCCATACGATTGATTATGATCAGTATAATAAAGATCAATTGTCTACAAAGACCCGCATTCGCTTACAAAAGGAACTAGCTGAATTGACAGTTCTTGTGCCCCAAAGTTTGTCAAATGAAAACCCTCCTAGTACGTCTCTTACACTTGTCAAAACGGATTTAACGAAGTTAATTCCACCGGTAAGTAAGGCGTTCGTGAACTTAAATGCGGTACACCAACACTTAGCCGATTTTGACAAGGTCATATTGGAACGTACGACGGCTTCGGCAATAACGAAAGGTGAATGGAACTTTGAGCACACTAGAGCTGCATTTCGAGACGAAATTGTTCCGTTTGTAAAGAATGTTAAAGCTTGTCTTAGTACTCTTGATCAAGATTTGCTTTTGGAAATAGAAGAAGTTAGACGTTTTTTCAACGAAATGGATGATGCTTATGAAAACAGTTTACTTGAAATAGAACGGGTTTCACGCCAAAATGATTAGCCTCTGAAGCAAGTGATGTCTCGTGATATAGTTTCTGTCTGTGTGAATAAAAGTGTTGATAATGATTATATTGTGCATAATGTTGAATCTGTGGATAATGTGGTAGATAGTACTTGTCACGAATCTGACGCTGAATTTTTTAAGCTTCAAGATTCATATTCTTCGCTTTCAAAACGTTTTGATGAGGTCCAAACACATTGTATTTCGCTTGAATGCAAGCAACAATTTATTCAAGAAATCTTTGAAACGTCATTCGAAGGTGTTAATATCGATGATGCAAACTTTGAAAACAATTTTCGATTGAATTTACAATCAAAACAGCGTCAGCCAAGTGACAAGATTGCTAAGTCTTTGCCGATAGACATAGAGAAATCTAAGGAGCTTAACTGTGTGAACGTACTTGAGGCCGCTGAGAATTTAAAACTTGATCTAGATAATCGAGTTTCCAAGATTTTGTCCAAAGTTGATAACTTAAAACAGAAAAATACACGACTCTTAGACTCAGTAAAGCCCGCATGTGCTAATACCACTGCACAGAATCAATCGTTGATTGAACAACTGAATCGAAAGTCGGTGGAAATATCTGATATGAGGGAACAAATTTGTGATAAAAATATGGTCTTGGCTGAGTTAAAGGAAACACTTCGTACTCTAAAAGGTAAGAATGTTGTGGATAACGCAGCCACTGTCTCAGCATCGTCCTCTAGTGCAATCAAAAGGAACCTAATAGCCGTCACACCACTTAACAAGGGCCCTAGGACTAAACCATCTCACACTTTGGTCACTAAAGATAAGGCGGAATCAAAACCAGCTTCTAATATTCCCGTGTTGCCTTCTACAGGAGTAAGCACCACTACTAAGGCTCAAAGATCTAAGCTTAAAAGAAACAAGAAGAATGATAGGATCTTGCCCCCATCTAGTAGTCAAGTGAAGAAGAAAGTAGAAGCCCATCCTAGGAATGTTATTTTTGTTTTGAATAAAAAGAATCATGTAGCTAAACCTAAAGGCTCTGCGGTTGTGCAGCGTTCTAAGCCTACTGTGAATTCTAATTTGAAATGTTGGAATTGCAATGAATGTATGTTTTCTAGTCGTCATGATTCTTGCCTTATTGACCATGTGAATGAGATGTATGCCCGGAAACATGGATTAGAATGGAAACCGATTGGGAAAGTGTTAACCCAAGTTGGTTGGATGTGGCGCCCCACTGGTAGAACTTTAACTATAGTAGGAAATGCGTGCCCTTTAACTAGGATCACTCCCACTGAAGTGAAGAAAGCGTGCCCTTTAACTAGGAGTACCAAGGCTACCAAAACACAAGCGTGTCCTTTAACTAGGAACACCGACACTACTGTAGGAACTAAGTTCCCTTTAAATAGGTCTACTACCATTGTAATGCCCGCGAATAATCCAAAACCTAAGAAAGTTGGAACAGTAAAACCTGTTAGTGCTAAGACTCGCATTAGAAAACGCAGGAAATCTAAGGGTCACAAAAATGTTAGCAATTCTGATAATATTTTATCTGTATCTGCTAACACTCAGGAACCAATAGTTTCCAATGCATTGTCTACTGTTTATTGAAAATAGGTGGTCCAAATTATTCTCTGGTATTTGGACTTTGGTTGCTCCAAGCATATGACCGGAGATCGCTCTCAGCTCAGAAATTTCGTCAGCAAGTTTCTTGGTACGGTTCGATTTGGAAATGATCATATTTCAAAGATAATGGGTTACGGTGAATATCATATTGGGAATGTTATAATTTCGAGAGTGTATTACGTGGAAGGTCTCGGTCACCACTTATTTTCTGTGGGATAATTTTGTGATGCAAACCTAGAAGTTGCTTTTCGAGAGCATACCTGCTTCATTCGTAATTTGGTAGGGGTTGATTTATTGAAAGGTACTCGAGGGAATAATTTGTATACTTTATCTCTACAAGACATGATGGCCGCTTCTGCCGTATGTTTTCTCTCCAAAGCATCGAAGACTAAGTCATGGTTATGCCATCGACAGTTATCTCATCTTAACTTTGACGCTATTAATCTCTTGGTGAAAAACGAACTTGTTCGTGGTCTTCCTAAACTATCATTTCACAAGGATCATTTGTGTTCCGCGTGTACAATGGGGAAAAGCACTAAGAAGTCTTACAAACCCAAGACTGAAGACACCAACCAAGAGAAACTTTATCTGTTGCATATGGATCTTTGTGGGCCAATGCGTGATGAAAGTCTTAGTGGCAAAAAGTACATCCTCGTCATTGTCGATGATTACTCTCGGTTTACATGGGTGAAATTTCTTAAAGCAAAAAATGAGGCACCTAAATTCATCATCGGATTTCTCAAGATGATTCAAGTGCGTCTCAACACTACTATCTGACGCATTCATACAAATAATGTAACTGAATTTGTGAATCAAATCTTGCGTGATTATTATAAAGAAGTTGGCATATCTCATGAAACATTCGTTGCACGCACTCCACAACAAAACGGTGTCGTTGAAAGGCGAAATCGCACACTTATGGAAGCTGCTCGAACGATGTTAATTTACGCAAAGGCTCCATTATTTTTATGGGCAGAAGCAGTATCTACAGCAGTGTACACCCAAAACCGGTCACTAATTCGTAAACGTCATGGTAAAACACCTTATGAGCTTCTCCATGGTAAAGTACCAGATTTATCATATCTTCATGTATTTGGTTCTCTATGCTATCCAAATAATGATGGTGACAATTTGGGAAAACTTCAACCAACGGCTGATATTGGTATCTTCATTGGTTACGCCCCCGCAAAGAAGGCATACCGAATCTAAAACCGTAATTCTCGCAAGATCCTTGAAACTATGAATGTTTATTTTGATGAGCTGACAACAATGGCTTCTGAGCAAAGCAGCTCTGAACCCGCACTTCATGAAATGGGACCCAGTCACATTAGCTCTGGTCTTGTCCCAAACAACCCTACTTCATCATCATTTACACCACCTTCTAGGACTGAATGGGATACGTTGTTTCAACCGTTCTTTGATGAATTCTTTACTCCTCCAAGTATTGTTGTTACAGAACCTGAGGTAATAGCTCCGGTAACCGAAGTTGTTGCTCCAGCACCCGTTGCACAATCAGATACGTCTGCACCTACAATTGGTCAAGATATACCATCATCTAGTAATTCTCAACCAACACCCGAACCAACTACCCACGTCATGCCTATTGATGATGAAGAGGATGATTATGATCACGATTTGGAATTCGCTCAAATGCGTGAACTTCCATTCTTTGGTGTACCAATTCCCGACCATAATCAAGCCGGGTCATCCACCTCAGAGGAAGATCCTTCTACAGTTTACTCCAATCCACATATTCGTAAACATGACAGCAAGTGGACAAAGGATCATCCTATATATTCTATTAATTGTGACCCTAATCGTCCGGTATCCACACGAAGTCAGTTACAAGAAAGTGCAATGTTTTGTCACTTTGATGCTTTTCTCACTGAAGTTGAACCTAAGACATGGCAACAAGGTTTTACTCAATCATGTTGGATAGAAGCTATGCAAGAAGAACTTAATGAATTTATACGTCTTGAAGTATGGGAACTTGTCCCATGCCCGGATCAAGTACAGTTACTCACTTTGAAATGGGTTTACAAGGTGAAACTCGATGAGTTAGGCGGAATATTGAAGAACAAAGCTCGACTAGTAGCTCGTGGATAAAAGCAATTATTGGGCATCGACTTTATGGAATCCTTTGCACCTGTTGCCCGTTTGGAAGCTATTAGACTATTCCTCGCTTATGCAGCCCAGATGAATATGATCGTCTATCAGATGGATGTGAAGACGGCATTTCTGAATGGTGAAATCAAGGAAGAGGTCTATGTTCAACAGCCGGATGGTTTTGTGAATCCTAAATATCCTAATCATGTGCACAAGCTTAAGAAGGCTCTCTATGGGTTGAAGCAAGCTCCTCGCGCATGGTATGATCTTTTGTCACAATTCCTCATTACGCAAGGCTTCGCTAAAGGCAAGGTGGATCTAATGTAGAGATTTTGCTAGGTTCAATTGTTCGTTTCTCGGTATCTTAACGACTTGATTTACGGCTTAAAGTATGACTCTATTGTTCTTGGTGAAACAAATATTTTTGGTTGTTTTTAAATAAATGTGCAAAACAATTAAAGTAAATGACTTGAAAGTAAATCTAAAACTAATTTAAAAGTAAAGGGCAAATATTTAAAACGTGACTAAAATTAAAAGGTACTAAAGTAAACAACGCAAACTTAAATCTATCTCAGGCAATCTTAAAACGCAACTAAAACTTAAACTAAGGCAAGGCTAAAATAAATCTAAGGCAAAGAATCTTAAAGTACGACTAGGAAAAAGGCGAGAAAAATAAAGCTTGAAAATAAAATTTAAAAACAGAAACTAAAAAGAACCTGAATACAGCTCATTCGGAATAATCCTTCGTTCGGAACAATCACTCATCCGGAATGTCACCTTCGTTTGGAATGATTTTTCTTCGCTCGGAATATTACCAAAATCCTTGATCCAGAACAAATTGATCTGAATATGTCACTTATCCAAAACAATCCTTCGTTCGGAACTTTGCTGATTCGGAACTTCTTGAAAGAAATCCTTTATTCGGAAGTCTTGGTTCGGAAGATGCTGATTCGGAACTCTTCCGAATGAATTGCTTGATTCGGAAGTTCTTGAGTTCCGAATGAACCCTCCTTGACTCGGAAGTTCTTGAGTTCCGAATGAACCCTCCTTGACTCGGAAGTTCTTGATCCGGAACTTTTCGTTCGGAAGTCTTTGATTCGGAACTCTTCCAAATGAAGCTTGATTCGGAACTTTTGCTCGTTCGGAAGTTTTGATCCTGAACTTCTTGATTCGGAAGTTTCCTTGATTCGGACCTTCTTAACCCCAAGCCTTCGTTCGGAACTTCTTGGTTCGGAACTTTTGAATGTTCCGAATGAAGCTCAAATCCTTGGTTCTGAAGATCTTGATTCAGAAGTCTTTATTCGGAACTCTTCCGAGTGAAGCTTGATTCAGAACTTCCTGGGAATGATCAGATACAGAAACAAACACCCCCGAAGAACAAGGGATTACAGTAACAACGAATTTAACCACAAATTAATCAAAATCAAACAAAAGATTTAACCAAACTAATAACAAAACAACAAATAATCATAAACAAACAATCTATATCAATAAAACCAACAAATCTAACCACAATAATCAAAATAAAAACATGAACATGAACACAAACATAAACATAAAAATCAAAGATTAAGAAAGGTAGATAAGAGATTAACAAGATAAAGTAAAGATTGACAAGGATTAAATGAAAACTTACTTGAAATTAAAGGAATTTAAGGTGCAAGACAAGGTATTTAAATTTGACAAGTATTTAAATGTGCATAAATTTAAGTGTGTAGGAAAGTAAATGTGGAAGACTAATTGTCACACTTAGCCAACAAAGAAAATAATTAACTAGCCTAATCTATATATAGGGAGGATTAGGAAGCTTCCTCCCCTCCTTCCTTTTCTCTTAATTGCAATATTAAGTCCTTCCTTCTTTAATTTTCATCAAAAATGCACCATTAGTCCTTTATTCTTCTAATTTTCTTTAAACTTGGACGCTAATGACTTGTGGCTCGGGATTTCTTTTGAACTCGTCTTTTAATTCTTCAACTAAATAGACTTGAGTTCCTCGGCTTTTAGTAAACTTCCGTCTTTTGACTTTTTCTTCGATAAATCTTCAGAATTGGTCTTGGACTTCCGTTCTTTTTGCACTCTTGACTTCTCGACTTCATCTTTCATCTTTTTCTTCAATAAAAGCCCGTGAATGCCGTGTTTTCTCCACTTTTCACCTTTTCGTCCTAAATCACAACAAAAACACTTACCACGCATAATTCCAACATAAAAGACATAAAATACACGTTTTGGCTCGGTTATTATTGTAATTAAGTGGTAAAGAGGATGGGTGTTTACACACCTATCAAATCCCCTACACTTGACCATTGCAATGTCCTCATGCGATGCATTAGTTACAAAGCACGTTTACATTTTTCATTATAATCAATCCATAGTGGCCTTTAATAAAGAGATAGAAAACTATAAATATTCAAAGTAAAGAAATCAAAAGCATACCTTGGGTTTTGGAAATGTCATGAATAATCATCATCCTCAAGTTTTCACTTTCTCCAAACCAAGCTTAAAAACGAGATCATTGTTATTATAAGTTAGCAAACTAATACGAACTCATGTGGGCCAATTACTCACTTAGACTCCCTTATTCCTAGGTGTATCTCTTATATTTTATTGTTGTCTTGAATGATCACGAGGATGCATTGTTGACTTATTTCGATAGTTTATTAAGCAGAAAATAAAGTGAACGATTTAATCAATAGTTAGCTAAAGGACAAAATCTTTTAAAACTGCTTCTCGGGACCTCATAAAGTTCATATCTTGGCATAACTTGCTTCTCGATTTGAGACCTTTCTCGGACCGGTATTTGGCAGCGACTTCATACTTCAAACCTTGAGAGACGTTCATGAAATTATGGTCTTCTCTTCATAATGGAATTTCTTCACTTGAAGTTTTGAGAGATTCATACTTGGACCACGACTTCTTCATTTTTCTCCAATCTTTATTTTGGACTTTGATATACAACGATCCGCCTCCTTTTATGACTTGGATCTATTTATCCTCATACCTTGTTAGGGTCTTTTCGGATACACTTCTCCATGACTTTTGGGGAGTTTTTGCTTTTCGTCGTGTGTCTTGATCCTTCATATTGATTTTCGATAAATGATTCTTCACATCACTTTTGGATCTTTAGCAACAAAATATAGCCCTCATGTCTTGTTAGGACCTTTTTGGACTCGCCAATCTTCGCATCCCGCTTCAATAAGTTATGCCTTGGCTATGAACTCTAATCCATACTGAGCAACTTTTAAACGATCTTGGGCTAGAAGCTAAGTAACTTTTCAAATCGTACAACCTTATTTATTGCAGATAAATTTATTAGCAAGCGATGGGAGAATAGGCTCATAATTAACTCACATAAAGTCCCGAAAGAATACCGAACTTATAATTGGCTCTATCATCTCTCGTTCTCCACAGTTTAAAATCTCAAGGAATGAGACTCGTGGATGCTTAGCCTATTAAATCAAAGTTTTGGGTTTTCGAGTCATCTATAGGATCTTGCAAACTCTTAGACTTTTTCAAGTTTAGAAATCGCATTTTAAAGTTCCCTTGATAAACGACTCTCTCTAGGATCAATTATAGGAACTTGCGAAAAGTTCTTGTTCTTAACCCGTGAGAGTTAAGACTTTCGCGTTTTATAGCTCCCTATATAAAAGCCTAGCAAAACTTGACTTAAACACGTTAAGGATACTAGCTAGAGTAACTTAGATAAGTAAACTCGGGTTGAGTCAAAAAATTCACAACGTTTGAAAATTAAAACCACTTTATTAAATATTTATTCTAATAAGGAAAAGAAAATAACTATACAAAGGGAAAAAATTGATTTTCCGGTTAAAATAAGGACAAATACAAGGAAAAGGCCACTTAACTTCGATAGAAGTCCCCCTACACTTAAGATAAACATTGTCCTTAATGTTTAAGCATGTGGGAGTAAACTCCCCTACACTTAGAACATTGTGCACTTTGTTTAAATCTCGCTAAGGGAAAGACAACTAACGAGATTCCTATTTTAATATTGGAAAATATAAAATAGTGAATCGAAAAGAGTTTAGGATAGAACCGGGAAGAAGTGAACACGGAATCACGGGGCGTCAAGAATCATCAAGAGTGGATCATTGAAGCTCGAATCCCTGATTAAGAGAGGAGAGGAAATAGCAAACCAAAGGGTCTCCCCTACACTTAGTATAAAGAAAGCTAAAAGATAGATGCATGGGTTGCCTCCCAAGAAGCGCTTGGTTTTTGTTAACCGAGTCGTGAGCCTGACTCGACCTTGATTATCAACGGAAGAAGCATGAAATATATCCACCAAGATCAATGACATAGTTTTCGTCCATCAAATAACACAAGCTTAAGGCGAACAAGGCAAGCCAAAGAAGAATAGGCAAGGTTCCCTTAAGCAGCGATGGAGCACGGTGGAAGCAAGGGTGAAGTGCAAGCATGTCTTCAATAGTTCCAAAGATTTTTCCTTTTATTTCATCAGGTGGATACTGAGATGGCTTAATAATATCGATACCGGGGTCGAACACCTTTTCCATTAGGGGAAAATAGCACTCAGGCTCAGCAGAGTGTGAAGAAGATCCGCGAAGAAGCACAACCTCGTCCTCAGAAGGGGGACAAAGAGGTGTTAACTCATACGTGCTGCGGATATTGGTGTCGACCGGTTTCTTCTCCTTTGAAAGAATGTTCTTCAAATCCAAAGTAGGATCAAGACGATAATCTTCAAAGTCAAAAGGAGGAGCATCACTCTCATGAGGGAAGTAAGTATTGAGAAACGTTGAAAAGTCTTCCTCAAATGAGTAATCGTCCAAAGTAGGATCGAGTGATGGCGGAGGATCTTCATCATGTGAATAATCGCTCGAAAGAGTATCAGCCTCATCGAAATCATCATACGTGGGCAGCTCGGGATACTCAGAAGTAAGGTCATCATAATCATCCGAATCTGAGCTAGAATCATCATCATAAGCATCAAAGATCGGTAGGGAATCATAAATGGGAGAAGGTTCCATATTGGAAAGAGAATCATCCACATCATCTTGAAAAAGTGGATTATCAATGGAAGAATCGAATAGAGGATTGTTGTAGACGACAAAATCATCAAGCACATTAATCATATTCACTGATTCTCGGCCTCCAAAGGATTTGTCTGTAAGCTTTCCCATTCTAAAAACTTGTGAATCATCCCCGACTCTTAAGATTAACTCACCTTCGGCCACATCAACTAAAGCTCGTCCGGTTCTCAAGAATGGCCGACCAAGTATTAAAGGAGTACGAGGGTCCATTTCATAATCAACAACGACAAAATCGACCAGGAAAGTAAATGTGCCAACTTTGATAAACACGTCTTCGGCAATACCAACGGGGTAAGCGAGAGTGCGATTTGCAAGTTCGAGAGTCATCTTCGTTGGAGTAAGGTCGGGCAATGATAGTGTTTTCCGAACACTCAAAGGCATAAGATTTATACTAGCCCCGAGATCAGCAAGGGCAGTAAATTCTTCAGTTTTGTTGAACACGCAAGGCAACACAAAACGACCAGGATCTCCAAGCTTTTCCGGAAGTTCTTTAAGAATAACTGCAGAGCAGTTTTCATTTAAGCATGTGTTGGCGAGTTCAATCAGCTTCTCCTTCTTGTTAAGCAATTCCTTAAATGCTTTAACAAATTTGGGCATGTGGACAAGTGCTTCAAGAAAGCTAATGTTGAAGTTCATTTAAGAGATCATCTTCACATAGCGTGTCACTTCAGAGTCATCCTTGGTTAGCAATTTGGTCTTGCCTAAACGAGAAGGATAAGGGATATTGGGTTTGGGTGGTGAAGGTGCAGGTGTAGCAGGTAGAGGTTGAGATGTTGAAGGGTCCTTGCTAGATACATCGTCATGACGAGGCGGAGACGGTAATGGTGCACAAAGACTAGGTGTAGGAGGAGTAGGGATACATGGTGGTGGAGGAGGTGTAGATGATGGGGGTGGGATTGGTGGATCGACAATGGTAATTCCACTACGAGTAGTAATAGCACTCACATTTGCTCGTGGATTGGTGACGGTGTTTGAAGGTAGAGAACTCGAAGAAGAAGGTTGAGCTGCGGGCAAGAAACTAGCAAGCATATTCTTCAAATCATTGGTTTGATTGCTGAAGGAAGATTGGATATTATCTCGAAGCTCGGATCTTATCTCATTTCCTTGCTTTGTGATATCTCCTTTCAGATTGATAATTTGGCTCTGAAGATTCTTGATTTGCTCACCTTGGGTTCTCATTATGGCTTCAACATCGTGGTTAACGGGTGGGGTTTGTTGGGCGGGTGGTTGATAAGGATTAGAAGCTCTTGGTGGGATTTGGTTGCTTCTATTGTAGTTGTTGGCGGGGTTTTGGTTTTGAGGAGAAAAACTGGGTGAAAGGTAATTGTTGGACCGGTAACTCAGCAAATTTCTATCCCCTTGTGGTCGAGCTTGGTAATTTTCCGGTGAATAATTACCATAAGCTGCATACACATTTTCCGGATTTCCTTGAGTTGAAGGACAATCAGTGTATGAGTGAGGACCGCCGCATGTTTCATAAGGATTAGCAACCGCTTTAACTTGTTGTTGTTGTTGGTTTGAAGCGAGAAGCGTAATACTTTTGCTCATTTCTATCATCATGCGGGTGAGTTCTGTCATATCAGGGTTTGCTAAAGTAGAAGAAACATTGTGTAACACCCCATTTTGGAAATGGAAATATCACAGTAATTATGGCGTGTCATCAAAGCATACAAGGTAAAATGTCTAAACATTACTTGACCATATAAAGGAAAATACCGGAATCAAACATCGGTAGTCCAAAAGTAAAGCTCATCACACACAAACATAGTATAGTAAAGGAAAAGGACGAAACAATGTCCAAAGCATAAGTATCATAAAGAAAGGAAATGCATAATGTAAAGAAGGCTAGACAGCTTCCAGTCCATATGCACGTACTCTTAGTGTCTACGAGCGTCCCTGAGTACCTGCCGTTTTGGGAACATAGAAAAGGAAAACGGCTGAGCAATACGCTCAGTGCACGGATGTACAATAAAGCATGAATAGGATAAGCATATAACATAATAACAGCGGAAGAAACTAAGTCCCGAGTAACCTGGTTAAGTCTTAATAAAACTGGTTTTATAGTTTGAAAATCTTATGTTTATCTTATAAAAACTGTTTGTCATATTTTACCATTTAGCCAATATAGGTCATGAATATCCACCGTGCATGAATAATTAGAGGGGTGACCTCATCATGCAAATTAGAGGGGCTGCCTCTAATTTAATATACTGGTTTTATGGGTAGGAGGGATCAGCTCCTTGTGAAGGATGCAAGGCACACACCACATTCACCATGTAATCCTGAATAAAAACGTGTAACTAGGATGCACCCATACGCCCCACATGATAAATATAAATAAATGGCCAAAAGCTGTAGGGACGCCACGAGCAATCACTCCGCCGTGGTGAAGTCATAACATCAGTGCCTCTAATGTTATGGTTATGGTACCTCCATAACTAAGTGAAACTGGTCATGCATGTATATGGCTATAGGTAATCATATTTAAACATAAGCAATCAAACTCATACTTATACTACGGGAAAACAGTTGGCTGCATACGGCGAAATCCTAATAAGGAAAGAATGTCCATACTGAAAGGACGGGAATCCGTACCTTATGTCCAGTGAACGAGAACGATGAACTGCGAGAATCCTACTTCTGAAACACTAGTGCTACATAAATACGTACATGAAATAAGTATCTGCTTACTACATACATAGCTGGTTTTATATCATGTCTTAGCTTATTTTATGTGTTCTTACTATTATACATTGTTTAAAGCCTTAAACTGTGTTAAATCTTATATTCTGATCAATCTGATTAAGTATTTTTGATATTTCATGTGTTTACTTACTGTGTAATAATAAGTAACTTTCCAAAAATAGCAGGTTTCCTAAAATAGAAAGTTTTCAAAAATAGAAAGTTTCCAAAAATAGAAAGTTACCAAAAATAGAAAGTTTCCAAAAATAGAAAGTTTCCAAAAATAGAAAGTTTCCAAAAATAGAAAGTTTCCATAATTAGAAATAAGCTGGTTAAATAAGCTAAGTAAATAAGCCTAAGTGTTTCCATGATTATATTTTAAGTCATATGATATATTATATAGTTTAATAATTATTTCATGTAATTTAATTAAACTATAGGTTATAATATTTAATTAAAGTATGACATGTTTTTAATTAAATATATTAAATACTTAGGTTAAAATATGTATTATTAAATACTAATAATATAACCTAAGTCATGTTTAATTAATTAATTATATCCATGGTTTTTAAAATAATTAATTAATTATAAGTCTTAATAATATAAATACTTAGGTTAAAATAATTCATGTTTATTAATAATTAGTTAACCTAAGTCATGTTATTAAATTAATTACATCTTATTAATTTAATTCTTAACATATGTTTATAACATAAACAACTAACATAATCATGATCCGGATCTAAACTTAAAAACATGCACCAGATATGAAACAACACCGTACCCCGAACCAAAACGGGGTACCCCTCTTGCTGCCGTGGGACCCACACGCACCAACCAAGACCAAAAAGGTCTTGGTGGTGGTCGGCTAAAACAAACCGAACCCCCTTGGGGTCGGTTGTTCCTTGCGGCCCAAAACAAACACCCCTTAGATCAACCCTTTTGATTAATTAAAGATCAAAACATGTTAGATCTAGGTTTAACTAATGTGTTTATATAAAAACATCACGTGTTCTTAATTAATAAAAGATTAATTAAAAAGAAAACAAGTTAAAAAGGTTTTACCGTATTCATGGATCAAGAGGGTGAAGAACAAACACGAACAAACACTAATTTAACAAGATCCCAGATCAAAGAAATCACCTTGATGGTGATTGTAGGTGGCGGCACACAAAGGAGAAGGAAAAGGGATTTTAGGTTTTCTTGAAATTCTTCTGTAAAAGTAATTTTGAGTAGTAAAATTACTTAACCCTTCCTTTTAGTAAAATTGACAATGGGCTTGGCCCATTGTCCTTATTTTGGCCGCGGGTAGGGACTCCCTTGTGGAGTTCCCGTACCTCGTTTCGTGTCTTGTAATTTCGTACACAATTATGTTTAATTATGTTCGTGTTTTAAATGTTCTCGTTATGTAAATACCCTCCTCTTATATATTTAATTACGCTCGTATTAAGTATCTATACGTAATTAATAATATCTCGTGTTTTAATTACGCTCGTGATCTCGTGATCGTATGTTCGTGATTAATTATTGCTAAATAATTATTACGTGATCGTTCATATAAAATACTTATCGTGTTCTAACACGTACGTAATACATAAACTCCTAATACGTAATCATAATCATGCTATATTAGGAAAGTTTTTAACTAGTACGTACGAACTTAAGGTACTATGCATGGTAAAAGCATGCGGGTTTTACAACTCTTCCCCCTAAAAAGAATAATTCGTCCCCGAATTATAGATAAAGTAAACTGGAATAGAAGAACATACACGAATTCAAAATATGAAATGAGGGTAAGAATCCCGGATAGACTCCTCCGTTTCCCAAGTGGCTTCCCGCTCGGTATGATCCCTCCATAGAATTTTGACGAATGGAATCGTCTTCTTTCTCATGACTCGTTCTTGCCTGTCAAGAACTCGTTCGGGTTCTTCTATAAAAGTGAGATCTTCACGAATCTGTTCCAGTGGATACTGAACCATGTGAAGGGGATGATATTGGTACCCTCTGAGTAAGGACACATGAAACACATTGTGCACATGCGAAAGCTGCGGAGGTAATGCCAATCGGTAAGATACTTCACCGACTCGTTCAATGATATCAAACGGTCCGATGAAACGAGGACTGGGCTTCCCTTTAACCCCGAAGCGTCTAACACCACGTGCCGGCGAAACCTTAAGGAAGACGTGATCTCCTACATTAAAGTGTAAATCCCTACGATGCTTGTCGGCGTAACTCTTTTGACGTGACCGTGCCTCCTGAATCTTCTGTCTAGCTACTGCGATCTTCTCGTTTGTCATCTCTATGATTTCTGGTCCTTCGAGTGTTCGCTCGCCAACCTGATCCCAGCAGATTGGGGCGCGACACTTTCTGCCATACAACATCTCAAATGGAGCACACTTGATGCTCGCTGCCAGCTGTTGTTATACGCAAACTCCACCAAACAGATGTATTCGTCCCAATCACCCGTCCATTCCAACGCACATGACCTCAACATATCTTCCAATGTCTGAATGGTTCGCTCCGACTGTCCGTCCGTTTGAGGATGAAAAGCCGTGCTAAGCTTAAGTTGTGTTCCCCAAGCTTTCTGCAGACTTTTCCAAAAGCGCGAAGTGAATCGAGGATCTCTGTCTGAGACGATGCTGGATGGTGCACCGTGTAGTCTCATGATCTCTCGTCTATACGTATCTGCGAGTTTACTTACCGGATCTTCCTTGCGGATCGGTAAGAAATGAGCTGATTTGGTAAGTCGATCAACGATAACCCAAATTGCATCGTGCTTCCTTTTGGTAGGCGGAAGACCGGTAACAAAATCCATGGTGATTTTATCCCACTTCCACTCTGGAATGTCTAACGGTTGAAGGAGACCGCCAGATCGCTGATGCTCGATCTTAACCTGCTGGCAGGTAAGACATTTGGAGACGTAAGTGGCCACATCCTGCTTCATACCACTCCACCAAAAGTACTGCTTGATGTCATGGTACATTTTAGTTGAACCAGGATGTATCGAGAATGGGGAGCTATGAGCTTCTGCTAGCAAAGCTTCCCGGAGTTCTTGGTCATCAGGAACACAAAGTCTAGTGCCCTGCCATACGATACCATCTGCATCTACTCTGAATTCTGTCTGCTTCTCCAAATTCTGTATTATCGCCCATATTTCTCCGTCATCCTTCTGAGCTTCCTTGATCTTAGATCGTAACTCGGGTTCTACTCTAAGATTAGCCCAGTAACCGTGCTGTCCACGTACCATGATCTCGATGTCTAGTCGCTCCAAGTCTCTTATGATTTCCTCTTCGATTCTAATGCTGTTGATCATTCCGGACTTCCTGCTAAGGGCATCTGCTACTACATTTGCCTTTCCGGGATGATACTGAAGATTAATGTCATAATCCTTCAACAGCACTAACCATCTTCTCTGCCTCATGTTCAATTCACGCTGAGTGAAGATGTACTTCAAGCTCTTGTGATCCGTGAAAATGTCACATGATTCTCCATATAAGTAGTGTCTCCATATCTTCAATGCAAACACAACTGCAGCAAGTTCCAGATCATGCGTGGGGTAATTCTCTTCATAAGGCTTAAGCTGCCGTGAAGCGTACGCGATCACTTTCCCATGTTGCATGAGAACATAGCCAAGTCCCTTCCCCGATGCATCGCTGTAGATTTGAAATCCACCCGTACCAGATGGTAGAGTAAGAATAGGTGCAGATACTAGCTTCTGCTTCAGGTCTTCAAAGCTCTTCTCTCGATCTTCAGTCCAGACGAATTTTTCCCCTTTCCGCATCAGTTCGGTCAATGGTAGTGCTAAGCGGGAAAAGTTCTCCACGAACCTACGGTAGTAGCCAGCTAAGCCTAAGAAACTGCGGACTTCTGTCGCTGATTTCAGCCTCGGACACTTAGTGATGGCCTCAACCTTCGCTGGATCCATAGTGATTCCTTCTGCTGATACAATGTGACCAAAGAATGCCACCTTGTCTAACCAGAACTCACACTTGGAGAATTTAACATACAGCTGCTTCTGGCGAAGAATCTGTAGTATTGTACGAAGATGGTCTTCGTGTTCCTCCTTGGATTTTGAGAAAATCAGGATGTCATCGATGAAGACAATGACGAATTTGTCCAGAAATTCATGGAAGATTCTGTTCATCAGATCCATGAACACTGCTGGAGCATTTGTCAGGCCAAATGGCATAACTACAAACTCGTAGTGGCCATAACGAGTACGAAAAGCAGTCTTAGCAATATCCTGCTCCTTGACTCGTAACTGATGATAGCCTGACCTAAGATCGATCTTGGAGAAGTGTTTGGCCCCTTGGAGTTGGTCAAACAGATCGTCAATGCGTGGCAGTGGATACCTATTCCGAATGGTAATCTTGTTGAGCTCGCGATAGTCTATGCAAAGACGCATACTGCCATCCTTCTTCTTAACAAACAAAACCGGTGCGCCCCATGGAGATGCGCTCGGTCGAATAAAACCTCGTTCAAGAAGTTCTTGCAGTTGATCCTTCAGCTCCTTCAACTCTATGGGAGCCATGCGATAAGGAGCCTTGGAGATTGGTTCAGCTCCTGGAACCAGCTCTATACTGAATTCCACTTCTCGTGCAGGTGGTATGCCCGGAAGTTCTGCTGGAAATACGTCTTGGAATTCCGACACTATTGGTTGATCCTGAATTGATGGAGATTCAGCATCCATGTCGTGAACCGTAGCTAGATAACCCTTGCAGCCATGTGACAGTAGTGCACGCATTTGCAGGGTGGATATGATTTGTACAGACCGTCCGGGTATGAACCCATTATGAATGTACTCTGGTGCATTGACATCACCGAAGATAACTCGATATGAATGGTAGTCTATAGTAGCATGATATTTGGATAGCCAATCCATGCCCAAAATCATGTCGAAGTCATTCATGTCCAGCGGAAGTGCGTCGACAGGTCGAACCTTATCATCAAATTCTAGGGGAAGACTCTTGTATACATGGGTGATTAACACAGAGTCCCTCAAAGGCGTGGAAATAGTAAGCCTATTTTCTAGTGGCAAGGGAGGCATCCTAATGTTCTTAGCATAAGCAGTAGAAATAACCGAGTGAGTAGCACCCGTATCGAAAAGAACACATGCAGCGCGACCATACATATATAAGATTCCAGTGATGGTACCTGTAGACTTGTTGGCCTGGTCTCGAGATGTCGTGTAGACACGCCCGGCAGTAGGAGGCGGCTTGGTATCAGCATGTCCTGATGTACCCTCCATCTCGCCCTTACGGCAATCCTTCATAATATGGCCAGGAAGACCACACTTGAAGCACGCATCAGTATTACGGCGACATGGTCCTGGGTGCTTACGGTGGCAAGTAGAGCAAAGAGGATGAGTGTATCCTCCAGCAGGTGCTCTGGCTGGCAGAGGACCTGATAAAACATTTTACATGAGACATAATAGTTGGGTACAAAGGACAAAGCGGGTAATCGTAAGATTGAATACTAATGATAGCTGGACGGCTAGGCTGCGAACCTCTCTGGTTCTGGTCCCTACTGTTTCCATGGTTCCTGGTAGAATTTTGCTAGAGTTTCAGAATATGAGTTATAACATAAAACATAAGGAATTTCGTAAGTATTAGGACCTGCTGTTGCTGGATTGCCCGGCGTTGTTACGGTAATTGTCATTACCGCCACGCCTATCCGTAGCAGATCGGTCATTAGTCTGACCGTTTCCCTTGGGCTGATGAGGCTGCTGCTGAGTAGCCGGCTGAGACCGGTCCCCAGTTTTCTGCCTGGAAGATACAGTTTAAGAGATGAATAATTGACATATGGAAAGATATACGGATTGAGCACCGCTTGAATACGAAGGTTTACCTCTTGTCGGGTCTTTCAGCTTCCCCGAACTCATCCCTCTCCTGCAGCATCTCCAGTTTCCGTGCTGCATCGGCCACTTGTGCTACAGTATTGAACGTAGCACACACCAGATTGTTTGCGACCGATGTGCGAAGAGCCCATCTGAAGTGATATGCCTGCTCTTCAGGAGTACCTGTTGCCGCACCAAGGAAACCAGCCAAGCGAAGAAAGCGCTGCATAAACTCATTGCTATTCTCCCCAGCCCTCTGACGGATCCCATGGTACTCTCTCTTGAGTTTGTCCTGCTCAGCCTTGGGGAAAGAACTGCTCCATCACCCTGTCCTTGAACTGAGCCCAAGTCAAACCAGCAACCCACTCATCACCACCTTTAGATTGCATCAAAGCTAACCACCAGTTGAGTACATCGCCTTCGAACCGATAGCATGCCAACCTCGCCTTGTATGCGGGGTCACAACCCATAGCGTTGAAGATCTTCTCGATGTGAGCCAACCAGCTTTCAGCATCGCTGGGGCTATCTGTCTTCTCAAAAGCTCGAGGGCGGAGCTTGTTGAATCTCTCCAGCCATACTGCTAATGTCACTGGAGGAGAAGGAGGAGGTGGCTGATTGTGCTGCTGCTGATTGTTGGCAGCTTGAACATCAGCCCAGATGTCATTCCTCAGTTGAGGAAGCAAGGCTTGCATGGCAGCCTGAATTGCAGCATGGAGCTGCTCCTGCTCGCGTGTGAGAACCATCTGACAGTATAACATAAAACATATGATTAACAGCTCAAAACATAAAATATAAAATATATACATGAAAAAAATTTATACTAAAAATTTCACGAGAAAAATTTTATGCAAGAAAATTTTTGTATGAATGCATGATGCAGTTTTATGAAAACTTTGTATGCTCGAGAGTGAACGCCTCTGGTCAGTTCACCCAAAACAAAAGACATAGCGAGGGGACGCCTATGGGTCGGTCCCAAATCTAAAAGTTTCGATAAAACACATGCGACTAAATAGGGCCAGTCCTGTACCAACCATTACTTAGTCAAAAACCATGTAACAATGACATATATATGTATGCTTAAAAATGATGAATGCATGAAAACAACTGTCAGTTCTAGGAAGACCGTAGTGACTACCCACTAATCACAGGTCATATTTGAGAGCCTACAGGTCGAAGCCTTGGCTCTGATACCATAATTGTAACACCCCAGTTTGGAAATGGAAATATCACAGTAATTATGGCGTGTCATCAAAGCATACAAGGTAAAATGTCTAAACATTACTTGACCATATAAAGGAAAATACCGGAATCAAACATCGGTAGTCCAAAAGTAAAGCTCATAACACACAAACATAGTATAGTAAAGGAAAAGGACGAAACAATGTCCAAAGCATAAGTATCATAAAGAAAGGAAATGCATAATGTAAAGAAGGCTAGACAGCTTCCAGTCCATATGCACGTACTCTTAGTGTCTACGAGCGTCCCTGAGTACCTGCCGTTTTGGGAACATA
Source organism: Glebionis coronaria (assembly GCA_025667525.1). Lineage (NCBI taxonomy): Eukaryota > Viridiplantae > Streptophyta > Magnoliopsida > Asterales > Asteraceae > Glebionis > Glebionis coronaria. The sequence goes on from CM046875.1 coordinate 112,075,953, forward strand.
GAAAAGGAAAACGGCTGAGCAATACGCTCAGTGCACGGATGTACAATAAAGCATGAATAGGATAAGCATATAACATAATAACAGCGGAAGAAACTAAGTCCCGAGTAACCTGGTTAAGTCTTAATAAAACTGGTTTTATAGTTTGAAAGTCTTATGTTTATCTTATAAAAACTGTTTGTCATATTTTACCATTTAGCCAATATAGGTCATGAATATCCACCGTGCATGAATAATTGGAGGGGTGACCTCATCATGCAAATTAGAGGGGCTGCCTCTAATTTAATATACTGGTTTTATGGGTAGGAGGGATCAGCTCCTTGTGAAGGATGCAAGGCACACACCACATTCACCATGTAATCCTGAATAAAAACGTGTAACTAGGATGCACCCATACGCCCCACATGATAAATATAAATAAATGGCCAAAAGCTGAAGGGACGCCACGAGCAATCACTCCGCCGAGGTGAAGTCATAACATCAGTGCCTCTAATGTTATGGTTATGGTACCTCTATAACTAGGTGAAACTGGTCATGCATGTATATGGCTATAGGTAATCATATTTAAACATAAGCAATCAAACTCATACTTATACTACGGGAAAACAGTTGGCTGCATACGGGGAAATCCTAATAAGGAAAGAATGTCCATACTGAAAGGACGGGAATCCGTACCTTATGTCCAGTGAACGAGAATGATGAACTGCGAGAATCCTACTTCCGAAACACTAGTGCTACATAAATACGTACATGAAATAAGTATCTGCTTACTACATACATAGCTGGTTTTATATCATGTCTTAGCTTATTTTATGTGTTCTTACCATTATACACTGTTTAAAGCCTTAAACTGTGTTAAATCATATATTCTGATCAATCTGATTAAGTATTTCTGATATTTCATGTGTTATTATACTTACTGTGTAATAATAAGTAACTTTCCAAAAATAGCAGGTTTTCTAAAATAGAAAGTTTCCAAAAATAGAAAGTTTCCAAAAATATAAAGTTTCTAAAAATAGAAAGTTACCAAAAATAGAAAGTTTCCAAAAATAGAAAGTTTCCAAAAATAGAAATTTTCCAAAAATAGAAAGTTTCCATAATTAGAAATAAGCTGGTTAAATAAGCTAAGTAAATCAGCCTAAGTGTTTCCATGATTATATTCTAAGTCATATGATATATTATATAGTTTAATAATTATTTCATGTAATTTAATTAAACTATAGGTTATAATATTTAATTAAAGTATGACATGTTTTTAATTAAATATATTAAATACTTAGGTTAAAATATGTATTATTAAATAATAATAATATAACCTAAGTCATGTTTAATTAATTAATTATATCCATGGTTTTTAAAATAATTAATTAATTATAAGTCTTAATAATATAAATACTTAGGTTAAAATAATTCATGTTTATTAATAATTAGTTAACCTAAGTCATGTTATTAAATTAATTACATCTTATTAATTTAATTCTTAACATATGTTTATAACATAAACAACTAACATAATCATGATCCGGATCTAAGCTTAAAAACATGCACCAGATATGAAACAAAATCGTACCCCGAACCAAAACGGGGTACCCCTCTTGCTGCCGTGGGACCCAAACGCACCAACCAAGACCAAAAAGGTCTTGGTGGTGGTCGGCTAAAACAAAACGAACCCCCTTGGGGTCGGTTGTTCCTTGCGGCCCAAAACAAACACCCTTTAGATCAACCCTTTTGATTAATTAAAGATCAAAACATGTTAGATCTAGGTTTAATTAATGTGTTTATATAAAAACATCACATGTTCTTAATTAATAAAAGATTAATTAAAAAGAAAACAAGTTAAAAAGGTTTTACCGTATTCGTGGATCAAGAGGGTGAAGAACAAACACGAACAAACACTAATTTAACAAGATCCAAGATCAAAGAAATCACCTTGATGGTGATTGTAGGTGGCGTCACACAAAGGAGAAGGAAAAGAGATTTTAGTTTTTCTTGAAATTCTTCTGTAAAAGTAATTTCGAGTAGTAAAATTACTTAACCCTTCCTTTTAGTAAAACTGACAATGGGCTTGGCCCATTGTCCTTATTTTGGCCGCGGGTAGGGACTCCCTTGTGGAGTTCCCGTACCTCGTTTCGTGTCTTGTAATTTCGTACACATTTATGTTTAATTATGTTCGTGTTTTAAATGTTCTCGTTACGTAAATACCCTACTCTTATATATTTAATTACGCTCGTATTAAGTATATATACGTAATTAATAATATTTCGTGTTTTAATTACGCTCGTGATCTCGTGATCGTATGTTCGTGATTAATTATTGCTAAATAATTATTACGTGGTCGTTCATATAAAATACTTATCGTGTTCTAACACGTACGTAATACATAAACTCCTAATACGTAATCATAATCATGCTATATTAGGAAAGTTTTTAACTAGTACGTACGAACTTAAGGTACTATGCATGGTAAAAGCATGCGGGTTTTACACATTGACTCTCGAGTTGTTCCTTGAAGAAGTAGAGGAATCCCAGTTTTTGTGGTGAGTAGTCATGTTCTCAATTAGCTCTCTAAACTCCTCGGGTCTCCTTTTCATAAATGTGCCACCGGCGGCTGCATTAATCGTATCACGATCACGAAAAGTCAATCCGTTGTAGAAAGTATCAATCAATGTGACTGGAAGCATGTTGTGGTTTGGACAACGATCAATCAAGACATTATATCTCTCCCAAGCATCAAAAAGAGATTCATCGGGATCTTGCATGAACCCGTTGATTTGATTGCGAAGGCTCGTGACCATGGATGGTGGAAAGTAGCGCGACAAAAAGCGTTGAGTCATGTCATCCCAAGTATGAATTGAATTCTTCGCGAGACGATAAACCATTTCTCGGCATGATGCGATAAAGTACGTGGGAAGAGTTGCAGGCGAAGAACATCCATTGTGGCACCAGGCACCTTCATGCTTTGGGTGATTGTAATGAACTTGTCGAGGTGTTTGTTGGCATCATCATCAGGCAATCCACGGAATGGGTTAGTTTGCACTTGCTGAATCATGTGGTGCTTCAACGAAAACTCAGGAGCGTTGATTTGCATCGGCGCAATCGGTCCTCCTCGTCCAAACATGGTAGGTTGACAAATCTCCTCCATTGTCCGAAGATCGGGCTGTGGAAGAACATTGTTGTTATTATTGAGGTGCGATGGATGATTATTGTTGTTAACACCTGACATAGCTAAATCTTCTTGAGTCTCGGGCTCTTGATAATTAGAAGATCTAGTACGCATACACCTGAAAATGCAAAAGAAAAAGAAACCAAACACAAAGATAATATATATACACAATAAAGATAAAATCTTTTTGGATTTTTGAAATTTTTAATTTTTATGTATTTTTATCAATTTTTAATTTTTATGATTTTTTGAATTTTTTTTTTTAATTTTTTATGCAAGAAAAATAACGCTCACAAGTGAACGGATCCCAAAAAGCAACGCGTGTCTCACAGAAAACCGTTAATCTTTACGAAAAGAGCCGGCAGCGGCGCCATTTTAATGTAGAGATTTTGCTAGGTTCAATTGTTCGTTTCTCGGTATCTTAACGAATTGATTTCCGGCTTAAAGTATGACTCTATTGTTCTTGGTGAAACAAATATTTTTGGTTGTTTTTAAATAAATGTGCAAAACAATTAAAGTAAATGACTTGAAAGTAAATCTAAAACTAATTTAAAAGTAAAGGGCAAATATTTAAAACGTGACTAAAATTAAAAGGCACTAAAGTAAACAACGCAAACTTAAATCTATCTCAGGCAATCTTAAAACGCAACTAAAACTTAAACTAAGGCAAGGCTAAAATAAATCTAAGGCAAAGAATCTTAAAGTGCGACTAGGAAAAAGGCGGGAAAAATAAAGCTTGAAAATAAAATTTAAAAACAGAAACTAAAAAGAACCTGAATACAGCTCATTCGGAATAATCCTTCGTTCGGAACAATCACTCATCCGGAATGTCACCTTCGTTTGGAATGATTTTTCTTCGCTCGGAATATTACCAAAATCCTTGATCCAAAACAAATTGATCTGAATATGTCACTTATCCAAAACAATCCTTCGTTCGGAACTTTGCTGATTCGGAACTTCTTGAAAGAAATCCTTGATTCGGAAGTCTTGGTTCGGAAGATGCTGATTCGGAACTCTTCCGAATGAATTGCTTGATTCGGAAGTTCTTGAGTTCCGAATGAACCCTCCTTGACTCGGAAGTTCTTGAGTTCCGAATGAACCCTCCTTGACTCGGAAGTTCTTGATCCGGAACTTTTCGTTCGGAAGTCTTTGATTCGGAACTCTTCCGAATGAAGCTTGATTTGGAACTTTTGCTCGTTCGGAAGTTTTGATCCTGAACTTCTTGATTCGGAAGTTTCCTTGATTCGGACCTTCTTAACCCCAAGCCTTCGTTCGGAACTTCTTGGTTCGGAACTTTTGAATGTTCCGAATGAAGCTCAAATCCTTGGTTCTGAAGATCTTGATTCGGAAGTCTTTATTCGGAACTCTTCCGAGTGAAGCTTGATTCGGAACTTCTTGGGAATGATCAGATACAGAAACAAACACCCCCGAAGAACAAGGGATTACAGTAACAACGAATTTAACCACAAATTAATCAAAATCAAACAAAAGTGTTGGGCCAATGAAAGTTTTAACTATGGCCCTGTCTAGATTTGTTTAAATTAGACTAAGTGTTGAAAGGTCGCTGAGAGGACCAGCGACAGAGACTAGACCAGTGGAAGGCAAAGCCTCAGCTGGCACACCAGGATCATTCAAGTCAAAGACAACGTCAGAGAAGTCGAAGACAATCTGAAGTCAGACTCACCAGCGATTATGGATAGCTGGGATGTCAAAGGAATGCACTGGTGTTCAAGGATCTCTGAGTTGACAACACTCAGAGATCACTTAAGAACCCTAGAGACTTGGATCAAGCAAAGCTTATCCAACCCCTTATAGTTTAGGCGGGAGAATCTTACAAGTGTTTTGAGCGGGACAAAACAAGAGATTCAAAGTCAATGCCTAGTACGACCTAGTGGGACAAAGGTGAACAGTTGGCAGAACTGTTTACCTAAAGTAGTTAAAGGCATGTCTCGATTTGGACATGCATTTAATACGTTGTACTCTTCCATTCAGAAGAGGACACGTATCAACTACCCCCACTAAGGATACAACCTCGTACCACTATAAATAGGGGATGAGAAAGAAGTTAAGATTCAACCCTTGTGCTTGGAATCTTTATCTAAGTTCTTTCTCCCACTTGAACCACTGAGGCCTCAGCTGTCCATCAGCGACTCGTTGGTTCACTTGTAAACTTGAGTCTCGAATCAAGTTTACTTGTTCTAGGGTTCATTTCTTGTTGTTATTCAACAGGTGTATTCATAACACTTTGTAATACTTTGTTGATAATAGTTAATAAAGGATTACTCGTTTGAAAAGTATATCTATTGTGTGTTATTGTTTTCGTGTCTTAGTTTCAACAATTGTTGTATTTTGGGACTTTCAATTGGTATCAGAGCGGTTTGATTTATAAAACTTTTCAAAAACCGTTCTTGTTTTTAAAATCAAGATCCAAATATGACTGAAACTATACCACCCATCCCACCACCATTTGGTCAATCAAACCAAGCAAATACTTCCACAAACGCGCCAGCCACCACATCCACTACCATGCCTACACCTGTTGTAAGCACTGGTGTGAATGAGGATGATCTTCCACAGCTTCTTGATAATCGTGGAGGGTCACATGTGTCTAATGTGCCAGCGTTTGATGAAGAAGATTTCTCAAGTTGGAAAAGTGAATTTCTTATATACTTAGATGGCTTAGAACCCTTCTTGTTTGAAATCTTAGAAAATGGTCCTTACGTACCACTGGCTATTACCTCTACACCAGAAAGACCCATTAAGAAACCTGTTAAGCAATGGTCTCCCGCTGATAGACGTTTGGCCAACCAGGACAAGAGACTTAAGAGTATCATAGTCTCTTGCCTACCCAAGAACATCATGAAGTCCATTATCAAATGCAATACCGCACAAGAAATGTGGACTGAGTTGGTTCTAGGGTATGAAGGACCAGAAGAGACCAAAGAGACCAAAATCCAAGCTTTAAGACTTAAGTTTAACGCTTTTAAAGCCCTAGAAACTGAGACTGTTTCTCAAACTTACACTAGACTTAAGATCTTGCTGAATGATTTAGGTAACAATGGTGTTGTTCTACCCAAGGCTGAGGTTAATGCCACATTTGTCAATAGTCTGCCTAGGAAATGGCTTAGCCTTAACCAAACCCTGAGAGCAAATAATGCCATAAAGAATGATACTCTTGCTCAACTATTTGGTAGATACAATTATGAGGAAGGACTGATTGACTCTATTTACAAATCAGAGACTGATAGGTTTACTTCTCCTATATCTGGGTCAAAAGCTCTTGTTGCTAACCACTCTTTTCAGGATAGTGACTCTGACGTGGAAGAAGACACAAGAAGTAGTCAAGAATTCCTTGATGAATTACATGCTGAATTCCATGACAGAGCCCTCTTAGCTGACCAGAAGAGATACTACAAAAGATCTGGTAGAGTTGGAGCTGCCAAGATTGACAAATCCAAAGTGTCATGTTACACTTGTGGAAAGACTGGTCATTTCCAAAAGGACTGCTGGTCAAACAAGACATCTTCTCCCAGCTTTCCATCATCCAGCAAAACCAACAGCAAAAAGAAGTTCTCTTCCTCACCTTTCAAGCAATCCTCTCTCAGTGACTCTGAGGGTAAAAAGGACTACAAGGTAAAATACAAGGCCTTGAAAGCTGAGCTGATTAAACTCAACCAGAAAGCTGATGATGCAGCCAAGAAGAAAGATAACAAAAAGACTGAAAAAGGTCTGATAGCTGCTTCTTTTGACTGGGATGATGAACCCCTCACCTCTGAGGATGAAGGAACCACTACCGTCAGAGCCTTCATGGCTGTTGCTGATGAAGAACCAGCAGTCGGTAAAAGTGAGGCAAGATCAGGCCAATGGGTGGACATCACCATGAAAAAGGTACAAAGATTACTTTCTATGCCTGAAGGTCCTGACAGAGACCATGTCAGTGACTATACCTTTGTTGACCTCCATTTTGTTGAAGAACAAAGAAAAAATCTGTTAAATAAGTTTCTAAATCTTAAAACAGAACTGAATCTTTGCCAATCTGAACTGGCTAATCTTAAACCTTTTGTGAACATTGCTAATCAACTTCAAAATGAGGTCAGCAAGTTGTCCATTGAAAATGAATCTTTGACTGACGAAAACGCTGATTTGAGAAAAACCATTAAAAAATGGAACCTTGGCCAGTCCACTGTGGAAGAAATAGTTGCTGAAGCCATTCCAGGAGATGTGGTTCAAGCCATAGGGGGTAAGGGTAGGTTCAAAAACCACATTCCTGTGCCCAGTGTTAAATTTGTCCCATCAGAAGTCACTTCTCCTCACTCCACCTCTGTGGTTGAGAAGGACTCTGACAAAGAATCTGACGCATCAGCTACTCCCAAGCTTGCTGGTGCTAACCCATCAGATTCCTTGCTTGGCCCAAAACCAGTTCTCAAAACCTCTGGGAACCTCACTTCCAAAGTTGCTGATAAAGCACACAAGAAGGTTTATGTGGCCAAAAACACTGACATACCCACCTCTTCCCCCGAAGAGTTATCTCCCACCAAGAAACTTCTCCTCACCCTGATGGAAGAGGTAAAAGGGTTGAAAGAAAAAATCAACCCCAAGGATAACAGTCCTTCTGTTAACTCCCTTGGTGAAAGCTCCAGCAGCTCAAAGGGGAGAACGTCTTTCATGCCTTGCAAACACTGTGGGTTCAAAAATCATTCCTCAGATGATTGTTCCAAGAGACCCAAGTGTATCACATGTGAGTCCACTGAACACTCTTCTAGAGAGCATGAGGAGATCATCGCTGTTCAGAGAACTCGAACACAGCTTAGATCTAAAACCCCTCACAGGCCCTCTAGAAGACCTGAGCAACCAAAATCCAGAGAAAGTTCTCAGGGATACAGGCCTAATCCTCCCTGCAAATATTGTGGTTTTTATGACCACCACTCTGATGAGTGTGAACATTACCCTGGTTGTGACATCTGTGGCAGCATGCGACATGAAACCAGGGATTGCAACCAAAGAGGGGGAGAAAGGCCCAGAAGACCCAATGTCGCCAGTCAGCGACAGCATGGACCCACTGGAAAGTGGGTTCATCATAGAAACTAATCTGGTTTGTTATATCTATGCATGCATACCTAAAGAAATCTGTTTGGTATTTGGATAGCGGGTGCTCCAGACACATGACAGGAATTAAACAATATCTGCATAGATATAAGAAGGAGCCTGGTCCAAAAGTAGTCTTTGGGGATGACTCCTCAGGGGCCACTGAAGGATATGGCTCAGTGGATTGCAATGGAATTACCTTCACAAGGGTCGCCTATGTAAATGGTTTGAAGCACAACCTTATTAGCATCAGTCAACTCTGCGATGCTGGGTTTAAGGTTCTGTTCACAAAGACCCAAGGAACTATCTTCAATCAGGACGATGATGTCGTTCTAATTGCACCCAGAAGAAGGGATGTCTATGTCATTGACATGACGTCATCCCCTGAAGGAGAGAACACCTGTCTCTTTGCCAAAGCATCTGATAGCGAAAATTGGCTCTGGCATAAGAGACTCTCCCATCTCAACTTCAAAAACATCAACAAACTGGCAAAGAATGACTTGGTAGCTGGACTTCCCTCTCTGACCTTCAGCAAGGACAGACCCTGCTCAGCCTGCGAGAAAGGGAAGCATCACAGAGCTTCATTCAAAACAAAACAATCATTCTCCATTAACAAGTGCCTTCATCTTCTTCACATGGACTTGTTTGGACCAGTTAAACCTCAATCCCTCAATCACAACAAATATACCTTGGTCATTGTAGATGAATTCTCCAGATACACATGGGTATTCTTTCTTAAGAGAAAGAGTGATGCTGCTGAAAGAATCATGTCCTTCATCAGAGAAATAGAAAACCTCAATGACTGCAGAGTAAAGGCTATCAGAAGTGACAATGGCACAGAATTCATAAACCATGCCATGGAAGCCTTTTGTGATGAAAAGGGTATATCACAGAACTTCTCAAACCCAGGAACCCCTGAACAAAACGGTGTCGCTGAAAGAAGAAACAGAACACTCATTGAAGCTGCCAGAACGATGCTCAGCGAATCCAGACTTCCTAAACAATTCTGGGGTGAGGCTGTGTACACAGCATGCTACACACAAAACAGATCCATTATTGTGAAGAGACATGGCAAGACCGCTTATGAAGTGTATAGGAAGAGAGCCCCTGATGTAAGCTACTTCCATGTCTTTGGTTGCCCTGTTTTCATTCACAATTACAAAGATCACCTGGGTAAATTTGATGAAAAATCAGATGATGGATTCTTCCTTGGATACTCTCCCACCTCCAGATCTTTCAGAGTATTCAATATTCGCAGGCAAGAACTAGAAGAGTCCATTCATGTCACCTTTAATGAAGCTGACGCTGTCATAACACACACCAACTCAGAGGATTGTGACATTGACTTCAATGAAGTTAAATCTTATCCCAAAGATGATTTCTCAAATCCCAAGGAATCATCTCAAAGTCGTCACAAGGATCTCCCATATGTTCAAGCTTTTGATCCTCACTCCATCTCTTACATCACTCCAGAGACTGTTGGTGTTGAATCTCTTACTCAAATCTCTGAAGAAAATGCTGATCCTATCACTTTGGATATTCAATCAGATGAAGAGATCATGGACGAAGAGATTACATGTGATGAACCTCCATCACTCCCTGAACTTGAAGTGACTCCTGATCCCACAGAGACTCCTGCACCACAATCCAAATGGAGTAGGAACCAAGATATTCTTCTAGTCAATATTCTTGGAGAACCCTCTGAGGGAGTCACCACCAGAGGAAAATTAAAAACTCTGGAAACCGCCTCTGCAAATGAATGCCTGTTTGCAAATTTTCTATCTGAGGATGAACCTAAGAACGTGGCTGCTGCTCTGCTTGATGAAGGCTGGGTTGTTGCCATGCAAGATGAACTCAATCAGATCAAGAGAAACAAGGTGTGGACTCTGGTTAAAGCTCCAGCTGGTAAGCAAGTGGTTGGAACAAAATGGGTCTACAGAAATAAAAGGGATGAAGCTGGTATGATTGTAAAAAACAAGGCTAGGCTCGTGGTGCTGGGATATAACCAATCTGAAGGAATTGATTATGATGAAACCTTCGCACCAGTGGCCAGATTGGAAGCCATCAGAATCTTCCTAGCCTTTGCAGCTTATATGGGTTTCATGGTTTATCAGATGGATGTAAAGAGTGCCTTTCTCAATGGGAAACTTGCAGAGGAAGTATATGTCAGTCAACCCCCAGGGTTTGAAAACAGTGACTACCCAAATCATGTCTGCAGACTTCACAAAGCACTCTATGGGCTGAAACAAGCGCCTAGAGCCTGGTATGAAACTCTCTCAAAATTCCTTCTTGAAAATAAATTTGTCAGAGGTACCATTGACCAAACCTTGTTCACGTATAGGTCCAAGGGTGACGTCATATTAGTACAGATTTATGTGGATGACATAATTTTTGGTTCAACCAATGTTAACTTGAGCAAACAATTTGCCAAACTTATGACCAAAAAATATGAAATGAGCATGATGGGGGAACTAACCTTTTTCTTGGGTTTTCAAATCAAACAAAATTCAAAAGGAATTTCTATTTGTCAAGAAAAGTACGTTAGAGATTTGCTCAAGAAGTATGATCTGTCTGATTGTGCATCAGTGAAATGCCCCATGCTTCCTCCCAACAACTTGGGAGCTGATGACTCAGGGGTCTCTGTCAATGAGACCTTATATAGAGGCATGATTGGGTCACTGATGTATCTCACAGCAAGCAGACCAGACATACAATTCTCCACCTGTCTCTGTGCTAGGTACCAAGCTAACCCCAAGGAATCCCACCTTGTAGCTGTCAAAAGAATTTTCAGGTACTTGAAAGGATCTCCCTCATTGGGTCTCTGGTACCCAAATGGTTCAGGCTTCGACCTTAAAGCTTACTCCGACTCAGATTACGCTGGGTGCTGCCTTGACAGAAAGAGCACCTCTGGTAGCTGTCAAATCCTTGGAGGAAAGTTGGTATGCTGGAGTGCTAAGAAGCAAAACTCTGTGGCTATGTCATCAGCTGAGGCTGAATATGTTGCGGCCGCTGGTTGCTGTGCACAAGTTCTCTGGATGAAGAGTCAGCTGGCTGACTATGGAATTAACTATGAGCAAGTTCCTATATTCTGTGACAACACCAGTGCCATAGCCATCTCCAATAATCCGGTACTTCATTCCAGAACCAAACATATTGACATCAGGTATCACTTTATCAGAGACCATATTCTTAAAGGTGATATTGAGCTACATTTTATACCCACTGAGTACCAGCTCGCTGACATTTTCACTAAGCCGCTGGCTGAGCCAAGTTTTACTAGGCTTGTCGCTGAGCTGGGAATGCTCAATATTGTCAAATAAATCTGATGATAACCTCTGTCTCTGGGCATTTAAGGGAATTGAATGTAACGAGGTAGTTACATCTCAATGGGAATGTTTTTAATCAGATATTAAATTCAAATGATTATCTCTTTATGCCACCAACTTTCCCGCTTTCCAAGGGGACAAGTATACCATGAAAGGTTAAGGGGACCCACGAGTTTCTGAAAAAGGTTAATCTTTGCATTTAATGCTCTTATTGGAAAACGGCTAAACCTTTTAAAACCCTTGACCCTAAATTTTTTTGTGTCACTTTGAAAATCTTCTCTCACACATACCTTCTCATCTTCTCCATTCTCTCACCACCTTCAAACTCACAACAATGGCGTCTTCTTCACCAAACCAAACCTTCGTTGTACAAGCCGCCACTAACGTCGATTTCGAGATCTCAGATGGCAAGATTGCTTTGAATAACTGTGTGGCCCTTCTCGAACACAACAACTCTCTCTACCATCCGTTGTTCCAATTCCTCAAGAACTCCACCATTGGCGAAGCTATCACCAAGGAACCCTCCACTTGTTACTCACAATACCTTCGAGAGTTCTGGTACAGCGCTGAAGTTGATTCATCCTCTTCCCAAATCACCTTCAACCTTTCCACCCATCCACAACCTCTCACCTTTGATTTCACAACCTTTGCCACAGCCATTGGACTCCCTTACAACAACAACATATCAGCTTTACCCACCAGTGCCACAGTAAGAAAAGCTCTGGCCACACTTCAACCTCATGATGATCATGAACAACCCTTCACTGCTGCTGGCTTCCAAAGCAAATCCCTCATTAAGGTCAATTACTTCTCTCCCACATGGAGAACGCTGATGTTGTACATTGTCAAATGTCTGGGAGGTAACACTGGCTCTCACGACCAACTGAATGGCTCCCAACTAGCCATTGCCTACAGCTTAATCTGGGGTCTGGACATTGGAATCGCCCACATACTATACACCGATCTCATTGCCAAGTTGGAAAACAAAGGAAAGAAGACTCGTGGTGCCACCATCTGCTACACCAGATATCTCTCTCTTGTCTTAGAAGATATTCTTGGTGAATCCTACACCAATGATGCCTTACACTCCTTTCCCTCTCATCATATCACCGCTGCATCACTGAAAGCTCCAACTGAAGATGAAGTGCCTCTTACCAGGCATATGATGAAGGTTGCTGGACTACTTGCTGAGGATGATGAGCCCTTGATCCCTCAACCTGAGGTGAATGCTGAAAGTATGGCTGATAAGTCTCTGTCCAAGACCTCTGTGCAATCTACTTCTCAGCCCAAGGTGCTTAAGGAAAAGAAGAAGAAGAGGAAAGACATCCCCCTTTCCTCTGAAACCCCTTCTGTTAATCCTTCCAAGAAGACAAAGACAAAGAAGAACCCATCCCCTTCTCTGGTGGATGTGGTAATAGAGCCCATTGCTGACAAACAACCAGAGTCTAGTGTCTCCATGTCAGCGAAGACGACTAAGATCCCTCTCCACGCTGATATCACTCAGGTATTAGTCTGACCTTTATTTTTCCTCTCAGAGGTCCACATACATTCACTCTCATTATCTGTAGGAGAGAGTGATGTACTTTAGAGTTTGCCTCAACTCTTAGCGTGTCTGTGTCAGCACCTAGACCTTTAGGACTCTCTGTACACTCTTGTCTTCACTAGGAAATGATTCACTTGTGCTTCTAACGCACCCCGATGATCCTTCAACCTCTGGACTGTGCTCTTGGCAAACAACAACCTGAGCACATATAAGTCCCGACCCAGAGTCTCTGCACTTCTCAGTGACTCTGGGTCCCCATCATTAATAAAAGAGTCCCAAAGAATTTATTCTTTTGGAAAGGCTGAATCATCACCCTCAGTCTTTCTAGGGGCAGCGATAAACGGCGACCATTCACCCTCATATTAACTCACAATTAAAAGAGTCCCAGGGAGTAATCCCTCAGGGGGAGCTGGATAATCACACCCAGCTATCCCAGGGGCAGAGAAAGGCGACCATTCCCATATCATTTTCACAATAAAAGAGTCCCAAGGAGAAATCCTTCAGGGGGAGCTGGATAATCACACCCAGCTATCCTAGGGGCAGCGAATGGCGATCCTTCAACACTTTTATTTCACATTAAAAGAGTCCCAAGGAGCAATCCTTCAGGGGGAGCTGGATAATCACACCCAGCTATCCTAGGGGCAGCGAATGGCGATCCTTAACATACCTATTTCACAATTAAAAGAGTCCCAAGGAGAAATCCTTAGGGGGGGCTGGATAATCACACCCAGCTTTCCTAGGGGCAGCGACTGGCGATCTATAACTGCATTATTTTTCACAACTGGTTACTAATAACTCTTATCACAGGCTCACAATCTTCATCAGGAACAACTTAACAGTGATGACTACTTGATTGCTGATGACAATTCCGCTGAAGTTGCCACAATTGATCTTGATGCCCTCTCAGACTTCGAATCTCTGCCTGATGATGAAGTTCTTATTATAGAGGAAGGCCCTTTCACCTCTGACTTTGAGGAAATGAGCACTGATGACTACAACTTGTCCTCCATTGAGCTGACACCGGTCTCTGTCCCCTCCCTTCCTAATGTTCAAGAACTAGCTGCCAAAAGGCTATGGGAACAGAGACTTAGCTCCCCTGCACCTGTTCCATTTCCCACCTTACCAAGTGTCATGGAGCTGGGGGCTAAGCAACAGCTGGAATACCTCCTCTCACGCAAGTCAGCACAAGTCCCACGAATGAAAGATGTACAGGAACTGGCTGCTGAGGCTTTATGGGAAAAGAGAGGGGATATCAGCATCACTAAACCCAAAGTCACAAACGAAGCTCTTCTCTCTGAGATCCAGACCCTGACTCATGCTGCTGAGGAGCTTACTACAAACTTGGAAACCTCACTAACTTCATCAGTGGAGTCTTCCATGACCGCACTGCTTCCGCAACTGCTGACCAACGCTCTGAAGGCACAACTACCTGATCTAATCAACCAGAGTCTTCAGACGTACATACCATCTGCTCTAACCTCAGCGGTCAAGGCAAATGTTGCAGCCATAGCTCAGGCTGCTGAACCCTCAAGACTTCTTCTTCAGGAACTTCTCCAAGGTGAACTCAAGGAAATTTGCATATTTGTTCACCAGGAGTTCCTTCGCTTCAATAAGGCAGGTTCAGGCAGAGCACCTGCTGGGGCTATGCCTGAGGGGGAGAAGTCTGCCTCCTCTTCTGAAGAAGAAGCTGATGATGATGTTGTATCTACGGGGGAGCAGCAGAAGAAAAAACCTACACCTGAAATACCAACACCCACTCCACTGAGATCCTTCAAACCTGCTGCTGATTCTGTGAAAGATAAAGGTAAAGGGATTGCAGTTGAGCAACCTGAAATTACCCTACACTCCCTTCAAGCTGAAGGTGCATCCAAACCCTCCAAAAACTCTGAGCTCAACAAATTCAAAAGCGCTGATGAACCACCACTCACCCCAGAGCAAGCCAAAGCCCAAATCCTTGAACATCAAAGGTTAGCAAATATCAGGGCTGCTGAACTAAGGAGCAAAGAAGCTCTGGACAAGCTCTCTCCCTCTGCTAAGAAAGCTCAACTGGCTAAACTCAAGGAACTGGAGGTTAAGAGGAACAACCTCTTAACAGAATATCAAAGGCTGGTCAACCAGAGATCTGAACCAGGTCGTATCACCAAGTACACATGCTTCACCAACAAAGACAAAAAGGTGGTAATGACTATCTATAGGGAGAATGACATGCAGAATTATAAAGTCTCCAGCGACTTCAAGCTCAGAGATCTGAGCCTCTCTGAGTGGTTGGAAATACTATCTCTTGCCCAAAAGAAGACTGGGCCTGGTCCTGCCCAAATGATGAAAAACATTCAAGCAAAACTCAATTGGGTAAGAGATACTGCAAAGAAGCTGAAGGTACCCCTACCTCCACAGCTTTCCACTCAATCATCTTCTCAGACACAAAGAAAGAGGAAAACACCAATGGGGCCTCTGACAGAAAGGTTGGTCACTGAAGATGTAGTGGTCGATGGGATGCTCAGAAACTTGGTCCTTCCCAAGGAAATCACCAAACCCATAGAAGGCCAAGTTTACACTGAGCCAGAGGTAGGTATGGTATTTATGAATGGTAACTGTGATTATGCTTTTCAGCGCTTAAATGAGCTACCTCTGGCATCAACCGTTCAGCTAATCAGACTCAAGCAGGGCATCCTAAGGAATTGCAAAGAAGCTGATGAGTTCGATTTTGAAATTGAACTTGTCATTAACTCTAGGAGTGACAAAGTCGAAGCCCAGAGAATTTGTGATCAAAGTCTTGATCGCTGAAGAACCTATTTGTTTTGTTTATGTTTTCACCTTAGGGTGCTGTTGTAATAGACTAGGTTCATTCTGTTTAATAAAACCTTGAGGTATGTTTGTTAAATTATGTGTAAGAAGAAGCTGTATACTCACTTACAATAATTTTAGACTTAGTATAATTTATAAACAAATAGGGGGAGATTGTTGGGCCAATGAAAGTTTTAACTATGGCCCTGTCTAGATTTGTTTAAATTAGACTAAGTGTTGAAAGGTCGCTGAGAGGACCAGCGACAGAGACTAGACCAGTGGAAGGCAAAGCCTCAGCTGGCACACCAGGATCATTCAAGTCAAAGACAACGTCAGAGAAGTCGAAGACAATCTGAAGTCAGACTCACCAGCGATTATGGATAGCTGGGATGTCAAAGGAATGCACTGGTGTTCAAGGATCTCTGAGTTGACAACACTCAGAGATCACTTAAGAACCCTAGAGACTTGGATCAAGCAAAGCTTATCCAACCCCTTATAGTTTAGGCGGGAGAATCTTACAAGTGTTTTGAGCGGGACAAAACAAGAGATTCAAAGTCAATGCCTAGTACGACCTAGTGGGACAAAGGTGAACAGTTGGCAGAACTGTTTACCTAAAGTAGTTAAAGGCATGTCTCGATTTGGACATGCATTTAATACGTTGTACTCTTCCATTCAGAAGAGGACACGTATCAACTACCCCCACTAAGGATACAACCTCGTACCACTATAAATAGGGGATGAGAAAGAAGTTAAGATTCAACCCTTGTGCTTGGAATCTTTATCTAAGTTCTTTCTCCCACTTGAACCACTGAGGCCTCAGCTGTCCATCAGCGACTCGTTGGTTCACTTGTAAACTTGAGTCTCGAATCAAGTTTACTTGTTCTAGGGTTCATTTCTTGTTGTTATTCAACAGGTGTATTCATAACACTTTGTAATACTTTGTTGATAATAGTTAATAAAGGATTACTCGTTTGAAAAGTATATCTATTGTGTGTTATTGTTTTCGTGTCTTAGTTTCAACAATTGTTGTATTTTGGGACTTTCAAAAAGATTTAACCAAACTAATAACAAAACAACAAATAATCATAAACAAACAATCTATATCAATAAAACCAACAAATCTAACCACAATAATCAAAACCCACTTTGATCAAAATAAAAACATGAACATGAACACAAACATAAACATAAAAATCAAAGATTAAGAAAGGTAGATAAGAGATTAACAAGATAAAGTAAAGATTGACAAGGATTAAATGAAAACTTACTTGAAATTAAAGGAATTTAAGGTGCAAGACAAGGTATTTAAATTTGACAAGTATTTAAATGTGCATAAATTTAAATGTGCAGGAAAGTAAATGTGGAAGACTAATTGTCACACTTAGCCAACAAAGAAAATAATTAACTAGCTTAATCTATATATAGGGGAGGATTAGGAAGCTTCCTCCCCTCCTTCCTTTTCTCTTAATTGCAAGATTAAGTCCTTCCTTCTTTAATCTTCATTAATTGCACCATTAGTCCTTTATTCTTCTAATCTTCTTTAAACTTGGACTCTAATGACTTGTGGCTCGGGATTTCTTTTGAACTCGTCTTTTAATTCTTCAATAAAATAGACTTGAGTTCCTCGGCTTTTAGTAAACTTCCGTCTTTTGACTTTTTCTTCGATAAATCTTCAGAATTGGTCTTGGACTTCCGTTCTTTTTGCACTCTTGACTTCTCGACTTCATCTTTCATATTTTTCTTCAATAAAAGCCCGTGAATGCCGTATTTTCTCCACTTTTCACCTTTTCGTCCTAAATCACAACAAAAACACAAACCACGCATAATTTCGACATAAAAGACATAAAATACACGTTTTGGCTCGGTTATTATTGTAATTAAGTGGTAAAGAGGATGGGTGTTTACACACCTATCAGGATCCCACGCTGTTCATTCAAAAACGAGGTAAAGATATGATTATGGTACAAATATATGTTGATGATATTATATTTGCTGCCTCGACCCAAACCTTATCCGACGAATTTGGGACGCTCATGTCTTCCAAGTTTAAGATGTCAATGATGGGCAATGTATCATTCTTCTTAGGTCTTTAGATATCTCAGAGTCCTAGAGGCATCTTTATCAATCAATCCAAGTATGCCCTTGAATCGCTTAAGAAATATAAGATGGAATCTTGCGACCCTGTGGATACTCCAATGGTGGACCGAACTAAGCTTGATGCAGATCCACATGGAGTTTCCGTTGATCCGACACTTTATCGTGGAATGATCGGTACTCTTCTGTATATCACAGCTAGTCGACCTGATCTTCAGTTTGCTATATGTATGTGTGCTCGGTATCAAACTCGGCCTACTGAGTTACACTTAGCCACTATGAAACGGATCTTTCGGTATCTTAAAGGAACCATTAATCGGGGACTTTGGTATTCGAAGGACTCTTCGATTGCACTTATGGTATATGTAGATGCGGATCATGCGGGTTTTCAAGATACAAGGCGTAGCACGAGTGGAACTTTGCAACTACTAGGAGATCGACTAATCAGTTGGGCATCGAAAAGGCAGAAAAGCGCTACAATTTCAAGTACGGAAGCAGAATACATAGCTATGTCCGGTTGCTGTGCTCAAATTCTTTGGATGAGATCGCAATTAACTGACTATGGTCTAGGTTTCAATAAGATTCCGATGTACTGTGACAACAAGAGTGCAATTTCCTTATGCTGCAACAACGTTCAATTCTCCCGGTCGAAGCATATTGACATTCGCTACCACTTTATCAAGGAGCAAGTGGAAAATGGAGTAATCGAGCTTTACTTTGTCCGATCTGAGTATCAATTGGCGGATATTTTCATGAAGGCTTTAGATCGCGCTCGAATTGAATTTTTGGCCGACAAGCTTGGAATGAGAACCTTCTTGCCTGAGACTCATTGGCAGATGAAGCGAAAGAATAGTGATGGTAAACTATTCTCCCTATCCTTGGTGATCATCTGTATATATTGTCTATATTTTTATCCACAAAAGCAAAATACAAAAATATAAAACCATATAAAAACCATAAAAATTGAAAATCCAGAAAAATCCAAAAATACTTTTACTTTATTCTTCGAAGGCATGTCTTTTGGTACGATAATATTTACGGCCTTAGAAATGTTGATTAATATCGACACGACGCCATAAATAGAGTTCGTACAAAAGTTGTAAATATTTCATAAAACATGCCTATATGGCTTGTAGTTATTTCTGACTGCAACCCGGTTTTCACATTAAAGTCAAGTATTTCTTATGAAAGTTTTGGCTCACAACGGGAATTAATTTTCTCGGTTACTTTAAAACCTTGTAAGGGATCAAGTTTACTTTATAACTTGGTCTAACACTACTCTATGTACGCCTCAGTGCATTTATTTGTTAAAACAAGAGAAGTCTTGTTTTTATGAAGCTATCATCTCTACAACCATAGCAATCTACAATTGGTATCTACATACTCGACGATGCGACTACTCAACCGACGACTATAGCTCTTTCAATAGAACACGGGTCAACAATTGATGGGGAGCATATGTCAAGCATTCAGAATCTTCGATGCCGAACGTGCCAAGTTCACAAGTTGGTGTCAAGACAACAGTACCAATCGTACATGTAGTGTCAAGAGATGACTTCAGACGTGATGAGGTGACCAACATATGCTGACAAGAACCATTTGATCTTATCATCTGATGTTCTCATCTATCAGGTCCAACCTTGTCAATTCTTTTCTAATATGGTGAATATGTGATCATGTTACAAATCGGTATCATATCTCATTTGATATCATGAAGATACAACGGACTCGCATTTTTCTTCCCAAAACCTTTGTTAAAACTTCATTAAATCAATTGATATTAAAAACATCGATTGGGTTAATATTTTTAATATGGGGGAGAAAATGTAATTTAATATGGGAAATTATCAAAAATGGTTTGACTTAGCGTGATGGCTCATCCCGACATATGCGAAATGTTTTCGAATATCGTGGCATATGTTAAGGGGGAGCAAAATGATTTTGCACATCAAAAATGGATTTCATGGTGATTTATACTTACCCACAACCCATTTATTTCACGACGATGAAGATTGTGGTGACATAAGGATGGTAGGATTGGTTAAGTCCAATGATTCTTCTTAAACCGGAGGAATCTTCCCAAGGACATTCCATAGCTAGAAATAGTAGTCCTTAGGAAAGTTGGAGAAAAGATTGTGAATGTAGCTGAATGCCGACCAAGTACTTAAGTTAGCACTGGAACAATCACAACAAGGTGCTAGTTATGACGTATTGGTAAGCATTGAAGGGGCTGAAGAATGAAAAAGAATGGTAAAGATAAAGGGTGTAAAGAAAGAAGCCCTCCTTACAACTTTAGGCAGAAACCGGGTCAACACATATGCTATTGAAATCATTTTAATGATGCTCGATATTGAAGATAGACATCATGGACCCAGTGATGCAATGCACAACCCATCCCAGCTAACTCAGATATCTCTCAAAAGATATTTGTTTTAATCACACGGAGACAACGCATTATCTATTGATTTATTCACTCCGAATAAATTGGTATTGAAATGGTGGCACTCCTCTCCAGCCTTCGATCACTAAAAATCCAAAATGCACGATTGAGTCTAGAGCCATTTGAGATCATCAAATATCTCATTAGAACACACTTTCATATTTCCTTGCATCTTCACACACTGTGAAAAGTAAGAAAGATCTTAAGAGTCCTACGCAAAATCTTCATGATCTTGCCTGAACATCCGAGTAATACGAAAGTATTTACAATGAAGATGGAAATCCTTCTTGAGCGAATATCAAAAAGCTCATGGTAGGTGACTTGTGCGATTCTTTATGAATCAAACTTGTGATAACTGGAAAGCAACGGTGGTTTAATTCTTAACTGAACTTAAACACGTTCAAGGCCTCTACGCAAAATCTCAGTGATCTTGCCAGAACACTCAAAGTGATACCTTAGTGTTCACAGTGATGAGTGGAAATCCTTCTAGTGTTAACATCAAATAGCACTTGGTAGGTAACTTGCAAGATTCAATATGAATCAAGCTCGTGACAACTGGAAAGCAACGATGGTGCGGTTCTTAATTGAATTTCACTTGTTACATGAATCAGAATTGACGGCTTCAAATCATGCGGATATTATTATCCAAATGATTCACTCTTTATGTTCGCAGTCAGCTTTGGAAGGTCGAATAAAGAGAACGGGTTTACCCGCGAAATCCTGTCAGGAAGTTACTTAATTGAAACTATCCGTCACGGGTACGATATCTAATATCGTCCAACGGTCTTCACCGACCGGAGGTAAAATGCTACCGATTTAGAATGAAATGTTCAAAGCCATTTCGTTCGTGTCTACTTATGTTTCGGCATTTGAAGACGGTGGCGTTGCGGAATCCAAGAAGAAGTCGTCCCCGCATGCTTATACTTTATGCACTTAATATCTCATTTAATTCAAGAAAGCCTAAAAGTTAAGTCTTCCGCTGTATCGAACTCTGAAGCTTTCAAGAATTACAAAGGTATAAGTATGTGGGACAAGAGGTCACGAAGAGGCGAAGATCACAAGTGATGGATGCACAAGATCAAGGCAAGAGATTAATGCTCAAGATTGATATCAAAGATCACATCAGCATGTTCACCTGAAAAGAAAAAGAAAAGAAAGAAGAAGACTACGAGCTCAAGACAAGCATAGTATGCTAGGTTTACTTTATTATTATAAATTGGGTAACGCCCTTGTTTGGAGTGACCTCCCTTAGGGGGAGATTGTTGGAAATACGTTTTTACGCATTTAGGAATATTCGGTCACTCCGACAATATATTAAGTTGTAGCTCGTAGTCTAGATATCTTTTAATTAACTAAACTAGGAAAAGCCCGGTCCATGCTTGTATGGCCGGCCCAAATGTAAGCCCAAGCCCATCTTATGGGCTTGGTATATAAACCCTCTCCATTGATGGAGAGGGTGGTGATTTCATTTTGAATAACACATAGTTCTCTTAAACTTTCTCTCTCTAGAAGTGTGAAATCCACCATCTTTCTATCTCTTCCTCTCTCTAAAACATAAGCAAGATTTACATATCCTACAAATGGTATCAAGAGCCATGGGATGATTGCTTAGTTTTTGTGTTTGTATTCTTGATTTATACGGCTATTTTGATCCGATTTCATACGTCAAATTTTTTTTTTGTGTTTTTAATGGTTTTTTCTTGATACAAATCATCTACATAGTTGTGGTAGTGATTTGGTATTGTTTCTTTGGTTAAAAACGCAAAAATTTTGGGTGTTAGGATCATTTTTTGGCTTAAAATCTCGAAGTTGGGGTGTTTTCTTCCGAGTAACACCGTTGCTAATCCACGAGGGGAATATAAGGAAATCACCACTCGTAGTGGAAAAGGTTATACGGAACCCGAGCTTCCTACACCTTCACCCGTGATTGTGAACAAGGAAAAAGAACAACTTTCTCCACCACCTCCTACTTCCACCCCTCCACCACCCATGGATGTGAGTGAGAATTCCATTCCGAAGCCTTCATCTCAACCCAATATACCTTATCCCTCAAGGTTGAGGAAAGAGAAATTGAAGAATAAGGATGATATTAAGGTTTCTAACTTTCTCAAAATGTTTAAACAACTGAATTTTAATATCTCCTTTGCTGAGGCTCTCGCTCACATGCCTAAATATGCTAAGATGTTTAAGGATCTTTTAAGTGATAAGGAAAAATTGCTCGACATCGCCAACACCCAATTAAATGAGAATTGTTCTGCCGTTCTTTTGAGAAAACTTCCAGTTAAGTTAGGAGATCCCGGTCGTTTCTTGATCCCTTGCAACTTTTCTGGGGTAGAGAATTGTATGGCCCTAGCCGATCTAGGTGCTAGTATAAATTTAATGCCTTTAAGCGTTTGGAAACAATTGTCTCTACCCGAGCTAGTCCCCACACGCATGACTTTGGAATTAGCTAACCGTACGGTTGCTTATGCTGTGGGGATAGCCGAAGATGTCTTCGTCGGCATCGACAAATTCACCTTTCCGGCGGATTTTGTTGTCGTTGACTACGAGATGGACCCCCGTGTTCCATTAATCGTTGGACGTCCATTCTTGAGGACCGGTCGCACTCTCATTGATGTAGCCACGAGCGAATTAATCATGAGAGTTGGTGACGATAAAATCGTCTTCAACATGGGTAAACTTTCTAAGCAGTCTTCAGAAAACGAGAGTGCTAATTTTATTGACGTTCTTGATGAGGCTTATGAAGAACATTTCAAAGACGCTTGTAAAAGTGGTTCTTCTTCTCTACCCACTGTTGAGACCGTTGCCTCTATCACTCCATCACTAACTCCATTTGGAGAAAGTGATTTCCTCTTGAAAGAATTTGAAGCAACTCTGGGAGATGTGGTTTTGTAATATGACGATTCTCCCTCCAATTGGGATGAAGACATTCGTACCATTGAGAAACTTCTCAATGAGGACCATATTTCTCCACAGTCTCCTAAGGCTATCTCTACCGATGATCCGAAGTTGACTACACCGTCAATCGAAAATCCTCTGGATTTAGAGCTTAAGGATCTTCCGTCTCATCTCGAGTACGTTTTCCTTAAAGACAACAAGAAGTTACCGGTCATCATCTCAAAGGACCTGAAAGAAGAAGAAAAATCCCGACTTATCGCCGTGCTGAAGAATCATAAGAAAGCGATTGCATGGAAAATCTCCGATATTCGTGGAATTGATCCTCACTTTTGCACACATAAAATTCTCATGGAGGACGACTTTTAACCCACTATTCAAAGCCAAAGAAGGGTGAATCCTAAGATCCATGATGTTATCAAAAAAGAGGTTATCAAACTTCTTGATACGGGAATGATCTATCCTATCTCGGATTCACCATGGGTTAGTCCCGTCCATTGTGTGCCTAAGAAAGGCGGAATCACCGTTGTGCCCAATGAAAACAACGAGTTGATTCCTACTCGTCTCGTTACAGGGTGGAGAGTTTGTATAGACTATCGCAAACTCAATGATGCCACGAGAAAGGATCATTTTCCCCTTCCTTTCATGGACCAAATGCTTGAACGTCTAGCGGGTAATGACTATTACAACTTCTTAGACGGTTTCTCGGGTTATTTTCAAATACCCATCGATCCCCAAGACCAAGAGAAAACCACATTCACTTGTCCTTATGGAACATTTGCTTACAAAAGAATGCCTTTTGGCTTATGCAATGCTCCAGGGACATTCCAAAGGTGCATGATGGCTATCTTCCATGACATAGTTGAAGAAACCATGGAAGTATTCATGGATGATTTCTCGGTCTATGGTGATTCCTTCTCTACGTGCCTTGCCAATTTGGAACGCATGCTTAAGCGGTGTGAAGACACTCGCCTTGTTCTGAATTGGGAAAAATTCCATTTCATGGTGAAAGAAGGCATTGTGCTAGGACACAAAATCTCAAAAGGCGGTCTTGAAGTGGACCGTGCTAAAGTGGATGTCATAGCCAAATTACCTCCACCTTCAACCGTGAAGGGTGTGAGAAGTTTTCTTGGTCATGCGGGCTTCTATCGTCGATTCATTCAGGATTTCTCTAAAATCGCTCGCCCGATGACCCACCTCCTGGAAAAAGATACTCCTTTCATCTTTTCCAAAGAGTATATTGAAGCCTTCAATCTTCTCAAGGATAAGCTAACTAAGGCACCGGTCTTAGTCACCCCTAATTGGGAGCTACCTTTTGAATTGATGTGCGATGCTAGCGACTTTGCTATTGGAGCGGTTTTGGGCCAAAGAGTGAACAAACACTTCCAACCAATCCATTATGCTAGCAAGACAATGACGGGGCTCAATTGCATTATACCACTACCGAAAAAGAGCTTTTAGCTGTAGTGTATGCTTTTGAGAAGTTCTGCCCCTATCTTGTCCTTTCCACCACAACTGTCTATACCGACCATTCCGCGTTGAAGTACTTGTTAACTAAACAAGATTCTAAGCCAAGACTTCTTCGTTGGGTTTTGCTCCTTCAAGAATTCAACATTGAAATTCGTGACAAAAAGGGAGCCAAAAACCTAGCAGCGGATCATCTGAGTAGACTTGAGATCTGTATAAAGGGGATCATCCGAACTAAGAGATCAATGACTCTTTTCCCCTTGAGGCCTTAATGTCTATTCATTCCAATCTTTATGACACCCCGTGGTTTGCGGACATTGCAAACTACTTAGCGGGTGGTATTCTCATCACAGGGTTAACATCCCAACAAAAGAAGAAGTTCTTTAAAGATGTTAAGACTTACTTCTGGGATGGCCCCTATCTCTTCAAACAATGCGCTGATCTGATCATTCGTCGATGTGTTGATGTACCGACAGCTTTACAAACCCTTGATGCTTGCCATAAAGGACCCACCGGTGGTCACTTTGGTCCCAACTACACCGCTAAGAAAGTGTTTGATTCTGGATTCTATTGGCCCACCATTTATCGTGACGCTCACGAAATGGTTAAGCATTGTGATGCTTGCCAACGACAAGGCAAGATCACACATAAAGATGAGATGCCTCAAAATTTCATACAAGAATGTGAAATCTTTGACGTATGGGGCATCGACTTTATGGGGCCATTTCCATCATCCAAAGGGAACAAGTACATCCTCGTAGCCGTTGACTACGTTTCTAAATGGGTTGAAGCTAAGGCTCTCCCAACGAACGATGCGAGGGTGGTTGTGAACTTTTTGAAGCAGCTATTTGCTCGATTCGGTGTTCCTCGTGCTATAATCAGTGACCGCGGGACTCATTTTTGCAATGATCAATTTGCAAGAGTCATGGCTAAGTACGGTGTCAATCACCGTCTTTCCACCGCTTATCATCCCCAAACTAATGGGCAAGCCGAGATATCTGAGCGCGGATTGAAGCGAATTCTGGAGCGTACTGTGGGAGAGCATCGTGCCGCGTGGGCCGATAAGTTAGATGATGCTCTGTGGGCTTTCCGTACCGCGTATAA
The DNA here is from genome assembly GCA_025667525.1 of Glebionis coronaria. Lineage (NCBI taxonomy): Eukaryota > Viridiplantae > Streptophyta > Magnoliopsida > Asterales > Asteraceae > Glebionis > Glebionis coronaria. The sequence continues at coordinate 112,101,851 of CM046875.1, forward strand.
GACTCTGATTGGTTGTACACCTTATCGTCTTGTGTACGGGAAAGCATGCCACCTCCCTATTAAGCTGGAACATAAGGCATACTGGGCCTTGAAGTGGGTTAACTTCGACATCAACAAAGCCGGTGATCTTCGCAAGATTCAACTCAACGAGCTAAATGAACTTAGGAATGAAGCTTACGAGAACTCACTGATCTACAAGGAGAAGACCAAGAGCATCCATGATGCAAGGATTAAGAAACGAGAGTTCCACGTTGGTGATCAAGTCTTACTTTTTAACTCTCGGTTGAAGATCTTCTCGGGCAAGTTGAAGAGCCGCTGGTCTGGTCCATTCACCGTCGCCAAAGTCTTTCCATATGGCACCATTGAGCTTTCTTAGCCAAATGGGCCCAATTTTAAGGTGAATGGCCAGCGTTTGAAGTTGTACTTTGGTGAGGACATCCCTTATGAGATAATTCCATCCCTCTCCACGTTTCCCATGAACTAGTTTTAGGTTGAGTCAGGCTCGTGACTCGGTTATCAAAAACAAGCGCTTCTCGGGAGGCAACCCGTGATCTATCCTTTACCGCTTTCATAATAAGTGTAGGGGGGAGCCCCGTATGTGTTTGTTGTCTTGTTTCTTCTTATGTGCAGGGATTCAAGCTTCAAAGAGCACCTCGATGACTTTTGACGAACCTTGATTCCGTTTTCCCTCTTCCTGGTTTTATCCTAAACTGTCGTGATTCAATTTCTCATATCTTATATGTTCACATTGAAATCACTTTAGTTGTCCTTTCCTTAGCAAGACTTAAACAAAATGCACAATGTCCTAAGTGTAGGGGAATTTATTCCCACATGCTTAAACATTGAGGACAATGTTTATATCAAGTGTAGGGGGACTTCTAGAATTAAGTGGTCTTTTCCATGAATTTGCCCTCATTTTTACCGGAAAATCTGATTTTTCGACATTTCAAAATTTTTAATCTATTTTGGCCTTGTAGTTTTTCTTTGTTATCGTTATTTACTTTCCTTGCTAAAATAAAGTTTAATAAAGTGGTTTTAAATTTTTCAAAGTCGTGAATATTTTGACTCAACCCGAGTTTACTTATCTATGTTTACTCTAGCTAGTATCCTTAACGTGTTTAAGTCAAGTTTTGCTAGGCTTTTATATAGGGAGGTTTAAAATGCGAAAGTCTTAACTCTCACGGGTTAAGAACACGAACTTTTCGCAAGCTCCTATAATTGATCCTAGAGAGTCGTTTATCAAGGGAACTTTAAAACGCAAATTCTAAACTTGAAAGAGTCTAAGAAGATGCAAGATCCTATAGATGACTCGAAAACCCAAAACTTTGATTTAGTTGGCTAAGCATCCACGAGTCTCATTCCTTGAGATTTTAAATTGTGGAGAACGAGAGATGATAGAGTCAATTATAAGTTTGGTATTCTTTCGTGAATTTATGTGAATTTATTATAAGCCTATTCTCCCATCGCTTGTTAATAAATTTATCTGCAATAAGTAAGGTCGTATGATTTGAAAAGTTACTTAGCTTCTAGCCCAAGATCGTTTAACAGTTGCTCGGTATTAATTAGAGTTCATAGCCAAGGCATAACTTATTGAAGCGGGATGCGAAGATTGGCGAGTCCGAAAAGGCCCTAACAAGGCATGAGGATTCCATTTTGTTGCTAAAGATCCAAAAGTGATGTGAAGAATCATTTATCAAAAATCAATATGAAGGATCGAGACACACGACGAAAAGCAAGTACTCCCCAAAAGATCATGGAGAAGTCTATCCGAAAAGACCCTAGCAAGGTATGAGGATAAATAGATCCAAGTCCTAAAAGGAGGCGGATCGTTGTATATCAAAGTCCAAAATAAAGATTGGAGAAAAATGAAGAAGTCGTGGTCCAAGTATGAAGAATCTCTCAGAACTTCAAGAGAAGAAATTCCTATTATGAAGAGAAGACCATTATTTCATGAACGTCTCTCAAGATTTGAAGTATGAATTCACTGCCAAATATCGGTCCGAGAGAGGTCTCAAATCGTGAAGCGAGTTATGCCAAGATATGAACTTTATGAGGTCCCAAGAAGAAGTTTTAAAAGATTTTGTCCTTTAGCTAACTATTGATTAAATCGTTCACTTTATTTTCGGCCTAAATAACTATCAAAATAAGTCAAACAATGCATCCTCGTGATCATTCAAGACAAAATTAAAATATAAGAGATACACCTAGGAATAAGGGAGTCTAAGTGAATAATTGGCCCACATGAATTCGTGTTAGTTTGCTAACTTATAATAACAATGATCTCGTTTTTAAGCTTTGTATGGGGAACGTGAAACTTGAGGATGATAAACGTTCATGGCAGCCTAAAACCAATGTAAGTCTTTGATTTCTTTACTTGTTTTCTATCTTCTTATTTTCCTTAAATGTTTAATATTTAATAAAGGCCAAGGTAGGTTATTTATGATGGAAAATGTAATACGTGCTTTAAAATTAATGCATTGCATGAGGGCATTGCAATGGTCAAGTGTAGGGGATTTAATAAGTGTGAAAACACTTATCCTTTTACCACTTATTTCCAATAATAACAAGACCATAACGTGTAATTTATGCCGTAAAAGTCGGAATTATGCGTGGTTTATGTTTTTATTGTGTTTTAGGACCCAAAGATGAAAAAGGAAGAAAACACGGGCTTTCACGGGCTTTTATCGAAGAAAACGAGAAAAGACGAAGTCAAGAGATCAAGAGTGCTTAAAGAACGGATGTCCAAGACCTATTCTGAAGATTTATCAAAGAAAAAGTCTAAAGACGGAAGTTTTAATGAATTCGAATAACTCAAGTCTAAATTAAAGAAGAATTTTTTTTAAGACAAGTTCAAATCCCGAGACGACGTCGAGAAAAGACAAAGAATTAAATCGAGTCGAGAAGAAAAGAAAGAAGGAAGCACACCACACATGCACCTCCCACTTAGCCTATAAATACCCTCCTAATCACATTAGGAGGGGGTTAGCTAGTTTTATTTTTCTTTGTTTTAGTTTTTCATTTTAGAGAGAGAAAGTGTTTAACTTTCTCTCACTAAAACTTCATCTTTTCTTTTAAGTTTAGCTTTAGTTAATCTTTGTATTTGAGTTTTATTAATCAAAAGTTTAAGTTTGTGTTCTTTACTCTCTTTCTACATTTCTTGATTTTGAGTGATTTTGATCCGAAACATAATTGTTTCGTGTTGAATTTGATGTTTTGGTGTTTAGAAAGTTAATCTTTCTATTCCTACGTAAGCTTTTATACGGTATCAGCTATAAGCTTTTGGTGCTTATTGGCTTATTTGTATTTTGGCTTATTTATTTTTAAGTTTTTTAATGAGTTTGAATTTTTATGTTCGGTTTATTAAGTTTCATGTTTAGATTCAAAAGTTTTTGAAAATGTGCTTATTTATCTTTGTTTAGAAGTTTGAAAGTGCTTATTGGTAACTGCTTATTAATTTAAGCTTATTTACTATTTGGACGCCATTTCCATCTTAGGAGGTTTTACTTGGCCACGATCTTGTGCTACGATCGCATTGACTGCGATCTTTACATTTTTCAAATCCACACCACGATCATTGATTACGATCTGGGAATGCGATGGTGTGTCACGATCTCTAGTTGTGATCGCATTGATTTCGATCTGTTTTGTTACGATCAGGCTACGATCCTGACCACGATCCACTTGTTGCGATCGTGGTTGCGATCGGTGAGTACGATCGCCCTACCCATCGTACTAGTGAGTACGATCTAACTCCTTGGTTGCGATCGCGTTGACTGCGATTTGGAAGTACCGTTTGAATACGATCACATTACGATCGGACTCAGATTTTGAATTGTTTTCTTAGTTTTCACATTTAATCTTTCCCGCCTTTTGTCTTAGTTTATTATAAACAACTTTCCAAGTTTTTAATCATTTAGATTTTAATTTCCAAAATATTGCACACTTTTATTTGTAGTTTAAAATTTTAAAGCTTTCACTTTACATAACGACAATTTTCTTACTTACTTTTAGTTTTAAAAATTAGATAATCAAACAAACGCATCCTCTTATTTTCCAAAAGACAATTGAGTCACACTCTTAGCCGGTAATCAATTCGAAGAGATCGGACGATAAAGATTTTATACTCTGGCAAAAGCTTTGTATTAGTATATAATTAGCAACAAATACCCTAGAGGGGCAATGGTTTCATCTAGTAATGCTGGCATTTGGCGTGGTGACTAAGTTAGGGGGCCGGTGTCATGAGCTTAATACAATTAATTAGCTTTTTCTATAAGATGGAATATCTGAAAAATAGATTGTATGCGCACAATTCTATTAAATGATTATGATTGATTTTTACTCTTATGTTCAAATGATGATTTGATAAACCTATTGATTCGCTCAAATTATTTGTTGACCTTTTTAAGCATGTGTTTTAGGTAATCACAGGTGATAATGGCAGAGCTTTCTTGGGAAGGTTGCAGGTTACTTTTGTGGTTTTTTGGTCTAAAACTTATTTTCTTTCCCTTTTGTTATAAACTACTTATGTTTGGTCATGTTGTGATAAAACTGTTTGGGTTGTTGGTTGAGATCTCTGGGGGACCTAGACGCTACTCTGAATATTCTGAACTTATATTTTATTTGGGATCAAAGGTTTTAGACAACTGTTAAATATATTTCCTTTTATATTTCAACGTCTCATTTTGAGGTCGTTCAATGTATCTTGTGTGATGATGCTTGTGTTTAGCACCCAAATGTGTATTTTCGTTGCGTAGTATATTTGGGGGTGTTAAAGCATGCCTCTCAATTATATGGTCTTCAAATTGGTAATAAGAATGTCACTGTATCTCACCACTTCTACGCTGATGACGTCATTTTGTTAGACTAAAATGTCACAAATGTTTCAGATATTGTATTATTGCGTTAATGTTTTTCCTAGTCTCAGGTTTAGAGATTAACTTAGCCAAATGCCAGACTTATGTGGGCAGGGGTTCCCATAGGAGATTTTCTATATGGCCAATATTATTGGTTGTGAAGCTTCTAGCATTCCGTTTGTGTATTTGAGGGTGCAGGTTATGACTAGAATTGGAGGTTGGAAATGATTTTGACAAATTCAAGACTCGAGTTTCTAGATGGGAAATCAAAACCTTTTAGTAGGCGGTCGGTAGACGTTACTAAAATGGGTTGTTGGAAACATCGCAATATATTATATGAGTATTTTCAAAACTCCTATTGCGGCAATCAAGGCAGTTGAAACGACTATATATAAAATCTTTTTTGGAGCGGATGCTGATGAGAATAAAATGACATGGATAAACGAAAGAAATCCATGACGAGTAAAAAAGACGTATGTATAGGTATTAAAATCCTTTACGAGTTAAATATTGCTTTTTTGTTTAAGTGGAATGGAGATTTATGTCATACCAGACTCTTGTCTGGGTTTGGATCATTAAGTCCCCTTTTTGGCATCATGGTGGAGTGCATGATACCAAGCCAAAGGGGGATGTTGTTTTTGATAACATACTAACATTTTTTCGTGAAGTTGAAAATAAGAATGCTCATTTGGATGCTTTACTTAAACGCAAAGTCAGAGATGATATGGATATCATATTTTGGGATGACGACTAGATAAGAGATGGGCCGTTGAACGGTTTATATCACGCGTATTTAAAATCTTGATAAGGAACTTGAGTTTGTTGTTGCGAATACGCTCAATCTTATCCTCAATGCTTTTTTTACTAAGGAACTCGAGAGGGGAGCTGAAGACAAAAAAATGGGTCAATCTTTTGAACTTTATCGAGACCTGTGCCAATTCTAATTACCGTGACAAGTGGATATGGACGGTTGATGGTGATAGCGGTTATTCGGTGAAGTGTACATGAAATTGATATAAAAATGGACCTTTTGCACTTCAGTCAGTGCGTTATTTGTGATACAGGGGATGAGACAATAATCATTTGATGTTGCATTTTGATCTCACCCGGGGGGTGTCGGCCCTCATTGGTTGATGGTGGAGATTAGAATTCTGTCCGTATTGATTATTGGAGAGGTTTTGTCTTGACTGGATGATAATGACTTCACACTTTAACGAAAAAGGTGTTGCATGCGGTTGTTGGAACGACAGATTGGTGTATCTGAAATTTTAGAAATCATAATGTTTTCCAAGATGTGAAACTAAAGAAGGAGTTACTTTTGGATTAGATTGTTTTTATATTAGATTTTTAGTTATCTAAAACACTACAACAAATTGTTAGATTTTTCAGACTTATTATGACACTTGTTCACATTTTAAAATGTGTGGATTTGAAAAGTTCACTATTTCATTAGTGTTTTTGGTGTGAACAAATAGAGTGTAACAAATAATTCACATTTTTAAGTGGGAAGATTTATATAAATTACACTTTTATGTAAGAACTTTTTAATACTTCACACTTTTATTTGTGAACTTTTTAATACTTTACACTCTTTTAATATTTCACACTTATAAATGAGAATATTTTACAAATAAACTTGTGTGATGAAAAAAGTGTGAACAAATGCTAAATTTGTTATACTGATAGTAACAACAAGCTTTGGATCAATTGGATAGTTTTTTTTAAATCCTTATGACTTAGAGCAGGGGAGTCCAAGCCTTTGGCGAGGCGCCTTGGCCACCGCGCAGAAAAAACCCACCGCGCAAGGCTCCGTGGTGCTGCGCCGTCGGCTTGGCGCCATGGCCACCAGCTCTCGCGGTGGAGTTTTGTTTATTTTTTTTAATGTAACGGTAATATTACCGTTGGGGTGGGGGGGGGGGGGGGGGGTGGGGGTAGAATTTAAAAAAAAACCTCAAAAACTCCATTTTTACCCTTTTAAAAAACCTATAAAAACCCCCTTATATTACCAAACTTCACACACACTTTCTTATACACTTCTATCTCCCATTTATTCAAAATAAAAAATAAAAAAATGAATCATAATTCCAACCCCAACCAAACACCTCAATGAGTTTTCAGTATGATCAACAACCCAACCAACTAAATTCCGGGTTCGTCTTCGAATCTGGGATACGTTCCCCAATACCAACCTCAATACTCCGCATCTCAATTTGCTAGCTCCGAAGAATTGTTGTTGTTTCAACAATCTAAGGCGCAACAACAACAACAAATGCAACAACACCAAACCCATCACACCACTTCGCAACAACCTTCCGAGCACGCATCACACCACTTTGAAGAAGACCCTGACTCCTCATCCGATCAAGAAGTCGTTCCGACCCCTACGTCGAAGAAGTCACGAAAGAAGTCGGTGGCAAAAAAATAAAGGAAAAGAACCCGTCCCCGAAAAAGAACCAAAACAAACGCGTGTTTTTTGGTATCAAGCCGAGGAAGAGCTTTTGGCCGAGGTTTACATCCAAGTGTCCGAGGATCCAAAAACCGGAGCGGATAAAAAAAAGGCGTCTTCTTGGTATAAAGTGTGCAATAAGTACAATGCGGTCGGGAAAAATAAGGGTTTTAAGGAGCGTACAAAAACATGATAACGGGCAAGTGGACTCCGATGAACCAAGATATTAAGAAGTTTAATAATTTGGGGAACGAAACCGCGGTTCATAGTGGGGAGAGTGATGAGAATTGGATGTCGAGGGTGTACCGGTTGTATGAGCAAGTCGTTGGGGGTTGGGTGGGGGGGGGGGGGAGTTTAAGCATCAGGATGCTTGTAACTTTTTGAAAAACAAACACAAGTGGAAAAACACCGACTCAACTGTTGAAAGAAGAAGTCGTCTAATGGGCGCCGACGAAGAACCGGAACACTTTGGACACGATGCTTTGCCTCGACCACCGGGTATGCACCGAATTAACAAAAGTCAACGCACAAGTTCCAACTCGACCGCTAGCACCGGTTCTAACCCGGCCGCTTACACAGAATTTATGGCGGAGCAATACAAGTTGGACCGTGAAGCCAAATTGTCCGTGCTTGCTTCCGAGAGCGAGGACCGAAGATGGTTGATCCAAGCTCAAAAGATTGCGGAGGACTTATAGGTGCTATAAATTGACACAAGTGGTATGCATCCGGTCAACGCCGCAATCGTCGAGTCCCAAAAGGCACGAATCCGGGCAACGTATCAACCACGTGACTAGTCGGCGCTCGAATAATAATGTTTTTTTAGTTTCATGTTTTTTAAATTTTATGTTTTTTATGTTTTTTTTATGTAACATTTTTTAATTTGAATGTATTTTATTTTAATTTTAAAATGTTTATTATTATTTACTTAAAAAAATCCCACGGCACCAGTTTTCCCATGGCTCAGAGTTACCAGTGAAAACTGGTGTCGTGGGAAAAACTGCTACCGTGGGAAAAAAATTGACGTGACATCACTTTTTGTGTTACGACACCATGACTCCCTGTGCTCTTCTTATAGGACTTGTTGCTGGTAAAAAAATGTACTCCGTACTGTATTACTAGTTGCACTGTTCATCTATCTCGTTTCTTTTTTTGACATGTATTTAACAATTAACATTCTTCTGATCATTTACATAGAGTTATTATTAGTCAATTCCAACCCATATGTTTGTGTAGCATGCATATGAATTGACAATAGGATAAGAGTTTTGTGTTGAATCGTATTCTCTAGCATGTTGGATTTTTGTAACTTTGTATGTGTCTAGTTGTATGGTTGTAGATAGAATTTGTTAATGATATAATACTATGTTTTGGGCACGCATGTCTAGAGATAATACTCCCTCCGTCCCAATTTACTTGTCCACTTTTGACTTTTTTATTTAACTTTGACCGTAAATTATCATTTTTGTGTTATATAGTATTTTATAAAAATTATACCAATGAAAATACATTTATAACTCAATCCATACATATATTTTGCATTAAGTAGTATACAACACACAAAAAGTAATTTATAGTCAAAGTCGAATACAAAGGTCAAAATTGGACAAGTAACTTGGGACGGAGGGAGTATAAATTACCGTTTGAAGAAGCAACAAATTATGTATAACGGTATAAGTTACTTTATGGCAAAGTATTTTGAACTGTTTACACAATCGAACAAATGCAACAACATTTCGTTACGGAAAATCTTGATATCAAATTTGCATGTTTATTGACAGATTCGTACAAAACAGGCTTGGTGAATTTGCTACGATAATCATTCTCATGCGCGAAAACCAGATTCTCTGAAAAGATTGGGTGTGTTTAATTAGAAAACATTTTTCATCATTTTTTATTTTCTATTTTGCAGAAAAAGAAAAAGTATTTTATTTTTCATAAAACTCTTAAAAATAAAAAAAAAACGCGTTTAGTTAAAGAAATTTGTGTTTTCCATTTTCCAAAACAATAAAGGAAACAAAGGGGTAATGAATTTTCTATGTTTAATGGAAAACTTATAAAACAAAAAAAAGGAGTTTTTTGTTTTGTGTGCAAAAGAGTAAAAAAGGATTTTGCAATTTCTAGAAAATATTTCTAGAAAACGATGAATTAAACGCGTTTTCTGTTTTTCTTGTTTTCTAAAAAACATTTTGTAGAAAAAACAAGGTATTTTCCATCCAACTAAACACAGCATAAGAAACTCAAATTGAATTCAAGCTATATATTAGAACTAACATTGGATCCACCGTTAGAAATTGGGTAAAGGTGGTGATGTTTATTTTGAATATGTTTTTAAGTTACATATGTTTATTTTCTAAATGAAAAAGCACAGCTAGTATGTCATCATTTCAACTGTGTGTTTCAAAATATTAATTCATATTATTTTCTATTTTATATATTAATTTTTAGTTTTTATTTGAAACTATGAAAGGATATTAAAAGTTAAATTAGATACTTAATTTTACTTTAGAAAAAACCACCTTTTTCGTTTTAAAATTATTGTTCACACTAAAAAACACAATTAAAAAAAACATCATTATTATATTTTCTCTCTTTTTGCATAGTAATAGTTTTACTTTTAACCAACTAATTTTAAAATTTTAATATATTTGTATTATAATTTCAATAAGAACAATAAAGTAAACTCGAATTACATACTCTATTTATTTTTAAAAATAAATAATTATTTTCAGACAACCCAAAAATAAAATAATGAACACTAATTTTAAAGCGAAATTAATATGTTTTATGCTTCTATAAAGAGTATAGATATAAGTGAAACTCAGAGTAATGTCGGAAAATATTGTTGGCAAAATAAATTTTAACCAACTTTGGACACAATTATGTATATGTACGTATCATATATATTAGTGATACTTTATAGGTTCGCGTTCTCCTTGAAGAGAGCTTCACAATGAACCTTTATGTGTTCAAAATGAAGGTGATGTGAATGAGATATCGTGTCTCAAAGTTAGGCATTTGATGCATGCTTGAAAAGGAAAAATAGTTTATTTTTTGTCCTACATCGGTGGGATGAGTAAACTGGAAGGGAGTCTATTGTGTATAAATAGAGGCCTAATTCCATAGTTTTTTCACAAATCAAATCAATAAGTATTATTATTGATTTCCAACATATGTAGTACGCATCTGTAAAGGTGAAATTCCGGGCAGTTTTGTTAAGTCCGACAGTACAACTTACTGTTTCGGCTGTTGTACCTTGGGAAACAGACGAAGAATCTGTTTTAAGGGAAGCGTGTCAAACACGTTCCTCGGCTCTTTAGTTCTAAGCGTGTCTTACGCGTGCCTCGATTTGCTGGTGGTTTAGTAAGTTTTTATTATTTTATTGTTTTATTTAATTATCGTTTATAATTATGTCTGTATTTATTTTTCTGCTATTTATATTCTGTTATTTGTTTTATTTTAATTTAATTAATTTTATTTATTTGATTTATAAATAAAAGTGTTATAGTTTTCCTACAGTCTTAAAACAAACTCTGTGTAACAGAATTAAACAATTTTTTTGCTAAAATCATATTAATTTAATTAACTTATTTTTATACAAACTGTATTATCTCGAAACCAAGATTGTGTTTCTTTAGGAAATCAGTTTTTAAGTAAACAAAATTTTAATTAACAGATCTGGTGTTACAGATCTATAAACGATTTTTTAAAAAACTTTATCATATCAGTTTGTTTTGAAACCATGATGAGTTTGCGTTCAAACTGATCGTTTAGTTTGTTTATTACATATGTTATAGTTTTAACCTAGATTTACTGAAGCCATGATTGAGTTTCTTTGAATCAGATTTGGTACAAGTTTATATAAACCATGTTGAGTTTATTAGATACCAAATTGTTTTAATAGTTCTTAACTTGTGGTAACACAATTGTAACCCTAGTGTATCTTGTAAATGTAATTGGTGCGCCAACTACAACATGATTGAAATCATTATGAATTTAGATTCATTGAAATCAAGTGGAGTTTCTTTGACACAAATCTCGTAAAATATAAGTTGCTATTTTATGAGATTATTAGAGTGTATTCATTGATCTCATAAAATGCAAGTTGTTATTTTATTAGATTTTTGGAACGTATTCAATGAAATCAAGAAGATTTGTTTTTTAAACAAGATATTGACAATGGTAAGAGTTATCATTAAATATCAGATTACATACACTATTATACTAAATAAGTGGAAGTGTTTGTTTGACTTGTGTAATTTATTTTAAATTGGGCCGAGTTTAATTATAAACCATATATATTCTTGAAACCTTGTTGAGTTTATAGATATACCTATAGAAACCTTGTTGAATTTATAGATATACCTATAAAAACATTGTTGAGTTTAAAGGCATATCTATTGAAACCTGATGTAGTGATTTTACTACTCTTTAGGAAAAGAGAGCAAAAGTGGCAAGTATTAAGTGTCGGTTTAGGAAAACCAAACACTAATGACCAAATAAGTTCAAGTTCGTTTTCCAAGGAGGCTTAGTGTGTGTGTAATGAATTGATTATCTTTGTGATTATATTTGAGAAAGAGAAATAGAAATGAGATTAGAAGAGAATGACGGTTATGAAGACGAATTAAACTAAGTCGAAAAATGTATACACGTAAAACCGTAAAAAGTGCTAAAATTAAAATTTTAACCTAAAAATTCCTAAAAATTACCAAAAATCCACAATAATATTCTAAGAGTTTACAAAAAATCCAAACTTGCTAAAACCTTTTAATTAATTAGATAATGACTTTTTAATGCTAGTTAAAGCCCTAAAAATCAAAATTAATTATTAAAAAGCCCTAAACAAGATTTTAAAGTTTATAAACCTCAAAAATACTTTAGTTAAGCTAAAAAGTAATTTTCCAAATTTTAAAACCAATTAAAACTATTTTTAGACAATTAAAAACTAATAAAATCAATTAAAACTTAAATTAATTCTAGAAAATAATTAAAAGACCTAAAAAATATTTAGAAAGTTGCAAAATTCCTAATTAAGTGTTTAGAACCTAGGAAAAATATAAAAACTTAGAAAATCATACTTTTAATTTTTAATAATAAAATAATATTAAAAATCCAAAAATCATAAAAAATTCTAAAAACTTGCAAACTAGCTTAATTTAACATAAATAACTCAGAAATGAAAGTGAAATTACCTAAATACCCCTATTGTGCCTAGAAAATGGGCTAAACCCAAAACAGTAGCTTATTAGGCCAAATTTGGGCCCAATATAAAAAAGTGTTCAAAATAAGCCCAAAAAGCACAGGTTGACTCAAAATTTGATTTTAAACAACTTTTTCCAAAGGCCCAAAAGCTGAAAGTGTGAAATAAGCTAGCTTATAACAAGCAGCTTATTCTTAATGGGCTTTTTGGCCCATTAAGCTATAAGCTAAAATTTGACGCACAAGCTTCTTTTGGGCTAATAAAGACTTCTGCAAAAATAAATTTGAAATAAGCCCATGGATTAAGCCTGAAAATGCAATAAGCAATCTACAGAAAACGACAAAATAGTCGTTTTTGAGTTCTAGGCCACCACAAGTGCTGATTCAAGTTCTAAAAGCTTTGAAATGACTTAATTAAGCAAAATCAACAAAGAGTTTTCAAGTAAGCTGACTCAATAAGCTAGAAAAAGCAAATAAGCACTTATGTAAAAGTCAAATAAGTTGGTTTTCTAGTAAAAAGTCAAAGTCAAAGTCCAATAAGCTCCAGTCTACTTAAATGGGTCAAATAATGAAGACCTATCACAAAAAATAAGTTGTTGCAAGTCTGGATAAGCTAGAATAGCTTATTGATAAGGTGAGTTCAAAATTACACTAGCAGGGGCTAGTTTTGGGTGTTGAGCAGTGGAAACTTTTTCCACTGCTTGACTTGTTTGACTTTTTGTCTTTAGTGAATTTTTTGGAGATTCAGATTACACAAAGGCACCCAAATGATCTTTGGATCAAAAGGAGTCAAATACAATAAAAATAACACAATCACTAACATCCAATTGATACAGTTTAATCAATCAATCACCAGATATGATACAGACATGAACAATAAGCAATTAAGCACTTATGAGCAGCTTTAGCAATAATCAGCCAGCCAAATTCAACCAAATGCATACACAAGCTGTTATAAACTCCAATAAGCAAGTCTAAACAGGTTTCATGCAATGGTTCAAAGAATTAAGCAAGATTCAAGCCAATGAATGTTACTGATGAACACTAACACATGCAGTTTTCTACTTTGCTGATGTATTTGACACTTAAGCCAGATTCAACACTCAATATCTATTCAATAAGTTATAATAATGATGTTCTAACAACTTTCAACCCTAAGCATGCACAAATACTAGATTTCACCAAAATCTTAGGTCAAAAACAGTCAAATTCACCAAGTTATAGCAGATTGTTTGATTTGAAGTTTCAAACCCAAAAACTTGTAGAAAAACACTCTCAACAAGGCATATATCAGATACCAAGCATAAACAACACAATCCAACAACACAATATCAAGTTGCAAGCACAAACAGATAGACCCAAACACCCCTTTATCTTTTCCAAATCAAAATTTTCAAAGTAAAAGTGAGATTAAAGACTACCCAAGCATCAATTAACACAATAACAAGTAAGATTAACAGATTCAAGCAGATTTAAGCCACAAAATTCACAAGAACTCAAGCCACATACAAATATCAACAAAAATCATGAATTTAAGCAGATTTTAGGATTGAGTATGCAAACCTCATGGATGTACATCCACACCCACGAATTTTGAGCTTATGTGCTAGCAAGAAAAAGCACAAGCTTTCACAATAAAGCCTGCTAAGAATCAACAAAGTTAGAATCACAAGTATAAAAATCAGAAACTTGAAAAATCTTGACTAATGCATCCTTGTTACCCCACACTTGATTATCCCCAAGTTATAAGCCTCACCACACCTTAATCAACTCAATTAGGATGCTATGATCAGCCCTATAACCCAAGAATTCCAAGATAGAAACAAGAACTTAGCAAAATATAAAGAAAATGAAGAAAATGTGCAAACTTTTGCACACTCCTCTTTTGAAAACAGGTTTTAAACTTCAAAATCAGTAAGCAATAAACATAAACAAGCAGAAATAAGATGGCACTTGGTCTTTCTTCAAATCACTTAACTCAAATTCATTAAACTGAAAAGGGATTTGCAAGTGTTTGAACAAAGGAAAAACCAAAAGCAAACGTCTCATTGAGACTCTATGGCTTTATATATAGCCTTACAAGTGACTAGAGAAGCTGAAAAAATACATAAACCCTAGTTGTGAAGTCCCAGAAATGCCCTTGAGAAATTTGAACTTTATAAGGATCATGTGACTGAATTTGTCATGTAGTTGAGGTGTGAGCTGTTGGAATAGCATCAAGGGCTCATAATGAGCTTTGGATGTAAGCAGGATTGTGAGGCGTTGGATGGCTGACTCAATCTTGTCTTCTTCCTCAAACGTGTAGCAGGGCATGTCCCATGTGGCATGTGGGGTAAAGTTACATGTGTTTTTAAGGTTGGGATATGATTAAGGCATGCTTAATCATTAATCTAGAGGTTTATGAGGTCTAATTACAAGTAAATTAAGAAAACCCAATTTGTGTTCTTGGTGAATAGTTGGGCGTTAAATCTGAGTTTGGGTTTAAAAAGATGTTTAGCGCCAGATTATTAAACTAATAAAGATTAGTTTAAATCTGTTATGGGTGGGAAGTGATGTGGCCAAATGAAGAGAGCTGATTGGTGGGATGGAGTAAGTGGGACACATGTCACCATTTGGTAGGTTAAGGTAAGTTTTATGTCTGGCCATGTTAAGACCCTCACCTTCTTTTCTCTTTTCACTTGCATTTAAAACAACCAAATCCGGATTTCCTTTGTTAATACACTTTCACTTTTCACACTTTTGCCCCAAACACTTTTCCAAAGTATTTTCAGGGGTAATTCTTGCCATATTGTGATACTTGATGGGCTGTTTTGGCATTTTGTTGATGGATAATGGTCTTGACTTGTATGTTGAGCATTTTGGAGGACTAAAATTGCCAAGTCTTCAATTATGAGGGACCATTCTTGCTAAATGTTGTAAGTCAAGGGTCCTTTTTGTAATTTTGGGATTTTCAAAGGACCAAACTTGTATTTTCTTGTACTTTGAAGGACTTCATGATATATTTGGCTTTATGGAGGATATTGGTTGACAATTTAGCTTTGTTGAGGGGCTAAACTTGCCAAATCTTCAAAGTGGAGGGCCCTTTTTGTAATTTTGACAAACTTTAGGGACCAAACTTGTAGTTATGAGGATACAAGGGTATAAAATGTCAATTCTTCAATATTGGAGGACCCTTCTTCATAATTATTCAAATATTCAAGGGTTGATCTTGGGAAAGTCTTCATTAGGGCTTGGTTCATTGTGCGACTTCGTTTCCCGTGTTCGTTTTTGAATGATTCTTGTGATCTTTTATCATTTTCTCAATATCCGTACCTAAAATACATAAGCAACAAACACAAGCATATATATGGGTATTTTGATGATATTTAATGCATTTTTAGCCCTATTTGGAAGATGAGACTATGTAAAAAAGCAAGTCTCATCACTCCCCCATACTAAACCATTGCCGTGACCTCACGCAATGCTAGAATAAAGTATCGTAGCATCTCCAAAATTCATTTTTATTCACTTTATTGAATGATAAACTATCTACACTTCTACTATTTCTACTACTACTTGCGTTTTAGACATAATGTATGATTTTCATCGCAAAATGGGACGTTTAGGTTCATAGAATAAGAACATGTGAATGCATCGTTAGAAATAATTTCATCGTCCTCGATTTTCACCCCAATTCCATGCTAAGCGTGCAACGAGATCATTGTCATTATAAGTTAGTAATGCTAACACTACTCATATGCCCTAATCACGTACTTATCCTCCCATTATTCCTAAGTTGTATCTCTTATATTTTATATTGTCTTGAATGTTTCACGAGGATACATTGTTTGACTTATGCGATAATAGAGATTTAGGTCTAAAAATAGAGTCCTAACGGTGTAACCAAGACCATCAAATCAATAACCCCTCCTAATAGACAACGATGTCAAAAAACTAAGTTGACAAGAAGAATCGATAAACACGGTTTTATAACGGTTTTGAACATGAGACTTATTACCAAGACTTTTATACGCCCCCTAACGGAAGGGCCTTATTATCTTTGGTTTACCTCCATCTTTTATTCAACTTCGCCATGAAGATTTTATTATGACTTCGGTCTTGCCTTGCCTTTTATTATCCACCTCATCGGTAGTTATATTAGCCAAAGACGTATATCCTCACGCTAAGGCGAATTTTGGATCTTTAAAGCTTCGAAGATTAAGGCTTGATTCACTTTCAATTTTGCATAGATTTTTCGGCCTTGTGGGGCTTCAAATTGTTTGCTTGATTTAGGTGAGCACTTGAAATCTTATTATTGGGTGAATCTTTTGATTATTCGGGTGCCAATACTTCAAAACCGTGACGCTGGCGATACCTTAATGTCTTCCCAATTTAATTACACGGAAGCTACTAGAAAAGACTAGAAACCCAACAATCCTAACTAAACCGCTAAGTCAATATTTGTTAAGCAAAAAATATTTACAAGCGAAGGGAGAATAAGCAAACAACGAGAACACATGAGTTTTTGAAAGAATACGAGTACTCTACGTTTAGCATAGTAACTTATAATTAACCCTATCATTTCTCGTCCTCATTTAAGAGACTTAGCCTAATGTGTAGTTAAGGAATCAAAGCTAAGTGCTCAACACGCACGGCCGAGTAAAAAATTACTCTTATTCTCGCCATCGGAAAACCTACATTCGTGTCTTCAAACACTTATAAAACATGAGAAATTTTTTAAAATTTGGCCATTTTTAGCCTTATTTTGCAACAAAACGATAAACAAAAAGATAAACTTTGGAAAGCGTGAAGGTTTGGCAAGGCAAGTATCTATTCACCCCCCCATACTAAAGTTAAACATTGTCCTCAATGTTTCGAGTCTAGGGGTGCAAACACCCCCATACTAGAGACGTAGTCGAATGCCTAATTTTGCATGGAAAGGGTGTAACCAATAAATTAATAGCCGTTTATGAAGTGTGCTAATAACCTAGGGTTAGAACATCAAAAGGATATATCATGGATATTGAGAAAGTCTTCAAAGCAAACGATCGAGTGTTCCCATAAACGAACACGAGAGGCTCCAATCGTGAAGATCATGATCATCTAAAGTTCACAATTCACAAACAACCACGGAACAAAGGTTGGAAGGGCACAAATCCCCACACGTTAACTACATTAGAAAGCGAAAATATGTACATAGGATAAGCATGGGACTCCCCCACGAGGCTCCTCGTTTTTGATTACCGAGTCATGAGCTCGACTCGATCCCCTCAATACTAATTATCATTGGGGAAGGTGACTTGGTCGAGGTAGTTCAAGGATGGAACTTCCCCACCAAAGTAGTGCTTCAACCTATGTCCATTCACCTTGAAGTTAGGACCATCATCTTGAGCTAGCTCGATGGTCCCATATGGAAACACTTGAGTCACGGTGAATGGACCGGACCAACAGGATTTTAACTTACCGGAAAAGATTTTCAAGCGGGAATTAAAAAGCAAAACTTGATCCCCAATGTTAAAAACCCGGTTTTTAATTTTAGAATCATGCAACTTTTTAGTTTTTTCTTTATAAATCAATGAATTTTCATAAGCAATGTCTCTCATTTCATCCAATTCATTTAATTGCATTTTCCGGTGTTTTCCCGCGGTCTCCATATCATCATTACAATGCTTTAGGGCCCAATAAGCCTAGTGTTCTAACTCGATAGGCAAATGACAATTCTTTCCATACACAAGCTTATAGGGAGTGCACCCAATGGGCGTCTTATAAGCGGTCCTAAAGGCCCATAAAGCATCGTCCAACTTATCCGACCACAATTGTCGGTTTTCCCCAACGGATCTCTCCAAGATCCTCTTCAAAGCTCGGTTTGAAACCTCGAATTGCCCACTCGTTTGTGGGTGATAAGCCGTAGAAAGCCGATGTGTAACCCCATATTTCCTTAGGACCATTTCGAATTGGTCATTACAAAAATGGGTTCCACGATCGCTTATGATCCCACGAGGGGTTCCAAACCGAGAAAACAAGCTTTTCAAGAACTTGACTACCACACGAGCATCATTGGTGGGCAAAGCCTTAGCTTCTACCCACTTAGATAGGTAGTCAACCGCAACGAGAAAGTACTTATTACCACGAGATGATGGGAACGGCCCCATAAAGTCTATACCCCAAACGTCAAAGATCTCACACACTTGGATGATATTTTGTGGCATTTCATCTTTTTGTGAGGCTTTTCCTTGTCGTTGGCATGAATCACAAGACTTCACAAGATTTTGTGCATCTTGGTAAATAGTAGGCCAAAAGAAGCCGACATCAAACACCTTCTTAGCCGTGAGATTAGCACCGTGGTGACCACCTGTAGGTCCCTCATGGCAAGCTTTAAGGATGTTAGAAGCTTCAGTGCCAAATACACAACGTCGAATGATTTGATCCGCACAAGTTCGAAACAAGTAAGGGTCGTTCCAAAAGTAGAACTTGACGTCACGAAAGAATTTTCGTTTTTCTTGAGTCGTCATACCCTTAATGATGAAGTTACCCGCATGGTAATTTGTAAAGTCCGCAAACCATGGGGTGGAAGGATCAAGCTTAGAATTCACTACACCAAGTGTCTCGAGCGGAAATGTTTCGGTGATTTCCTTTGGCTCGTAAACACTTTGGTGAGGATCTTCCAAACGAGAAAGATGATCGGCCGCTAGATTCTCGGCTCCTTTTTTGTCAACGGTGGTGTGATCAAATTCTTGAAGGAAGATAATCCAACGAAGTAATCTAGGCTTAGCATCTTGCTTTGCCATGAGATACTTGATAGCTGAATGGTCCGTATACACTATGCATTTAGCTAAGACGAGATAAGGTCGGAACTTCTTAAATGCATACACCACGACAAGGAACTCCTTTTCCGTTGTAGTGTATTTTAGTTGAGCCTCGGTCATCGTCTTGCTAGCATAGTGAACAGGCAAGAAGTGCTTATCATGACGTTGCCCCAAAACGGCCCCAATGGCGTAATCACTAGCATCACACATGAGCTTAAAGGGGAGGTTCCAATTGGGAGCAACAAGAATGGGAGCTTCGGTAAGTTTCCTTTTAAGGATTTCAAAGGCTCGTACACAATCTTCGTCAAAGACAAAACGTGCCTCTTTTTCAAGAAGATGTGTAATGGGTCGAGAAATCTTCGAAAAATCCTTGATGAATCGACGATAAAAGCCCGCGTGGCCTAGGAAACTCCTAACTCCCTTAACGGTTTTGGAATGAGGTAATTTGGCGATGACGTCTACCTTAGCTTGATCTACCTCAATCCCCGCTTTCGAGACCTTGTGCCCTAAGACGATTCCACTCTTAACCATAAAATGACATTTTTCCCAATTGAGCACAAGGTTGGTTTCCTCACAACGTTTCAACATTCTCTCAAGGTTCGACAAACACGAAGTGAACGAATTACCAAACACGGAAAAGTCATCCATGAAGACTTCCATCGTCTTCTTGATCATATCATGAAAAATAGCCATCATGCACCTTTGAAAGGTTCCCGGTGCATTGCAAAGTCCGAATGGCATTCTACGATAGGAAAACGTTCCATATGGACACGTAAACGTAGTTTTTTCTTGATCACGAGGATCGATGGGAATTTGGAAGTAACCGGAAAAACCATCTAAAAAGCAATAGAAATCGTTTCCCGCAAGACGCTCCAACATTTGGTCCATGAAGGGCAAGGGAAAATGGTCTTTTCGAGTGGCTTCATTCAACTTTTGATAGTCAATGCACACTCTCCATCCGGTCACGATTCTAGTGGGAATCAACTCGTTGGCATCGTTTGGCACAACGGTCATCCCTCTCGTTTTAGGGACACAATGAATAGGACTCACCCAAGGGCTATCGGAAATAGGGTAAATCATTCCCGCGTCAAGAAGTTTAAGGACCTCCTTTTTGATGACGTCGTGAATTTTGGGGTTCACCCTCCTTTGACTTTGGATTGCGGGCTTGTAATCCTCCTCCATTAAGATTTTATGGGTACAAAACTTGGGATCGATTCCCTTAATGTCGGATAACTTCCACGCAATTGCCCCTTTGTGATCCTTTAGAACATCGACAAGTGCGGTTTTTTCATCATCCGAAGGTTCCTTCGCAATAATAACCGGCAACTTGTCGTCCTCCTCCAAATAGACATATTCGAGGTGAGGAGGTAAATCTTTCAACTCAAGGATAGGTGGTTCCTCAAGTGAAGATTTGGGCTCGATACTCATAACCTCCTCGGGTGGAGGAAATGGGAAATCGTTAAGAAAATCCTTGATAATCGAGAAGTACTCATCGTTGTCGAGGCCTTCGTCACAAGTACGTGGAACATCGAATTCTTCCAACGTAAAACCACCACCTTCAAATGGAGTGAAAGTTGGTGTCGAATTATCAAGAAATGGATCTAACATAGTGGGATTGCCACTAGTTTCTTCATCACCAAAACCTAGAACTTCTTGTGAAAATTCCTCGCAAACCACGTCGATCATATCAACGAGGTTTATGGTTGTAACGGAATAAACATGAGAAATTTGAGAGTTTTGAGTTGCGTTTATAACAAGTTCCTCGTCGTTGAAACGTAAGGTGATCTTTCTAGCATGAACATCGATCAAAGCCATAGACGTATCTAAAAATGAACGACCTAAAATGAGAGGAACTTGAGGATCCGTGGGGATATCAACAACGATAAAGTCTACGGGATAGTAGAACTTCCCCACTTTCACAAAAACGTCTTCCGCCAAACCACATGCGGGAATCGTGGAATGGTCGGCCAACTCGATAGACATTAGTGAAGGAGTAAGATTAGGAAGATTGAGTGACTTGAAGATTGCAAGTTGCATCAAGTTAATGCTAGCACCAAGATCGACCAAGGCGAAGCATTCCTCCATATCTTGGATTGCACAAGGGATCAAAAATTTACCGGGATCACCGACTTTTTGAGGTATGCGATTAAGATAAATGATGAACAACTAGACAATTGGTGCAATTTCTCCTTGTTGTTCAACATACTCTTAAAGTTAGCGGCAAATCGAGGCATCATGACCAAAGCATCGGCGAAACTCACATTAAGGTGCAAATCACGAAACATTTTCATAAAAAGCTCAAATTGATAATTGTCGCGCTCTTGACGTTTCTCCTTCCTAAGTCTCGATGGATAGGGCAAAGGTGGTGTGGGTTGAGGCATAGTAGGCATAGCCTTTGGAATCTCGGGTTCCAATGATGGTAATGGGTCGACCGTAGGTGTGGCATGAGCGGTACTTCGTGGGATTGGGACATGCTCCTTTTGGACCACCACCTCGCGTTCTTCCTCAATTGCTTCCTCTGTAGGAGCAATTGGTTGAGGAGTCGGTTCCTTAAGTGTCTTACCACTATGTGTGGTAATCACTTTCATCTCACCCTTAGGGTTGGATACGTTGTTGCTAGGAAGACTACTCGAAGACGGTTTACACATTATTGCCTCAAACATAGACGAGATTTTATCTTCAAACACGGATTGCCTCTTCTCGGCTTTAATCATTTCTTGTTTAATCTCGTGTTGCCCTTGTTCCATTTTTTGTTGGTTTTGTTGCAACCTAGTGACATTTCCTTCCATCTTGTTGGTGTGGAATTTAAGTTCATTTTCTAACTTATTTTTCAACTCTTTTTTCAAGTCGTTCTTAAACTCGGATCTTAGGCTAATGATTTCTCTTTGAATATTGTCAAACCTAGCATCATTCCCACTAGCATACTCAACAAACTCACTTGGACGATCTTTCAATGTTTGCAAACCTTTGTTGTTGTTTTGAAAATCATTTTGATTCTTTTTTGAAACTTGATTATTAGCTCCTTGATTCCCATAGTTTCCCTTGTTGTAATTGTTTTTGAAACCAACTTGATTGTTGCGATAGTTGTTGTTAGCATTTTGATTTGAACCAAAACCCGGTGGAGTCATTTGATTAGAGCGGGAAACTTGACCGTTTTGGTTGTAATTTCCCGTGGCCGCGAAGGCACTCGAAGTGTTACCACCGTTGGTAATGCACTCGGAGAAATCATGACCTCCACCACAATACATGCAAGAAACCTCAACCGCTTTAGCCGTAGCGGGAGCACTTTGTTCACCAACTTTAAACTCAATCAAAAGTCCTTTTAGCTTATCAAAAATCTTGTTTTCCAAGTTCGCCTCAATTTGGCAAGCATCGATGGTAGTAGACAAAGAAGGTGAAGCCGAAGATGAAGCCTTACGAACACTAGACGTGCTACGAGGACTATACACCTTAGATCTATTTTCAATTATCACCAAAGCTTCCTCAACCGTTTTACACAAAAAATTACCACCCGCGGCGGCATTCAAATAATCCCTTTCATGATCATTAAGTCCATTGTAAAACGTGTCAATTTAATGCAAATCGGAAAAACCGTGATGAGGACATTCATGTAACATTTCCTTAAACCTATTCCAACCCGTTGAAAAACTTTCATTAAATTCTTGTGAAAATTTTGAAATCTCATTTTTCAAATGTGTAGTCTTAGAGGGCGGAAAAAATTGGTTCACAAACTTAGACACGAGATCCTTCCACGTCAATATAGAATTGGGTGGCTTAACCAAATTTTAGCGGGCCCCGCTAAGGAATACGGAAAAAGCATCATCTTAATCGAGTCATTCGAGACATCCTTAAACTTGCAAGTGGCGGTAAGACGATTGAATTGGCGGATATGGTTGTGGGGATTGTCCTTCTCATCACCTCGGAATTTGTTGTTTTGGATCATCGACAACAAACCCGTTTTCACCTCAAAATTCTCCGCAAGGATAGCGGGAATCACAATAGCCTCTCCATAACCCTCGGTGGGTGCTTGAAGTAACTCCATCATAGTTCGATTCGCCATGGTTGGTGCTTCTCTTACAATGGGTTCGTCAATAGGAGACTCCTCACTAGAAAGATTGGGAGTTGGAGTTTTTTTCTTTCGTTTACGCGCACGTCTTGCTTGATTACGAGTTAGCATAAACGTCACGTACAACGAGGGGACGAGCAAAGAAGATTCTTTTTGGTGTTTTGTATTTTTCAATTTTTTTTGTGGTTTTTGATTGTATTAACCTTTTTGGAATTTGGTGAATGTATTAAGTAGACACAAATCTACAAATCTCCTACTTAATCAAATCTCTCGATTAAAGAAGCCTCAAGGAATGAAAACGATCACGTGAAGTGAACGCCTTCGATGACTTTAGAACGTTGGTGGAACACCAAAACGTTCAAGAGGGTTTAATCAATAGAAACCAAGAAAATATATATGATACTTAGTAATACTTTGGGCGGCAAAACCCTCGATTAGCTCTCAAAATCAAATACTCACAAGCAAGCGGGAAAACGAGGCGGCGCGAAGCACTTAAGAGCCTTTTTCCTTAGGATATATTTTATAATATCCGCCTTATACCCATCTTATAGTTTGTATTTTTCAAGATTGAGCTTCACGAAAGTATTTATCTATTTTTGCCTTTTTCTTTGGTTTGAGATTCGAATACAATGATTGGGTAATGACCTCCCAAGTCAAGGTTGTGATTTCTCACGTATTTGGAGTACTTGTGAATTTATTGTTCTATGTATACACTATAGTAATAGTATTCACACAAAAAAACCGAAAAAACGATAATACGTATTAGTAGAGTGCTACTAATACAAATACTAATTATGGTTAGTATATAAAAACAACAATGCCAATCAAAACACAACACGCCTCCCCGGTAGCGGCGCCAAAGTGATGTAGTGATTTTACTACTCTTTAGGAAAAGAGAGCAAAAGTGGCAAGTATTAAGTGTCGGTTTAGGAAAACCAAGCACTAATGACCAAATAAGTTCAAGTTCGTTTCCCAAGGAGGCTTAGTGTGTGTGTAATGAATTGATTATCTTTGTGATTATATTTGAGAAAGAAAAATAGAAATGATATTAGAAGAGAATGACAGTTATGAAGACGAATTAAACTAAGTCGAAAAAGGTATACACGTATAACCGTAAAAAGTGCTAAAAATAAAATTTTAACCTAAAAATTCCTAAAAATTACCAAAAATCCACAATAATATTCTAAGAGTTTACAAAAAATCCAAACTTGCTAAAACCTTTTAATTAATTAGATAATGACTTTTTAATGCTAGTTAAAGCCCTAAAAATCAAAATTAATTATTAAAAAGCCCTAAACAAGATTTTAAAGTTTGTAAACCTCAAAAATACTTTAATTAAGCTAAAAAGTATTTTTCAAAATTTTAAAACCAATTAAAACTATTTTTAGACAATTAAAAACTAATAAAATCAATTAAAACTTAAATTAATTCTAGAAAATAATTAAAAGACCTAAAAAATATTTAGAAAGTTGCAAAATTCCTAATTAAGTGTTTAGAACCTAGGAAAAATATAAAAACTTAGAAAATCAGACTTTTAGTTTTAATAATAAAATAATATTAAAATAATATTAAAAATCCAAAAATCATAAAAAATTCTAAAAACTTGCAAACTAGCTTAATTTAACCTAAAAAACTCAGAAATGAAAGTGAAATTACCTAAATACCCCTATTGGGCCTAGAAAATGGGCTAAACCCAAAACAGTAGCTTATTGGGCCAAAATTGGGCCCAATATAAAAAAGTGTTCAAAATAAGCCCAAAAAGCACAGGTTGACTCAAAATTTGATTTTAAACAACTTTTTCCAAAGGCCCAAAAGCTGAAAGTGTGAAATAAGCTAGCTTATTCTTAATGGGCTTTTTGGCCCATTAAGCTATAAGCCAATGCCATAAGCTAAAACTTGACACACAAGCTTCTTTTGACCTAATAAAGACTTCTTCAAAAAGAAATTTGAAATAAGCCCAAGGAATAAGCCTGAAAATGCAATAAGCAATCTACCGAAAACGACAAAATAGTCGTTTTTGAGTTCTAGGCCACCCCAAGTGCTGATTCAAGTTCCAAAAGCTTTAAAATGACTTAATTAAGCAAAATCGACAAAGAGTTTTCAAATAAGCTGACTCAATAAGCTGGAAGAAGCAAATAAGCACTTATGTAAAAGTCAAATAAGTTGGTTTTCTAGTAAAAAGTCAAAGTCAGAGTCCAATAAGCTCTAGTCTACTTAAATGGGTCAAATAATGAAGACCTATCACAAAAAATAAGTTGTTGCAAGTCTGGATAAGCTATAATAGGTTATTGATAAGGTGAGTTCAAAATTACACAAGCAGGGGCTAGTTTTGGGTGTTGAGCAGTGGAAACTTTTTCCACTGCTTGACTTGTTTGACTTTTTGTCTTTAGTGAATTTTTTGGAGATTCAGATTACACAAAGGCACCCAAATGATCTTTGGATCAAAATGAGTCAAATACAATCAAAATAACACAATCACTAACACCCAATTGATACAGTTTAATCAATCAATCACCAGATATGATACAGACATGAACAATAAGCAGTTAAGCACTTATGAGCAGTTTTAGCAATAATCAGCCAGCCAAATTCAACCAAATGCATACACAAGCTATTATAAACTCCAATAAGCAAGTCTAAACAGGTTTCATGCAATGGTTCAAAGAATTACGCAAGATTCAAGCCAATGAATATTACTGATGAACACTAACACATACAGTTTTCTACTTTGCTGATGTATTTGACACTTAAGCCAGATTCAACACTCAATATCTATTCAATAAGTTATAATAATGATGTTCTAACAACTTTCAACCCTAAGCATGCACAAATACTAGATTTCACCAAAATCTTAGGTCAAAAACAGTCAAATTCACCAAGTTATAGCAGATTGTTTGATTTGAAGTTTCAAACCCAAAAACTTGCAGCAAAACACTCTCAACAAGGCATATATCAGATACCAAGCATAAACAACACAATATCAAGTTGCAAGCACAAACAGATAGACCCAAACACCCCTTTATCTTTTCCAAATCAAAATTTTCAAAGTAAAAGTGAGATTCAAGACTACCCAAGCATCAATTAACACAATAACAAGTAAGATTAACAGATTCAAGCAGATTTAAGCCACAAAATTCACAAGAACTCAAGCCACATACAAATATCACCAAAAATCATGAATTTAAGCAGATTTTAGGATTGAGTATGCAAACCTCATGGATGTATATCCACACCCACGAATTTTGAGCTTATGTGCTAGCATGAACAAGCACAAGCTTCCACAATAAAGCCTGCTAAGAATCAACAAAGTTAGAAGCACAATTATAAAAATTAGAAACTTGAAAAATCTTGATTAATGCAACCTTGTTACCCCACACTTGATTATCCCCAAGTTATAAGCCTCACCACACCTTAATCAACTCAATTAGGATGCTATGATCACCCCTATAACCCAAGAATTCCAAGATAGAAACAAGAACTTAGCAAAATATCAAGAAAATGAAGAAAATGTACAAACTTTTGCACACTCCTCTTTTGAAAACATGTTTTAAACTTCAAAATCAGTAAGCAATAAACATAAACAAGCAAAAATAAGATGGCACTTGGTCTTTCTTCAAATCACTTAACTCAAACTCATTAAACTGAAAAGGGATTTACAAGTGTTTGAACAAATGAAAAACCAAAAGCAAACGTCTCATTGAGACTCTATGGCTTTATATATAGTCTTACAAGTGACTAAGGAAGCTGAAAAAATACATAAACCCTAGTTGTGAAGTCCCAGAAATGCCCTTGAGAAATTTGAACTTTTTAAGGATCATGTGACTGAATTTGTCATGTAGTTGAGGTGTGAGCTGTTGGAATAGCATCAAGGGCTCATAATGAATTTAGGATGTAAGCAGGATTGTGAGGCGTTGGATGGCTGGCTCAATCTTGTCTTCTTCCTCAAACGTGTAGCAGGGCATGTCCCATGTGGCATGTGGGGTAAAGTGACATGTGTTTTTAAGGTTGTGATATGATTAAGGCATGCTTAATCATTAATCTGGAGGTTTATGAGGTCTAATTACAAGTAAATTAAGAAAACCCAATTTGTGTTCTTGGTGAATAGTTGGGTGTTTAATCTGAGTTTGGGTTTAAAAAGATGTTTAGCGCCAGATTATTAAACTAATAACGATTAGTTTAAATCTGTTATGGGTGGGAAGTGATGTGGCCAAATGAAGAGAGCTGATTGGTGGGATAGAGTAAGTGGGACACATGTCACCATTTGGTAGGTTAAGGTTGTCTGGCCATGTTAAGTCCCTCACCTTCTTTTCTCTTTTCACTTGCAATTAAAACAACCAAATCCGGATTTCCTTTGTTAATAAACTTTCACTTTTTACACTTTTGCCCCAAACACTTTTCCAAAGTATTTTCAGGGGTAATTCTTGCCATATTGTCATACTTGAGGGGCTGTTTTAGCATTTTGTTGATGGATAATGGTCTTGACTTGTATGTTGAGCATTTTGGAGGACTGAAATTGCCAAGTCTTCAATTATGAGGGACCATTCTTGCCAAATGTTGAAAGTTAAGTGTCCTTTTTGTAATTTTGGGATTTTCAAAGGACCAAACTTGTATTTTCTTGTACTTTGAAGGACTTCATGATATATTTGGCTTTCTGGAGGATATTGGTTGACAATTTAGCTTTGTTGAGGGGCTAAACTTGCCAAATCTTCAAAGCGGAGGGCCCTTTTTGTAATTTTGACAAACTTTAGGGACCAAACTTGTAATTATGAGGATACAAGGGTATAAAGTGTCAATTCTTCAATATTGGAGGACCCTTCTTTATAATTCTTCAAATCTTCAAGGGTTGATCTTGGGAAAGTCTTCATTAGGGCTTGGTTCATTGTGCGGTTTCGTTTCCCGTGTTCGTTTTTGAATGATTCTTGTAATCTTTTGTCATTTTCTCAATATCCGTACCTAAAATACATAAGCAACAAACACAAGCATATATATGGGTATTTTGATGATATTTAATGCATTTTTAGCCCTATTTGGAAGATGAGACTATGTATAAAAGCAGTCTCATCAAAACCTTGTTGAGTTTCTTTAAAAGAATAGATCTACCTGAAACCTTGTTAAGTTTCATTGTAGAAATTGATCATATGAAATTGATCTATTAAGATCTTCGTGATGAAGATTGACAACATATGTGGTTTTGTTAGAAAGATTATGTCATAGGAGACATTCTTTAATTGTTTAGTCGAAAGACTTTCTTTAAAGTGGTTTTGTGTAACGGATCGTACAAAACATTAGTGGTTTGAAACAAAATTCGATTTAATTCGATTTGGATAAGAAACACTATGTGATTTAGAACGTTGTTAATAGTAACAAAAATTAGTTTCAAACTAATTATGAGACATCAGATTAACAAATTATTTGGAATGTCACGAGTGACATCTAAAGGATCTGCTCCCTTACTTGTAAAATGGGAGACCGATACTCGAGTTATGTGTACAGTAGATGCTTTAAAGCATTCAGAAACCTGTTGTGCCGTAACTATGTGTTAAATAGCTAGAATGAAATGAAAATTGAGGTCATGAGTGAATCCAACCATATATAATGGTGCATCAGCACTTCTGTATCATGTCATGTATATGGTGATAAGAGTTTGATTAACTCTTATATTGCAGTTGAGAATAGAGAGAACGAGTTTCGACAACTCTCCAGCTGCTAATATCAAGGAAAAAGGTGTGATTTACATCTGGAAAAGAAACCAAGTTAACCAACGTTGTGCATGCCGGATATTTGTAGGAATCTTGAATCTGGATGGTTGCTTAATGAAATTTGGCTTTCATTTGTGTCTGAATCAAATAAAAATAGATTTGACGAATAATGTAAATTAAGTGCATACGGGTTATGCCTTTAATGGTTAAGTTGATTATGTTTTCAAATGGTCATTTTAGGAAAATGAGGGTGAATTCGACTTATTTGTTTGTTTTTTAAATGTATGATATAACTTACTTTGACATGTTTTAAATTTTACTCAACATGTTGTCCAATTAAACCAAATTGGAAACCCATTTTTATATTGACATGGACTACAAAATTAAAAATTGCGTTGAAGCCAATTTGACAAGTCTTTTCTCTTGGTTGAACAGAAATAACTGAAAAGCTTGATATGATTCACATGGTTTTATGTGATTTGGAATGGATACCCACTAAGTAGCGAATATCGGGTGCTTTATCATATTGGCTGAATGTGGTACAAAATATTGCCATTTACACTTACTTGAGAGTAAGGATATAGACAAGATGATCGATATAATTAAGTTGAGAACCAACTTATTATCGATAATAAGGTGATTCGAAGTTATTGGTGGTGAATATGTGTCTCCATTTCTAAATTTTTATGCTAAACTTAAAATAAGACACAAATTTATTGCTCTTGATATAGAAAAGAATCATTCCTTAGAAGAAATGGTTAATGTCATGTTCTTAAGTCCAGGTTTAAGCCATGGCATGTGGGGGAAAACGATTATATCGATTACTTATCTTTTAGATAAGATCCCTTGTAAATAAAATAAGATACTTCTTACGAACTATGGGTGAGGAAGAAAAATATCTTATAAGTACTTACAAATGTGGGGGATATCTAGCTAATATATCCGTATGAAATTCATATAGCATTGCTTATCGTTTCACTGTACATGAATCGAAAATAGACACAGTAATAGAATTAAGGAATGATTCCTTCTTTGGAAATATATTTTCTTTGTTTATGAAGGAAATTGGAAGATCATCTAGAATAGATGAAGAGGTTGTCCAAGGTTAGATAAAATGAGATGATATGATCTCTTAGATGAGAGACAAGATTGACCCAAGGAGAGGTTGAACCTAGAAGAAACAAAATGACATGAACCGAAAGATTGGTTGGATTTGATTTTTGTTTTTTTTTATGGTAGAAAATGAGTCTACTTCTTACTAAGAAGCAATAACTTATTTGAAAGGGTATCAATGAAAAGAAGCCAAAAGTGAAATAGATTATATTTTACAAAAGTAAACTTAGAAGCTCGTGGGTGTACCTTAAGTTGTAAACTACTAGGCTATAAATGGATCTTAAAAAAAACAGATAAATCGATGTCACCATTGACATGTGCATGTCACCATTGACATGTGTAAAGAAATATTGGTAATCAAAGAATTTAAAAAAACGAGAAGGTCTATCTTCCTTTGATGCTTATTTGCATGTTACACGGAAAACCTCAATTATGATGGTACTTTACTGACCGCATTAAGAAATTTTGGAAGTTTCTTATGTGGATGTGAAAACGATATTTCTAAACAGGGATTTAGAAAAAGGAACTATACATGAACCAGCCTGAGGATTTCATTGTTCCCATGCTAGAGAGAAAAGTTTATAGGCTAATTAAGTCATTATATGGTTTAAGGCAAGCTACCAAACAATGACATCAAACTTTTTGACCATATCATGTCTGAATGTGGATTCAAAATTGATGTATGTACGTGTGATAAATAGTAAATATGCACTCTTGTGTTTATACATGAATATACTTATCACTAGAAGTGATAACAAGATGAATAAATCCACTAATGATCTGTTGGAGTCAATATTTGACATGAATTTTATTAGTTGTTGGGTTTGTTGAACCCATATGGATTTGTTTTGAAGTCAAACATTAAGAAAAATAATATTATTGAGAGGTTCAATGTGGGGGATTTCGGCCTAGATAGAGTCTAATGACATTTTTTAAATATGTTTGAAATAGAGGTAAAGGTGTTTCCCATTTTGAATACTCAAAGAATATTGAGCATCTTATGTGTCTAATGAAGTGTGTATGATCTGATTTTGAACTTATAATCAGGCAAGCATATATATTAGTAATTCAAGTGGGGACCATTTGAATAAGTATTACTTGAGTACTATGATACTAATAATATTGTATTATAGAAGATATCCTACTACTATCAAGTGATAGAGTAATGCAAATATAGATTCTTACATATAAGAATCTAAATCCACTGGAGGGGATGTATTTATCCTAAGTGGAAAGCTATGTCTTAGAAATCTTGAAAGTATTTTAAAGAGACAATTATAGCTAAATCTATGATGAAATATAAATTTATTATTTGAGATAAATTTATAGAATATGTAACACCTGTCTTTGATAAGTGGACCGTTACGCCTAATTATGACGTGTCATCAAAGAATGCAAGGTAATATGTAGTAAAACATACATGACCATAGGGTAAACCGGAATCAAACATCGGTTCCCAAACATAAGCCCAAAACATAATAACGTGAATGAAAGACTTAAACAAGCATAAGTATATGAAGGCAAAAGGAGAAGAAGTCTATGGCAGCTTCCATCATATGCATGTCCTCCAAAATGCCCGAGTCTGTCCTTGGGTACCTGCCGTTTTGGGACATGGAAAGGAAAGTAACGGATGAGCATAACGCTCAGTGCACGGATATACAATCATGGAATGAAGGATATAAACATGTAAAACATATAGCAGCGGAAATGTATAAGTCCTGGAAAACCTGTTATAACTTAGTAAAACTGGTTTTATAGTTTGAAAAGCCTTATGTTTATCTTATAAAAACTGTTTAACATGTTTACCATTAGCCAATATAGGTCATGAAATATCAACGTGCATGAATACTTGGAGGGGTGACCTCGTCATGCAAACTAGAGGGGCTGCCTCTAATTTAATATACTGGTTGGGTAGGAGGGATCAGCTCCTTGTGAAGGATGCAAGGCACACACCACATTCACCTGAATAATCTGCTGAAAACATGTAAACTAGGATGCACCCATACGCCCCACCTGATAATAATAATAATATGGCCAAAAGCTGAAGGGACGCCACGAGCTATCACTCCGTCATGGTGGAGTCATAACACTGGTGCCTCTAGTGTTATAGTTATGGTACCTCCATAACTAGGTGAAACTGGTCATGCATGTATATGGCTTTAGGTATCTAATTAAATATAAGCAATTCAAAAACATATAAAACATATACTGGGGAAAACAGTTGGCTGCATACGGGAAATCCTAATAAGGAAGAATGTCCATACTGAAAGGACGGAGAATCTGTACCTTGTGTCCAGTGAACGAAGAAGACGAACGGAAGAGAGTCCTACTTCGATATCACTAATGCTACATAAATAATATACGTGTATAAGTATCTGATTACTGAGTACGTAACTGATTTTATATCATGTCTTAGCTTGTTTTATATGTTCATGTCATGTTTTATTGATTTAAGCTTTATACTGCGTTTATCATGTATTCTGTCTATTCTGATTAAGTATTACTTGTATTTCTTGTATTATTATACTTGTTGTGTAATAATAAGTAAATTTCTAAAAATAACAGGTTTCCTAAAATAGAAAGTTTCCAAAAATAGAAAGTTTCCAAAAATAGAAAGTTTCCAAAAATAGATTTACTGCTTAAAATAGATAAGTTTCTAAAAAAAGAAAGTTTCCATAAATAGATTAGCTGCCTTAATTAAATAAGTTTCTAAAAATAGAAAGTTTTTATAAATAAAATAAGCTGGATTAATAAGCTAATAATATAAGCTTAAGTGTTTACTGATTTATATTCTAAGTCCTGTGATTTAATAGTATAGTTTATTAATTAATACATGTAAATTAAATAAACTATATGTTATAAAATTTAATTAAATATAATCATGATTTAATTAAATTACATGGTTAAAATACTTAGATTAAAACATGTATTAATATATATATATATATATATATATATATATATATATATATATATATATATATATATATATATATATATATATATATATATATATATATATATATATATATATATATATATATTAATATAACCTAAGTCTTGAAAATTAATTAATTATAGCCATGTTTAATAATTTATTAATATTATAGTGTACAATAAATAATTAAATACTTAGGTTAAAAACATGTATTATTTGTAACAATAATTAACCTAAGTCCATGTTTTAATTAA
The DNA here is from genome assembly GCA_025667525.1 of Glebionis coronaria. Taxonomy (NCBI): domain Eukaryota; kingdom Viridiplantae; phylum Streptophyta; class Magnoliopsida; order Asterales; family Asteraceae; genus Glebionis; species Glebionis coronaria. The sequence continues at coordinate 112,135,201 of CM046875.1, forward strand.
ATTAATTATTACCATGCCAAATTAATTTAATTAACTTGTAAATATATACTTGTAAGAATTACTCAAACTTGAAAAAGATAATAATCATGAACCGAACCCGTGTATTATACTTTTAAACATGATGTGAACCTGACCGAATTAATTTAATAATTCTAATATAATTAAGATTTAAATAACATAGCGTAACTTGGCAAGATTAAATCAATATTAATTAGATTAACTAAAATTAATATTGCATGATTAATTTAATACCCTAGTTAAATTAATTAACATAACTTGAAAAATATGCTAAACCAAACATCCCTTTCCAATTCTAAAACTGTATCCAAACGCCCCCTTAACTGTTTTAAACCAAACACTAAACACCCCCTTCACTGCCAGTTTCCCCTAGCAGTGATGCTACTTCCACCGGCAGTAGCCGGTTTCCCCTGCTCGTCTTAAATTCCCACCGAGAGCAATAAGCTCTCGGTTCCCACTGTCAGAACAAACACCCCCCTTCAGCAGTTGCCACTGCTAGGCCAAAACGCACCCCTGTTGGGGTTGTGTTGCCCCCGTCAGAACAAACCAAGCCAACACCCTTGTTAGGGTTGCGGCTGGTGGGGTTAATTTACCACCGAGACCATAGATGGTCTCGGTTTGTGGTCACATGAACGCAGCAACACCCAAAAACGACACCCCTTTATATTGAACGTATTATTCACATATTTTTAGATCGTATACCTTGGATTCTTGATCAATTAACAAAAGGAAAAGAATAAAACGAGATTAGGATTCTTACGTGCGTTTAGGGTTTAGAAACATAAAGAAGAAAATGAACACCAATCCTGCGTCTTGCTTGAATCTACATGAGTTTCTTCATCCTGGTGCTTGGATTGATGGTAGAAAAGAGCCACACCAAAAGAAAAGTCGACGGCTGTTGTTTTTTAGTTTTAGGGTTTTATGTTTGATTCTTGTGGTGTCGAAAAGTAAATACTCCGCCCGTCTGTTTCTTTTTGTCATACGGTTTGGAGCCCAAGTGGGCCTTGAGCCCACTTCCTTTCTTTTTGGACGCCGGCCCAACACCACACCCCTATTAACCTTTATTGTTATTCCCGCGACATGTTAAATATTTTGTGTATTCGTGGTTTAAGTGTCGTGCATTTTCATAGTTATCCTTATACGTGTTAAACGTGACCATTATGTACGTAATTACTTGTCGTGTTAATTAAATATACGTAATGATAATAATCGTGTTAATTATTCGTTTCTACGTGTTATGTAATTATTAATTATTCATGTTATTATGATTACTTGTACGTAACGACATTCATCGTATTAATAATATACATAAGCACGTAATTATCTGTTCATGATTTTATGTTCGTGATTATAATTATTATTGATAATAATTATCTTGTATTAATACATACTTGATACTTATCGTGTAATAACACGTACGCAATTCTTGTAATTAATATTCGTGACACGTGTTCATGTTATAAAAGGAAAGTTTTAATCTTGTACGTACGATTATTAGTGTACTGTTCATGCTAAAAGCATGCGGGTTTTACAACTCTTCCCCCTAAAAAGAATAATTCGTCCCCGAATTATAGATAACGTAAAATGAATGGGAAACACACCCGAATTAAACTGGAAGGGTATGTAAGATAACGGAATATGAAGGTGACGTTGTAGAAGGGAACGTGGAACGTGAAATGGCTAAGAAGGACATGGAACGTGACATGACTGAAAGAGTCTTACTTGACACAAATGATAAATCTTGGTCCTCCTGACCTTGTCTTGAAAACACGAAGAGTTCATGGTTATCAACGTAAGATAGATCCCCTGAATTTGATCGAGGGAATAAGAATTAAGTGCAAAACGTAATGGTGCAAAACAATCTAACTTAACTGATAATTAGCAACGAATGCGCGAGACATATTGAAACGTAGTACGTGAAAAATTTTGAACGTGATACGTGAAAATTTTTGAACGTGATACGTGGAGATATGGTGAGTGTAGTATGAGCAAACATATCGTGATCCATGATACGTGTAACATATCATGAACGTGATATGAGGAATGTGGAATGAACATGACATGTGAAATATATCGTGAACATGGAATACAACTGCGGTTACGCCAAATGCTACAAGGTGAGACTTGGAATGTGACGTGAAACGTCTATCTGAGGATAGGGAGTTATACTAAACTCGAGTCTGGTCTCTCCATTTCCTGCAAAACTTCCCAGAACGAAGATGAACGTAAAATCGTAAGCCAAAATACGATCATGAACGTGAATAATGTCATGAACGTGAGTGTGAAAGAAAGTCGTGAAATTAGTGTTGGGTCAAAAAGTTGATGTGGCAGAAACTCAAAAACGAAGAAAACATAAAGAAATTGTCCAAGCGTTGTCAAGAGTTAATCAAGCGTTGATAAGAGCAAATTAGGCGTTGATAGCTCAAGAGTTGTCATGTACAATGTAAGCATTGTTACATGCAATTCAAGCATTGACAAAACGTAGACAAAGAAGCTTATGGAAGCTTCTATTTAGATAAACATGCAAAAGATATTCTGCATAAGTTTATTTAAATAGAAGATTTACTTGTTTATTCATCATTATCTCTTGTAAACCCTAATCCTTATACTATAAAAGGAACCAAGGGTCTTAGGTTTTATTCATCAATTCATTCACAATGTAAACCTAAAGTGTGTGTTGACTAGACGTGGGATTCAATGTATACACGTCTAGTGGTTGTTCGTTATTAATATAATGAGCAATCCATTTGTTTTAATTCATGTTATTCGTGCCTAAACACCTTGTTAATGTATCATGTTCTAATTTCGCTTTGATTGTATAATCATATGAACATGGTGCATTCCTAGTTGCTTAAAAGATCCGGAAACCAAAGTTTCCACAATTGGTATCAGAGCCTCGTGGCTCGTGATGCTAGGACCAACAAGGTGTTCGTAATGGTGAAAAGAAGAAAAATCCGTCTAGGGTTTTTCTGGACGTTTTTGTGTGCGCAGCAGTATTCGGAAGGTCATAACTTTTGATTGAACCGTTGGATCGTCACGAAATTTTATATGTGTGTTCTACATACATATATCTAAACATCCACCAGAGGGATTGTCGAGTTTTATCCCCAGGCAAAAGTTATTAAGCGTCAAAGTCAGCAGTAGGATGAATGCAGTTTTCTGTGGACAGCCATGTTCAAAACACGATCTCTCCTTCGTTAACCGTTGGATCTTCGTGATTTTTGGACTGTAGGTTCTTGGAACTTGTGTCTAGGATCTCACCGAAGCGATCTTTGATTTGAGCTTTCATTGTCAAGTTATAGTCCGTCGAAGTTCGCTGCAGTAAAGGTATTTAATTTTTGCTTTCACATAAAATCATGAACTAGGGTTACTCAAACCCTAGATCAACATGAAGAGCAGAAAGTTTGAGGGTTGTGGCTGTTGTAACATGATTATACACGATCTAAGGTTGATTGACAAACCCTAGGTTAGGGTTTCGATTTTCAAATTAGGTTTTTAAAGAACCCTAGATTTGTTGTTAATGGAATAGCAGGGTTTGATGAAGTTATAACCCTAAGACTGCATAATGGAAAAAATAGAATTGGAGTGGTATTCACGCCTGTGTTCACACGGCCAAAAGAAGAAAAGTATATATTGCATGCGATTGGCTATTAAAATTGTGTTCACACGGTAAGGAAGCCATGATTGGTTAAGCGCTTCAAGAATTTGAGACGTGAGAAACAAAGCAACAAAGCAAGTGACGTTACAATGTGTTCACATGCTATGATTGGATATTATATGATTACTATAGCATTCACACGGTTACTAAATTCTGATTGGTGGAAATTGATGTGTTCACACGATCAGTATGATGAATTATGTCTTCACGTGATTATTATAATTCGCTTGGGAGATTATGTCAGTGACGTAATATATGTTCTAACGTTGTCACGAATTGTTTAGTCGCTGACAAGATCTTTGGGACAAGACGCAATAATGATTCTACTGGTCTATGATAAAATAGAATATTCACTTACCTATTTTGTGGGAAAGAAATCACGTGATAATAGGAATAACAGCTTTTGGACGTGATTTATTGCCCTAGATGACGTCAGCAGGAAGAGGCGCTGACAAGGGTTGAATTGACGCTGACAGAATAAGTCAACGCTGATAGCGTTGACAGTGTCGTCCGATATATGAACTTCAACGCTGATAGGTATTGTCCGATATTGGACAATACATCTGCCAAAGATAGTGGACATAAGAGGATATTGGACAACAAAAGGTTTGTTGCTGTTGAGAAAACTGGTACGTTTTAAGTACACAAAAAGGAGGATTATACACACGAAGGTACATGGAATCTCCGTTTTAATTTAGAATATCATGATGATATTTATGGCTTGGATATTTTTAAAGGGATTAATGATTTTAAGGCGAGTTAGCAACGATTCATGAAGAATTTTATTGGATTATGTAATCGGGATAGCCTTGTGAAAGAGTTATTCGTTGACAGCCTTTTACATATGAAGATATTGACTTGTCATGAAGAGGTGTTGGCTTAAGGGGAAGAATTCTTATGGTAAGTTTGATGATTGAAGAAGATTTTCGCGAGTTTGTGTTCTATCATATCTTAAAGTCGTGCACTCCCAGTCATAGACTTTAAAGGTAACTTGTTCGTGCTTTACATGATTGGTGACGAAGACTTGTCATAACACTTGAAGGAGTTACATTATCGTGCTCAGTGTCTCACAAAGGATGAGAATATTGACAAGGGATCGAGGTCTACTTATATCTCCTCTATAAGTTCTTAGTCACATGGATAGTACAAGACATGGAACACAAGGTTGGGTTATTCTACTTCTACATCAAAAAATATTATATTAATTGTTCTTCAAGATCATTACACAGAGCCTACATATGGAGAATCTTCAACATTGCATACATTGTTTACTTCCTTGTTGATGTGACAAAAAGGGGAAGAAATACATGCTACACTTGAGGGGAAGCAATTTGAAGATCATGTACAACTTACAAGAGATACACATAGAGTTTTGCCACTATCAACTAGGGGAAGATTGTTGGGTCAAAAAGTTGATGTGGCAGAAACTCAAAAACAAAGAAAACATGAAGAAATTGTCCAAGCGTTGTCAAGAGTTAATCAAGCGTTGATAAGAGCTAATTAGGCGTTGATAGCTCAAGAGTTGTCATGTACAATGTAAGCATTGTTACATGCAATTCAAGCATTGACAAAACGTAGACAAAGAAGCTTATGGAAGCTTCTATTTAGATAAACATGCAAAAGATATTCTGCATAAGTTTATTTAAATAGAAGATTTACTTGTTTATTCATCATTATCTCTTGTAAACCCTAATCCTTATACTATAAAAGGAACCAAGGGTCTTAGGTTTTATTCATCAATTCATTCACAATGTAAACCTAAAGTGTGTGTCGACTAGACGTGGGATTCAATGTATACACGTCTAGTGGTTGTTCGTTATTAATATAATGAGCAATCCATTTGTTTTAATTCATGTTATTCGTGCCTAAACACCTTGTTAATGTATCATGTTCTAATTCCGCTTTGATTGTATAATCATATGAACATGGTGCATTCCTAGTTGCTTAAAAGATCCGGAAACCAAGGTTTCCACAATTAGAACAAGGACGTGAATGTAAATAAGGAGCACAATTATGAACCTTCGTCTGGCCCGATAGCTGAGGGATTACCAAGTGATCGGATGCGCCTTGGCTGGGACATGTCTGATCTATCCGTTGGTTCTTGAAATCCTTGCGGATGTAAGGATTCTACAGACTTGATCAATTTTTTGGCAATAACCCAGATAGCATCATGCTTCTTCTGAGTTTGCGTTAATCTGGTAACCAAAATCCATGGAGATCTTGTCCCAATTCTATTCACAATTTCGGATGATGGAAAAAATCCTAGTCTGTTGGTGTTCTATCTTAACCTGTTGGTATGTCAGGTACCTAGATATGAACGTAACTATATCTTGCTTCGTAGAAACTTGATACATAGAAGTTTATGAAACTTTGAGTCTCCGAAATTAGCCCTTTCTTAGCGTAGAATTTTCTTGGAACAACTAATGTAGTGTAGGGTTCTCACCTTTATAAGTTGAGTCATGGTAAGATTAACCATGTGAATCCATGTGATTCAGCATGTTACTGAAATCAACCATAATTTATATTGAAAGATTTCAAGGTGGAATTTCTCCTGTCGTAGAATTTGTAACATATTGCAAATATGGTCTTCCTGCTCTTCTCCAGACTTAGAGTTCATGGAAACTCGATATATTAAGTCCATAATGCTGTTTGGAGCATTTATGAGACTAAGACAATAATAAGTGTGAAAACACTTATCCCTTTACCACTTATTTCCATTAATAACAAGACCAAAACATGTATTTTATGTCGTAAAAGTCGGAATTATGCGTGGTTTGTGTTTTTATTGTGTTTCAGGATAAAAATATGAAAAGGGAAGAAAACACGGGCTATCACTGGCTTTTATCGAAGAAAACGAGAAAAGACGAAGTCAAAAGATCAAGAGTGCAAAAAGAACGGAAGTCCAAGGCCTATTTTGGAGATTTATCGAAGAAAAAGTCTAAAGACGGAAGTTTAATGAAGTCGAAGAACCAAGTCTAACTATAGAAGAAAATTATAAGACAAGTTCAATTAATATCGACAAATCCCGAGACGACGTCGAGAAAGACAAAGAATTTAAATCGAGTCGAGACGAGAAGAAAGAAAAAGGAAGCAACACATGCACCTCCCCACCTCCTATATATACCCTCCTAATGACACATTAGGAGGGTGTTAGCTAGTTCATTTTTTTTCTTTTGTAGTTTTAATTTTTAGAGAGAGAAAGTGTTTAACTTTCTCTCACTAGAATTTCATGTTTTCTTTTCTTTCATGTTTAAGCTTTGATTTAATCTTGCATTTTGGAATCATTAATCTACAAGTTCAAGTTTAAGCTTTTCATCATTTAATCTTTCTACCTTTCTTAATTTGGTTTATCTTTGATCCGAAATTTTAAAGCATCTTGTTTAATCTTGATGTTTGATTGATTAAAAAGTTTATCTTTTTGGTCATATCTAAGTTTTTGTACAAATTGAGCTTTGAGCTTATTATCCTTATTGGCTTATTTTGCACTTAGCTTATTTGCTTTAAAGATTTCTTAAAGGTTTCATCTTTTTAATATTGTTTTAAAAGGTTTGCTTATTTGGTTCTCTCATTATTGAGTTGGTTAAGTTTCGAGTAGTGCTTATTAAAACATTGCTTATTTGGTTTTGCTTATCACGTATTGAAATCCATCGGAAAAGGGTTTCCCTTTCCGACGGTTATTCCGATCACTGCTATCGGATTGGGGTTTTTCATTCTGACGAGTATTCCGATACTGTGTATCGGAAAAGGGTTTGTGATTCCGATTGTTATTCCGATCTGGATTCCGACGGTAGGTATTATTTGATATTCCGACAGAGGTGAAACCATAGTTATTCCGATGGTTTTATTGGTACTTATTCCGACGATTTCGTTTTTACTACATTCCGATATTTCTGTTTATGCTTATTCCGATGGTTTCGTTTTTGATACATTCCGACAGAAACATTTCGATGGGATTCTGATCAAGGGCATTCCGACGGGTTTAAGTGTTTATTTTTACAAAGTTCTAAGTTTTAAATTCACATTTAAGTTTTTAAGTTTTTTTTAATCATTTATTTTTAATTCGTAATTTTACTTAAATTTTTAAACGCTTTTATTTTACTCAACGACATTTTCATATTTGCCTTTAGTTTAAAATAGATAATCAATCCATTTTACTTTCCACCAAGAATGACTGAGTCGCACTTTTAACTAGTAATCAATTCGAAAAGACTAGTTCAACGAACTTTCATACTTGGTGAAAGCCTTGTATTAAATGGCGCCACTGCCGGCTCTTTTCGTTAAGATTAACGATTTTTAGTGAGAGACGCGTTGGATTTTGGGATCCGTTCACTCGTGAACGTTATTTTTCTTGCTCGAAAATTTTCAAAAATCCATAAAAATTAAAAAATTTCAAAAATACAAAACATTTAAAAATCATAAAAAGCATTTCTTTTCCAAAGTTTTGCGCCAAAAAGATTTTATTTTTACAAGTACATATATATTCTCTGTTTCTTTGTTATCTTTTTCTTTTTCTTTTGCAGGTGTATGCGTACTAGATCTTCATCTTATTCTGAGCCCGAGACTCGTGAAGATTTAGATATGGCTGGTGTGTATAACAATAATAGCAACCCACCTCATAACAACATGAACAATAACAACAATGGCCCACAACCCGACTTACGAACAATGGAGGCGCTTTGTCAGCCAACTATGAACGGACGCGGAGGACCGATTGCGCCGATGCAAATCACAGCTCCTGAGTTTTCGTTGAAGCATCACATGATCCAGCAAGTTCAAAACGCTTGTCCTTTTCGCGGATTACCGGATGATGATGCCAACAAACACCTCGACAAATTCATCACCGTCACTCAAATCATGAAACTGTCCGGTGCTTCCATGTATTTTCTTCGCCTTCACCTCTTTCCACATACTTTATCCCACCATGCCGAAAAATGGTTTGATCGTCTTCCTAAAAACTCAATTCATACATGGAATGACATGACTCAAAAAAATTTGTCGCGCTACTTTCCACCATCCATGGTCACTAGTCTTCGCAACCAAATCAGTGGATTCACTCAAGAACCTGATGAGTCACTTTTTGATGCTTGGGAACGTTATAATGTCTTGATCGACCGTTGTCCGAACCATAGCATGCTCCCCTTTACTTTTATTGATACCTTCTACAATGGTTTAACTTTTCGTGATCGTGACACGATTAATGCTGCCGCCGGTGGTACATTCATGAAGAGAAGACCTGAGGAGTGTAGAGAGCTTATAGAGAACATGACCACTCACCACAAAAATTGGGATTCATCCGCATCCTCAAGATCAAACCCGAGAGTCAATGTTTCTTCTACTTCTTCAAACCCTGATATGACCGAAATGACCCGCGCAATAGTCGAAATGAGCAAAAATATGAAAATTTTAGCTACTAACCAATTTCAACAAGCTAAAGCTGTAGCAACGTCTTGTGAGATTTGCGGGGATTCTCATTCATACACCGATTTTCCTTCTACTCATGACAATCCGGAAAATGTGTATGTCGCTAACGGTAACTTTTCTATGGGAGGCTATCAAGCACGTCCTCAAGGTGACCGCAATTTGTTCTGTTATCGTTCGAACAACTTCCTCTCACCACCCGGTTTTCAATCTCATAATATACCACCACCACCTAAATTGAACAACACACAATACCCACCAAGGAACCAAGGCCAAAGAAGTAACTACCAAGGGGGTTCTTCTAATAATCAAAGGAATTATAACTCAAATCAAGGGAATTTTCATAGTCAAAATCAAGGGGCTTTTAATGGGCAAAACCAAGGGTTACAAAATAACAACTTTAACCAAGGTTTTAATAATAACAACGCTTATCAACAACAATATCCAAACCAAGGTTTTCAAAATCAAGGGCAAAACACGAATACACCTTCAATGGAATTGGTTCTTCAAAAGTTGACTGATAAGTTGAGTGAACATGAGAAAATCATGTATGCTATGCAAGAATCGAGTTATAAGAAATTTATGCAAATGTATCAAGCCATTAATCCCCAAGGCCCACCCCAAGTTACTCTCCCTTCTAACACCGTGACCAATCCTAGGGCCAACGTTAATGCCATCACTACTAGGAGCGGTAAGACCATCATTGAACCTTCTTCTTCCCCAACTAACCAAGGACCCGGGATTCCTTCTACTTGTGATATACCACCCGTTATGCCTTCGTCTACACCTTATGTCCCACCGATACCTCAAGTTTATACCACACCTTCGGTTCCATAACCGGTTCCTCCACCTTCCACCTCCACCCCTCCACCACCCAAGGATGTGAGTGAGAATTCCATTCCAAAGCCTTCATCTCAACCCAATACACCTTATCCCTCAAGGTTGAGGAAAGAGAAGTTGAAGAACAAGGATGATATTCAGGTTTCTAACTTTCTTAAAATGTTTAAACAACTGAATTTCAACATATCCTTTGTTGAGGCTCTCACTCACATGCCTAAATATGCTAAGATGTTTAAGGATATTTTAAGTGATAAGGAAAAATTGCTCGACATCGCCAATACCCAATTAAATGAGAATTGCTCTGCCGTTCTTTTGAGAAAACTTCCAGTTAAGTTAGGAGATCCCGGTCGATTCCTTATTCCTTGTAATTTTCCGGGTGTAGAGAATTGTATGGCTTTGGCGGATCTCGGTGTGAGTATCAATCTTATGCCATTATCCGTGTGGAAGCAATTATCTTTACCCGAGCTAGTCCCCACTCATATGACATTGGAATTAGCTAACCGATCGGTTGCTTATCTGGTGGGGATAGCCGAGGATGTGTTCGTTGGAGTTGAAAAATTCACTTTCCCTGCCGATTTCGTTGTTGTCGACTACGAGGTGGATCCCCGTGTTCCATTAATCATTGGATGCCATTCTTGAGGACCGGTCGCACTCTCATTGATGTAGCCGCGGGAGAATTAATTATGAGAGTTGGTGACGAAAAAATCGTCTTCAACATGGGTAAGCTTTCTAAGCAACCTTATGAAAACGAGAGCGTTAATTTCATTGATGATGAGGCTTGTGAAGAGCATTTCAAAGACGACTGCTAAAGTGGTTCTACTTCTCTACCCATTGTTGAGACCGTTGCCTCTATTGCTCCATCATTAACTCCATTTGGAGAAAGTGATTACCTTTTGAAAGAATTTGAAGCAACTTTAGGGGATGTGGACTTACAATATGACGATTCTCCCACCGATTGGGAAGAAGACATTCGTACCATTGAGAAACTTCTTAATGAGGACCATATTTCTCCACCGTCTCCTAAGGAAATCTCTATCAATGATCCGAATTTGACTACGCCTTCCATCAATAATCCTCCGGATTTAGAGCTTAAGGATCTACCGTCTCATCTCGAATACGTGTTCCTTGAAGATAATAAGAAGTTACCCGTCATCATCGCAAAGGACTTGAAAGAAGAAGAAATATCTCGACATATCAAAGTGTTGAAGAATCACAAAAAGGCAATTGCTTGGAAAATTTCCGATATCCGCGGAATTGATCCGAACTTTTGTACTCATAAAATTCTCATGGAAGATGAGTTTAAACCCGCAATCCAAAGCCAAAGAAGGGTTAATCCTAAAATTCATGACGTCATCAAGAAAGAAGTTATCAAACTTCTAGATGCCGGATCGATTTACCCTATTTTAGATTCGCCATGGGTAAGTCTCGTCCATTGTGTGCCTAAGAAAGGCGGAATAACCGTTGTTCCTAATGAAAACAACGAGTTGATTCCTACTCGACTTGTCACGGGTTGGCGAGTTTGCATAGACTATCGCAAACTCAATGATGCCACTCGCAAGGATCACTTCCCTCTTCCTTTCATGGATCAAATGCTCGAGAGTTTAGCGGGTAATGACTATTATTGCTTCTTAGACGGTTTCTCCGGGTATTTTCAAATTCCTATCGATCCTAAAGACCAAGAGAAAACCACATTCACTTGTCCTTATGGAACATTTGCTTACAAAAGAATGCCTTTCGGCTTATGCAATGCTCCTGGGACTTTCCAAAGGTGTATGATGGCTATCTTCCATGACATGGTTGAAGAAACTATAGAAGTCTTCATGGATGATTTATCGGTCTATGGTGATTCTTTCTCTACTTGCCTTGCCAATTTAGAACGTATGCTCAAACGGTGTGAAGACACTCGTCTTGTTCTTAATTGGGAAAAATGCCATTTCACGGTAAAAGAAGGTATTGTTCTTGGTCATAAAATTTCCAAAGCCGGTCTTGAAGTCGATCTTGCTAAAGTTGAAGTGATTGCTAAATTAACTCCACCTTCAACCGTGAAGGGTGTGAGAAGTTTCCTTGGTCATGCGGGCTTCTATCGTCGTTTCATTCAAGATTTTTCTAAGATTGCTCGCCCGATGACCCACCTCTTGGAAAAAGATACTCCTTTTATCTTTTCTAAAGAATGTATTGACTCTTTCAATCTTCTTAAGGATAAATTTACTAAGGCACCGGTCTTGGTTACCCCTAATTGGGAGTTACCTTTTGAATTGATGTGTGATGCTAGCGACTGTGCTATTGGAGCGGTTTTTGGCCAAAGAGTGAACAAACACTTTCAACCAATCCATTATGCTAGCAAAACAATGACGGGGGCTCAATTGCATTATACCACTACTGAAAAAGAGCTTTTAGCTGTAGTCTATGCCTTTGAAAAATTTCGCCCCTATCTTGTCCTTTCCACCACCATTGTGTACACCGATCACTCCGCGTTGAAGTACTTGTTAACCAAACAAGATTCCAAGCCAAGACTTCTTCGTTGGGTTTTGCTCCTTCAAGAATTCAAAATTGAAATTCGTGACAAAAAGGGAGCGGAAAACCTAGCCGCGGATCATCTTCGTAGACTCGAGGATCCTTATCAAGGGGAGCTCCCAAATCACGAGATTAATGACTTTTTTCCTCTTGAGACCTTGATGTCCATTAACTCCAATCTTGATGAAACCCCATGGTTTGCGGACATTGCAAACTATTTGGCGGGTGGAATTCTCAAGGAAGGGTTAACGTCCCAAAAAAAGAAAAAGTTCTTTAAAGACATTAAGCACTATTTCTGGGAAGACCCTTACCTTTTCAAACAATGTGCGGATCTTGTCATTCGTCGGTGTGTTGATGGGCCGACGGCTTTATTAATCCTTGAAGCTTGCCATAAAGGACCCACCGGTGGTCACTTTGGTCCTAATTACACCGTGAAGAAAGTGTTCAACTCTGGATTCTATTAGCCCTCCATTTATCATGACGCTCATGAAATGGTTAAACATTGTGATGCTTGCCAACGCCAAGGCAAGATCACACATAAAGATGAGATGCCTCAAAATTTCATACAAGAATGTGAAATCTTTGACGTATGCGGTATCGACTTTATGGGGCCATTTCCATCATCCAAAGGGAACAAGTACATCCTCGTAGCCGTTGACTACGTATATAAATGGATTGAAGCAAAGGCTCTCCCTACGAACGATGCGAGGGTGGTTGTGAACTTTTTGAAGCAGTTATTCGCTCGATTCGGTGTTCCTCGTGCTATTATCAGTGACCGCGGGACTCATTTTTGCAATGATCAATTTGCTCGAGTCATGGCTAAGTATGGTGTCAATCACCGTCTTTCCACCGCTTATCATCCCCAAACAAATGGTCAAGCCGAGATTTCTAACCGTGGATTGAAGAGAATATTAGAGCGTACTGTGGGAGAGCATCGTGCCTCGTGGGCGGAAAAGTTAGATGATGCTCTGTGGGCTTTCCGTACCGGCATATAAGACACCTATTGGTTGTACTCCATATCGTCTTGTGTACGCGAAGGCATGCCACCTCCCTATTGAGTTGGAACATAAGGCGTACTGGGCCTTGAAGTGGGCCAATTTTGACATCAACAAAGTCGGTGATCTTCGGAAGATTCAACTCAACGAGTTAAATGAACTGAGGAATGAAGCTTATGAGAATTCATTGATCTACAAGGAGAAAACCAATATCATCCATGATGCAAGGATTAAGAACCGAGAGTTTCACGTTGGTGATCAAGTTTTACTTTTTAACTCTCGGTTGAAGATCTTCTCGGGCAAGCTGAAGAGCCGTTGGTCTGGTCCATTCACCGTCGCCAAAGTCTTCCCCTATGGCACCATTGAGCTTTCTCAGCCAAACGGGCCTAATTTTAAAGTGAGTGGCCAGCGTATGAAGCTGTACTTTGGTGAGGACATCTCTCATGAGATGATTCCATCCCTCATCACGTTTTGAATTAGTTCTGGGTCGAGTCAGGCTCGTGACTCGGTTAACAAAAACAAGCGCTTCTCGGGAGGCACCCCGTTGATCTATCCTTTACCGTTTTCATAATAAGTGTAGGGGAGCCCCGTAGGTGTTTGTTGTCTTGTTTCTTATGATGTGTAGGGATTAAAGCTTCAACGAGCACTTTTGATGACACTTGACGAACCGTGATCCCATTTACTCGTCTTCCCGGTTCTATCCTAAACTCTCGTGATTCAATATTTCATATCTTATATGTTCACATTGAAATCACTATAGTTGTCCTTTCCTTAGCAAGATTTAAACACAGTGCACAATGTCCTAAGTGTAGGGGAGTTTACTCCCACATGCTTAAACATTGAGGACAATGTTTATATCAAGTGTAGGGGGACTTCTATCGAAGTAAGTGGCTTTTCCATAAATTTGTCCTCATTTTAATCGGAAAATTTGATTTTTCGACATTTTTCAAAATTTTTAATCTATTTTGGCCTAGTTGTATAGTTGTATTTACCTTTGTTATAGTTATTTTCTTTCTTTGCTAGAATAAATTTTAATAAAGTAGTTTTAATTTTTAAACGTGGTGAATCTTTTGACTCAACCCGAGTTTACTTGTCCAAGTTTACTCTAGCTAGTATCCTTAACGTGTTTAAGTCAAGTTTTGCTAGGCTTTTATATAGGGAACTTTAAAACGCGAAAGTCTTAACTCTTTCGGGTTAAGAACAAGAACTTTTCGCAAGTTCTTATAATTGATCCTAGAAAGTCGTTTATCAAGGGAACTTTAAAATGCGAATTCTAAACTTGAAAAAGTCTAAGAAGGTGCAAGATCCTATAGATGACTTGAAAACCCAAAACTTTGATTTAATTGGCTAAGCATCCACGAGTCTCATTCCTTGAGATTTTAAATTGTGGAGAACGAGAGATGATAGAGTCAATTATAAGTTTGGTATTCTTTCATGAATTTATGTGAGTTGATTATAAGCTTTTTCTCCCATCGCTTGTTAATAAATATATTTGCAATATATAAGGTTGTACGATTTGAAAAGTTACTTAGGTTCTAGAACAAGATCGTTTAAAAGTTGCTCGGTATTAATTAGAGTTCATAGCCAAGGCATAACTTATTGAAGCGGGATGCGAAGATTGGCGAGTCCCAAAAGGCCCTAACAAGGCATGAGGGCTACATTTTGTTGCTAAAGATCCCAAGTGATGTGAAGAATCATTTATCAAAAATCAATATGAAGGATCGAGACACACGACGAAAAGCACTTACTCCCCTACAGATCATGGAGAAGTCTATCCAAAAACGCCCTAACAAGGTATGAGGATAAATAGATCCAAGTCCTAAAAGGAGGCGGATCGTTGTATATCAAATTCCAAAATAAAGATTGGAGAAAAACGAAGAAGTCGTGGTCCAAGTATGAAGAATCTCTAAAAAACTTCAAGTGAAGAAATTCCTATTATGAAGAGAAGACCATAATTTCAAGAACGTCTCTCAAAGATTCGAAGTATGAAGTCGCTGCCAAATATCGGTCCGAGAAAGGTCTCAAATCGTGAAGCGAGTTATGCCAAGATATGAACTTTATGAGGTCCCGAGAAGCAGTTTTAAAAGATTTTGTCCTTTAGCTAACTATTAATTAAATCGTCTCACTTTATTTTCAGCCTAAATAACTATCAAAATAAGTCAAACAATGCATCCTCGTGATCATTCAAGACAAAATTAAAATATAAGAGATACACCTAGGAATAAGGGAGTCTAAGTGAATAATTGGGCCACATGGGTTCGTGTTAGTTTGCTAACTTATAATAACAATGATCTCGTTTTTAAGCTTGGTATGAGGAACGTGAAACTTGAGGATGATAAACATTCCTAAACCCCAATGTAAGTAATAACTAGATTTTACTTAGTTATAAAAGAGTTATCGTCTGATCTTTTCGAATTGATTACAAGTTGAAAGTGCGACTCAGTCGTTCTTGGTGGAAAATAAAAAGGTTGGCGTTTTCTATAACTAATTAAAAAGTAAATGCGAAACGTAATTAAAATAGGCTAAAAGCAAATCTAGAAAAACTGTCACTTTTTCTCTCTAAAATTAGAAAAACACTTGATAAAAACAGAGATTTCGGGAAGCGTGCAATGTTTGGAAATTAAAACGTAATGAATTTAAAACTTAAAACTTTGTAAAACTAAAAACTTAACCCATCGGAATGTTACTGTCAGTATGTGTCAAAACTGAATCCATCGGAATATGTGAAAGTAAATTCTATCAGAATAATCTGGATCGGAATCCAAAAGTATCGGAATAATTCTATCTGAATGTCAAGTATCGGAATAATTAAGATTGCAGCTATCGGAATATGGGAAATCAACTCTGTCGGAATGTAACTTCTATCGGAATATGGCTAACAAAAATTGGGCAGCGTTTCGTCTTAATATAGCCTTAAGACCCGTCGCAATATACGATCGCAATGAGTAAACCCTAAGCTATTGCGATGAAGCACCAAGCAATGCGAAAAGGTGAGATAAGCTAAAAACTCAATAAGCACTTCCAAACAAGAACACTTAACCGAAACTTAACCAACTCAATAAGCATAAATTTGACAACTTTTGAAATACTAAATACGCAAATTTGTTAAGATGAACTTTTAAAAGACTAAACTTTTCAAGACACTTAAAAGACAATAAGCTAGATACTAAATAAGCCAAAAAGCATAACAAGCTTTAAGCTTAATCGTATAAAGACTTATATAGGATTAAAAAGATAAACTTTTTAATCACATAAACATCAAGATTAAACAAAATCAAAGATAATTTTCGGATCAAATAAGTAAAAATCAAGAAAGGTAGAAAGAGATTGAATATGAAAAACTTAACTTGAACTTGTAGATAAATGATTCCAAAATACAAGATTGAATTAAAACTTAAACATGAAAGAAAGATAAAAGATGAAGTTTTAGTGAGAGAAAGTTAAACACTTTCTCTCTCTAAAATGAAAACTAAAGAAAGAAAAATGAACTAGCTAAATTAACTAACACCCTCCTAATGACACATTTGGAGGGTATATATAGGAGGTGGGGAGTGCATGTGTTGCTTCCTTCTTTCTTTTCGTCTCGACTCGATTTAAATTCTTTGTCTTTCTTAACGTCGTCTCGGGATTTGTCGATATAAATTGAACTTGTCTTATAATTTTCTTCTTCTATTAGACTTGAGTTCTTCGACTCCATTAAACTTCCGTCTTTAGACTTTTTCTTCGATAAATCTTCAGAATAGGCCTTGGACTTCCGTTCTTTTCACACTCTTGATCTTTTGACTTCGTCTTTTCCCGTTTTCTTCGATAAAAGCCCCTGATAGCCCGTGTCTTCTACCTTTTTAATATTTTTATCCTGAAACACAATAAAAACACAAACCACGCATAATTCCGACTTTTACGACATAAAATACACGTTTTGGTCTTGTTATTATTGGAAATAAGTGGTAAAAGGATAAGTGTTTTCACACTTATTAAATCCCCTACACTTGACCATTGCAATGGCCTCATGCAATGCATTAATTTCAAAGCACAGATTACATTTCTCATCACAAATAACCCACCCTGGCCTTTATTAGAAAGATAGAAATATATACAAAACAAGTAAAGTAATCAAAGACTTACATTGGGGTTTTGGCAGTCATGAATGTTTATCATCCTCAAGTTTCACGTTCCCCATACCAAGCTTAAAAACGAGATCATTGCTATTATAAGTTAGCAAACTAACATGAACTCATGTGGCCCAATTATTTACTTAAACTCCCTTGTTCCTAGGTGTATCTCTTATATTTTAATTTTGTCTTGAATGATCACGAGGATACATTGTTTGACTTATTTCGATAGTTTATTTAGGCCGAAAATAAATGGGACGATTTAATCAATAGTTAGCTAAAGGACAAAATCTTTTAAAACTGCTTCTCGGGACCTCTTAAAGTTCATATCTTGGCATAACTCGATTCACGATTTGAGACCTTTCTCGGACCGATATTTGGCAGCGACTTCATACTTCAAATCTTGAGAGACGTTCTTGAAATTATGGTATTCTCTTCATAATAGGAATTTCTTCACTTGAAGTTTTTGAGAGATTCTTCATATTTGGACCACGACTTCTTCATTTTTCTCCAATCTTTATTTTGGAATTTGATATACAACGATCCGCCTCCTTTTAGGACTTGGATCTATTTATCCTCATACCTTGTTAGGGCCTTTTTGGATAGACTTCTCCATGATATTTAGGGGAGTATTTGCTTTTCGTCGTGTGTCTCGATCCTTCATATTGATTTTTGATAAATGATTCTTCACATCACTTGGGATCTTTAGCAACAAAATGTAGCCCTCATGCCTTGTTAGGGAATTTTGGGACTCGCCAATCTTCGCATCCCGCTTCAATAAGTTATGCCTTGGCTATGAACTCTAATTAATACCGAGCAACTTTTAAACGATCTTGGGCTAGAAGCTAAGTAACTTTTCAAATCGTACAACCTTATTTATTGCAAATATATTTATTAACAAGCGATGGGAGAAAAAGCTTATAATCAACTCACATAAATTCATGAAAGAATACCAAACTTGTAATTGACTCTATCATCTCTCATTCTCCACAATTTAAAATCTCAAGGAATGAGACTCGTAGATGCTTAGCCAATTGAATCAAAGTTTTGGGTTTTCAAGTCATCTATAAGATCTTGAAAATTCTTAGACTCTTTCAAGTTTAGAACTCGCATTTTAAACTTGCCTTGATAAACGACTTTCTAGGATCAATTAGAGGAACTTGCGAAAAGTTCTTGTTCTTAACCCGTGAGAGTTAAGACTTTCGCGTTTTAAAGTTCCCTATATAAAAGCCTAGCAAAACTTGACTTAAACACGTTAATGATACTAGCTAGAGTAAACTTAGATAAGTAAACTCGGGTTGAGTCAAAAGATTCACAACGTTTAAAAATTAAAACCACTTTATTAAAATTCATTCTAGCAAAGAAAGAAAAAAACTATAACAAAGGTAAATACTACTAGGCCAAAATAGATCAAAAATTTTGAAAAATGTCGAAAAATCAATTTTCTGGTTAAAATGAGGACAATTACAAGGAAAAGCCCACTAAACTTCGATAGAAGTCCCCCTACACTTGATATAAACATTGTCCTCAATGCTTAAGCATGTGGGAGTAAACTCCCCTACACTTAGGACATTGTGCACTTTGTTTAAATCTTGCTAAGGAAAGGACAACTAAAGTGATTTCAATGTGAACATATAAGATGTGAAGTATTGAATCACGAGAGTTTAGGATAGAACCAGGAAGACGGGAACACGGGATCACGGTTCGTCAAATGTCATCAAAAGTGCTTTTGGAAGCTTTAATCCCTGCACATCAAAAGAAACAAGACAACAAACACATACGAGGCTCCCCTACACTTATTATGAAAACGGTAAAGGATAGATCAACGGGTTGCCTCCCGAGAAGCGCTTGTTTTTGTTAACCGAGTCAAGAGCCTGACTCGACCCAGAACTAATTCAAGGGAAACATGGTGAGGGATGGAATCATCTCATGAGAGATGTCCTCACCAAAGTACAGCTTCACACGCTGGACATTCACTTTAAAATTAGGCCCATTTGGCTGAGAAAGCTCAATTGTGCCATATGGGAAGACTTTGGCGACGGTGAATGGACCAGACCAACGGCTCTTCAGCTTGCCCGAGAAAATCTTCAACCGAGAGTTAAAGAGTAAAACTTGATCACCAACGTGAAACTCTCGGTTCTTAATCCTTGAATCATGAATGATCTTGGTCTTCTCCTTGTAGATCAAAGAATTCTCATAAGCTTCATTCCTCAGTTCATTTAGCTCGTTGAGTTGAATCTTCCGAAGATCACCACTTTGTTGATGTCAAAATTTGCCCACTTCAGGGCCCAGTACGCGTTATGTTCCAATTCAATAGGGAGGTGGCATGCCTTCCCATACACAAGACGATATGGAGTGCAACCAATCGGAGTCTTATAGGCGGTATGGAAAGCCCACAAAGCATCATCTAAATTATCAGCCCACGAGGCACGATGCTCTCCCACAGTACGCTCAAGAATTATCTTTAGTCCATGGTTAGATATCTCGGCTTGACCATTTGTTTGGGGATGATAAGCGGTGGAAAGACGGTGATTGACACCGTACTTAGCCATGACTCAAGCAAATTGATAATTGCAAAAATGAGTACCGCAGTCACTGATGATAGCACGTGGAACACCGAATCGGGCAAAGAGTTGCTTCTAAAAGTTCACAACCACCCTCGCATCGTTCGCAGGGAGACCTTTTGCTTCAACCCATTTAGATACGTAGTCAACGGCTACGAGGATGTACTTGTTCCCTTTAGATGATGGAAATGGCCCCATAAAGTCGATGCCCCATACATCAAAGATTTCACACTCTTGGATGAAATTTTGAGGCATCTCATCTTTATGTGTGATCTTGCCTTGTCGTTGGCAGGCATCACAATTTTTAACTATTTCGTAAGCGTCACGATAAATGGTGGGCCAATAGAATCCCGAGTCAAACACTTTCTTCGCGGTGTAGTTGGGACCAAAGTGACCACCGGTGGGTCCTTTATGGCAAGCTTAGAGAATGTCTAAAGCTGCGGGTCCATCAACACATCGACGAATAATCAGATCAGCACATTGTTTGAAGAGATAAGGGTCATCCCAAAAGTAAGTCGTAATATCTTTAAAGAACTTCTTCTTTTGTTGGGATGTTAACCCTTCGATGAATATACCACCCGCTAAGTAGTTTGCAATGTCCGCAAACCACGGGGTGTCATCAAGATTGGAATTGATAGACCTTAAGGCCTCAAGGGGAAAAGAGTCGTTGATCTCTTGATTCGGATGATCCCCTTGATAAGGATCCTCAAGTCTACTTAGATGATCCGTGGCTAGGTTTTCGGCTCCCTTTTTGTTACGAATTTCAATTTTAAATTCTTGAAGGGGCAAAACCCAACGAAGAAGTCTTGGCTTAGAATCTTGCTTAGTTAACAAGTACTTCAACGCGGAATGGTAGGTATAGACAATAGTGGTGGAAAGGACAAGATAGGGGCGGAACTTCTCAAAAGCCCACGTCATTGTGTTGCTAGCATAGTGGATTGGTTGGAAGTGTTTGTTCACTCTTTGGCCCAAAACCGCTCCAATAGCAAAGTCGCTATCATCACACATCAATTCAAAAGGTAGCTCCCAATTAGGGGTAACCAAGACCGGTGCCTTAGTTAGCTTGTCCTTAAGAAGATTGAAGGATTCAATACACTCTTAAGAAAAGATAAAAGGAGTATCTTTTTCCAAGAGGTGGGTCATCGAGCGAGCGATTTTAGAAAAATCTTGAATGAATCGATGATAGAAGCCCGCATGACCAAGGAAACTTGTCACACCCTTCATGGTTGAAGGTGGAGGCAATTTAGCAATAACATCAAATTTAGCACGGTCGACTTCAAGACCGGCTTTGGAGATTTTATGTCCAAGAACAATGCCTTCTTTTACCATGAAATGGCATTTTTCCAAATTTAGAACAAGGCGAGTGTCTTCACACCGCTTAAGCATGCGTTCCAAATTGGCAAGGCAAGTAGAGAAGGATTCACCATAGACTGAGAAATCATCCATGAAGACTTCCATAGTTTTCTCAACCATGTCATGGAAGATAGCCATCATACACCTTTGGGAAGTCCCAGGAGCATTGCATAAGCCGAAAGGCATTCTTTTGTAAGCAAATGTTCCATAAGGACAAGTGAATGTGGTTTTCTCTTGGTTTTTAGGATCGATGGGAATTTGAAAATACCCGGAGAAACCGTCTAAGAAGCAATAATAGTCATTACCCACTAGACGTTCAAGCATTTGGTCCATAAAAGGAAGGGGAAAATGATCCTTTCTCGTAGCATCATTGAGTTTGCGATAGTCTATACAAACTCTCCACCCTGTAATGAGACGAGTAGGAATCAACTCGTTGTTTTCATTGGGCACAACGGTGATTCCGCCTTTCTTAGGCACACAATAGACCGCACTAACCCATGGTGAATCCGAGATAGGGTAGATCATTCCCGCATCAAGAAGTTTGATAACCTCTTTTTTGATAACGTCATGGATCTTGGGATTAACCCTTCTTTGGTTTTGAATAGTGGGTTTATAGTCGTCCTCCATGAGAATTTTATGTGTGCAAAAGTGAGGATCAATTCCACGAATATCGAAGATTTTCTAAGCAATCGCTTTCTTATGATTCTTCAGCACGTCGATAAGTCGAGACTATTCATCCTCTTTCAAATCCTTAGCGATGATGACGGGTAACTTCTTATTGTCTTCAAGGAACACGTATTCGAGATGAGACGGAGGATCCTTAAGCTCTAAATCCGGAGGATTTTCGATGGAAGGCGTAGTCAAATTCGGATCATCGATAGAGATATCCTTAGGAGATGGTGGAGAAATATGTTCCTCATTGAGAAGTTTCTCAATGGTACGAATGTCTTCATCCCAATTGGAGGGAGAATCGTCATATTGTAAGTCCACATCTCCCAAAGTTGCTTCAAGTTATTTCAAAAGGAAATCACTTTCTCCAAATGGAGTTAGTGATGGAGCAATAGAGGCAACGGTCTCAACAATGGGTAGAGAAGAAGAACCACTTTTACAAGTGTTGATGCAAAAGTTGGGTGATCCTTGCTAAACCCGAATTAGGCTTAATTCGGGTTGGCTGGGTTCCGGCTCCTGCACCAAGTGAACTATATGGTTGGGATCCTGCACACTAAACAGCACGCGTTAGACTTACCGTGGGAATGTTTCCCACGATTAGACTCCGGCGTGAGAGTAAGTATCGGTTTAGGGTTTATGAGAATTGAGTGAGTTGAGAGTATAGAACGTAATACCTTTGTGGAACCTTTGAGGGTTCCTTATATAGGCAGTGAAACCCTAATGGGCTGTCACTGATACTTCGACCCCAAGGAAGAGATAAGCACCAGAATTAGATTGATTGTTATCTTCTAATTATGGTGAGTGAATATCCTCTTTTTTGGAGTGAATCATATTCAGAGATAAAATATGATTCTGTCTAACCCTGTACCGGTCATGCCGGGCCGTGGGCCGCACACATGTGTGCGGTTACTGTTCATCCAAGCCCGTAAGCTCAAATGACATTATTCCCATCCATCCGTGATGGGCCGGATACGGGTAGTACCCGTGGGTCGGGTTCATGACCCGGCTGGGGACTATACGTCATCATGTCCCCCTAGTCTAGTTGTTACAACCACAGGCGTAACCTCTAGACTACCAAGATGCTCCCTGGACGTACCAAGAAAAATAGGGAATGATAAGTTGTCCAAGAATCTGTTTTGGCCGCACGTGGCAACCTGACTTAGGAATTTATTCCATTATTATCTCAGCCGCTCGTGGAGACCGAGACAAATTAAATGCAGCATTGAATTTTGAGTCTTACGTAAGAGCCGCATATCCCGACATAAATAACTGTTCACCTGCCACTTTGACTGACAAAGTGCAAACAGTCAGAACCTCGAGCAGCGTAAACGTCTGAGTCAGAAGTGACCCGTGGGTCCCACCTGACGTTTCACTTGCCACTTGCACCCTAACCACACGATTAAGAATAGTGGCAAACACGTGTCACACATCCAACAGGCCATGACCCACGAGGCAACCCTATAAATAAGCCACCCCTACGGCTGTGTGAAACACACAGTTCTTATCTCCATTTTTGCCATTAAAGCTTTCTTCTTAGCTTCACTTAATCACGCACGGATCCCTTCCTCCGCAGGTTAGAATACCACGTCCTTACCTTTTTATTCAGTAATGGCTCACAGAAACAACCCCACAATTGGATCCGTGCTTAATGTAATGACCCAGGAGCAACTAGATCACTTTGGTACCAACTATTTCATCCCTACCAACCTACACCCCTCACTTCCTGGCGCCGGAGACCTCATAACTGAGGCTCCGGAGGGTAAAATTTGCCTTTACACTCGCCTTTTTGATGCGGCCAACTACCGTATTCCATTTACCTGTTTCCTCATAGATCTATTAGGATATTATGACGTACATATTAGTCAGCTTCACTGTATAGGCGCATGTAAGATAAGTCAATTCGAGATTCTTTGCCGTGCCAGAAGAATCCCCCCAACCGTAGAACTATTCCGGCTATTTTACACCCCCAGCATAGTAAATGGTTTGTTATCCTTTAAGAAACGATCTCCTAACAGCCCCCAGTCTCATAATAATCCCATGGACTCACTGAAAAACTGGTACGACCACTACTTTTTCATTGACTCAATAGTATGGCCGGCTGATTATGCCTTCAAACATAGGGTATCCCACGACCTCTTGCCGCACGTTAGTACATATAACCCCCGACACTCCCAAGAAATAGATCTGAATAGGACAGGATTCCCTAGAAACCTACCCGAAGCATTTCTATGTTTGCTAGGGATTAGCCGCAACTATTTCGGCCCGTCCAACAGATATCCTGTGTTTTGGAGAAGGTAGGGTGAAGGTAGGCTAGCATCCGTACACCAAAAGTCGCATTCAATTACTTTGTAATGCCTAACATATTTTCTTGTTTTGTGGCAAAAATGAACTTCTTTGGACTTCTACGTCAAGGCGACCCAAAGCTCGTACCAGAGGACTCTCGTCCCAGACGTGAGAACGAATTACCCTTCCTTGAGCATACCCGAAACGTGACGGTTGCTCTTGAGGCCGTGCCGGACCCCCACTCGGACGAAGAAGAAACAACTCTGATGAGGACTCCCGTCGACTTCAGCAACGAGGACGGTGATAATAGGATGCTCGAAGGAGGAGCCGGGCCCTCCTCGCCGCCGAAGACTGCCACTCCCGCACATGGGGAAGAGCAAGGAGACAACATCGACTTGACCACCTCCAGCCTTCGCCAGATGCTGGGCGATGATGAGGAAGAGGTACAACAAATCAATAAAGAGGAAGATGAGGAAGCTGAAAAAGAAGTTGAGGAGGAGGTTGAAGAAGCAACAGCTCAGCCCGTCGCTAAGCGTACCCGCAGAAAAAACAAGCGGGTAAGAAGAGCTGCTCCGGCCGAAATTGGCGAACACAATGCCCCCGCCAAAAAACTTCGAGAAGACCACCCCTTATATCAATCTGTTGGGAGCACCACCCAGGCTTCCGAGACGGTCCGGGCCGCACATGTCGATCCAGTTACTCAGATTCCCCCGACCACATCAGTATTAGCAGGGAATAACATGTAAGGCTCCATCTTGCTAAGTAAGAGTGACAAATTCCCTTTAAGCAATACTTAATATGTATCCAAATGCTCGTTTTGCAGGAATGAACAAACTGGTGCCGTGCCTCCACCTGATGCCCAAATGGAGAAGGGAAAAGAAAAGGAAGTGAAGAGAAACCCTATGCTTCACACGGCCGCCACGAAATCCGGTCCCGTATTCGAGGAAGGTACCCCCACAGCCTCCCAAGACCTCCCAACATCCGGCCCCCCTCAATCGTTCAACCCTGTTTGGAATATTACCACTGCATCACGAATGAGGGAAGCCGAGGAATGCCGAGAGTACCTCAATAACTGCATACCACCAGGCTTGGTACGAGAAGTGAATGCACTAAGCCATGCTGATCTGGCGGATGAGTACAACGGCGCCTTGGTGCATCAAAGGGCAATGGGCACCTCAATGAGAGTAAGATTCGAAGCCGCGCTTGGGCATGTGGAGTCCCTCAAGAGGAAAGTTGGACGGAGGGAGAGAATGATCGAGGAGAATGAAGCTCAAATCGCTACCCTCCAGTCCCAACTTGCTAGTGCCGAGGCGACTGTGAAGGAGCAATCAGCCCGTGCAAATTCTTATGACCAACAAGTGGCCGAGCTCGAGGCAAAACTAGATGCCGCGACAACCAAGGTACATATTCGTGACGCACCACTCTTATTTCATAAGAAACATAATCTAACAATTAATCTCTAATATAGGTGACCGCAGCGGAGGCATCTGCCAAGTCCTCCTCCAGCCAGGTATCCGTGCTTACCAAAAAACTTGAGGATGCTCAGATGACAATCCAGAGCATGGAGAAGGTACAAGAGGAGCTTGCTTATGAGAGGGTTATTACCAAGGAGCTAAAGGAGGCGTCCGCCCAAAACCATGTGATGATAGATGCCCTCACCGCCGAACGCGACGACATGCTATGCCCCCAACTACTAGCAGCCATTGTCGGCCGCAGGTGGATGGTGGGACATGGGGCACGTTTGGCCGTCACCAAGGTACTAGAGGCCCCTGAATTTGTGCAACATTTGCAAGCCTTTTGTCAGACGGTATTGACCATGACCGTCATGAAGGAATGGTCCAGGCCGTAGAGCTAATCAAGAAAAAGGAGAACTTCACCAGGCATGCTTTCTTTAATCCTGAAGCTGCTAACAAGATGACTGCTTCCATGGCCGCGATGCAAGACCTACATTATTCATTCTTGGCTGAGCTGGAGGCCACAAAGGATGCATCGAACATGGAGATCATGGAAAAGCTTAGTCTTGGTGCGTTCTCTCAAGATGAGGGTCATTCTCGTGCTTCCTTCACTCCATCGCCCAGCCACCTGACGCTTCCTATCTATGAGGACGTAACCAGGATCGTACTTGATGAAGAACCCTTAAGCGGGGTGCTGGAGAGGAACGCGGCTCAAGCCTTGAAGCGGAGTGAACGTGGTGAGGGGTTGCCTAGCTTGGCTGAGGAACAAGTGGAGATAGGTAAGTTTCTCCCCCCATGTAGGGTGCCCCTACCTGATTATCTATTTCAGACAATTTGGTTTGTAACCTTTGAATATTTGTAGCTTTTATTCGTCCGTGCATGTACACGGGTAAGACATGTGTGAAATAACTATCCTCTGTATTTAGGTCCGTGATGACTACGGCCATTTTGTTATCTATTTGGAAACTCGTGTATTTTTATTTTGTTGAATATTGTATACCAATACTGCATGACATGTCACGTCTTACACAAAAAGGAAAATACATACAAGTCTATAATTTACTAGACATGCGACGTGCGTCTTTACTATGCAAAGCACTGTGTGAGTACGGCATATGAAACTTACCACAACGTCTTGTGAGTAAGGTGTCTAGTAAGGATACATGATCCGTGCCGCTGGGGTTGCATCCCTCTTACGCGGCAAGTTAAATTAGTAGGTTCACTTAATCCTCTTACCCCACCTGGAGGCGTATAGTACATGTACGGTGATTTAATGAATGCATATGAATGAAACATGGCATATTATAATAATAATTAAAATTCACATGACTAGCAAAATCCTAAGAGAGAATTTGCACAAAACAAGCCGTGGAACTAGCTAGGTACCACGGCATTTTATTAGAACGTTTACATTTTTTACTTGAACAAGAATGACAAGTCCTAAAAAACAAAAAAGGAACCTAGAAAAAACATAAGAAGCAAAACAAATAGAGTACATTGATCTTCATTAAAGCCACATATAGCGAAGTACCCATGCGGAAGCCGTAGCTTTCAAAGATAGCACCTTTTGAGATTGGAGATGTTCCATGTGCGTTCTAGATCACGGCCATCCATGTCACGTAACTTGTACGCGCCTCGTCCTAAGGCTTCCGTGACCTCATACGGCCCTTCCCACTTAGGGCCCAGTTTTCCTGTATTCTCCGCTCGACTTGCTTCGTTAGCACGATAGACATAATCTCCCGATCGAAAGGAAACACCCTTAACCTTGGCGTCATAATAAGCCTTCATTTTAGCTTTAGACTTAGCCTCATTGATGGCTGCTATCTCCCTTTTCTCTTCCAACAAATCCAGGTTGATTCGCAGTTGCTACTCGTTCATGACGACATTAACCTCCGCCGTGCGAATGGTAGGCATTCCAAATTTCTGCTGGTATAACAGCTTCAGTGCCGTAGGCCAATGTAAATGGAGTGTATCCGTTGGCTGTATTGATCATAGTCCTATGATAGAATATGTGGTAGCTCATCCGCCCATTTGGCACTTCGTTCATCCAGACGTGCCTTGATGCCGTTTCCCAAGCTTCTATTTGCTTGTTCCACAAGGCCATTTGTCTGCGGATGCTTAACAGACGCGAAGCGCCGTTTGATATTCAATGATGCGCACCAGTCCTTGAATGGGTTATCCGCAAACTGTTTACCGTTGTCCGAGATGATTTCCCCTGGTAGGCCAAAACGACACACAATGTTCTCACAAACAAACTTTTTAACTTGTTTGCCCGTGATGGATTTGACTGCCTTCGCCTCTATCCATCGTGTGAAGTAGTCCATCGCGACAATAAAGAACTTAACTCCCCCCGCAGCTACAGGAAATGGTTTTGCAATGTCGATTCACCACTTATAGAATGGCCACGGGGATGTAATAGGTGTAAGCTCCTGCTGCGGGTGTCGCGGCACTGGTCTATGCACTTGGCAATCACTACACTTGCGAATCATGTCGCACGCGTCCCTATGCATGGTAGGCCAATAATATCCTGTACGTAGGGCTCGAGCTACCACGGAACGTGGACCTGCATGCATGCCGCATAGCCCTTCATGTATCTCACTGATTACATAAGTGGCCTGACGTGGTGCAACACACCGCAACCACGGCTGCAAGAAAGAACGCTTATAAAGGATACACTCTCGAAGTTCGAAGTGCTGCGACTTCCTTCTGATGCGCCAGGCCGCTTTTTCATCGTCCGGAAGGGTTTCACTAGTCAAGTAGTTGATGATCGGGGTCATCCATGTAGGTCCATTCTCCTCAACTATAGTAGCGACCTCCCCTTCTGTTATAGACTTCTCCTTGAGTATTTCCACCAAGACTTGCTTGGACAAGTGGGCGAAGCTTGTGGATGCGATCTTGCTAAGAGCGTCCGCCTTCTTGTTTTCACCTCTTGGCACCTGCTTGATTGAAAACTTGCTGAAAGCCGCGATGAGTGACTTGACTTTCTCCAAGTATTGGACCATGTTGTCCTCCTTAGCCACATATCCACCTAGAATGTGGTTCGCGACAAGCCGTGAGTCCATGTAGGCCTCGAGGTTGCGGACTCCCATTCTAGCGGCGATTTTTAAACCCGCAATTAATGCTTCATATTCCGCTTCGTTGTTGGTGGCCGTGAACTCAAAACGGAGGGCGTACGTAAACTCCATTCCTTCCGGATTTGTGAGGATGAGACCAGCTCCTGACCCATCCGTACACGAAGATCCGTCCGTAAATAACACCCATGGTTCTGTTGGAGTCTCATGTTGTTTAACGATTGGTCCTTCCTCATCCGGCTTCTCTATCAAGAAATCTGCCAAGATCTCGCCTTTAACAGCCGTCCTTGGCCTATAAGATATATTATGCTCCTGTAAAACCCGCATGCTTTTACCATGAATAGTGCCCTTAAGATCGTACGTCCTAGATTAAAACTTACCTTATTTAGTATTGATCACATTCATGTGCTAATAATCAAGCAAGTGCATACGTGTATGACATGATAAGTATCGATTACGTACGAACTCATGATAAACAGTTAATAAATATGTCACGTGAACATAACTAAATCATGATCACCATTTAAAATACGAACTAGAATAATTGCGTAAATACATATAATATAGTTACGAGCGTTAAAATTACGATAAACAACATGATAAAATAAACAGAAACACTTTAAACACGAGCACGTTTAACCACGAACGAACATGAAACATCGGGACACGAGAAAGGTACGGGTACCCCATGTGGGGCCCCCATACCTACGACACATATATCAAGGTGGGCTTAGCCCATGGACTTTTACAAGTAAAGGGGGGGTTATGGTAAAAATATGTTTTCATTTTTCACTTTCAAGAAATAAACACAAAAAGCCTAAAAGAGTTTTCTCTCCTCCTCCTTGTTCTCTCTTTGTGCCGCCACCTTAGCATCACCATAGGAGGGTGATTGGTTGATTTTGATCTTAAAAACTATTGCTATAATCAGTGTTTGTTCATCCTTTTCCAAGCTACATAGTGGTATACCTTTTTAAACCCTTCTTTTTAATTCTTTTGAATCTTTGTTTATGTTCATGAATATGTTATTGTTTTTCTTATTTAAACATGATAATTAAACATTGATCTAACATGTTTTGGTATAAATTAAAATCAAAGAATGATATAGAAAGGGTGTTTGTTTTAGCCGCCTAGCAAAACAAACCCGAGGGGGGGTTTGGTTTGCTTATTGCCGCCACCACCAAGACCATTTTTGGTCTTGGTTGGCTCATGTGGGACCCACGGCAGCAAGGGGGCACACGTGCCCCGAGTTTGGCTCGGGGTACGGTGTCGCGTTCATGCCCGATTCATGGTTCGTTGGTTAAATCATGATTTATGCTTCATGTTAATTTTTATGAATCATGAACTTAGGATATAAATTAATTAATCACATGAGATATTAATTAAATCATGACTTAGGTTATTCTAATTATTAATTTAGCATGATATTAATTTAACCTAAGTATTTTATGTTATAAGTTATAATTAATTAATTATTTAAAACATGCCTATAATTAATTAATTTAGACATGACTTAGGTTATATTATTAATAATAATAATACATATGTTAACCTAAGTATTTCATTTCATTTTAATTAAAACATGTTATACTTTAATTAAAATGCTTAACCTATAGTTTAATTAAAATACATGAAATAATAATTAAACTATATACTATATCATATGACTTAAGAAACAAGCTTATAAACACTTAGACTTATATGTTAGCTTATGTAACCAGCTTAATTCTAAATATGGAAACTTCTATTTATAGAAACTTAATTAAATAAGGCAACTAATCTAATTATGGAAACCTTCTATATATGGAAATCTATCTATTTCAGGCAGCTAATCTAATTATGGAAACCTTCTATATATGGAAACTTATTTAATTAAGGCAGCTGATCTATTTTTGGAAACTTTCTATTTTTAGAAACTAATCTATTTTAAGCAGTAAATTCTATTTTAGGAAACTTTCTATTTTTGGAAACTTTCTATTTTTGGTAACTTTCTATTTTTGGAAACTTTCTATTTTTGGAAACTTTCTATTTTTGGAAACCTGCTATTTTTGGAAAGTTACTATTACACAGTAAGTATAATAATACATGAAATACCAGTAGTACTTAACCAGATTAATCAGAATACAAGATAAACACAGTTTAAGGCTTTAAACAGTAAACCATGACCTAAAACATACAAAGTAAGCTAAGACGAGACATAAAACCCAGTACGTAATCAGTGAATCGATACTTATACACGTGTGTATTCATGTAGCTTTAGTGATCCAGAAGTAGGAGTCTTTCTTCCGTTCATTCACTGGACTTGAGGTACGGATTCCCGTCCTTTCAATATGGACATTCTTTCCTTATTAGGATTTCCCCGTATGCAGCCAACTGTTTTCCCCAGTATTTGTTTTATTGTTTTGAACTGCTTATGTTTAATTAGCATAATCTATAGCCATATACAAGCATGACCAGTTTCACCTAGTTATGGAGGTACCATAACCATAACATCGGAGGCACCAATGTTATGACTTCCCCACGGCGGAGTGATTGCTCGTGGCGTCCCTTTTCAGTTTTGGCCATATTATTATATCATGTGGGGCGTATGGGTGCATCCTAGTTACATGTTTTATTCAGTATTTCATGGTGAATGTGGTGTGTGCCTTGCATCCTTCACAAGGAGTTGATCCCTCCTACCCAAACCAGTATATTAATTAGAGGCATCCCCTCTAATCAGCATGATGAGGTCACCCCTCCAAGTATTCATGCACGTGACCTTTTCATGACCTATATGGGCTATGGTATATTTATGTTAAAACAGTTTTCATGAGATAAAACATAAGGCTTTTCAAACTATAAAACCAGTTTTCTCAATACTTAACCAGTCTACTCAGAACTTAGTCTTCCGCTGTTATATGTTACATGCTTATCCTATTTCATGCTATATTGTATATCCGTGCACTGAGCGTTTTGCTCAGCCGTTACTTTCCTTTCCATGTCCCAAAACGGCAGGTACCCAAGACTCGAGCATTT
The DNA here is from genome assembly GCA_025667525.1 of Glebionis coronaria. Taxonomy (NCBI): domain Eukaryota; kingdom Viridiplantae; phylum Streptophyta; class Magnoliopsida; order Asterales; family Asteraceae; genus Glebionis; species Glebionis coronaria. Next base: position 112,167,162 of record CM046875.1, read on the forward strand.
GGAGGACATGCATAGGATGGAAGCTGCCATAGAAATCTTCTCCTGTTTCCTTCATTTATTTATGCTTGTTTAGTCTTTCATTCAGTTCATTTACTTTCTTATGTTTTGGGCTTATGTTTGGGAACCGATGTTTGATTCCGGTTTTCCCTATGGTCATGTATGTTTTATTACATATTACCTTGCATGCTTTGATGACACGCCATAATTACGCGTGACATTCCATTTATCAAAATGGGGTGTTACAATTATGGTATCAGAGCCAAGGCTTCGACCTGTAGGCTCTAAAACTCGACCTGTGACTAGTGGGTAGTCACCAGGAGCTTCCTAAGCCAACATTTATTATTTCACGTATTGATGTTTTCAGCGCATTGTTGTTTAACCATGATGTTTTCAGCACCTTGAGGTTGTAACCTTGATGTTTTCATCGGTATTGTTTTACAAATATGGATGGACAACCGTCATCCATACTTAGTTATGTGTCATTGTCTATGCATGACGTTCCTCGTGAACTGTGATTATGTGGACTGAACCCTAGTAGTTCACATTTTTCACATAAAATTTTTTCTGTTAAGTTTTGACAATGATTTTAATTATTTATGTTTCATGCATTCATGCATTTATATCATATGTCATCTGTTTTAGGAATTTTGACTAAGTAATGGTTGGTACAGGACTGGCCCTATTTAGTCGCATGTGTTTTATCGAAACTTTTAACTTTGGGACCGACCCATAGGCGTCCCCTCGCCATGTCTTTTGTTTTGGAACCGACCCATAGGCGTTCCCTCGTGTTGATCCCAAACTTAGATCGATTAAGCTTTGTGTATACGAGATTAGATCAAGTACTACACGTAGAGAAACCTTTGCTTATGAATAAAGTAACAAAGTGTTATGCGGAATTAACACTTGATCTAAAACACAAAGATGTTAAACAAACTTTCACTTGTATTAGAATAAACGAACTTGATTACAATGAAAGAGTTTAACTTGCGAATACTTATGAAAAACTTATATTAACTTTAACCTAAAAGATCTTCTTTTATAGAACAAGAAGTCTTGTACAATAAGCTACGAATCAACTATTCTAGGTAAAGATAATAATAGAAAATACAATGTCGAGTTTATCTTTACTAGAAGTATTCTAGAATATAATAAACGTGTAGCTCACATCTTCCATCAGTGCTTGTCTTCAATCTGTCAACACTTGACTTTAACTTGTCAACGCTTATGCTATCAGCGCTCACTTTGCTCTTGTCAACGCTTGAGTTGTTCTTGTCAGCGTTCAAGTGTTCTGGCCTAAATTTATTCCCAACAATCCTCCCCTAAACTTGATATCCACTCTTATGATCAAGTTTCTGAATAAACATTAAGAACTTGGAAGAGTCTGACAAACCTTATCATATTGGTAATAAATAAATCTGATCAAATTCTTTGCCACGTCACTTGTATAGTCTATCTCCAACTGAGTGTCCTTCATCTTCTCCAAAACAGTCTTGGATATGAAATACTGAGCATCTACAAGTAAATACTCAGCAAACTTTGTAGAACTCAAATGGTATACACCTGCAGCTGAATATAACCTCCATTGAAGACCACTGAGGTCATCTTCAAGATCCTTCCATATTTCAGGATCTTCTTCTTTTGTCCCACACATTCTTTTGAATGTGGTCCAAAGTTTTATTCCATTGGCTGAAGTTGGTGCTTCAGCCTCATACTTGGTCTCTAGCAACCTCCAAAGGTCCACCAAGTCTTCTCTATCACAACTTGCAAATAAAGATATGAGAGTGGTAAAAGTGTGTACCTCCTTGCCAAATCTTCCAATTTTCCAGAATCCACATTAATCTTCATCATAACTCACAATTGGATTCCTGGAATCTAGTGGTAACACATGCACCATATCTGAAGCTTCTAATGGGGAGAGCTTGAGGCTCTTTCTAATAATTGCTTCACTTAGATATAGTTGATTCATATCTTTTGGAAACTCAAGAATAAATCCCTTCTTTACTGGTCTAGGAACTATCATAGCTTTCTTGATTGCCATCTCTTCTGCAAGTTGCTCCTTTCTTTCATCTAAAAGAAGTCTGAAAGTGTTTTCTTCCTGCACTTTCACCCAAATAGGATAAGCCCTATGTTCCAACTCATCAAACGTCAAAGCCTTCAGCTTCTGATGTGTCCATCCAACTCTATGACATTTGAGCAACATAAAGTAGAGCTTCCTTCTATCCCTTTTCAACTCAGAGAGAATGTTGCTTGCCTTGTGCTTCAAAATCACCTTACAATCCTTCTGAACTCTAAGAAGAATTTCCAAACCCCATATCTGATCTGAAATGGTCAAGTCTGGATTATCCATACAGCTTTCTTCCCAAGAATTGTACATCTGAACTACCTCTGGCATATCAAAATCAATCTGCAACTTTAAATCTCTCAGCTTTTCCCTAGCAAGCTCATCACCATACTCAAGTCTTTCTGGTTCAACAATCATCACACTTGAATCTGAGCTAGCTCCATCACTGTCTTCTTCAGAAGTCACAACAAATGGTGACTTTTCCTTTTCACCTTGTTCCATCATTTGCTCAGCCAATCTTCTATCAAATTCAACCTGAGCTACATTCTTTGGAACAATTTCTTCTACCAACTTACCCTTACCCTTATCTGTTGGTGCAATTGTTGGTAGGGTAGATGATAATACCTGAGTAGGAACATCTTTGATGATAGATGATGACTGGAATACATCACCTCCATATGCAGATCTGTCAACGCCCAAATTTCCTCTATCAGCGCCCAAAATACTTCTGTCAGCGTCCAAACTTGTCTTATCAACGCTCAAATATTTTCCCTCAGCGCCTTGTGTAACCTCTCTCAACATATCTGTAAATGATAAATTTAAATTGGTTGGAGAGATCAAGGACGTATCAAAACCTGTTTGTTCCTTCAAAGTAGTAAGAGCTTCAGCAACATCCAATGATTGACCATCTTGACTGCTCTTATCACTCAGATTTCTTTGATCTTCCTCCCCTTTGGAAGACTCCTCCATACCTCCCCTTGAATGAGCACTCTCCAAAACAACAATCCTCTCCCTCAATTCCTTGAGTTCAAGGCCTTGGTTACTGACAATTTGTACTAAGTCTGCATTTTGCTTTTGCAAGCTAATGCAGACAGCCGTCAATTCCAAAAGCGTCATTGGTTCCAGTCTACCCTCTTCCAAAATGGGGATTTGACCCCCCAAGTCAGGTTCATTGGGCATGGATGAGGTCTTAATGATGTTGGGACTGTCTTGACCAGCTTCTAAGCCTGTATCAATAGTCCCAGCCTCATCCAGGTCACCAGCCACACTTGTGGTGGTGGTTCTCTCTGCTTCATGGCTAGGACCACCAGAGGAGAACACTCCAGCAGTCCTTTGGCGTTTAATCAACCTATATTCAGGAGGTGTGGAAGATGGTGTAGAAGAAGGTGTAGATGTAGGTTGGTTAAGGGGTGTTTGGGATTGTGATGGTTGGGTGTCAGCGGTTGAAATAGGCACATCAACGCCCACATTAGATGTGTCAGCGTCAAAGGGATTTTGGTCCATTTGCATTTGGTCAGGTGAGGGTAAAGGTTCAGGGATAGGTTCAAGTTGTGGGTGAGGGTCAATATGAGATTGGGGGTCTGGTTGGGGTTGTGCTTCTGCAATAACAGCACGCATGGCTTGGGTTAAAGGTAGGTCTCTATGAGGTGGTGAATTCATCTTGGTAAAAATAGCTTTCTTTTGTTCAGGGATTTTATAAAAATCATTGTGATCCCTTGAACAATATCTTTGAGCATCAAAAATCATTTGCAGAAAACGGGGATAAGCTAAAGTCATTTTTGTCCCCTTGTTTTTACACATTCCTTCAAAAATCATTTTAGACCAGTTATATTTTTGCCCTGTTGCAATACACACAATAGCAGTTGCAATGGATCTATTGATCTCATTGTGTGCAGTACATTTGGGACTCAAACATTGAAGGAGAATGTGAATGAGGTACTTCCAGGCTGGGGGAAATTCCTGCTTATGGTACTTATTAAGAGTACCTTCATCAGGAATAGGGTATCCCAAAGCCCTAAGCCCTTGTTCTATTTCAGATATGGGAAGAATGGTTATACCATCAGCATCATTAAGATGCAAGGCCTGGCGTACCAAGGCCTCAGTAACCACCCAAGATCTCCCATGAACAATAGAAGTTAATGTGGTCACTCCATTAACTGTTGAGGAACTTACAGTGTTCCAAAACTGTTTAATGTGTGTGACTGGAATGAGTGGTGCATGAGAAAGAGCATACCTTAATGGGGATGCGTTCAAATACTCCACCATCTGTGTGTATTGAGGGAACAAAGTATTATCAGCAACAAGATAAGCAATCATGTTGTGTTGAGACTTGAACCCCAAATCCAATTCTGCTGAGTTAAATCTTGGTGCCATTGATGAAAGCTGTTAATTTGAAGTATAAAAGATGAAGGTTGATAAGAGAAAAGTGTTAGACAAGAATTATAGATACCCTGTTTAAAAATAGGAGCCAAATTTATAGGAGTGGATGAATGCATGTGATTGGCCCAAAAATAGGCAAAGATTTTCAAAAACTAATCATGAAAATATTGAAAAAGTTATAAGTTATCTCATGCATTTAATGAAAGTAACAACTCCTAAAATTACGGCTTGAAAATATGTCAAAAAGTAACAACTGGGTAGGTCCCATTGTTTGTCAACGGTCAAATATAACCCATCAACGCCCAACGGCTATAATCTTGTCAACGTTCGCCTAAAGCCATGTCAGCGTCCATTTTGGTCACAACAACGCTTGGAAAAATCTTGTCAGCGTCCAAAAATAAAATTGTTTTAAAAAGAGAAAAATGACCTTAACAAGTAATTTATCCTAGAGAAGATAACCAAAAGCTGATAATTATCATAGGGCGGCAAGCACTGTCCAGTTATGCACACTTGCATAAGCAAGATAGACATAACAGTCCTCTAGTGTCCCTTGCTAATCCAAAATTCTTAACAACCAAGTTACCTTATAAAATCCTTGTTACTCCCAGGTAAAACCCATATCAAAATGATTCCCAAGTCTCCCAACAGACCACAACCAATTCTAGGCCAAAAATGTCTTGGCAGCATGCAAAGTTGATATACTATGCATGCTACAGTGCCTCATGGTTTAGTAAAACTAACCCATACTCACCTGTGGACACAATCTAGAATTGTGATAAGAGTATTGTAAGAATACCCAAGAGTCCTAAAGGTTCCTTAAACCTCCCCTTAAACTATGATACATGAGTTCTCAAAATATATATGAACATTAAAAATTTATGTCAAGATAGGAATATAAATATTCCAACCATCATCCATAAACAAAAACATGTCCAAATAGCTCTTCAAAGATCCATAAGCAACTCTGTATCCAATGGCATAAAGCTACCACCTACCTACACATTTAGATGAAAACCACAAAACTAACATTTGTTGCTGACAGCGTCCCGACAACACTTAACAGCGTTGAAGGAACTCTTGTCAGCGTTAGACAATAATATCTCTAACAACGGCAAAATAACACTTGACAGCGTTATATTTACCTTTGTCAGTGTTAGAAAAGTAAAGTGGAAAAATCTAAATCATCATAAAGACCAATAACAATGCATTATCCTGTACATACTTTTACAAAAAGGTGTCAAAACACATATTAAGTGAGATTAACCATTCCAATATTTGTTACCAAATATTGAAATCTTCCAGCATCAAAAGGTTTAGTTAATAAATCAGCCACATTATCCTCTGTGGCTACCCTATCTGGTTTTATTAAACCTTTCTCAAAGCAATCTCTTATAAAATGATGTCTAATTTCTATGTGTTTGGTTTTAGAATGATGTACAGGATTTTTAATAATGCATAAAGTACTGTTATTGTCTACAAAAATCTTGGTATGCATAAAATTATACCCATAATCCAACAGCTGGTTCTGAATCCATAAGACTTGTCCACAACAAGCAGCTGCAGCCACATATTCTGCTTCAGTTGTAGAGTTTGCCACCACTGTTTGTTTCTTGCATTGCCAAGATATCAATCTACTCCCAAGAAATTGGCATCCACCAGTTGTGGATTTCCTATCAAACTTGTCACCACCATAGTCACTGTCTGAATATGCAATAAGATCCAATGGAGAATATTTTGGGTACCACAAGCCAAGATCTGGATAACATCTTAGGTACCTAAAAATTCTTTTCACAGCAAAAAGGTGACATTCTTTGGGAGTCACTTGATGGCGTGCACATGCACATACAGCAAACATGATGTCAGGTCTTGAGGCTGTAAGATACATCAATGATCCAATCATTGATCTATAGTACCTAACATCCACATCCTTTCCAGCTCCAATTTTTCCCCAAGGGTGTTCCCTATCCATAGGAGTGGAAGCATCCCTTTCATGTGAAGAAAAACCATATTTCTTCAAGATTTCAGCTACATACTTGTCTTGGGAGATGAAGATACCATCTTCTTTCTGCTGAACTTGTAAACCTAGAAAGAAGTTCATCTCACCCATTGCACTCATCTTGAATTTATCTGTCATGAGCTTGGAAAAATCCTCACTCATTTTTGAATCAGTAGACCCAAAAATGATGTCATCAACATAGACCTGCACAAGCAACATGTTTTCCTTTCTTCTTTGTGAATAGTGTCTGATCTATGGTGCCCCTCTTGAATCCATTGTCCACTAAATATGTAGACAAGGTACCATACCATGCTCTTGGGGCTTGATGAAGTCCATACATAGCTTTCTTCACTCTATAAACCTTGTCTGGATTCTCAGGATCTTCAAAACCAGGAGGTTGCATGACATATACTTCCTCAACAATTGTCCCATGGAGGAAAGCACTCTTCACATCCATTTGATAAACAGTGAAGTTCATGCAGGAGGCATAAGCTAAGAAAATTCTGATAGCTTCAATTCTTGCAACTGGTGCAAAAACTTCTTCATAATCTATGCCTTCCTCTTGTGTATATCCCTGAGCTACCAAACGTGCCTTGTTTCTGACCACAATGCCTCTTTCATCTTTCTTGTTCCTTAGAACCCATCTTGTCCCAATTGGTCTCACATATCTAGGACAATCAACCAGCTCCCAAACATCCTGTATAGCAAATTGATGAAGCTAATCCTGCATTGCTTCCACCCAACTTGGTTCTTTGAGAGCATCAAAAATCTTCTTGGGTTCTTCCTGTGACAGAAAACAGGCAAACAAACATGCTTGTACAAGAGGGGTATCAACCTTCTTGTGTATATTGGCAATAAATCCACCAAGACTTTGATGGGATCTTCTTGTCTGAAATGGAGCCATAACATCACCAATGATCTGAGATGTGGGGTGATCCTTTGCTGTGGAAGTGAGAACTCCTCCTTCAAAAAGTCTGGTGTCCTCAATTTCACGCTCCATGTTGCCAATATCTTCTTCATCAGACTCTGTTTGATCAACATGAATCTCTTCATGGACATTGGAAGGTCCACCTTGTTCAAAATAGGAAGAGAAAAGATGTGTAAAGGTGTCTCCAAAGTCTGATCCTTGTTTGTCAGCGCTTGGGCTAACAACGCTTGAAGTGTTGTTGTCAGCGTCTAAGCCATCAGCGTCTGAATTTGTCTTGTCAGCGCTTGATTTCCCTTTGTCAGCGCCTGAAGAAGTATGCATGTTTGTATTTGGTGGTATTTGAGAACCACCATTATCTTTTCTAGCAGCAGCAGCAGCAGCATAATACTCATCTGTCCATATAGGAAGTGTAACATATTCTGGTGTGGGAGATGATTCAACTACTGGTGGTCCATCCTCCTTAGCAACCTGTATACTTGAAACATTACCAATTCTCTTTTCAAAAACACTTGAAGTTACCTTCACAATGTCTGGATCAGTAACAGGCATATAATTTAAAGCTCTAGATAAAGGTTCTAAGTCAAACAACCAATTTGGACCATTTTCAGGATCACTAGGTTTACTCTCTAAAAACCTAACATGTACCTTTTCAAGTATACGTTTTTCCTTTTTAATGTAAACCCTATATCCTTTGCTCTGCACTGAATAACCCATGAAGTAGCCTTCATCACCTTTTGAATCAAATTTACCTAGGGCCTCACTAGTTTCTAAAACAACTACATGACAACCAAAAGGCTTGAGAAAGCCAATATTTGGCTTCCTTCCCCAAAGTAACTCATAAGGTGTCTTATTATGTATCTTGTTGACCAATGCCCTATTTTGAACATAACAAGCTGTGTTAACAGCTTCAGCCCAAAAGGCTATAGGAAAGTGGGCATCAGCCAACATGGTTCTGGCTGCTTCAATAAGGGTCCTATTCTTCCTTTCAGCAACCCCATTTTGCTGTGGGGTTCTAGCTATGCTAAACTGCCTAGTAATCCCTTTCTTGGCACAAAAATCATCTAACAACTGATTTCTAAACTCACCCCCATTGTCACTTCTAATAATTTTGACCTCATTACCATTCTTCTTTTCTATCTGGGTAATGAAATTAATTAGACTTTGGGCAGTTTCACTTTTCTTGGCTAAAAAGAAAGTCCATGTAAACCTGGAATAATCATCAGTGATAACAAAACAATATGATTTACCCTTCAAACTTTCTATATTAGTTGGACCAAAGAGGTCCATATGCAATAAGTGAAGTGGTTTAGAACTAGAGTGCACCTGTTTAGACCTGAATGAGACCTTGTGCTGCTTGCCCTTAAGACATGCAACACAAGAGTGGTCATTGTGGAAAGCCTTTTCAGGCAAACCATCAACTAAACCAAGCCTCACAAGTCTATTGATATTCTTAAAGTTTATGTGCCCTAATCTCCTGTGCCAAAGATTACTTTCATCTACTGAGGCTTTAGCATACAGACATGACATTTTATTATTTATCTTAATTCCATTAAGATTTACATTATATATGTCTTTATGCCTTGGTGTTCTAAAATCTATGTATTTTTCCTCAGGGAGCTTATAATCTTTGCTTAACACCAAGCACTCAGTATCTGTGAAAAGAACCTTATTTTTGTTATCACACACTTGTGATACACTAAACAAATTATAATCCAGTTCTTTTACCAGGAAGACATTCTCAAATCGTAGATTGTTGGTGACAAGGGTTCCTTTTCCTGTGATGGTGCCATAGCCCCCTCCAAAGTATACCTTATCACCATCTTGAATAGGAGAGAAATTAGTCAGATAGTCTTCCTTCCCTGTCATGTGCCTTGAGCATCCACTATCACAGTATCCATAATCATTGATCTTCTTCTGAATGCCCTGCACATAAAGAAAACACATTAGTTTTCTTTGGGAACCCAAGCCTTGGAAGACTTGGATTCATTTGGTTGTTCAACAAGAACAGACTTGGTTCTCATAACAACCCCATTTTCATCCCTGTTTGAATGAAATTCCCAGTTAACCCCAATTGGTGTTGACAATGCCTTTGAAATATAATGAAACCTGTTGCATGTCATAGAAATACCAGTAGAATTAGGGTTTTGGTCTTGTTTTGGTCTCCATGTTAAGCTAGTAGAAGCTTTAGACCTATTTCCCTGTGATTGCAAATACCTAGGTTTGGCAGTGTTTCTGTCAGCGCTGAAATTGCTCTTGTCAGCGCCCCGATTGCCTTTATCAGCGTTGAACCTAGGGTTTGCTACAGGAACCCATTGCCTATTGGACTAAGTGTTTGACTTTTGAAAAGGTCTTAGGCCTTGTGTGTTAGACCCTCTAGAAAAGAATGGGGCTGGTCTAACAACTTGTAAACTTTTGTTCACAAAGGTATTGGGTCTGACAGTGTTTGACCTATGTTGACTTTTGTCAGCGCTGAAATGGTTCCTATCAGCGTTGACATTGGAAGCGTTGACACATTTGTATGCCAAATGTGAGAAGCTACCACATGTGTAACAAGCTTTTCTAGACATAGTCTTAGGTCTAGAAGCAAAGAAGCCTGTTCCATGATTACTAACTTGGCTTTTTGGTGACCTAGTATTCCTATACATCTCTTCATACTTAACACTAGGTTTTCTAACATTTTGTGGGCCAAGGTCAACAGCTTTGCCAGTGGTAGGGTGTGTGATCTTAATAGGTTTAGGATCAATGGGAACCACAATTGGTATCATGTTTGGTGTGGGCTCATTTGGACTTTTACACAACAACCCTCCCTTAACAAACAAGGTGTGGTTAGCTTTCTTCCACTCATCTAGGTCAGTCAGTTTTTGCTTGTATTCCTCAACTGGGGAAGTCACTCTAGGTGGAGGAATGAATTCCTCCTCTTGGCATTCTGGCAAGCCAGTCCAAGATAAATCCTTTGATTGGACACCATAGAAATCCCCAGCTGGTGGTGGAACACCAGTATAATTATTCATCCCAATCCCACTCATATCCTTAGAGTCTCTTTGTTTACTAACACACTCTCCTAGGGATTGTGTGGCCTTATCAAATCTCTGGATTTTAAGACTCACATTATCTTTATTTTTGTTAGCCTCCTCTAACTGAGCTATCAAATCAAGATTAACCCTGTTCACTATATCTTGAACATCTTTACTCTGATGTAACTCATGTTTTAAGATATTTATTTGATCCTTTAAATCAAACTCCATTTTCTTATACTCAGCTACTGTCTTTTCTGTTTGGGTGAGAGCAATTTGATAATTAGATACTTTGCATCTTTCAGTACTTGCCTCATCTAATAATTTTACTATCTCTTGATTTAGTTTTTCAGTATTTAAACGACAACCCTTAGAACAGAAAGCATCATCATACACCTCATTATCTGATGAAGAGGAGGAGTGTGCCATGAGAGCATATTCAACATGCTCTTCTTTAACTTCAGCAACCAAAGCTCTATCCTCTTCCTCATTCTTGGCCATCCAGCTCCAGTCCCATTCTCCAACGCCATCAATTTGATGAACAGCAACCATGGCCTTGGGATCTTGACTCTTAACCATTTGGCTTGAGGGCTTACCAGCATCAGATCTTCTTGGAGATCTACATTCCCTCATAAAGTGCCCCATCCTATGACAGTTGTAGCACTCAACCTTGGACTTGTCAAAGCCAGCAACATCCTTAGCATTAAAGGTCATCTTCTTCTTGAACCTTTTATTAAACCTGTTTGCTCTTAAACTTACAAGAGCCATAGTCCACTTGATGTCCATCTCTTCCAATTGTTCATCACTTATCTGCTCAAGATCTTCATATGTAATCCTTGAATCACTGGGCAAAGAAGCAATGAATGCACACACAGTATCTAGATCTAAACCAGCAGGTTTAAGTCTATCAGCGCCAAAGTTGTGTGTGTCAGCGCTTGAGTATAAAGCGTTGACAGGATATGATCCAGCGCTGACAGGCTGAGATCCAGCGTTGACACATTGAGATCCAGTGGCTGGATGTCCATAGAAGTTCATGGAATCAAATTGGCCTTCACTTTGTGAGAAGAAGGCCATGTTACTACTGGAAGATTTATTATCACTATCCAATTGCCATTCATTCTCCAACAGTCTCAGTTTGTTGAAGATGTCATCAAACCTGGAGGTCTTGTGGGTATTATTGACAAGAATGGATCTTGTCTCAATCTTCCATACATCACCAAGGCTTTTGAGAAAAGTAGCATTCAATTCAGGGTCATCAATCTGTGTTCCCATGAAGGAAAGTTGACTTGTGATGTCAAGAAGTCTACTTCTCACACTGCTGAGATTTTCATTTGGTTGAGCTTTAAAGACAGCATACTCATGCAAGAGTTGCTTCTTCTTTTCTTCTTTTGTGTCAGCATTGCCACCATGTGCTACTTCAAGAGCTTCCCAAAGCTCTTTTGCAGACTCAAAACGTTTGTACTTGTGCTGATTCTCATGACCTAGGGCGTGTTTCATGATGTTCAAGATTTTCATGTCCACCCTCTTCTTGGCTATATCTTCAACAGCTACAGCTCTCCCATCTCCAGGCTTTTCCTTCTTATCAGCTTCAGGACAATTAGGAACAGCTGTCCTTGTGGCAATTGCAGCAGCAATCTTTGCTGCTTTGTCGAATGTGTTCCAATATTCGACAATCTCCCAAAGAGTGTAGTCATGAATAGCTATATATTGCTCAAAATTGGACTTCCAAAGCTCAAAGTTCCTGGCATCAAACATAGGAATTTTGATACTAGGGTTTGAGGAATTGTTTTGTAGCAAAGAAGCAGGTTGATCTGTGCCAGACATGATGTTTTTAGGGTTTTGAGAATTTTAGGGTTTTTAGGGTTTTTGGTGTTTTAGGGTTCTTGCGTTACTTAAAGATCAAAAGTTTCTCAACAAGCTCTGATACCACTTGTTGATCCCAAACTTAGATCGATTAAGCTTTGTGTATACGAGATTAGATCAAGTACTACACGTAGAGAAACCTTTGCTTATGAATAAAGTAACAAAGTGTTATGCGGAATTAACACTTGATCTAAAACACAAAGATGTTAAACAAACTTTCACTTGTATTAGAATAAACGAACTTGATTACAATGAAAGAGTTTAACTTGCGAATACTTATGAAAAACTTATATTAACTTTAACCTAAAAGATCTTCTTTTATAGAACAAGAAGTCTTGTACAATAAGCTACGAATCAACTATTCTAGGTAAAGATAATAATAGAAAATACAATGTCGAGTTTATCTTTACTAGAAGTATTCTAGAATATAATAAACGTGTAGCTCACATCTTCCATCAGTGCTTGTCTTCAATCTGTCAACACTTGACTTTAACTTGTCAACGCTTATGCTATCAGCGCTCACTTTGCTCTTGTCAACGCTTGAGTTGTTCTTGTCAGCGTTCAAGTGTTCTGGCCTAAATTTATTCCTAACACCTCGCACATATAAAGGTTTTATAAACTACATTACGCATTCATGCACTGTTTTTTCTTGCATAAAATTTTTCTCATGATTTAAATTGGCATTAAAATTTTTTTTCATGTCCCATCATAAGTTATTATGTTTTTATGTCAAGTATGCCTTCATACTGTCATGGTTAACTTCAGTTTCATACTGATTATGTTATACACTTCTTCGTAATAGATGGTTTCATGTTTCCTCATGATAATTCCGCCTTCATGTTGATTATGTTTCACGCCTCTTTTGTTATTTACGTTGTCCTGCAAGACATTGTTAGATTTCTTGAATCATGCTTTCATGATAGTCATGATTGGTTTCCATTGATCATGCTGTCAGGCAAATCATCGTTGAATTTTATGTAACCACACTTTAGCGTTTCTCTATGCAACCAGAATGATGTCTATGCTGATATTGCTAGGCTATCATGATGATCAGCCCAGTTTGGTCTTCAAACCGTTAATCAATTATTCATGCAAATCATGTCAGATGATCAACCCATATTGATCATGTCATATGCATTCCAAGTGTACTCCAAGTACCGTATTTCATGTGTATTACATGTACCTTAATCCATGTGTATTCCACTTGCAATACTTCACGAGTATTCGCTAGTCGATTCTAAATCATCTCAGGCGGATGTTCACTTGCTTATATTCTACAAGTTTGTCGATGCCGCTCATAGCTTGGAGATGTTACTGAAGGTTGATGCTGCTGATGTTGGGAGACGCTACGAGATGCTGATGCTGATGCTGTTCACAACCTGGAGATCCTAAAAGACGAAGACAAAGGCGTCGGAGCAAAGCAATTGGACGAGAAGATGCTTCACCATCAGACAATTCCCATCAATTATTGTCCTAAATTCATAGTTACATGTCACACGTCGTTCGGCTGTCATTTCAGCCATATGAGTGCAAACCAGTACCAGCCGGCCACTTAGCTGAATAGTTACATGAGTCACGGTCATAAGAATGACCGTCATGGAACCGACAGACAAGATGATAGTAACCACTACTATGACAGCAACTATACTAGAAATCGCAACCGAGGCACCGGCCACGGACGTGATCAGACATACAAATGATCAGTAGTCCAACCGATCCGCCAATTCTGGCATATTAACCTAATATTTGTAGTTCTAATTGTTTCACATCTCGAGACACATGTCAAGACATCAGTCAAGACACATGTCTCACGTATACTTTCTGAGGACACATGTCAAGATACCAGTCAAGACATATGTCACGCTTACATTTCTCAAGACACGAGTCAAGACACATGACTCACGTCTAATTATGGAACATTTCTAAGAAATTCAGGGTACCCTCCAAGGGTATATCTATGTTGTTGTGACATGTATTAATCAGGCCACAAGAATTTCGATACCATTGTCGGCGCATCAGTGAGAACTGTCACGTTGCCGATGTCACTTTCATTTCTTTCACCATAGTTCATATATTCATAACCATGAAGGACGCCTTTCGTATTCCCACGCATACGAAGGTTTTCCTTCAGCTTAATGATAAGACCCAAGCTGCTAACGCATTTCCTCGGACAGACACGAGATGAATTTTATCCTAATTATGTACTATGAACACCACACCATGCTATGATTCATAATTATGTACAGTAATGTTCAGGCTCCTGAATACATTCAGTTTGATTTCCATCAGGAAAATCTGTGCAAATTATCTATGCTTACAAGCATGTGCATTGTTAGCCATGGTCGCTAAAATTTTCTAGCTGTCAGTAAGACACGACCACTTAACTCTTTTACGCATAGCCAGTTGATTATTCCAAAGTCTTCCTATACATTCCAGAAGAACCTTCAAGGAGAAGGATGGTACCATGAGATTATGTGTCGACTACCGTCGACTTAAACAAATCACCATTCATGACCGTTATTCTCCTCCACGTATTGACGGCATGTCCAATCAACCGTATAGTGTTAATCACTTTTCCAAGATCGAACTCATGAACAAGTTGCCAATAGTGACGGGTGAAAGAGCAGGACATGTCCATGACTGCTATTCGTGCACGACTCAGTCATGCTAGATTTATGATTTTGGATTAGTCTCATCAATGCTCCAACCGCATTATGGACTTAATAAATTGAGTTTCCATGAACTCCTAAACAAATTCATCAGCGTTTTCATTGAGGATAACCTGATTTCCTCTAAGCCTAGAGAAGAACAGGAAGACCATATCTGCACTATGTTGCAAATTCTATGACAAGAGAAATTTTACCCTAGAAATTTTCCAATATCAATTCTGTTTCATTACAGTGACACGCTGAATCACATGGGTTCTTACGGTTAATCTTACCATGACTCTGCTTTTGCGTAAAGGAGAGAACCCTACACTACATTAGGTGTTCTAGGAAATCCTACGCTAGGAGAAGTCTGATTCAAAGACTCAGAGTTTCGCAACCTTCTATGTATCAAGTTCTACGAAGCAAGATACAGTTACGTTCATATCTAGGTACCTGACATACCAACAGGTTAAGATAGGACACCAACAACTGGGATGTTTCATCATCTGAAATTGTGAACTAAAATGGGACAAGATCTACACGGATTTTGGTTACCAGATTAATGCAAACTTAGAAGAAGCATGATGCTATCTGGGTTATTGCAAACAGTTTAATCAAGTCTGCAGAATCATTACATCCGCAAGGATTGAGAACCGACAGATTGATCGGACATGTTCCAGCCAAGGCTCATCCGACCACTTGGTAATCTCTCAGCTATCGGGTCAGACAAAGATTCCCAATTGTACTCCTAAATTACTTCACGTCTTCATTCTGATTCCACGACTTACTTTTGCGCTCACGTTCATGACACTATTCACGTTCATGATCGTATTTTGGCTTACGATTCTACGTTCATTTCTTTTCTCGTTCTGGAAGTTGCAAGAACTTGTGAGACCAGACCCAAGTTTAGTATAACTCTCCATCATCAGATAGACGTTTCACGTCATATTCCACGTCTTACCTTGTAGCGTTTGGCGTTACCGCCATTATATTCTATGATCACGATATGTCTCACATGTCATGTTCATTCCACGTTCCTCATATCATGATCAAGATATGTTACACGTATCATGGATCACGACATGTTTACTCATACTACACTCGCCATATCTCCACGTAGCACGTTAAAAAATTTTCACGTATCACGTTCAAAATTTTTCACGTACTACGTTTCTTTATGTCTCGCGCATCGTTTCTAATTATCAGTTAAGTCAGATTGTCTTGCATCGTAACGTTTCAGTTACCCTTGCACGTTAACTCTTATTTTTTCCTCGATCAAATTTAGGGGATCTACCTTCCGTTGATAACCAAGAATTTCTTCGTATTCCAAGTCAAGGTCAGGAGGACCAAGATTTATCATTAGTGTCAGGATCTTCTGAAGGAACCGTTCCAAGAGGGAGGCCACTTGGAAACGGACAAGTTCATCAGGACTTTTATCCGTTTTTCTCATCAATTAGATATGTCCTTTCAGTCACGTCACGTTCCATGTCTTTTCAAGACATGTCACGTTCCACGTACCCTTCTACCATGTCACCTTCATTTCCGTTATTTTGCATACCTTTCCAGTTTGATTCGGGTATGTTTCGCTTCCAGTTACTGTATCTATAATTCGGGGACGAATTATTCTTTTTAGGGGGGAAGAATTGTAAAACCCGCATGCTTTTACCATGAATAGTGCCCTTAAGATCGTACGTCCTAGATTAAAACTTACCTTATTTAGTATTGATCACATTCATGTGCTAATAATCAAGCAAGTGCATACGTGTATGACATGATAAGTATCGATTACGTACGAACTCATGATAAACAGTTAATAAATATGTCACGTGAACATAACTAAATCATGATCACCATTTAAAATACGAACTAGAATAATTGCGTAAATACATATAATATAGTTACGAGCGTTAAAATTACGATAAACGACATGATAAAATAAACAGAAACACTTTAAACACGAGCACGTTTAACCACGAACGAACACGAAACATCGGGACACGAGAAAGGTACGGGTACCCCATGTGGGGCCCCCATACCCACGGCACATATACCAAGGTGGGCTTAGCCCATGGACTTTTACAAGTAAAGGGGGGGTTATGGTAAAAATATGTTTTCATTTTTCACTTTCAAGAAATAAACACAAAAAGCCTAAAAGAGTTTTCTCTCCTCCTCCTTGTTCTCTCTTTGTGCCGCCACCTTAGCATCACCATAGGAGGGTGATTGGTTGATTTTGATCTTAAAAACTATTGCTATAATCAGTGTTTGTTCATCCTTTTCCAAGCTACATAGTGGTATACCTTTTTAAACCCTTCTTTTTAATTCTTTTGAATCTTTGTTTATGTTCATGAATATGTTATTGTTTTTCTTATTTAAACATGATAATTAAACATTGATCTAACATGTTTTGGTATAAATTAAAATCAAAGAATGATATAGAAAGGGTGTTTGTTTTAGCCGCCTAGCAAAACAAACCCGAGGGGGGGTTTGGTTTGCTTATTGCCGCCACCACCAAGACCATTTTTGGTCTTGGTTGGCTCATGTGGGACCCACGGCAGCAAGGGGGCACACGTGCCCCGAGTTTGGCTCGGGGTACGGTGTCGAGTTCATGCCCGATTCATGGTTCGTTGGTTAAATCATGATTTATGCTTCATGTTAATTTTTATGAATCATGAACTTAGGATATAAATTAATTAATCACATGAGATATTAATTAAATCATGACTTAGGTTATTCTAATTATTAATTTAGCATGATATTAATTTAACCTAAGTATTTTATGTTATAAGTTATAATTAATTAATTATTTAAAACATGCCTATAATTAATTAATTTAGACATGACTTAGGTTATATTATTAATAATAATAATACATATGTTAACCTAAGTATTTCATTTCATTTTAATTAAAACATGTTATACTTTAATTAAAATGCTTAACCTATAGTTTAATTAAAATACATGAAATAATAATTAAACTATATACTATATCATATGACTTAAGAAACAAGCTTATAAACACTTAGACTTATATGTTAGCTTATGTAACCAGCTTAATTCTAAATATGGAAACTTCTATTTATAGAAACTTAATTAAATAAGGCAACTAATCTAATTATGTAAACCTTCTATATATGGAAATCTATCTATTTCAGGCAGCTAATCTAATTATGGAAACCTTCTATATATGGAAACTTATTTAATTAAGGCAGCTGATCTATTTTTGGAAACTTTCTATTTTTAGAAACTAATCTATTTTAAACAGTAAATTCTATTTTAGGAAACTTTCTATTTTTGGAAACTTTCTATTTTTGGTAACTTTCTATTTTTGGAAACTTTCTATTTTTGGAAACTTTCTATTTTTGGAAACCTGCTATTTTTGGAAAGTTACTATTACACAGTAAGTATAATAATACATGAAATACCAGTAGTACTTAACCAGATTAATCAGAATACAAGATAAACACAGTTTAAGGCTTTAAACAGTAAACCATGACCTAAAACATACAAAGTAAGCTAAGACGAGACATAAAACCCAGTACGTAATCAGTGAATCGATACTTATACACGTGTGTATTCATGTAGCTTTAGTGATCGAGAAGTAGGAGTCTTTCTTCCGTTCATTCACTGGACTTGAGGTACGGATTCCCGTCCTTTCAATATGGACATTCTTTCCTTATTAGGATTTCCCCGTATGCAGCCAACTGTTTTCCCCAGTATTTGTTTTATTGTTTTGAACTGCTTATGTTTAATTAGCATAATCTATAGCCATATACAAGCATGACCAGTTTCACCTAGTTATGGAGGTACCATAACCATAACATCGGAGGCACCAATGTTATGACTTCCCCACGGCGGAGTGATTGCTCGTGGCGTCCCTTTTCAGTTTTGGCCATATTATTATATCATGTGGGGCGTATGGGTGCATCCTAGTTACATGTTTTATTCAGTATTTCATGGTGAATGTGGTGTGTGCCTTGCATCCTTCACAAGGAGTTGATCCCTCCTACCCAAACCAGTATATTAATTAGAGGCATCCCCTCTAATCAGCATGATGAGGTCACCCCTCCAAGTATTCATGCACGTGACCTTTTCATGACCTATATGGGCTATGGTATATTTATGTTAAAACAGTTTTCATGAGATAAAACATAAGGCTTTTCAAACTATAAAACCAGTTTTCTCAATACTTAACCAGTCTACTCAGAACTTAGTCTTCCGCTGTTATATGTTACATGCGTATCCTATTTCATGCTATATTGTATATCCGTGCACTGAGCGTTTTGCTCAGCCGTTACTTTCCTTTCCATGTCCCAAAACGGCAGGTACCCAAGACTCGAGCATTTGGAGGACATGCATAGGATGGAAGCTGCCATAGACTTCTTCTCCTGTTTCCTTCATTTATTTATGCTTGTTTAGTCTTTCATTCAGTTCATTTACTTTCTTATGTTTTGGGCTTATGTTTGGGAACCGATGTTTGATTCCGGTTTTCCCTATGGTCATGTATGTTTTATTACATATTACCTTGCATGCTTTGATGACACGCCATAATTACGCGTGACATTCCATTTATCAAAATGGGGTGTTACAGCTCCCCTAATAGAATACTCCATTTTTGTAGCCTTCCTGCTACATCCGGTCTCGCGATGACTTGCTTTATTGGTTGGTCAGTAATGACTACGATTGGGTGCGCCTGAAAGTATCAGCGCAACCGCTTTGTAGCAAACACTAGCGCCAAAACCAATTTTTCCATAGAGGAGTAATTCAACTCCGGCCCTTGTAGTGTCTTACTTATGAAGTACACCGGAGTTTGTACCGTATCCCTATCCGTCATGAGTACCACACTTATTGCTCCATGAGTGGTCGAGAGATACATAATGAGTTCCTCCTTTGGCCGGGGAGCTACTAGCATAGGGAGAGATGCAAGGTGCTGCTTGAGTTGGCCAAAAGCTTCCTCGGCTTCCTTTGTCCACCGGAAGTCTCCCTTCCTAATGCACTTCTTGAGTGTCTTAAATAGGGGTAATGACTTCTCTGCAGATTTGGATAGGAACCTATTTAGCCCGGCCAACTTCCCATTTAAGGATTGTACCTCCTTCCGTGTCTGAGGGGATGGCAACTGTATTACTGCGTCCGTCTTCTCTGGGCAAGGTTTGATGCCATTTGGATCAATCATATATCCAAGGAACATTCCCTCCGTTGCCCCAAACGTGCAGTTCTTTGGGTTTAGCTTCATGTTAATGCTCCTCAGTGTGTCGAATGTCTCTTGGACATCCCGGAGGAGTGCATCCTCCGTATGAATTTTTATGACTAAGTCATCCACATAGACTTCCAGGTTGCGGCCTATCTGCGAGTCAAAGGCTTTATCCACAAGCCGCTGGTATGTAGCACCGGCGTTCTTTAGTCCAAACGGCATTTTCGTATAACAATATACGCCCTGACTAGTATGGAACGCCGTTTTTTCCGCGTCCTCCTCCGCCATCTGGATCTGATGGTATCCTTTATATGCGTCTAGGAAGCACTTAAAGGGATATCCACATAGGTATTCCACCTTCCAGTCAATCTCTGGTAATGGGTAACAATCCTGTGGACAGGCTTTGTTCAGATCCGTGAAATCCACACACATGCGCCAACTTCCGTCATGTTTTTTGACCATGACCGGATTGGATAACCACTCGTGGTAGTATACCTCGCGCATGATACCTGCGTCCACTAGTTTCCGTACTTCCTCCAATATCACTCGACTGCGCTCAGGCGCCTGGTCGCGCTTCTTTTGCTTGACGGGTTGGTACCCCTGGCGGATTTGGAGCTTATGTTCTGCTATCGCGTGTGGTACGCCTTTCATATGCTTTGGCTCCCACGATAATATATCTAGATTTGCACCTAGAAGAGAGCACATGGCCCTCTTGCCGCTATCCGAGAGCGCCCCCCTATGGATATCTCCTGTTCTAGATAGTCAGGATGGATTGCCACCTTCCAATTGGGAGTTGGTGATCCATCCTTGGGTGGAACAGGTGGAGCCGGTGGTGTCACGGTATGACACTCGGATGCTGGTACGATTCTGTTGTAAATGGTGACGATTCCTCCCTCAACAGGGAACTTGATCATTCCGTGTGCCGTGGAAGGTACCGCCCGTATAGCCAGAATACCTAGTCTGCCTATGATCCCATTGTATGGAGAATGTGAGCGTATCACCATGAAGTTCATCCACGCAGTAGTGGAGTGTTCCTCATTCCCAATGGTTACAAGCAGACGCAGTTGCCCTATCGGCCAGATGGTGTCTCCACTAAAGCCAGTGAGCGGCACCGTGGCCGGTACTAACTGGCTTCTTATTTCTGGCCGTAACTGCACAAAACAGTGTTCATACAGTACTTCTGCTGATGACCCTCCATCCACATACATGCGACGAACATTGTGTGTTCCAATGCTTATCTCAATAGTGAGAGGCGCATCAATCACATCGCTTGCTGTGATGGGGGGGGGAATGAGATTTCCCTGCCGCGTGAAAATTTTTGACCAATTTTCTGCCTCGTGCGACATTGTCTGGATTGGATCATGTATATGGTCGAAGGTTTGTCCTTTTGGGGATCCTTCTTGTCATACTTCTTGTTGTCTTTTCCATCCTTCCAATCCTTAACCAAATGCTTGAGTTTACCTGACTTGATCAGTGACTCAATGTGCTTTTTGAGCTGGATACACTCCTCCGTGTCGTGGCCCTTGTCATTATGGAACTCGCAGAAACGATTTCCTTGACGACGGTCTGGCGGAGTTGTCATTGGTGGAGGTCTCGGAAAATTTGCCCCTTCCGTCAGCAAGATCTCCCGGTAGGACATCTTTAGGGGGGTAAACTTATCATCCGGCCGCCCTCCTTTGCTTTGGCTCTTGTAGTCTGAGCCCCTACTGCTGGTTTGATTGCTTTGACCACCCGACTGTCTTCGGGACTGGTCGTTTGATCGGTAGCCGTTTCCTTTGGAAGGGTAAGCCGCGGCAACCGCTGTTTCTCCCTCTATGAAGTTTCTTACCCTTTCCATGAGATCATCATACTTCTCTGGACGCTTGTCATTGAGACGCCTGATTAACTCCATATCTGTTATGGCGTGCATGTAGTCGGAGATTTTTAGGAGTTCCGGCATCGTCTTTGTGCGTGTGCACTCGTCGTTGAAGCGTTCAGTGAAGGCTTCTGTAGACTCCCCCGGCCGTTGCTTGACAGTTGCCAATGAGACCGGATCCCTATTATACTTCTTCCGCTGAGTATAATTATTCTTGAACGCGGTGCGTAGTTCCGTGAAGCTATCAATGCTTCGTGGAGGGAGTCCCTCAAACCAGTCACGGGCATTGCGGATCAAAGTCGAATTGAACATTTGGCACCATATAGGCATGGGCAATCGCTCAATTTTAGCCTGCGTATCAAATATTTTAAGGTGATTGATGATGTATAGTCCCCAGGCGGGTCATGAACCCGACCCATGGGTACTACCCGTATCCGGCCCATCACAGATGGGTGGGATAATGTCATTCAGGCTTATGGGTTTGAATGAACAGTAACCGCACACATATGTGCGGCCCACGGCCCGGTGCGGCCGACATGGCCGACATAGGGTTAGACAGAATAATATTCTGTCTAGGAATATCTTTATCCCAATGGAAGAGGATATTCACTTCTAGAATTAGAAGATAACAATCATTCTAATTCTGGTGGTTATCTCTTCCTTGGGGCCGAAGCATCAGTGAAAGCCCATTAGGGTTTCAATGCCAATAAAAGGAACCCTCAAGGGTTCCACAAAGGTATTACGATTCATACTCTAAAACTCACATAAACCCTAAATCGATTACTTACTCTCACGCCGGAGTCTAATCGTGGGAAACATTCCCACGGTAAGCCTAACGCGTGCTGTTTAGTGTGCAGGATCCCAACCAAACGATTCACTTGGTGCAGGAGCCGGAGCCCAGCCAACCCGAATTAAGCCTAATTCGGGTCTAGCAAGGATCAACCAACTTTTGCATCAACAAGTTGGCGCCATCCGTGGGACCCATAACACTAAGCTAGAACAAAACTTCATCTCGAATTTCCAATGACGAAGGGGCATCCGCAAGCTAACCCCAGGAATGCGAATCCCGGGAACCGGAAGTCCCAAGGGGAAGGGATTCTCATCCCCAATCAATCACCTAGCCGCCTCGCAGGCAGGCCTGGTAACCGTGGCGGTTTTCAGCCCTTGGCGGTGACGAGCACGATCTCCATGACACCCCCACCTACATCAACCCTGGACAACCCTGATCCAGGGAGTGCGCCAAACCCTCCTAACAAGGAACCGCGCAGACCCTCGACGGAGGAAGAAGTGGAAGTCCTACCACTCAGCGAGGAGGATCTTACTCGAGTTCTCACGCAGAACTTCGAGAGGATCGTCCCGGGGATCGCATCCAGGTTGAATCTGGGGAGGAACCTCCAATCCAGACTCAACTTTGGTGACACCGGACCAATCACCTCCTCCCAAAATCAGAGGAAAAGGAGAACTAGGCCTCCGGAACAGGGCACCTTTGAGGAAACCCCTCAACCCCGGAATGTGTTTGAGCGCATAGGAGATCGCCTCATGCAAGAATTAATGCAGTCTCGAGAAGGAGAAAGGTCGGATGGCTCACCCGAGCGACCAGATCGAGAGCTGGCCAGAACCACACGTCGCCCGAGTGTGTGGGACAGGATGAACACTGGGAAAAAGGCTCCTGGTTCATCCCAAAAAAGTGGTCCCTATTCAAAGGATGGGGCACCACCGCCGTCCCCGGACCCGTCCGGAGAGGACTCAGATGACCATCAGCCTAAGCGTCGCCGGCCTAGGCGCACCCCTCCACCACCACCAAACAATGATGAGTATTATGGTGGCCCTTACTATCGAGATACGGAAACAGAGGATCTTTCGCGTCCATGGTGTGAACCATGGGATGACCCTAGGCTCACTCGGCCATGGGCGGATCCTAGGGAAGACCCGTTCACCCTCCGCATACGGAACTATTCTGAGGACACCAAACGTCGCATGCCGGCGTGTATCAAGACTTATGATGGGTCCGGTGATCCGGTGGATCACCTTAAAATATTTGATACGCAGGCTAAAATTGAGCGATGGCCCATGCCTATATGGTGCCAAATGTTCAATTCGACCTTGATCGGAAATGCCCGTGACTGGTTTGAGGCACTCCCCCCACGGAGCATTGATAGTTTCACGGAACTACGCACTGCATTTGAGAACAATTATACTCAAAGGAAGAAGTATAATAGGGATCCGGTTTCATTGGCAACTGTCAAGCAACGGCCGGGGGAGTCCACAGAAGCCTTCACCAAACGCTTCAATGATGAGTGCACACGCACAAGAACCATGACGGAGCTCCTGAAAATCTCTGACTACATGCACGCCATAACAGACAGAGAACTGATCAGGCGCCTCAATGACAAGCGTCCAGAGAGATATGATGACCTCATGGAAAGGGTCAGAAATTTCATAGAAGGAGAAACAGCTGTTCCCGCGGCCTACCCATCCCGAGGAAATGGGTACCGGTCAAATGATCAGTCCCAGAGACAGTCGGGCGGTCAAGGCAATCAGAACAATAACAAGGGCTCAGACTATAAGAGCCAAAGCAAAGGAGGACGGCAGGACGATAAGTTCACCCCCCTAAAGATGTCCTACCGGGAGATCTTGTTGACGAAAGGGGCGAACTTCCCAAGGCCTCCCCCAATGACCACTCCGCCGGAACGTCGGCAAGGAAGTCGCTTCTGCGAGTTCCATAATGACAAAGGCCACGGTACGGAGGAATGTATCCAACTCAAGAAACATATCGAGTCACTGATCAAATCAGGTAAACTCAAGCACCTAGTTAAGGATTGGAAGGACGGAAAAAGACAACAACAAGAAGTATGATAAGAAGGATCCCCAAAAGGACAAACCTTCGACTATATACATGATCCAATCCCGACAGCGCCGCACGAGACAGAAAGTTGGCCAAAAATTTTCACGCGGCAGGGAAATCTCATTCCCTCCCATCACAGCAAGCGATGTGATTGATGCGCCTCTCACTATTGAGATAAGCATTGGAACACATAATGTCCGTCGCATGTATGTGGATGGAGGATCGTTAGCAGAGGTACTGTATGAAAACTGTATCGTGCAGTTATGCCCAGAAATAAGAAGCCAATTAGTACCGGCCACATCGCCGCTTACTGGCTTTAGTGGAGACACTATCTGGCCAATAGGGCAATTACGTTTGCTTGTAACCATTGGGAATGAGGAACATTCCACTACGGCGTGGATGAACTTCATGGTGATACGCTCACACTCTCCCTATAATGGGATCATAGGCAGACCATGCATTTTGGTTATACGGGCAGTACCCACTACGGCACACGGAATGATCAAATTCCCCGTTGAGGGGGGCATCATTACCATTTACAACACAGTCGTACCAGCATCCGAGTGTCACACCGTGACAACACCGGCTCCACCTGTCCCACCCAAGGACGGATCACCACCTCCCAATTGGAAGGTAGCCATTCACCCTGACTATCCGGAACAGGAGGTATCCATAGGAGGGGTGCTCTCGGATAGCGGCAAGAGGGCCATGTGCTCTCTTTTAAGTGCAAACCTAGATATATTCGCATGGGAGCCAAAGCATATGACAGGCGTGCCACGTGCGATAGCAGAGCATAAGCTCCAGATCCGCCAAGGGTACCAACCCATAAAGCAAAAGAAGCGCGGCCAGGCGCCTGAGCGCAGCCAAGTGATATTGGAGGAAGTACGGAAACTAGTGGATGCAGGCATCATGCGCGAGGTATATTACCACGAGTGGTTGTCCAATCCGGTCATGGTCAAGAAACATGACGGAAGTTGGCGCATGTGTGTGGATTTTACGGATCTAAACAAGGCCTGCCCACAGGACTGTTACCCGTTACCGGAAATCGACTGGAAGGTGGAGTCCCTATGTGGGTATCCTTTTAAATGCTTCTTGGACGCATATAAAGGGTATCACCAAATCCAGATGGCGGAGGAGGATGCAGAAAAAACGGCGTTCCATACGAGCCAGGGCGTGTATTGCTATACAAAAATGCCGTTTGGACTGAAGAACGCCGGTGCTACATATCAGCGGTTGGTGGACAAAGCTTTTGAATCACAGATAGGCCGCAACTTGGAAGTCTATGTTGATGACTTGGTGATAAAAAGTCACACGGAGGAGGCACTTCTCCGGGATGTCCAAGAGACATTCCACACGCTGAGAAGGATTAACATGAAGTTAAATCCAAAGAAATGTACGTTTGGAGCAACGGAGGGAATGTTCCTTGGATATTTGATTGATCCAAACGGAATCAAACCTTGCCCAGAGAAGACGGACGCAGTGATACAACTGCCGTCCCCTCAGACACGGAAGGAGGTGCAGTCCTTGAATGGGAAGTTAGCCGGGCTGAATAGGTTCCTATCTAAATCCGCAGAGAAGTCATTACCCCTATTTAAGACACTCAAGAAGTGCATTAGAAAGGGAGACTTCCGCTGGACGAAGGAAGCCGAGGAAGCCTTCGGCCAACTCAAGCAGCATCTTGCATCTCTCCATATGCTAGTAGCTCCCCGGCCAAAGGAGGAACTCATTATGTATCTCTCAGCTACTCATGGCGCAATAAGCGCGGTACTTATGACGGATAGAGATACAGTACAAACTCCGGTCTACTTTATAAGTAGAACACTACAAGGGCCGGAGCTGAATTATTCCTCCATGGAAAAATTGGTGTTAGCACTAGTGTTTGCTACAAAGCGGTTGCGCCGGTACTTTCAGGCGCACCCAATTGTAGTCATTATGGATCAGCCAATCAAGCAGGTTATTTCTAGACCAGATGTGGCAGGGAGGCTACAGAAATGGAGCATCCTATTGGGGGAGCACAATATATCTTACAGGCCAAGGACGGCTGTTAAAGGCCAGATCTTGGCAGATTTCCTGATCGAGAAGCCGGATGAGGAAGGGCCAATCATCAAGCAAGACGAGATCCCAACAGAACCATGGGTGTTATTCACGGACGGATCTTCGTGTACAGACGGGTCCGGAGCAGGTCTCATCCTCACAAATCCAGAAGGAATGGAATTCACGTACGCCCTCCGTTTTGAGTTCACGGCCACCAACAACGAAGCGGAATATGAAGCATTAATTGCGGGTTTAAAAATCGCCGCTAGATGGGAGTCCGCAACCTTGAGGCCTACGTGGACTCACGGCTTGTAGCGAACCATATTCTAGGTGGGTATGTGGCTAAGGAGGACAACATGGTCAGGTACTTGGAAAAAGTCAAGTCGCTAATCGCGACTTTCAGTAAGTTTTCCATCAAGCAGGTGCCAAGGGGTGAGAACAAGAAGGCAGACGCTCTTAGCAAGATCGCATCCACAAGCTTCGCTCACTTGTCTAAACAAGTCTTGGTGGAAATACTCAAGGAGAAATCTATAACGGAAGGGGAGGTTGCTGCTATAGCTGAAGAGGATGGACCTACATGGATGACCCCAATCATCAACTATTTGACTAGTGAGACCCTTCCAGACGAGGAAAAAGCAGCACGACGCATCAGAAGGAAGTCGCAGCATTTCGAACTTCGAGAAGGCATCCTTTACAAGCGCTCTTTCTTGCAGCCGTGGCTGCGGTGTGTTGGACCACGTCAGGCCGCTTACGTAATCAGTGACATACACGAAGGGTTGTGCGGCATGCATGCAGGTCCACGATCCGTGGTAGCTAGAGCCTTACGAACAGGGTATTATTGGCCTACCATGCACAGAGACGCCCGTGACATGATTCGCAAGTGTAGTGATTGCCAAGTGCATAGGCCAGTACCGCGGCACCCGCAGCAGGAACTTACACCTATCACGTCCCCATGGCCATTCTATAAGTGGGGAATTGACATTGCAGGACCATTTCCTGTAGCTGCGGGGGGAGTTAAATTCTTGATTGTTGCGATGGACTACTTCACACGATGGATAGAGGCCAAGGCAGTCAAGTCTATCACAGGCAAACAAGTTAAGAAGTTTGTTTGGGAACATATTGTGTGCCGTTTTGGTCTACCAGGAGAAATCATCTCGGACAACGGCAAGCAGTTCACGGACAACCCATTCAAAGATTGGTGTGCATCATTGAACATCAAGCGGCGCTTCGCATCTGTTAAGCATCCGCAGACAAACGGCCTTGTCGAACGAGCATATAGAAGCTTGGGGAATGGCATCAAGGCGCGTCTGGATGAACGAAGTGGTAAATGGGTTGATGAGTTGTCACATGTGCTATGGGCGCATAGAACTATGATCAAAACAGCCAACGGAGATACTCCCTTTGCATTGGCTTACGGCACTGAAGCTGTTATACCAGCAGAAATAGGAATGCCCACCATCCGCACGGCGGAGGTTAATGTCGTCATGAACGATGAACAGCTGCGAATCAACCTGGATCTGTTGGAAGAAAAAAGGGAAATAGCAGCCATCAATGAGGCTAAGTCCAAGGCTAAGATGAAGGCTTATTATGACGCCAAGGTCAAAGGTGTTTCTTTTCGACCGGGAGACTACGTGTATCGTGCTAACGAAGCAAGTCGAGCGGATAACACAGGAAAGCTGGGCCCTAAGTGGGAAGGACCGTATGAAGTCACTGAAGCCTTGGGACGAGGCGCGTACAAGCTACATGACATGGATGGCCGCGACCTAGAGCGCACATGGAATATTTCCAATCTCAAAAGGTGCTATCTTTGAAAGCTACGGCTTCCACATGGGTACTTCGCTATATGCGGTCTTAATAAAGAACCATGCGGTTTTATCTGTTTTGTTTTTCTTATGTTTGTTTAGATTCTTTTCTTGTTTTTTAGGACTTGTCATTATTGTTCAAACAAAAGTGTAAACGTTCTAATAAAATGCCGTGGTGCCTAGCTAGCTCCACGGCCTGTTTCGTGCAAATCATTTTTTAGATTTTTTGTTAGTCGTATGAATTTTACTTATATTATAATATGTTATGTTTTATTCATATGCATTCTTTCAAATTACTGTACATGTACTATACGCCTCCAGGCGGGGTAAGAGGATTAAGTGAACCTACTAATTCAACTTGCCGCATAAGAGGGATGCAACCCCAGCCGCACGGATCTTGTATCCTTACTAGACACCTTACTCACAAGACGTTGGGGTAAGTCTCATATGCCGTAGCCGCACAGTGCTCCGCATAGTAAAGACGCACGTCGCATGTCTAGTAAATTATAGACTTGTATGTATTTTCTTTCTTTGTGTGTAAGACGTGATATATCATGCAGTATTGTGCTACAATATTTAAACACAGTCAAAATGCACAAGTTTCCAAAATAGATAACAAAATTGTCGTGGTCACTCACGGACTTATATACAAAATACAAATGTTGTCAGCCGTGTACATGCACGGACGAATAGAAACAGTAAATATTCAGAGGTTACAAACCAAAGTGTCTGAAAGGGATCATAAAGTAGGAGTATCCTACGTAGGGGGGAAAAACTTACCCATCTCCACTTGCTCTTCGACCAGACACGACAACCACTCATCACTTTCTTTCCGCTTCTGGGCTTGAGCCGCAGTCCTCTCCAGCACCACATTTAAGGGTTCTTCGTCAAGCACGATCCTGGTTACGTCCTCGTATATGGGGAGTGTCAGGTGGCTGGGGGATGGAGTGAAGGAAGCACGGGAGGACGCGCTAAGACTAAGCCTTTCCATGATTTCCATATTTGGAGCATCTTTGGTGGCCTCCATCTCATCCAAGAATGGATAGTGCAGATCTCGCATCGCAGCCATGGAGGCAGCCATCTTGTTAGCAGCTTCAGGCTTAAAAAAGGCATGATTGGTAACGTCCTCCCCTTTCGTGATCAGCTCAGCGGCCTCAACCATTCCATCGTGCCGTCCGTGGTCAATACCATCAGACACAAGGCTCGCGAATTGTTGCACAAATTCCGGGGCCTCTAATACCTTCATGACGGCCAGGCGTGCTCCATGCCCAACCATCCACCTACGGCGGGCAATAGCTGTGAGCAGTTGGGGGCATAGCACATTGTCACGCTCCGCAGTGGGGGCATCAATCATCAACTCTTTTTGGGCAAATGCCTCTTTCAGCTCTTGGATGACGGCCCTCTCATCGGCAAGTTCCCCTTGTACTTTCTCCATGCTTTGGACGGCCAGGTATGCGTCTTCTAGTTTCTTGTTAAGCACGTCTACTTGGCCGGAGTACGAGTAGGCAGAAGCTTCCGCCGTAGCTACCTGTAAGAAATAACGTGTTAGCATATATTTCTTTCATAATATGGGTGGTGCGGCACGGATATGTACCTTGGTGGTTGCAGCATCTAGTTGTGACTCAAGATTGGCCACTTGTTGGTCGTATTCATTCGCACGGGCTGACTGTTTTTTAATGGTCGCCTCGGCACTGGCCAGCTGGGATTGGAGGTCGGCAATTTGAGCTTCATTATCTACAATCATCTTCTCTCTCCGTCCAACTTTCCTCTTGAGAGATTCAACATGCCCAAGTGCGGCTTCAAACCTTACCCTCATCGAGGTACCCATCGCCATTTGGTGTACCAGGGCACCATTATACTCATCCGCCAAGTCTGCATGACTGAGCGAATTTACCTCTCGCACCAAGCTTGGTGGTATGCAATTGTTGAGATACTCCCGGCACTCGTCGGCATCCCTTAGTCGTGATGCCGTTCTGATATTCCATACCGGATTGAACGGTTGAGGGGGGCCGGACGCTGGGAGGTCTTGGGAGGCTGTGGGTGAACCTTCTTCAAAAACAGGGCCAGACTTTATGGGGGCCGTGGGGTTTCTTTCCTCTTCTTTTCCTTTCCCCTTATCAATTTGGGCGTCAGAAGGAGGCGCGGCACCAGTCTGGTTGTCCCTGTGCAACAAGTATTGGGAAATATTTTAAGTATTGCTTACAAGGAAACTTGTCATTCTTACATATTAGGATGGAGTCTTACATGTCGTTTCTTGCTAGTTCGGAGGTGGTTGGGGCAATCTGAGTGATGGGATCGACATGAGCGGCCCGGATAGCCTCGGAACCCTGGGTAGCACTTCCGACAGATTGATACAAGGGGTGGTCTTCTCGAAGTCTCTTGGCAGGAGCGTTGTGTTCGCCAATCTCGACTGAAGCAGTTCTCCTCGCACGGTTGCTTCTTTTTCGGGTACGCCTGGCGACGGGCTGCGTTGTTGCTTCGTCGATCTCCTCCTCAACTTCTTCTTCTTCCTCTTCTTCCAGGTTGACTTGTTGTTGTACTTCTTCATCATCATCGCCCATCAGTCGGCGAATGCTGGAGGTGGTTAGTTCAATATTATCCCCCTGCTGTTCCCTGTGTGGTGAGGAGGGCCCGGCTCCTCCTTCATTCATCTGGTTATCACCATCACCATTGTCTCCATGCTCTTCCTCGTCAGAATGGGGATCGGGCACGGCTTCAAGAGCAACCGTCACGGGTCGGGTATGCTCAAGAAGGGGTTGTTCATTCTCACGGAGAGGACGGAGACCCTCCGGCACAAGCTTCGGGTCGCCCTGACGCAAAAGTCCAAAGAAGTTCATTTCTGTTCAGCACAAAACAACATATGTTAGCTATTTATCAAATAATTGTATACATTTTTTGCGTACGGATGTTAGCCTACCTTCGCCCTGCCTTCTCCAAAAAACGGGATACCTATTGGATGGACCAAAGTAATTGCGGCTAATCCCTAGCAAACATAGGAATGATTCGGGAAGGTTTCTATGGAACCCAGTTCTATTCAGATCTAACTCTTGGGAATGACGGGGGTTGTATGTACTTGTGTGCGGCTTGGGGTCGTGAGGTATCCTAGTTCTAAAGGTGTAATCGCCCGGCCATACCACTGCGTCAATGAAAAAGTAGTGATCATACCAATTTTTCAATGAATCCATTGGTTTATTGTGCGATTGGGGACTGTTGGAGGCTCGTTTCTTAAAAGATACCTAACCATTTACTATGTTGGGAACATAAAAGAGCCGAAATAGTTCTACGGTTGGGGGGATTTTCCTAGCACGGCAGAGGATCTCGAATTGACTAATCTTACAGGCACCTATGCAGTGGAGCTGACTAATGTGTACATCATAGTATCCTAACAGATCTACAAGAAAGTGGGTGAAGGGGATGCGGTAATTAGCCGCATCAAAGAGGCGAGTATACAGGCCAATCTTACCCGCTGGAGCCTCAGTTATGAGGTCTCCGGCGCCAGGAAGTGAGGGGTGTAGGTTGGTAGGGATGAAATAGTTTGTACAAAAGTGGTTTAATTGGTCTTGGGTCATGACATTCAGCACGGATCCAATAGTAGGGCTGTTTCTATGAGCCATTACTAAAAAAAAGTGTAAGGACGTGGTGTTCTAACCTGCGTGTGAAGGGATCCGTGCGTATTTGGTTGAAGCTAAGAGGAAAGCTTTAATGGCAGAAATGGAGGTTATAACTGTGTGTTTCACACAGCCGTGGGGGTGGCTTATTTATAGGGCTGCCTCATGGGTCACGACCTGTTGGATGTGTGACACGCGTCGGCCACTATCTTAATCGTGTGGCTAGGGGGCAAGTGGTAAGTGAAACGTCAGGCGGGACCCACAGGTCACTTCTGACTCACACGTTTGCACTGCTCGAGGTTCTGACTGTTTGAACTTTTGTCAGTCAAACAAGTCAGATGAACAGTTGTTAATGTCGGGTTATGCGGCTCTTACGTAAGACTTGACATTTAATGCAATATTTAATTTATCTCGGTCGCTATATGCGGCTGAGATATTGATGAAATAACTTCCTAAGCCAGGTTGCCACGTGCAGCCAATACAAATTCTTGAACAACTGGTCATTTCTTATTGTTTCCTTGGTACGTCCGGGGAGCATCTTGGTAGTCTAGAGGTTACACCTATGGTCGTAACAACTAGACTGGGGGGACATGATGACGTATAGTCCCCAGCCGGGTCATGAACCCGGCCCATGGGTACTACCCGTATCCGACCCATCATAGATGGGTGGGATAATGTCATTCAGGCTTATGGGCTTGGATGAACAGTAACCGCACACATATGTGCGGCCCACGGCCCGGTGCGGCCGACATGGCCGACATAGGGTTAGACAGAATAATATTCTGTCTAGGAATATCTTTATCCCAATGGAAGAGGATATTCACTACCAGAATTAGAAGATAACAATCATTCTAATTCTGGTGGTTATCTCTTCCTTGGGGCCGAAGCATCAGTGAAAGCCCATTAGGGTTTCACTGCCTATAAAAGGAACCCTCAAGGGTTCCACAAAGGTATTACGATTCATACTCTAAAACTCACATAAACCCTAAATCGATTACTTACTCTCACGCCGGAGTCTAATCGTGGGAAACATTCCCACGGTAAGCCTAACGCGTGCTGTTTAGTGTGCAGGATCCCAACCAAACGATTCACTTGGTGCAGGAGCCGGAGCCCAGCCAACCCGAATTAAGCCTAATTCGGGTCTAGCAAGGATCAACCAACTTTTGCATCAACAGTGATCATCCGGATCACCCGTTCCATCATAGGTCTTGACACACGCCAGCATGCGACGTTTTGTGTCCTCAGAGTAGTTCCGTATACAGAGAGTAAAAGGATCTTCCCTGGGGTCCGCCTATGGACGGGTGAGCCTAGGGTCATCCCATGGGTCGCACCACGGGCGGGACAGATCCTCCGCTTCTGCCTCTCGGTAATAAGGGCCACCATAGTACTCATCATTGTTTGGTGGTGGTGGAGGGGTACGCCTAGGTCGGCGCCGCTTGGGCGGATGGTCATCCGAGTCCTCTCCCGATGGATCTGGAGACGGAGGTGGTGCCCCATCCCTTGGGTGAGGTACACCCTTTTGAGAAGAGCCAGGAGCCTTCTTCCTAGTGTCCATCCTATCCCACACACTTGTGCGACGAGCGGTGATGAGACTGCTTTTATACATAGTCTCATCGTCCAAATAGGGCTTAAAATGTATTAAATATCATCAAAATACCCAAATATATGCTTGTGTTTGTTGCTTGTGTATTTTAGGTACGGATATTGAGAAAATGACAAAAGATCAGAAGAATCAATCAAAAACGAACACGGGAAACGAAGCCGCATAATGAACCGGATCCGAATCAAGAATTTCCAAAATGGTCCTTGAAGATTTGAAGATTGTCAACATTGGTCCCTCAATTTTGAAGATTTGGCAAGATAAGACCTTGAAGAAATCATCATTGGCAAAAGAAGACCTCCATGTTTGAAGATTATACAAGTTATGCCCTTGAAGAATCCAAAATATTCATTAATGGTCCTTATACAAAGCTTGATAAATCCTTGTGCCAAATTTGACAAGTACTCCAAACTTATTTACAAAGGGAAATTGGTTATGTGGCTGTTTTTACAAAGTGAACAACAAAAGGAAGTTAAGGGGGCATATGTGACCAGACAATAAACTTCCCATCCCCCACTCACAACCTTATACGTCACCCAATATCACCCCCTCCACCAATCAGATATCCCCTTTTCACCACCTCAGCAATCCACTTAACCCATATTAATATTAATTAACTAATTTTTTAAACGGGTTTATTAATATTAAACCATGGCGCCAAACAAGTTATGTTCACCATCTTCCCCCTTAATCCCCATTAAGAACCCTAATTTATACTTAATCCAAATCAAAGGGATAACTTTTGCAAACCTCCAGATCATCAATTGAAGGTGTCAATATCCTTTCTACACTCCCCAAAACCTTTCACTCTCACCATACTGCCCCACCCAATGGTCCCCTGCATATGCTTTGGCTAAAAAACAAAGGGGAACAGATATCCAAGGGTCCTAAGATGGTTACTCACCTCTCCAAGCAAGATTAAACGACCAAGATTGCTTCATCCAGCTGGCACATCACATGAACCATATTTTGACCAAAAATTCAAAATTCGCCCAAGGGCAGCTTGGGAAATTCATGTATTAGGGTTTTAGTCATCTAGATAGTTCTATGGGAGGCTATAAAAGGAGGATGCAAGCTGTGCATACCCCTTTGTTCCTGATTTTTTCCTTAGGTCACAACTTGTAAAGCCCATTTTTATTTATGAATGAAAATTGGTTGAGTTTTGTTGATGAAAAGAATTCAGGATCCATTTTACTATTCTGCTATTGATTATGTCCCATTTATTGTTTGTTTAATTTTTGAGTTTTCAAAAATTCAGTTTTGATTTCAAGGTTTCTGAAATATTGGGTATTTTGATAAATCTTGTTCCAGGAGTTGGTTTTTCAGTGTTTAAGTTGTTTGTTTAAGGTGTTTTGAAAGGAAAAGTCATTGTGAGAAATTTTGTGAAAAAGATTTTAAAAAGTGTTAAAATCAGAAAATATCATATTGTGTGTTCTTCATTTTTCTTAACAGGTTTTAAGAGCTTGTTTGTCCAAGGGTCTGCACAGGTCCGGACCTGTTAGGAGATGGCTAGCAGCCATTGTTGGGCCTGGATGTAGGTCCAACAAGGTACCACCTTGTCCCTTTTTGAGTTTTATAAATTTTCAGTTTTATGTGATTTTTTTTTATGAAAATTGGTTATGTGTTTGTAAGCTGTTGGATATTGCTTATTTTAGGTTAATATGCATGTTAGTAGCATTTAGAATCAATTTGGTGTGGATTGAATGTGATTTGGTTTGAAAAAAATGATTTTCAGAAAGTGAAAGGGGTGTTTGGATTAGGGTTTTAAGAAGATAGATTGATAAGCTTTTGTCTTTTAAACCAGCTAAATACACTACTTAGGGTCTTGGTAGGTCTCATTTGTATTAGGATTTCAGTTTGGTAGTTTTTAAAAGAGATTTGTTTGTTCAAAATTGGTATTAACTAGTCAAAAATCAGAAGTCCTCTTTGTGCATGCTTGGGTGTATATTTGGCCTTAAAATTTTGATCACTGCTAAGAGATAGGGCCAAGAAGGGATTGAAATTGCTTGCATATCATTTGGTTAACATTGTGTGCAAGATTTAAAGGTTGGAAATTCATTTTTTGTGCATATTGAACCAGCAAATACTCTCAGATAGGGCATAGTTAATCAGTAACTTGATTTGGCATTTTTGTGAGATTTTGTGTTAGCAACTTGCTTGTTTTTGTGCATTATCTGACTCCCTACACTCAACTGAGTGTAGGGGTGCCCCCACTGTCCAATCAAACATCACAAGCATCCAAGATCAAGTCCTCTTGATTCTTTCATCACAAGTGAAGATATCAGTTCTTTGTGTTTTCAAAACAAAATCATAACTGGGCACGAATTTTGGCATTATAGTGATTTAGTCTTGCTCTCATTGGTTTGATTTTGTGTTTTTGAGATTAAAAAGTCATCAGGCTTAAGTTTTATAAAAAAGAAAAAGAAAAAAAAAGTTTTTCCAAAAAGCTCCTTGGCCTGGACTCGAACACGGGACCTCTCGTTGGAGGACTATACGTGTTAACCAGTGACCCAAGTGCTTTTCTGTGTCATCCATCCTAACCATTATTCTTTTATTGTCTTTTTCATTGCTTCTAGTTAAATTAAGCCGTAGCTTTATAAGCTTATTTAAGCTTATTGTATAAGCCATTTTGCACAAGCTTATTTTTCTAGTGTTAGTAATTGAGTCTAGGATTTTTCTAACCTAAGTTTCGATTTTTCTCTTTCTTTATTTATTTTTTATTAATTTTTCTTTACCCGTTTTTAATTAATTAGATTAAAAATAGCAAAAGTAGTTTTAAAATTTTATAAAAAATGTTTTTAGGTTTTATTTAAGTAACTTGAGGTTTACAGCCATTTAAGTTTTCAAAAAGTCTTATTTTTGATTTTATAAGATTTTAGGTTTTTTAACCAACTTTAAAAGTTAATATAAAATTATTAAATAGGTTTTAGAAACTTTTAATTGCATTTTTGTCTTAGTTACATTATTCTAGATTTTTGGTAATTTTTTAGAATTTTTTTTTGAACTTTGAATTTTTTTTAATATTTTAATATTATTTTATTATTAAAAATTGAAAGTTTGATTTTTTAAGTTTTTTACATTTTTCCTAGATTGTAGACACTTAATTAGGAGTTTTGTAACTTTCCAAATATTTTTAGGACTTTTCAATTATTTTCTAGAATTAATTTAAGTTTTAATTGATTTTAATAGCTTTCAAGTGTTTAAAAATAGTTTTATTTGGTTTTAAAATTAAAAAAAATACTTTTTAGCTTAATTAGGTTATCTTTGAGGTTTACAAACTTTAAAATCTTGTTTAGGGCTTTTTAATAATTAATTGTGATTTTTAGGGCTTTAATTAGCATTAAAAAGTCATTATCTAATTAATTAAAAGGTTTTAGCAAGTTTGGATTTTTTGTAAACTATTAGAATATTATTGTGGATTTTTAGTAATTTTTAGGAATTTTTAGGTTAAAATTTTAATTTTTGCACTATTTACGGTTTTACGTGATCGCCTTTTTCGTCTTAGTTTAATCCGTCTTCGTAACCGTCTTTCTCTTCTAATCTCATTTCTTTCTTTCTTTTTCAATCATATAATCACAAATCAAAATCAATTCATTACACAACGCACTAGCCTCCTCGAGAACGAACTCACTTTTAGGGTCATTCACACACGGTTTTCCTAAATCGTCGTGCATACTTGCCCTATTTTGTCATCCTTTTCCTAAAGGGTACAAAAACTCTACAATCATTTTGGCGCCGCTGCCGGGGAGGCGTGTTGTGTTTTGATTTGCACATTGTTGGATTGCGTGGGGATTTCCACGGTTCCTGATTTTTTCCTTAGGTCACAACTTGTAAAGCCCATTTTTATTTATGAATGAAAATTGGTTGAGTTTTGTTGATGAAAAGAATCCAGGATCCATTTTACTATTCTGCTATTGATTATGTCCCATTTATTGTTTGTTTAATTTTTGAGTTTTCAAAAAGTCAGTTTTGATTTCAAGGTTTTTGAAATATTGGGTATTTTGATAAATCTTGTTCCAGGAGTTGGTTTTTCAGTGTTTAAGTTGTTTGTTTAAGGTGTTTTGAAAGGAAAAGTCATTGTGAGAAATTTTGTGAAAAAGATTTTAAAAAGTATTAAAATCAGAAAATATCATGTTGTGTGTTCTTCATTTTTCTTAGCAGGTTTTAAGAGCTTGTTTGTCCAAGGGTCTGCACAGGTCCGGACCTGTTAGGAGATGGCTAGCAGCCATTGTTGGGCCTGGATGTAGGTCCAACAAGGTACCACCTTGTCCCTTTTTGAGTTTTATAAATTTTCAGTTTTATGTGATTTTTTTTATGAAAATTGGTTATGTGTTTGTAAGCTGTTGGATATTGCTTATTTTAGGTTAATATGCATGTTAGTAGCATTTAGAATCAATTTGGTGTGGATTGAATGTGATTTGGTTTGAAAAAAATGATTTTCAGAAAGTGAAAGGGGTGTTTGGATTAGGGTTTTAAGAAGATAGATTGATAAGCTTTTGTCTTTTAAACTAGCTAAATACACTACTTAGGGTCTTGGTAGGTCTCATTTGTATTAGGATTTCAGTTTGGTAGTTTTTAAAAGAGATTTGTTTGTTCAAAATTGGTATTAACTAGTCAAAAATCAGAAGTCCTCTTTGTGCATGCTTGGGTGTATATTTGGCCTTAAAATTTTGATCACTGCTAGGAGATAGGTCCAAGAAGGGATTGAAATTGCTTGCATATCATTTGGTTAAGATTGTGTGCAAGATTTAAAGGTTGGAAATTCATTTTTTGTGCATATTGAACCAGCAAATACTCTCAGATAGGGCATAGTTAATCAGTAACTTGATTTGGCATTTTTGTGAGATTTTGTGTTAGCAACTTGCTTGTTTTTGTGCATTATCTGACTCCCTACACTCAACTGAGTGTAGGGGTGCCCCCACTGTCCAATCAAACATCACAAGCATCCAAGATCAAGTCCTCTTGATTCTTTCTTCACAAGTGAAGATATCAGTTCTTTGTGTTTTCAAAAAAAAATCATAACTGGGCACGAATTTTGGCATTATAGTGATTTAGTCTTGCTCTCATTGATTTGATTTTGTGTTTTTGAGATTAAAAAGTCATCAGGCTTAAGTTTTATAAAAAAGAAAAAGAAAAAAAAAAGTTTTTCCAAAAAGCTCCTTGGCCTGGACTCAAACACGGGACCTCTCGTTGGAGGACTATACGTGTTAACCAGTGACCCAAGTGCTTTTCTCTGTCATCCATCCTAACCATTATTCTTTTATTGTCTTTTTCATTGCTTCTAGTTAAATTAAGTCGTAGCTTTATAAGCTTATTTAAGCTTATTGTATAAGCCATTTTGCACAAGCTTATTTTTCTAGTGTTAGTAATTGAGTCTAGGATTTTTCTAACCTAAGTTTCGATTTTTCTCTTTATTTATTTATTTTTTATTAATTTTTCTTTACCCGTTTTTAATTAATTAGATTAAAAATAGCAAAAGTAGTTTTAAAATTTTATAAAAAATGTTTTTAGGTTTTATTTAAGTAACTTGAGGTTTACAGCCATTTAAGTTTTCAAAAAGTCTTATTTTTGATTTTATAGGATTTTAGGTTTTTTAACCAACTTTAAAAGTTAATATAAAATTATTAAATAGGTTTTAGAAACTTTTAATTGCATTTTTGTCTTAGTTACATTATTCTAGATTTTTGGTAATTTTTTAGAATTTTTTTTTGAACTTTGAATTTTTTTGAATATTTTAATATTATTTTATTATTAAAAATTGAAAGTTTGATTTTTTAAGTTTTTTACATTTTTCCTAGATTGTAGACACTTAATTAGGAGTTTTGTAACTTTCCAAATATTTTTAGGACTTTTCAATTATTTTCTAGAATTAATTTAAGTTTTAATTGATTTTAATAGCTTTCAAGTGTTTAAAAATAGTTTTATTTGGTTTAAAATTAAAAAAAAAAAATACTTTTTAGCTTAATTAGGTTATCTTTGAGTTTTAAAAACTTTAAAATCTTGTTTAGGGCTTTTTAATAATTAATTGTGATTTTTAGGGCTTTAATTAGCATTAAAAAGTCATTATCTAATTAATTAAAAGGTTTTAGCAAGTTTGGATTTTTTGTAAACTCTTAGAATATTATTGTGGATTTTTAATAATTTTTAGGAATTTTTAGGTTAAAATTTTAATTTTTGCACTATTTACGGTTTAACGTGATCGCCTTTTTCGTCTTAGTTTAATCCGTCTTCGTAACCGTCTTTCTCTTCTAATCTCATTTCTTTCTTTCTTTTTCAATCATATAATCACAAATCAAAATCAATTCATTACACAACGCACTAGCCTCCTCGAGAACGAACTCACTTTTAGGGTCATTCACACACGGTTTTCCTAAATCGTCGTGCATACTTGCCCTATTTTGTCATCCTTTTCCTAAAGGGTACAAAAACTCTACAATCATTTTGGCGCCGCTGCCGGGGAGGCGTGTTGTGTTTTGATTTTGACATTGTCGGTTTTTCGTTTTTTTTCGTTTTATCGGTTTTTCGTTTTTTTGTTTTTTTGTATTATCGGTTTTTTGTTTTTTTGTCATCCTCTACTAATACGTATTATCGGTTTTTCATTTTTTTGTGAATACTATTACTATATTGTATACGTAGAACAATAAATTTACAAGTACTCCAAATACGTGAGAAATCACATCCTTGACTTGGGAGGTCATTACCCAATCATTGTATTCGAATCTCAAACCAAAGAAAAAAGGCAAAAATAGATAAATACTTTCGTGAAGCTCGATTTTGAAAAATACAAACTATAAGGTGGGTATAAGGCGGTTGTATTTCACAACCTAAAGGAAAAAGGCTCTTAAGTGCTTCGCGCCGCCTCGTTTCCTCCGCTTACTTGTGCGTATTTTGAGATTGAAAGCTAATCGAGGGTTTTGCCGCCCAAAGTATTACTTAAGTATCATTTATATTTTCTTGGTTTCATTTGATTAAACCCTCTTGAACGATTTGGTGTTCCACCATCGTTCTAAAGTCATCGAAGGCGTTCACTTCACGTGATCGTTTTCATTCCTTGAGGCTTCTTTAATCGAGAGATTTGATTAAGGAGGAGATTTGTAGATTTTTGTCTACCTAATACATTCCAAAAATCCAAAAAAGTAAAAACAATCAAAAACCACAAAAAAATTGAAAAAGTAAAAACACCAAAAAGAATCTTCTTTGCTCACCCTCTCGTTGTACGTGACGTTTATGCAAACTCGCTCCAAAGCAAGACGTGCTCGTAAACGAAGAAACAAATCAACCACTCCTTCTAGTGAGGAGTCTCCTATTGACGAACCCATCGTAGTGAAAGAAGCACCCATGGCTAATCGAACTATGATGGAGTTGCTTCAAGCACCCACCGAGGGTTATGGAGAAGCGATTGTGATTCCCGCTATCCTTGCGGAGAATTTTGAGGTTAAGACGGGTTTGTTGTCCATGATTCAAAACAACAAGTTTCGAGGTGACGAAAAGGACAACCCTCATAACCACATTCGCCAATTTAATCGTCTCACCACCACTTGCAAGTTTAAGGACGTCTCTAACGACTCGATTAAGATGACGCTTTTTCCGTATTCCTTAGCGGGGCCCGCAAAAATTTGGTTAGAGAAAGAGCCACCCAATTCTATATTGACGTGGAAGGATCTCGTTTCAAAATTCGTGAACCAATTTTTTCCGCCCTCTAAGACTACCCATTTGAAAAACGAGATTTCAAAGTTTTCGCAAGAGTATAATGAGAGTTTTTCAACGGCTTGGAATAGGTTTAAGGAAATGTTGCACGAATGTCCTCATCATGGTTTTTCCGACTTGCATCAAATTGACACGTTTTACAATGGCTTGAACGATCATGAGCGTGATTATCTTAATGCCGCCGCGGGTGGTAATTTTTTGTGTAAAACGGTCGAGGAAGCATTGTTAATCATTGAGAATAGGTCTAAGATCTATAGTCCTCGTAGCACGTCAAGTGTTCGTAAGACTTCGTCTTCGCCTTCGCCTTCATTGTCACACACCGTTGATGCTTGCCAAATCGAGGCTAATTTGGAGAACAAGATTTTTGATAAACTTAAAGGATTGTTAATTGAGTTTAGAGTTGGTGAACAACCCACTCCCGCTACGGCTAAAGCGGTTGAGGTTTCTTGTATGTATTGTGGTGGAGCTCACGATTACTCCGAGTGCATTACCAACGGCGGTAACACTTCAAGTGCCTTCGCGGCCGCGGGAACTTATAACCAAAACGGTCAAGTTCCCCGCACTAATCAATTGACTCCACCGGGTTTTCCACCAAATCAAAATGCTAACAATTATCGAAACAATCAAGTTGGTTACCAAAACAATCAAAGAAACAATTACAAGGGTAATAACAACTATGGGAATCAAGGAAGTAGTAGCCAATTGCAAAATCAAAACCAAAACCGTAATTTTCAAAACACAAGTCAAGGTCTTCAAAATGTTTACACTAAAGAACTTCCAATGGACTTTTTGAATTACGCTACGGCAAATGATAAGATTTTGGAAAACATTCAAGAGAAATTGGCTAGTCAAGCTAGGGACACGGCTAAAAACACCAAGGAGTTAGCTAATTTTGTGAAGGAAAATCTTAACATGAGAAATGAGTTGAAAAATGATTTTGCTAATCAAATTAGAGGTCAAAACAATAAAATTGAACAAAGTCATGCTAGGCTTGAACAAAGAATTGACCAAAAAGCCGCTAGTCAAGATGTTAAGTTTAGTAGTCAAGATGCTAAGCTTAATGCCATTTTAGAAGCCGTCATGGGGAACAAAGCCTCTACTTCGGGAAGTTTTCCTAGTAACACCGTATCAAACCCGAAGGGAGAGATGAAAGTGATTACCACACGAAGTGTTAAGGCACTTAAAGAACCGACTCCTCAACCAATTACTCCAACGGTGGAGGAAATTGAGGAAGAACCCGAGGTGGTGGTCGAAAAGGAGCATATCTCAATCCAACAAAGTACCGCTTATGCCGCACCTACGGTCGACCCTTTACCAACATTGGAACCCGAGATTCCAAAGGCTATGCCTATGCCCCAACCCACACCACCCTTGCCTTACCCATCGAGACTTAGGAAGGAGAAACGACAAGAGCGCGACAACTACCAATTTGAGCTTTTTATGAAAATGTTTCGCGAGTTGCACCTTAATGTGAGTTTCGCCGATGCTTTGGTCATGATGCCTCGATTTGCCGCTAACTTTAAGAGTATGTTGAACAACAAGGAGAAATTGCACCAATTGTCTAGTTGTTCGTCGGTTTATCTTAATCGCATACCTCAAAAAGTCGGTGATCCCGGTAAATTTTTGATCCCTTGTGCAATTCAAGATATGGAAGAATGCTATGCCTTGGCCGATCTTGGTGCTAGCATTAATTTGATGCCACTTGCAATCTTCAAGTCGCTCAATCTTCCTAATCTTACTCCTTCACTAATGTCT
Source organism: Glebionis coronaria (assembly GCA_025667525.1). NCBI lineage: Eukaryota > Viridiplantae > Streptophyta > Magnoliopsida > Asterales > Asteraceae > Glebionis > Glebionis coronaria. The sequence goes on from CM046875.1 coordinate 112,210,446, forward strand.
ATCGAGATGGCCGACCATTCCACGATTCGTGCATGTGGTTTGGCGGAAGACGTTTTTGTGAAAGTGGGGAAGTTCTACTATCCCGTAGACTTTATTGTTGTTGATATCCCCACGGATCCTCAAGTTCCTCTTATTTTAGGTCGTTCGTTTTTAGATACGTCTATGGCTTTAATTGATGTGCATGCTAGAAAGATCACCTTACGTTTCAACGACGAGGAACTTGTTATAAACGCAACTCAAAATTCTCAACTTTCTCATGTTTATTCCATTGCTACCATAAACCTCGTTGATATGATCGACTTGGTTTGCGAGGAATTTTCACAAGAAGTTTTAGGGTTTGGTGATGAAGAAACTAGTGGCAATCCCACTATGTTAGATCCAATTCTTGATAATTCCACACCAACCTTCACTCCATTTGAAGGTGGTGGTTTTATGTTGGAATAATGCAATGTTACACGTACTTGTGACGAAGACCTCGACAACGATGAGGACTTCTCGATTATCAAGGATTTTCTTAACGATTTCCCATTTCCTCCACCCGAGGAGGTAATGAGTATCGAGCCCAAATCTTTACTTGAGGAACCACCTATCCTCGACTTGAAAGATTTACCTCCTCACCTCGAATATGTCTATTTGGAGGAGGACGACAAGTTGCCGGTTATTATTGCGAAGGAACTTTCGAATGATGAAAAAACCACACTTGTCGATGTTCTAAAGGATCACAAAGGGGCGATTGCGTGGAAGTTATCCGACATTAAGGGAATCGATCCCAAGTTTTGTACCCACAAAATTTTAATGGAAGAGGATTTCAAGCCCACAATCCAAAGTCAAAGGAGGGTGAACCCCAAAATTCACGACGTCATCAAAAAGGAGGTCCTTAAACTCCTTGATGCGGGAATGATTTACCCTATTTCCGATAGCCCTTGGGTGAGTCCTATTCATTGTGTCCCTAAAAAGGGAGGGATGACTGTTGTGCCAAACGATGCCAACGAGTTGATTCCCACTAGACTCGTGACCGGATGGAGAGTGTGCATTGACTATCGAAAGTTGAATGAAGCCACTCGAAAAGACCATTTTCCCTTGCCCTTCATGGAACAAATGTTAGAGCGTCTTGCGGGAAACGATTTCTATTGCTTTTTAGATGGTTTTTCCGGTTACTTCCAAATTCCCATTGATCCTCGTGATCAAGAAAAAACTACGTTTACGTGTCCATATGGAACGTTTGCCTATCGTAGAATGCCATTCGGACTTTGTAATGCACCGGGAACCTTTCAACGGTGCATGATGGCTATTTTTCATGATATGATCGAGAAGACGATGGAAGTCTTCATGGATGACTTTTCCGTGTTTGGTAATTCGTTCACTTCGTGTTTGTCGAACCTTGAGAGAATGTTAAAACATTGTGAGGAAACCAACCTTGTGCTCAATTGGGAAAAATGTCATTTTATGGTTAAGAGTGGAATCGTCTTAGGGCACAAGGTCTCGAAAGTGGGGATTGGGGTAGATCAAGCTAAGGTAAACGTTATCGCCAAATTACCTCATCCCAAAACCGTTAAGGGAGTTAGGAGTTTCCTAGGCCACGCGGGCTTTTATCGTCGATTCATCAAGGATTTTTCAAAGATTTCTCGACCCATTACACATCTTCTTGAAAAAGAGGCACGTTTTGTCTTTGACGAAGATTGTGTACGAGCCTTTGAAATCCTTAAGAGGAAACTTACCGAAGCTCCTATTCTTGTTGCTCCAAATTGGAACCTCCCCTTTGAGCTCATGTGTGATGCTAGTGATTACGCTATTGGGGCCGTTTTGGGGCAACGTCATGATAAGCACTTCTTGCCTATTCACTATGCTAGCAAGACGATGACCGAGGCTCAACTAAAATACACTACAACGGAAAAGGAGTTCCTTGCCGTGGTGTATGCATTTGAGAAGTTCCGACCTTACCTCGTCTTGACGAAATGCATAGTGTATACGGACCATTCGGCTATTAAGAATCTTATGGCAAAGCAAGATGCTAAGCCTAGATTACTTCGTTGGATTCTCCTCCTTCAAGAATTTGATCACACCATCGTTGACAAAAAAGGAGCCCTTCTATCGACCGATCATCTTTCTCGTTTGGAAGATCCTCACCAAAGTGTTTACGAGCCCAAGGAAATCACCGAAACATTTCCGCTTGAAACACTTGGTGTAGTGAATTCTAAGCTTGATTCTTCTACCCCATGGTTTGCGGATTTTGCAAATTACCATGCGGGAAACTTCATCATTAAGGGTATGACGACTCAAGAAAAACGAAAATTCTTTCGTGACGTCAAGTTCTACTTTTGGAACGACCCTTACTTGTTTCGAACTTGTGCGGATCAAATCATCCGACGTTGTGTATTTGGCACCGAAGCTTCTAACATCCTTAGAGCTTGCCATGAGGGACCCACGGGTGGTCACCACGGTGTTAATCTCACGGCTAAAAAGGTGTTTGATGCCGGCTTCTTTTGGCCTACTATTTACCGAGATGCACAAGATCTTGTGAAGTCTTGTGATTCATGCCAACGACAAGGAAAAGCCTCACAAAAAGATGAAATGCCACAAAATATCATCCAAGTGTGTGAGATCTTTGACGTTTGGGGTATAGACTTTATGGGGTCGTTCCCATCATCTCGTGGTAATAAGTACATTCTCGTTGCGGTTGACTACCTTTCTAAGTGGGTGGAGGCAAAGGCCTTGCCCACCAATGATGCTCGTGTGGTAGTCAAGTTTTTGAAGCAATTGTTTTCTCGGTTTGGAACCCCTCGTGCTATCATAAGCGATAGTGGAACCCATTTTTGTAACGACCAATTTGAAAGGGTTCTAAGGAAATATGGGGTTACACATCGGCTTTCTACGGCTTATCACCCACAAACGAGTAGGCAAGTCGAGGTTTCAAACCGAGCTTTGAAGAGGATCTTGCAGAGATCCGTTGGGGAAAACCGATAATCTTGGTCGGATAAGTTGGACGATGCTTTATGGGCCTTTAGGACCGCTCATAAGACACCCATTGGGTGCACTCCCTATAAGCTTGTGTATGGAAAGAATTGTCATTTGCCTATCGAACTAGAACACAAGGCTTATTGGGCCCTAAAGCATTGTAATGATGATATTGAGACCGCGGGAAAACACCGGAAAATGCAATTGAATGAATTAGATGAATTGAGGGACCAATGTTGACAATCTTCAAATTTTCAAGGACCATTTTTTTTAATATTTTTTTATTTTTTTTTATTATTTTTTTTATATAAAAAAAAATAAAAAAAATAAAAAAAAAAACCATTTTTTTTTAAATATATTTTTTTTTTTATTTTATAAAAATAAAATAAAAATAAAAAATATCATTAAAATACCCAAATATATGCTTGTGTTTGTTGCTTGTGTATTTTAAGTACGGATATTGAGAAAATGACAAAAGATCACAAGAATCAGTCAAAAACGAACACGGGAAACGAAGCCGCACGATGAACCAAGCCCTAATGAAGAATTTTCCAAAGAAAACCCTTGAAGATTTGAAGAATTTTGAAGAAGGGTCCTCCAATATGGAAGAATTGACACTTTATACCCTTGTATCTTCATAATTACAAGTTTGGTCCCTAAAGTTTGTCAAAATTACAAAAAAGGACCCTTAACTTTGAAGAATTGGCAAATTTAGTCCCTCAACAAAACTAAATTGTCAATATTGGTCCTCCAAGAAGTCAACAAACAAGTCAAAACCTTGAATTATCAAGAATGTACAAGATCAGTCCTTGAAGAATGAAGAAATTACATGTGAAGTCCTTGTTTTAAGATTGAGAAAGTATTTGTGCCAAAAGTGTCAAACTACCAAAGATATTACAAAGGAAAAAGTTGTTTTGAGCTGCTTTATACAAAGTGAACAAAACAAGGAAACCAAGGGGCCATTTCAGTCAAACACTCCAACTCTTCTCAGCCAATCAAGTAGCCACATCACCCACTCCACCCACTCACAGCCTTCCACCTCACAACCCCCTCACACGTCACCCTCTACTCACGGTTTAATTAATTAATTAAACCCTTCCCACCAAAACACATTTTTAAATCCTTTCTTTCCCCAAATAAGATTAATCACCCTCTAATCCCCACATAAACCCTAGCTAATCTCCAGGATGAACATTAATTAAAACAAAGGGTTTTTGGTTAATACTCTCCAGATCACTGATTAGGGGTTTTGTCATCCCATCCCACACAAAACCCATGACCCGAACCAACCCATGTGACATCCCCAAGGGTCCCCTGCACCCGTCACTTTCCCCCAAACCCAATACCAGACAAAATGAACGTCCAAGATGGTTTTACTTGTCCTCCACACCAAATGAAGGGTTTAGATTGACTACAACAAGCTGGCATTCACAAGATTCCAACTGCATGATCACATGGCATCATTTGACTGAAAATTCAAAATTCGCCCAAGGGAAGCTTGGGAAATTCATGTATTAGGGTTTTAGTCATCTAGATAGTTCTATGAGAGGCTATAAAAGGAGGATGCAAGCTGTGCATACCCTTTTGTTCCTGATTTTTTCCTTAGGTCACAACTTGTAAAGCCCATTTTTATTTATGAATGAAAATTGGTTGAGTTTTGTTGATGAAAAGAATCCAGGATCCATTTTACTATTATGCTATTGATTATGTCCCATTTATTGTTTGTTTAATTTTTGAGTTTTCAAAAATTCAGTTTTGATTTCAAGGTTTCTGAAATATTGGGTATTTTGATAAATCTTGTTCCAGGAGTTGGTTTTTCAGTGTTTAAGTTGTTTGTTTAAGGTGTTTTGAAAGGAAAAGTCATTGTGAGAAATTTTGTGAAAAAGATTTTAAAAAGTGTTAAAATCAGAAAATATCATATTGTGTGTTCTTCATTTTTCTTAGCAGGTTTTAAGAGCTTGTTTGTCCAAGGGTCTGCACAGGTCCGGACCTGTTAGGAGATGGCTAGCAGCCATTGTTGGGCCTGGATGTAGGTCCAACAAGGTACCACCTTGTCCCTTTTTTAGTTTTATAAATTTTCAGTTTTATGTGATTTTTTTTTATGAAAATTGGTTATGTGTTTGTAAGCTGTTGGATATTGCTTATTTTAGGTTAATATGCATGTTAGTAGCATTTAGAATCACTTTGGTGTGGATTGTATGTGATTTGGTTTGAAAAAAATGATTTTCAGAAAGTGAAAGGGGTGTTTGGATTAGGGTTTTAAGAAGATAGATTGATAAGCTTTTGTCTTTTAAACCAGCTAAATACACTACTTAGGGTCTTGGTAGGTCTCATTTGTATTAGGATTTCAGTTTGGTAGTTTTTAAAAGAGATTTGATTGTTCAAAATTGGTATTAACTAGTCAAAAATCAGAAGTCCTCTTTGTGCATGCTTGGGTGTATATTTGGCCTTAAAATTTTGATCACTGCTAGGAGATAGGTCCAAGAAGGGATTGAAATTGCTTGCATATCATTTGGTTAACATTGTGTGCAAGATTTAAAGGTTGGAAATTCATTTTTTGTGCATATTGAACCAGCAAATACTCTCAGTTAGGGCATAGTTAATCAGTAACTTGATTTGGCATTTTTGTGAGATTTTGTGTTAGCAACTTGCTTGTTTTTGTGCATTATCTGACTCCCTACACTCAACTGAGTGTAGGGGTGCCCCCACTGTCCAATCAAACATCACAAGCATCCAAGATCAAGTCCTCTTGATTCTTTCTTCACAAGTGAAGATATCAGTTCTTTGTGTTTTCAAAAAAATCATAACTGGGCACGAATTTTGGCATTATAGTGATTTAGTCTTGCTCTCATTGGTTTGATTTTGTGTTTTTGAGATTAAAAAGTCATCAGGCTTAAGTTTTATAAAAAAGAAAAAGAAAAAAAAAAGTTTTTCCAAAAAGCTCCTTGGCCTGGACTCGAACACGGGACCTCTCGTTGGAGGACTATACGTGTTAACCAGTGACCCAAGTGCTTTTCTCTGTCATCCATCCTAACCATTATTCTTTTATTGTCTTTTTCATTGCTTCTAGTTAAATTAAGCCGTAGATTTATAAGCTTATTTAAGCTTATTGTATAAGCCATTTTGCACAAGCTTATTTTTCTAGTGTTAGTAATTGAGTCTAGGATTTTTCTAACCTAAGTTTCGATTTTTCTCTTTCTTTATTTATTTTTTATTAATTTTCTTTACCCGTTTTTAATTAATTAGAATAAAAATAGCAAAAGTAGTTTTAAAATTTTATAAAAAATGTTTTTAGGTTTTATTTAAGTAACTTGAGGTTTACAGCCATTTAAGTTTTCAAAAAGTCTTATTTTTGATTTTATAGGATTTTAGGTTTTTTAACCAACTTTAAAATTTAATATAAAATTATTAAATAGGTTTTAGAAACTTTTAATTGCATTTTTGTCTTAGTTACATTATTCTAGATTTTGGGTAATTTTTTAGAATTTTTTTATGAACTTTGAATTTTTTTGAATATTTTAATATTATTTTATTATTAAAAATTGAAAGTTTGATTTTTTAAGTTTTTACATTTTTCCTAGATTGTAGACACTTAATTAGGAGTTTTGTAACTTTCCAAATATTTTTAGGACTTTTCAATTATTTTCTAGAATTAATTTAAGTTTTAATTGATTTTAATAGTTTTCAAGTGTTTAAAAATAGTTTTATTTGGTTTTAAAATTTAAAAAAATACTTTTTAGCTTAATTAGGTTATCTTTGAGGTTTACAAACTTTAAAATCTTGTTTAGGGCTTTTTAATTATTAATTGTGATTTTTAGGGCTTTAATTAGCATTAAAAAGTCATTATCTAATTAATTAAAAGGTTTTAGCAAGTTTGGATTTTTTGTAAACTCTTAGAATATTATTGTGGATTTTTAGTAATTTTTAGGAATTTTTAGGTTAAAATTTTAATTTTTGCACTATTTACGGTTTTACGTGATCGCCTTTTTCGTCTTAGTTTAATCCGTCTTCGTAACCGTCTTTCTCTTCTAATCTCATTTCTTTCTTTCTTTTTCAATCATATAATCACAAATCAAAATCAATTAATTACACAACGCACTAGCCTCCTCGAGAACGAACTCAGTTTTAGGGTCATTCACACACGGTTTTCCTAAATCGTCGTGCATACTTGCCCTATTTTGTCATCCTTTTCCTAAATGGTACAAAAACTCTACAATCATTTTGGCGCCGCTGCCGGGGAGGCGTGTTGTGTTTTGATTTGCACATTGTTGTTTTTTTATATAGCCATAATTAGTATTTGTATTAGTAGCACTCTACTAATACGTATTATCAGTTTTTCGTTTTTTGTGAATACTATTATTATATTGTATACGTAGAACAATAAATTTACAAGTACTCCAAATACGTGAGAAATCACAACCTTGACTTGGGAGGTCATTACCCAATCATTGTATTCGAATCTCAAACCAAAGAAAAAAGGCAAAAATAGATAAATACTTTCGAGAAGCTCGATTTTGAGAAATACAAACTATAAGGTGGGTATAAGGCGGTTGTATTTCACGACCTAAAGGAAAAAGGCTCTTAAGTGCTTCGCGCCGCCTCGTTTCCTCCGCTTGCTTGTGCGTATTTTGAGATTGAAACCTAATCGAGGGTTTTGCCGCCCAAAGTATTACTTAAGTATCATATATATTTTCTTGGTTTCTATTGATTAAACCCTCTTGAACGATTTGGTGTTCCACCACCGTTCTAAAGTCATCGAAGGCGTTCACTTCACGTGATCGTTTTCATTCCTTGAGGCTTCTTTAATCGAGAGATTTGATTAAGGAGGAGATTTGTAGATTTTGGTCTACCTAATACATTCCACAAAATCCAAAAAAGTAAAAACAATCAAAAACCACAAAAAAAAATTGAAAAAGTAAAAACACCAAAAAGAATCTTCTTTGCTCACCCTCTCGTTGTACGTGACGTTTATGCAAACTCGCTCCAAAGCAAGACGTGCTCGTAAACGAAGAAACAAATCAACCACTCCTTCTAGTGAGGAGTCTCCTATTGACGAACCCATCGTAGTGAAAGAAGCACCAATGGCTAATCGAACTATGATGGAGTTGCTTCAAGCACCCACCGAGGGTTATGGAGAAGCGATTGTGATTCCCGCTATCCTTGCGGAGAATTTTGAGGTTAAGACGGGTTTGTTGTCCATGATTCAAAACAACAAGTTTCGAGGTGACGAAAAGGACAACCTTCATAACCACATTCGCCAATTTAATCGTCTCACCGCCACTTGCAAGTTTAAGGACGTCTCTAACGACTCGATTAAGATGATGCTTTTTCCGTATTCCTTAGCGGGGCCCGCAAAAATTTGGTTAGAGAAAGAGCCACCCAATTCTATATTGACGTGGAAGGATCTCGTTTCAAAATTCGTGAACCAATTTTTTCCGCCCTCTAAGACTACGCATTTGAAAAACGATATTTCAAAGTTTTCGCAAGAGTATAATGAGAGTTTTTCAACGGCTTGGAATAGGTTTAAGGAAATTTTGCACGAATGTCCTCATCATGGTTTTTCCGACTTGCATCAAATTGACACGTTTTAGAATGGCTTGAACGATCATGAGCGTGATTATCTTAATGCCGCCGCGGGTGGTAATTTTTTGTGTAAAACGGTCGAGGAAGCATTGTTAATCATTGAGAATAGGTCTAAGGTCTATAGTCCTCGTAGCACGTCAAGTGTTCGTAAGACTTCGTCTTCGCCTTCGCCTTCATTGTCACACACCATTGATGCTTGCCATATCGAGGCTAATTTGGAGAACAAGATTTTTGATAAGCTTAAAGGGTTGTTAATTGAGTTTAAAGTTGGTGAACAACCCACTCCCGCTACGGCTAAAGCGGTTGAGGTTTCTTGTATGTATTGTGGTGGAGCTCACGATTACTCCGAGTGCATTACCAACGATGGTAACACTTCGAGTGCCTTCGCGGCCGCGGGAACTTATAACCAAAACGGTCAAGTTCCCCGCACTAATCAATTGACTCCACCGGGTTTTCCACCAAATCAAAATGCTAACAATTATCGAAACAATCAAGTTGGTTACCAAAACAATCAAAGAAACAATTACAAGGGTAATAACAACTATGGGAATCAAGGAAGTAGTAGCCAATTGCAAAATCAAAACCAAAACCGTAATTTTCAAAACACAAGTCAAGGTCTTCAAAATGTTTACACTAAAGAACTTCCAATGGACTTTTTGAATTACGCTACGGCAAATGATAAGATTTTGGAAAACATTCAAGAGCAATTGGCTAGTCAAGCTAGGGACACGGCTAAAAACACCAAGGAGTTAGCTAATTTTGTGAAGGAAAATCTTAACATGAGAAATGAGTTGAAAAATGATTTTGCTAATCAAATTAGAGGTCAAAACAATAAAATTGAACAAAGACATGCTAGGCTTGAACAAAGAATTGACCAAAAAGCCGCTAGTCAAGATGTTAAGTTTAATAGTCAAGATGCTAAGCTTAATGCCATTTTAGAAGCCGTCATGGGGAACAAAGCCTCTACTTCGGGTAGTTTGCCTAGTAACACCGTTTCAAACCCGAAGGGAGAGATGAAAGTGATTACCACACGAAGTGGTAAGGCACTTAAAGAACCGACTCCTCAACCAATTACTCCAACGGTGGAGGAAATTGAGGAAGAACCCGAGGTGGTGGTCGAAAAAGAGCATATCTCAAGCCCACAAAGTACTGCTCATGCCACACCTACGGTCGACCCTTTACCAACATTGGAACCCGAGATTCCAAAGGCTATGCCTATGCCCCAACCCACACCACCCTTGCCTTACCCATCGAGACTTAGGAAGGAGAAATGACAAGAGCGCGACAACTACCAATTTGAGCTTTTTATGAAAATGTTTCGTGAGTTGCACCTTAATGTGAGTTTCGCCGATGCTTTGGTCATGATGCCTCGATTTGTCGCTAACTTTAAGAGTATGTTGAACAACAAGGAGAAATTGCATCAATTGTCTAGTTGTTCATCGGTTTATCTTAATCGCATACCTCAAAAATTCGGTGATCCCGGTAAGTTTTTGATCCCTTGTGCAATCCAAGATATGGAAGAATGCTATGCCTTGGCCGATCTTGGTGCTAGCATTAATTTGATGCCACTTGCAATCTTCAAGTCGCTCAATCTTCCTAATCTTACTCCTTCACTAATGTCTATCGAGATGGCCGACCATTCCACGATTCGTGCATGTGGTTTGGCGGAAGACGTTTTTGTGAAAGTGGGGAAGTTCTACTATCCCGTAGACTTTATCGTCGTTGATATCCCCACGGATCCTCAAGTTCCTCTTATTTTAGGTCGTTCGTTTTTAGATACGTCTATGGCTTTAATTGATGTGCATGCTAGAAAGATCACCTTACGTTTCAACGACGAGGAACTTGTTATAAACGCAACTCAAAATTCTCAACTTTCTCATGTTTATTCTGTTGCTACCATAAACCTCGTTGATATGATCGACGTGGTTTGCGAGGAATTTTCACAAGAAGTTCTAGGGTTTGGTGATGAAGAAACTAGTGGCAATCCCACTATGTTAGATCCAATTCTTGATAATTCGACACCAACCTTCACTCCATTTGAAGGTGGTGGTTTTACGTTGGAAGAATGCAATGTTCCACGTACTTGTGACGAAGACCTCGACAACGATGAGGACTTCTCGATTATCAAGGATTTTCTCAACGATTTCCCATTTCCTCCACCCGAGGAGGTTATGAGTATCGAGCCCAAATCTTCACTTGAGGAACCACCTATCCTTGAGTTGAAAGATTTACCTCCTCACCTTGAATATGTCTATTTGGAGGAGGACGACAAGTTGCCGGTTATTATTGCGAAGGAACTTTCGAATGATGAAAAAACCGCACTTGTCGATGTTCTAAAGGATCACAAAGGGGCGATTGCGTGGAAGTTATCCGACATTAAGGGAATCGATCCCAAGTTTTGTACCCACAAAATCTTAATGGAGGAAGATTTCAAGCCCACAATCCAAAGTCAAAGGAGGGTGAACCCAAAAATTCACGACGTAATCAAAAAGGAGGTCCTTAAACTCCTTCACGCGGGAATGATTTACCCTCTTTCCGATAGCCCTTGGGTGAGTCCTATTCATTGTGTCCCTAAAAAGGGAGGGATGGCCGTTGTGCCAAACGATGCCAACGAGTTGATTCCCACTAGACTCGTGGCCGGATGGAGAGTGTGCATTGACTATCGAAAGTTGAATGAAGCCACTCGAAAAGACCATTTTCCCTTGCCCTTCATGGACCAAATGTTGGAGCGACTTGCGGGAAACGATTTCTATTACTTTTTAGATGGTTTTTCCGGTTACTTCCAAATTCCCATCGATCCTCGTGATCAAGAAAAAACTACATTTACGTGTCCATATGGAACGTTTGCCTATCGTAGAATGCCATTCGGACTCTGTAATGCACCGGGAACCTTTCAAAGGTGCATGATGGCTATTTTTCATGATATGATCGAGAAGACGATGGAAGTCTTCATGGATGACTTTTCTGTGTTTGGTAATTCGTTCACTTCGTGTTTATCGAATCTAGAGAAAAATGTTGAAACGTTGTGAGGAAACCAACCTTTTGCTCAATTGGGAAAAATGTCATTTTATGGTTAGGAGTGGAATCGTCTTAGGGCACAAGGTCTCGAAAGCAGGGATTGAGGTAGATCAAGCTAAGGTAGACGTCATCGCCAAATTACCTCATCCCAAAACCGTTAAGGGAGTTAGGAGTTTCCTAGGCCACGCGGGCTTTTATCGTCGATTCATCAAGGATTTTTCAAAGATTTCTCGACCCATTACACATCTTCTTGAAAAAGAGGCATGTTTCGTCTTTGACGAAGATTGTGTACGAGCCTTCGGAATCCTTAAGAGGAAACTTACCGAAGCTCCCATTCTTGTTGCTCCAAATTGGAACCTCCCCTTTGAGCTCATGTGTGATGCTAGTGATTACGCTATTGGGGCCGTTTTGGGGCAACGTCATGATAAGCACTTCTTGCCTATTCACTATGCTAGCAAGACAATGACCGAGGCTCAACTAAAATACACTACAACGGAAAAGGAGTTCCTTGTCGTGGTGTATGCATTTGAGAAGTTCCGACCTTACCTCGTCTTGACGAAATGCATAGTGTATACGGACCATTCGGCTATTAAGTATCTTATGACAAAGCAAGATGCTAAGCCTAGATTACTTCGTTGGATTCTCCTCCTTCAAGAATTTGATCACACCATCGTTGACAAAAAAGGAGCCGAGAATCTAGCGGCCGATCATCTTTCTCGTTTGGAAGATGCTCACCAAAGTGTTTACGAGCCCAAGGAAATCACCGAAACATTTCCGCTTGAAACACTTGGTTTAGTGAATTCTAAGCTTGATTCTTCTACCCCATGGTTTGCGAATTTTGCAAATTACCATGCGGGAAACTTCATCATTAAGGGTATGACGACTCAAGAAAAAAGAAAATTCTTTCGTGACGTCAAGTTCTACTTTTGGAACGACCCTTACTTGTTTCGAACTTGTGCGGATCAAATCATCCGACGTTGTGTATTTGGCACCGAAGCTTCTAACATCATTAGAGCTTGCCATGAGGGACCCACGGGTGGTCACCACGGTGATAATCTCACGGCTAAAAAGGTGTTTGATGTCGGCTTCTTTTGGCCTACTATTTACCGAGATGCACAAGATCTTGTGAAGTCTTGTGATTCATGCCAACGACAAGGAAAAGCCTCACAAAAAGATGAAATGCCACAAAATATCATCCAAGTGTGTGAGATCTTTGACGTTTGGGGTATAGACTTTATGGGGCCGTTCCCATCATCTCGTGGTAATAAGTACATTCTCGTTGCGGTTGACTACCTTTCTAAGTGGGTGGAGGCAAAGGCCTTGCCCACCAATGATGCTCGTGTGGTAGTCAAGTTTTTGAAGCAATTGTTTTCTCGGTTTGGAACCCCTCGTGCTATCATAAGCGATCGTGGAACCCATTTTTGTAACGACCAATTTGAAAGGGTTCTAAGGAAATATGGGGTTACACATTGGCTTTCTACGGCTTATCACCCACAAACGAGTGGGCAAGTAGAGGTTTCAAACCGAGCTTTGAAGAGGATCTTGGAGAGATCCGTTAGGGAAAACCGACAATCTTGGTCGGATAAGTTGGACGATGCTTTATGGGCCTTTAGGACCGCTCATAAGACACCCATTGGGTGCACTCCCTATAAGCTTGTGTATGGAAAGAATTTTAATTTGCCTATCGAATTAGAACACAAGGCTTATTGGGCCCTAAAGCATTGTAATGATGATATGGAGACCGCGGGAAAACACCGGAAAATGCAATTGAATGAATTAGATGAATTGAGGGACATTGCTTATGAAAATTCATTGATTTAAAAAGAAAAGACTAAAAAGTTGCATGATTCTAAAATTAAAAACCGGGTTTTTAACATTGGGGATCATGTTTTGCTTTTTAGTTCAAGATTAAAAATCTTTTCCGGTAAGTTGAAATCCCGTTCGTCCGGTCCATTCACCGTGACTCAAGTGTTTCCGTATGGGACCATCGAGCTAGCTCAAGATGATGGTCCTTACTTCAAGGCGAATGGACATAGGTTGAAGCACTACTTTAGCGGGGAAGTTCCATCCTTGAACTACCTCGACCAAGTCACCTTCCCCAATGATAATTAGTATTGAGGGGATCGAGTCGAGCTCATGAGTCGGTAATAAAAAACGAGGTGCCTCGTGGGGGAGTCCCATGCTTATCCTATGTACATATTATCGCTTTCTAATGTAGCTTACGTGTGGGGATTTGTTCCCTTCCAACCTTTGTTCCGTGGTTGTTTGTGATATGTGGTTTTTAGATCATGATCTTCACGATTGGAGCCTCTCGTGTTCGTTTTATGGGAGCACTCGATCGTTTGCTTTGAATAATTTCTCAATATCCATGATATATCCTTGATTGTTCTAACCTTAGGTTTTTAGCACACTTCATAAACGGCTATTAATTTAATGGTTACACCCTTTCCATGCTAGATTAGGCATTCGACTACGTCTCTAGTATGGGGGTGCTTGCACCCCTAGACTCGAAACATTGAGGACAATGTTTAACTTTAGTATGGGGGGTGAATAGATACTTGCCTTGCTAAACCTTCACGCTTTCCAAAGTTTGTCTTTTTGTTTATCGTTTTGTTGCAAAATAAGGCTAAAAATGGCCAAATTTTAAATTTTTCTCATGTTTTATAAGTGTTTGAAGACACGAATGTAGGTTTTCCGATGGCGAGAATAAGAGTAATTTTTGACTCGACCGTGCGTGTTGAGCACTTAGCTTTGATTCCTTAACTCACATTAGGCTAAGTCTCTTAAATGAGGACGAGAAATGATAGAGTTAATTATAAGTTACTATGCTAAACGTAGAGTACTCGTATTCTTTCAAAAACTCATGTGTTCTCGTTGTTTGCTTATTCTCCCTTCGCATGTAAATATTTTTTTTGCTTAATAAATATTGACTTAGCGGTTTAGTTAGGATTGTTGAGTTTCTAGTCTTTTCTAGTAGCTTCCGTGTAATTAAATTGGGAAGACATTAAGGTATCACCAGCGTCACGGTTTTGAAGTATTGGCACCCGAATAATCGAAAGCTTCACCCAATAATAAGATTTCAAGTGCTCACCTAAATCTAGCAAACAATTTGAAGCCCCACAAGGCCAAAAAATCTATGCAAAAATTGAAAGTGAATCAAGCCTTAATCTTCGAAGCTTTAAAGATCCAAAATTCGCCTTAGCGTGAGGATATACGTCTTTGGCTAATAAAACCACCGATGAGGCGGATAATAAAAGGCAAGGCAAGACCGAAGTTATAATAAAAGCTTCATGGCGAAGTTGAATAAAAGATGGAGGTAAACCAAAGATAATAAGGCCCTTCCGTTAGGGGGCGTATAAAAGTCTTGGTAATAAGTCTCATGTTCAAAACCGTTATAAAACCGTGTTTATCGATTCTTCTTGTCAACTTAATTTTTTGACATCGTTGTCTATTAGGAGGGGTTATTGATTTGATGGTCTCAGTTACACCGTTAGGACTCTATTTTTAGACCTAAATCTCTATTTATCGCATAAGTCAAACAATGTATCCTCGTGAAATATTCAAGACAAAATAAAATATAAGAGATACAACTTAGGAATAATGGGAGGATAAGTATGTGATTAGGGCATATGAGTAGTGTTAGCATTACTAACTTATAATGACAATGATCTCGTTGCACGCTTGGCATGGAATTAAGGTGAAAATCGAGGACGATGAAATTATTTCTAACGAAGCATTCACGTGTTCTTATTCTATGAACCTAAACGTCCCATTTTGCGATGAAAATCATACATTATGTCTAAAACACAAGTAGTAGCAATAGAAATAGTATAGCTAGTTTATCGTTCAATACAGTGAATAAAATTGAATTTTGGAGGTGCTACGATACTTTATTCTAGCATTGCGTGAGGGCACGGTAATGGTTTAGTATGGGGGAGTGATGAGACTGCTTTTATACATAGTCTCATCGTCCAAATAGGGCTTAAAATGCATTAAATATCATCAAAATATCCAAATATATGCTTGTGTTTGTTGCTTGTGTATTTTAGGTACAGATATTGAGAAAATGACAAAAGATCACAAGAATCAATCAAAAACGAACACGGGAAACGAAGCCGCACAATGAACCAGACCCGAATCAAGAATTTCCAAAATGGTCCTTGAAGATTTGAAGATTGTCAACATTGGTCCCTTAATTTTGAAGATTTGGCAAGATAAGACCTTGAAGAAATCATCATTGGCAAAAGAAGACCTCCATGTTTGAAGATTATACAAGTTATGCCCTTGAAGAATCCAAAATATGCATTAATGGTCCTTATACAAAGTTTGATAAACCCTTGTGCCAAATTTGACAAGTACTCCAAACTTATTTACAAAGGGAAATTGGTTATGTGGCTGTTTTTACAAAGTGAACAACAAAAGGAAGTTAAGGGGGCATATGTGACCAGACAATAAACTTCCCATCCCCCACTCACAACCTTACACGTCACCCACTATCACCCCCTCCACCAATCAGATATCCCCCTTTCACCACCTTATCAATCCACTTAACCCATATTAATATTAATTAACTAATTTTTTAAACGGGTTTATTAATATTAAACCATGGCGCCAAACAAGTTCTGTTCACCATCTTCCCCCTTAATCCCCATTAAGAACCTTAATTTCTACTTAATCCAAATCAAAGGGATAACTTTTGCAAACCTCCAGATCATCAATTGAAGGTGTCAACATCCTTTCTACACTCCCCAAAACCTTTCACTCTCACCATACTGCCCCACCCAATGGTCCCCTGCATATGCTTTGGCTAAAAAACAAAGGGGAACAGATATCGAAGGGTCCTAAGATGGTTACTCACCTCTCCAAGCAAGATTAAACGACCAAGATTGCTTCATCCAGCTGGCACATCACATGAACCACATTTTGACCAAAAATTCCAAATTCGCCCAAGGGCAGCTTGGGAAATTCATGTATTAGGGTTTTAGTCATCTAGATAGTTCTATGAGAGGCTATAAAAGGAGGATGCAAGTTGTGCATACCCCTTTGTTCCTGATTTTTTCCTTAGGTCACAACTTGTAAAGCCCATTTTTATTTATGAATGAAAATTGGTTGAGTTTTGTTGATGAAAAGAATCCAGGATCCATTTTACTATTCTGCTATTGATTATGTCCCATTTATTGTTTGTATAATTTTTGAGTTTTCAAAAATTCAGTTTTGATTTCAAGGTTTCTGAAATATTGGGTATTTTGATAAATCTTGTTCCAGGAGTTGGTTTTTCAGTGTTTAAGTTGTTTGTTTAAGGTGTTTTGAAAGGAAAAGTCATTGTGAGAAATTTTGTGAAAAAGATTTTAAAAAGTGTTAAAATCAGAAAATATCATATTGTGTGTTCTTCATTTTTCTTAGCAGGTTTTAAGAGCTTGTTTGTCCAAGGGTCTGCACAGGTCCGGACCTGTTAGGAGATGGCTAGCAGCCATTGTTGGGCCTGGATGTAGGTCCAACAAGGTACCACCTTGTCCCTTTTTGAGTTTTATAAATTTTCAGTTTTATGTGATTTTTTTTATGAAAATTGGTTATGTGTTTGTAAGCTGTTGGATATTGCTTATTTTAGGTTAATATGCATGTTAGTAGCATTTAGAATCAATTTGATGTGGATTAAATGTGATTTGGTTTGAAAAAAATGATTTTCAGAAAGTGAAAGGGGTGTTTGGATTAGGGTTTTAAGAAGATAGATTGATAAGCTTTTGTCTTTTAAACCAGCTAAATATACTACTTAGGGTCTTGGTAGGTCTCATTTGTATTAGGATTTCAGTTTGGTAGTTTTTAAAAGAGATTTGTTTGTTCAAAATTGGTATTAACTAGTCAAAAATCAGAAGTCCTCTTTGTGCATGCTTGGGTGTATATTTGGCCTTAAAATTTTGATCACTGCTAGGAGATAGGTCCAAGAAAGGATTGAAATTGCTTGCATATCATTTGGTTAACATTGTGTGCAAGATTTAAAGGTTGGAAATTCATTTTTTGTACATATTGAACCAGCAAATACTCTCAGATAGGGCACAGTTAATCAGTAACTTGATTTGGCATTTTTGTGAGATTTTGTGTTAGCAACTTGCTTGTTTTTGTGCATTATCTGACTCCCTACACTCAACTGAGTGTAGGGGTGCCCCCACTGTCCAATCAAACATCACAAGCATCCAAGATCAAGTCCTCTTGATTCTTTCTTCACAAGTGAAGATATCAGTTCTTTGTGTTTTCAAAAAAAATCATAACTGGGCACGAATTTTGGCATTATAGTGATTTAGTCTTGCTCTCATTGGTTTGATTTTGTGTTTTTGAGATTAAAAAGTCATCAGGCTTAAGTTTTATAAAAAAGAAAAAGAAAAAAAAAGTTTTTCCAAAAAGCTCCTTGGCCTGGACTCGAACACGGTACCTCTCGTTGGAGGACTATACGTGTTAACCAGTGACCCAAGTGCTTTTTTCTGTCATCCATCCTAACCATTATTCTTTTATTGTCTTTTTCATTGCTTCTAGTTAAATTAAGCCGTAGCTTTATAAGCTTATTTAAGCTTATTGTATAAGCCATTTTGCACAAGCTTATTTTTCTAGTGTTAGTATTGAGTCTAGGATTTTTCTAACCTAAGTTTCGATTTTTCTCTTTCTTTATTTATTTTTTATTAATTTTTCTTTACCCGTTTTTAATTAATTAGATTAAAAATAGCAAAAGTAGTTTTAAAATTTTATAAAAAATGTTTTTAGGTTTTATTTAAGTAACTTGAGGTTTACAGCCATTTAAGTTTTCAAAAAGTCTTATTTTTGATTTTATAGGATTTTAGGTTTTTTAACCAACTTTAAAATTTAATATAAAATTATTAAATAGGTTTTAGAAACTTTTAATTGCATTTTTGTCTTAGTTACATTATTCTAGATTTTTGGTAATTTTTTAGAATTTTTTTATGAACTTTGAATTTTTTTGAATATTTTAATATTATTTTATTATTAAAAATTGAAAGGTTGATTTTTTAAGTTTTTACATTTTTCCTAGATTGTAGACACTTAATTAGGAGTTTTGTAACTTTCCAAATATTTTTAGGACTTTTCAATTATTTTCTAGAATTAATTTAAGTTTTAATTAATTTTAATAGTTTTCAAGTGTTTAAAAATAGTTTTATTTGGTTTTAAAATTTAAAAAAATACTTTTTAGCTTAATTAGGTTATCTTTTAGGTTTACAAACTTTAAAATCTTGTTTAGGGCTTTTTAATAATTAATTGTGATTTTTAGGGCTTTAATTAGCATTAAAAAGTCATTATCTAATTACTTAAAAGGTTTTAGCAAGTTTGGATTTTTTGTAAACTCTTAGAATATTATTGTGGATTTTTAGTAATTTTTAGGAATTTTTAGGTTAAAATTTAATTTTTGCACTATTTACGGTTTTACGTGATCGCCTTTTTCGTCTTAGTTTAATCCGTCTTCGTAACCGTATTTCTCTTCTAATCTCATTTCTTTCTTTCTTTTTCAATCATATGATCACAAATCAAAATCAATTAATTACACAACGCACTAGCCTCCTCGAGAACGAACTCACTTTTAGGGTCATTCACACACGGTTTTCCTAAATCGTCGTGCATACTTGCCCTATTTTATCATCCTTTTCCTAAAGGGTACAAAAACTCTACAATCAAGCGGCCCTGGTCAGCTCTCGGTCTGGTCGCTTGGGTGAACCGTCGGACTTCTCTCTCCCCTCTCGAGACCGCGTTAGTTCCTCTATGAGGCGATCTCCTATGCGCTCGAACACATTCCTAGGTTGAGGAGTTTCCTCAAAGATGCTCTGCTCCTGAGGCCGAGTCTTCCTTTTCCCCTGATTTTGGGAAGAGGTGATTGGTCCGGCATTGCCAAAGTTGAGTCTAGATTGGAGGTTTCTCCCTAGAACTCGAGTGAGATCCTCCTCGCTGAGTGGTTGGACTTATACTTCCTCCTCAATCGCTGGTCTGCGCGGCTCCTTGTTAGGGGGATTGGGCGCACTCCCTGGATCAGGGTTGTCCAGGGTCGAAGTAGGTGGGGGAGTTATGGAGATCGTGCTCGTCACCCCCATGGACTGAAAACCACCGCGGTTGTTTGGCCCGCCCGCTAGGCGGCTAGGGGATTGATTGGGGATGAGTATCCCTTCCCCTTGGGACTTCCGATTTCCATGATTCGTGTTCCTGGGGTTGGCTTGGGGATGCCCCTTCGTCATTGGAAATTCAAGATGAGGTTTTGTTCTAGCTTAGTGTAATGAGTCCCACGGATGGCGCCAACTTGTTGATGCAAAAGTTGGGTGATCCTTGCTAAACCCGAATTAGGCTTAATTCGGGTTGGTTGGGTTCCGGCTCCTGCACCAAGTGAACTATATGGTTGGGATCCTGCACACTAAACAGCACGCGTTAGACTTACCGTGGGAGTGTTTCCCACGATTAGACTCCGGCGTGAGAGTAAGTATCGGTTTAGGGTTTATGAGAATTGAGTGAGTTGAGAGTATAGAACGTAATACCTTTGTGGAACCTTTGAGGTTTCCTTTTATAGGCAGTGAAACCCTAATGGGCTGTCACTGATACTTCGGCCCCAAGGAAGAGATAAGCGCCAGAATTAGATTGATTGTTATCTTCTAATTATGGTGAGTGAATATCCTCTTCTTTGGAGTGAATCATATTCAGAGATAGAATATGACTCTGTCTAACCCTGTACCGGTCATGCCGGGCCGTGGGCCGCACACATGTGTGCGGTTACTGTTCATCCAAGCCCGTAAGCTCAAATGACATTATTCCCACCCATCTGTGATGGGCCGGATACGGGTAGTACCCGTGGGTCGGGTTCATGACCCGGCTGGGGACTATACGTCATCAACAAGCGTCTTTAAAATGCTCTTCACAAGCCTCATCAAGAACGTCAATGAAATTAACGCTCTCGTTTTCAGAAGGTTGCTTAGAAAGTTTACCCATGTTGAAGACGATTTTATCGTCACCAACTCTCATGATTAATTCGCCCTCGGCTACATCAATAAGAGTGCGACCGGTCCTCAAGAATGGACGTCCATTGATTAATGGAACACGGGAATCCATCTCGTAGTCAACGACAACAAAATCCACCGGAAAGGTAAATTTGTCGACACGGACGAAGACATCTTCGGCTATCCCCACCGGATAAGCAACTGTACGGTTAGCTAATTCCAATGTCATTCGTGTGGGGACTAGCTCGGGTAGAGACAATTGTTTCCAAACGCTTAGAGGCATTAAGTTTATACTAGCACCTAGATCGGCTAGGGCCATACAATTCTCTACCCCGGGGAAGTTGCAAGGAATGAGAAAACGACCCGGATCACCAAGTTTGGTGGGTAATTTTCTTAAGAGCACTGCGGAGCAATTCTCATTAAGTTGGGTCTGAGCGATATCAAGAAGTTTCTCCTTATCACTGAGAAGATCTTTAAACATTTTAATATATTTCGGCATGTGAGCGAGAGCTTCGGCAAAGGAGATGTTGAAATTCAGTTGTTTAAACATTTTAAGAAAGTTAGAAACCTGAATATCATCCTTGTTCTTCAATTTCTCTTTCCTCAACCTTGAGGGATAAGGTATATTGGGTTGAGATGAAGGCTTTGGAATGAAATTCTCACTCACATCCTTGGGTGGTGGAGGGGTGGAAGTAGAAGGTGGAGGAATTGGAGAAGGGGACTCGTTTTCCTTTGTCACAATCACCGGTGTAGGTGTAGGAAGCTATGGTTCCTTTAAACCTTTTCCACTTCGAGTGGTGATTGCTTTCATCTCCCGTCTTGGATTAGCAACGGTGTTACTCGGAAGAGAACCCGAACTAGAGGCTTGATTACTTTGGAAGAAACTAGCCATCATGTCCCTTAAGTCATTCGTTTGACTAGTCAAAGAGTTTCGCATATCGGCTCGAAGATCATTCCCTTGTTTCGTCATATCTCCTTTCAAGTTGATGATTTGCATCTGAAGATTCTGCACTATCGCATCATTAGTCCTCATGTAAGTGTCAACCTCTTGATTAAATGCGGTGGGTTGGGTGGGAGGAAGAGCATGGTAGGCAGGTGGTTGATAAGCGGGTTGTTGGTGAAGTTGATTGTTTCCTTGAGGTGGATATGGGTTTCTTTGGGTTTGATATTGATTTGGAGCTCGAGGTTGGTTTTGATTGTTGCGATTGAGGTTGTTTGGGTTTTGTGGGGGAAAACCGGGTGGTGAAAGGAAGTTGTTTGAACAATAACTGAGCAAATTGCGGTCACCTTGAGGACGTGCTTGATAGCCTCCTGTAGAAAAGTTACCGTTGGCGGCATACACATTTTCCGGATTGTCATGAGTCGAAGGACAATCGGTGTATGAATGAGAGCCCCACATATTTCACATGAGTGACTCATAGCATTAACTTGTGCATTGATGCTTTTGGTACTGTTAGCGGTTTGTAGCGCAAGTGTTTCAACAAGCGAATTAAGCTTATCAATTCTCTTTTCAGCGTCACTAGTACTAGCACTAGCCACATTAGTCCGAACACTCTTAGTTTGCACTCTAGACTTATTCTCAATAATATCCCAAGCGGCATTAGAAGACTTAACCAAAATGTTACCCCCCGAGGCACTATTTAGTGAATCTTGGTTGTTAATGCAAGTGATGCCTAAAAACATTATTAGTGTTAACTAATCTTTCTTAGTTTTGATCACAACAAACTATACAACACATTTAGTGTAAAACACAAAACGAATTATTTAGCTAACACTATCATCAAGGTAATAATCATATCACTAACCTTTCTTAATCATACTTAGTGATCATCAAAATGATTATTCTTAAAACTCACTTTTGTTAATATGACAAAAGACTTTTTAATAAACTCTCTTTTTTAGAAAATGTTTTATTAAAATGGAAAATGAAAATTTGAAAATAGCATATTCCAAATGCTGTTAGAATATCCTTTGAAGGCTTTAAATACCTCGGATATTCCTACCCCACTAAAAGACAAAAACAGAGCATACTCTAGTGGCGGTACCTTAAGTAGCTACGCGGTTCCTTAGCGATATGGAACCGCTGGGCTAGATAAGGTACCGCGCCCAGATAGCCGTTATATATCCGTTATACTTTGTCTCCTTTAAATAGTGGGTCAAATCTCATTTTCCAACAAGCCTCTTGGACGTTTTTCTCAGCCCCCTTTCTATTTTCTATAGCATAATCATTAGTAAATGATCACTTAAAGTGTTAAGGATGTTTACATATGATTATCCTCTTGATCCCCTCCTTTACCTTGTCCAATGAGAAGATCACTCACTCACTAGTGTTGTGATAAAGATGAATCTATGAGCTAGTCATATTCATCATGATACCCTTTTTGTTTTAGGTCAATCCATTGTATTTATGAATACATGGACTAGTTGTGTTCATTCAAGTTATTTGTGGATACTTGGATTTGTTGTGTACATCCATTGCATATGTGTTTGCTTGGATTTGTGTTGTGTAAATCCAAGCTACATGTGTGTACTTGGATAAGTCTAGTTGAGTTGTAATAGATTTGATTAGTAGTGTTGGAAATACGTTTTTGCGTATTTAGAAAGGATCGGTCACTCCAATGATATTGGGCTCATGATCCAATATAGCCCATATAGCCCACATGTAGGGTGGGCTATATAAACCCTCTCCTAGCATGTTAGGAGGGGTTGGTCATTCACTTTTCACACATTTTAATCTAATCTTTCTTTATTCTCTCCAACCTCTCTCTAGTTTATCTCTCTACATCTTCATCTATCTCTCTATCTCTTTAGATAATCACAACACAAGGATAATCCAAGGATTACGAGGACCTACAAATGGTATCAGAGCCTTGGTTTGATTGGGTTGTTCTTGTGTTCTTGATTTTGTGTTTTGATCATCCATACCCACGTCCAAAAAAAAAAATTTGGAGTTTTTTTGTGGTTTGATCGTCATCAAAATCATCTATCTATTCGTGTTAGTGATTTGGGTTCCTTGGATCGCTCAAAAACGCAAAAAATTTTGGGTGTTTGATTCATTTTTAGGCTTAGAATCTCGAATTGGTTGTGTTATTGTACTGTCCGAGAAAAGTGGTAAGTTGGTATCCATCAGTACGATTGCAGAGTACGATCCCTCAATCTGATTGCCTAGTACGATCCATACTACGATCAAGGTAAGTTTGGTTAGTACGATAGCTCCCTACGATCCTTCAGTACGATCCATACTACGATCAAGGTAAGATTGCTCAGTGCGATAGCTCACTTAGCTCAGAGTACGATCCATCACCACGATTGTAGAGTACGATCAAAGTTACAATTAGGGTACGATCACTTAACTTGGATAGGGGAGTACGATCGCAATACGATCTGGGAGTCCGATCTGAGTACGATCATAGGGAGTGCGATCACAACTACGATCTGAGTGCGATCATAGTGAGTGCGATCACCAGTACGATCTGAGTACGATCACTAGTACGATCAGAGTTCGATCCAAGTACGATCAGGGAGTGCGATCGTGGGATACGATCACTGGATACGATCATTGGATGCGATAGTAGGGTACGATCACTAATAACAAGATTTTTACTAGTTGAAAGTTCGCTTCTCGGTATCTTCTCGAATTGATTTCCGGTTAATTGTGTGAGATTAGTTGTTCTTGGTGAAACAAATATTTTTGGTTTTGGAAAATAAATGAGCAAGACTTAATAATGAATGACGAGAAATTAAAACAAGTTAAAATGTAAACGGTGCGATATTTAAAACTTTAAAAGTAAATGACGAAAAATGAAAGGACGTACAATTAAAACTTAACATAAAGTAAATGATGCAAATAAAAACTTAAAACTAAAAGTAAAGCAATTAAAAATTCAAATAAAGAAAAAGGCGGGAAGAATGAAACTTGAAATTAAAAGAAGAAAACTTAAAAAATAAAAACAGAAAGAACCTTGATTCGGAAGTTTAAAACTTCCGAATGAAGCTTGCTTCATTCGGAACTTCTAGACTTCCGGATGAAGGTTGCTTCATTCGGAACTTCTAGACTTCCGGATGAAGGTTGCTTCATTCGGAACTTTTCAAGTTCCGGATGAAGGTTGCTTCATTCGGAACTCTTGACTTCCGGATGAAGGATGCTTCGTTCGGAACTTTTCAAGTTCCGGATGAAGGTTGCCTGGGAATGAATAAAATACAGAAACAATAAACTGAAGAACAGGGGATGTACAGTAAACACGATTTATCCTTAAATCAATTAAAATCGAACGAAAGATTAAACCAAAACAACCAATAAGCATCAACTAACAATAATCAATCAAAACAAATCATCAAAACTAACAAACATAACCAAATCAATCAAAACCCACTTGATCAAAATCATAAAAACTCAAGAACATGAGCAATGAAGAATAAGAACAAATCACACAAGAAAGGAAGAAGATGATGAATTAAAAGCTTGATTAAAAAGTAAGGATTCAATAACAAAAGCTTAAACACAAATTAATCTAGAGAGAGAAAGCATAAGTTTAGAGAGAGAAACTACCTACTCCTAATCTAATTCTAAAACTAAAACTAAAACTAACCCCCTCCTCACAACAAGTGAGGGTGGTATTTATAGGAGAGGGGAGTGGTTGGTGGGTTCCTCTTTCTTTCTTTCTTGGTCCTCGGTCTTTCAGTCTTCTTAAATTCTTCGACTTTTAAGACTTCGTCTCGGGATTTCTATGAACTCGTCTTGTAATTTTCTTCATAAATTAGACCTGAGTTCTTCGACTTTATTAAACTTTTGTCTTTGGACTTTTTCTTCGATAAATCTTCAGAATTGGTCTTGGACTTCCGTTCTTTTTCCACTTTTGATCTTTCGACTTCGTCTTTTGTCCTTTTCTTCAATAAAAGCCCGTGAAAGCCGTGTTTTCTCCACTTTTCCCCTTCTCGACCCTGAAACACAATAAAAACACAAACCACGCATAATTCCGCCATTTACGACATAAAATATACGTTTAGGTCCCGTTTTAATGTAATTAAGTGGTAGAAAAGATGGGTGTTTTCACACCTATCAATCACTTGTCACGATCTAAGGTTACGATCTCCACAACGATCCAGTGTTGCGATCTAACATTTTACAAAAACGTGTTTTTGAAAATTTTTAACTCGTGTATAATTTTGTCTTGGAATTTTTTGGTTTATTGAGAACAATTATTTAGGGGATTCAATCAATTTTCTTCAATACTCAAGGAATTTAATCGACAAGGACAAACACAATAACCTTCTTTCTTTTATTGATCGACAAGTAATCTTTATCTTCATATATCATCGATTTTCAGTGGAATCGTTTAATTCAACATCTCAAGAGGGAGAATTGCATCGAATGCAAGAAAAAGCTAGAGAAAATGGTATAACTTTGTTTCGACTACTCCAGTCTCATCTAGTGACCATTTCATGGTTTCAAGGAGGACGCGAATTTTTGACACTCTTCGGTCAAGATCGTTATAAATTCATCGATTTAATATTCCTCAACTTGAACCAACTAGCTGAGCAACTTCAAAAAGAAGACTTTAATCACTCTGCATCAGCATCTGCATATCAAGCTCTAGTGACACAACTTACGCACTTCTTTAAATTCAACATCGTTAAGTCTAACAATTCAGGGATATGTCAGTCATTTCTTCAGTACACACAAACGGAGGTTAAAGAGTTCCGTAGTACATTGTTGAAATTAATGACATCGGTCTCGTCTTCGATTTATGAAAGATCTCGACTTCAGCAAGAGTATGATAATGGAGTGTAAGAATCTACGATGCAGATGCAAGAGGAGAATGATCATACGGTTGACAACTTGGAGCCTAAAGATTGCAAGAGCAAGGATTCGGGAGGAAAGCATGATACAAGCAGCATGTCAGGGATTGATGACACCATACCTGTATCTGACGAAGAGTCTAAAAATACGGTACAAAGGAATGTGGTATATGATGTCTATGCCGATGAACTAACGCATGTTGCGCATTCCGAACCTAATTATGACAAACATGGGATGAAAAAGGGTGATAGTTTTACCACTTCAGATTCATCTGATGTGAGTCAAAATAGGGGAGAAATTGTTCAGAATGCTATAGTTCATCATGATAAATGCGTTATGACTGCTTCTCTAACCAATTCTGATTCCAAGATTAAACAGCTTGAAACAATTTTAGCTCAGCAATCTAAAGCTCTTGAGGATGCCAAAATTGAATTTTCGAAGAAAACGGATAAATTTGGAAAGTATTTTGAAAAACTTGAAAATTCAAACGTTGTTCTTGAAAGAAAATTAATTCAAAAAATTCAAGATTCTAAAGCTGAAAAAGATAATTTTGTGAGACAAATTAAGTCGCTTGAATCTAAGTTGGCCTCCCAAGATGAAATGCTCAAAGAGAATGAGACTTTAAAGGCTCAAGTACAGGAAAAGGTCTTTTCTATAGTTGCGTTGAAAAACGAGTTGAGAAAAACTAAAGGATCTAGTGTGGATACTAAGCTTGGAAAACCATCAATCTTGGGGAAACCGCCTCAAATTCAGTCTGTTAGACAACCGACTGCATTTAGATCCGAGTGACCAAAACCCTCGAGACCGCGGTTTGCCTCTCAAGTTGATATGGTTCATCTTTCTAGACCAGTCACTCCACCATCTAGGCCCAATGTGACGAAAACAGCTTTTGCAAGACCTAATCACATGATTGCATCTAGTCTCCCTAGACATAGTCCAAAGAATACGTCTCGAACTAGTTCAAATGACGTTCGCCATACATTTGGTCTAAAGGAAGCTAAGCAAAAGACACAAGTAAGAGATAGGAATTTCAAACCTAGTCAAATGCCTTCTAGTTTACCCAACACTGCTAACCGTAGCATGTCACATCCTAGGAGCATCAATCAATCCTCTAGGAATTCTAGATCTTACTCGGACATTAAATATGCTACTTGCAAAACGTGTAGGAAATGTGTCTTTAAAGCCAATCATGATTCTTGTATCAAAAAATTACTTAAGGAGGTGAACTCCCGTGCTAGACTTAAATCCCAGTGGATTGCTAAAATCAAACCCATTGGTAAAATGTGGCGCCCCACTGGTAGAACTTTCACTATTGTAGGAAACGAGTGCCCTTTAACTAGGATAGTCTCTGATTCTACTAAGACTACTAGGGAGGAAATTGGAAAGGAGGATACGTCACTTAAGCCTGAACTTAAGGTTTTCTATAAAAGGAAACGTTTACCAGCTAAGACAAGTGAATCATCTCCTCAGGTCACCTCTAGTACAAGAAAAGAAAACTATGAACTCCCACTTGCTTCTAAGATAGATATCGCTAACCCATATCAAAGCATGCAAATTCCAAATGCAGGTACCAAAGAGGATGTTCCAAAAGAACGAAGCGGTCCAATCATTGTATACCATTCAATTAAGGACACTCTCAGAGTTTGGTTGTTAAAGAAGCTGATATCTAAGAAACAAGTGTCTCAGGGGATTTGCAGTTAAGCTTACAGTGTACAAGGACTTATAGTCACATCACAGACTATAACTCGATCTTCAAATAAAGGAAAGTTTATCGCCGATGATAAACTTATCCTCATTAACGAGAAATTAAATTTTCTCGGACGCGAGCTTACATTAAAACTATTCAAAAGTTTTAAGCTCGTGTATATGGCGTATAATCACATTTCAGATTATGCCCCGGACCTCAAAGAAAGGAAAGTTTATCGCCGAGGATAAACTTATCCTTACAACGAGAAATTAGTTTTTCTCGGGCATGAGCTAATATTAAAACCATTCGAAGTTTTTAAGCTCATGCACAAAGACTTACAGTTAAGTATCAGACTGTAACTCGGACTTAATTTTAGGATAGCTTATCTTTAACGATAACTTATCCTCGTAACGGGAAATTAAATTTTCTCGGTCATGAGCTTGTATTAAAACATTCCAAGTTTTAAGCTCAGAAAGGAAAGTGAATCTTTTAAATAAGAGAACTTTTCTTCATAACGGGAAATTCATCTTTCTCGGTCATGAGCTTTACGTTAAAGCATTCAAAGTTTTTCAAGCTCATGAAAACGACTTCTAAGTAAATGTCAACTTAGGACTCGTTCTTCAGTTAAAAGGAAAGTTTATCGCTGATGATAAACTTATCCTTAACAACGGGAAGTTTACAACTTCTCGAACTTGAGCTCGTTTTGCATGATATTTGATAAGTGTGAATACACTCATCAATTATGATCCAAATACCACTTAAAACACAGTCAAATACATAATATTAAACTGTAAAATATCTCTTTCTTTTCACCTCCATAACCTGCAATCGAGATTCAAGAAAGATCCATGAAGAATCAGCCGAAAATCAAAACAACAAAAAGACTCCTCTTGCTTTCCTCTACATGATGGTATAAGTCAATTAGATCAAGACTCGAAGACGAAGAAACCCCCAAATGGGATGAAGATGAAGAACGAAGAGTCAACCTCGTATTTTCCACGTGTCGATTGCTTATTGGATCAAACACGTCACATCTCACTCTTCAGGCCTATAAATAGAAGACGAAGGTTCAATTTCGATCGGTTAGCTAGGTGTAGGATTACACATAGTTAGAGTAAAGTTAGGATTAGTTAATTCAGTTTTCTCTCAAAACTTTTGTTCTTATTTTCAGTTACTCAATTAGTTAATAGTCATCTTCAATTCTGTTAAATCAGTTGTAACTGCCATCTTTTCTTCCATTAATAAATGATCAAGCTTTTATCGTCTTATTCTCGTTATAATCTCTTCTTATCTGCTACTTTTGATTACAACCTCTCGGATACTTGTTATTGAACATGTTATGATAGATGACATAATCTGTTAGTTGAAAATCAGTTCTAACCGTCAATAAACTTACAGTCCTTTATTCGGATTACTGTTCACCCGAGCTTTAGTAGCGAAATTTTTTGAGTTTTCTCTTTGAAAGTAGTTTGGTAAAGATTCTATTAATATTTCAGTTTTGGTAATAGTTGGTTGATACAGTAAGTTGAGTAGGTTGTTGATTGATAAAATTGTTCATAGCTTTATGTCAAAATTGGTTAAGATAGTAGAGAATGAGTTATTTGATCGAGTTCAGTGCAAATAGAACCTCGAAATCAGATTCGTTTTGTTCAATAATATCATAGCCTCGGTTTGGTTTCGATAATCAGTATTGATCAGCTAGCTTGTTCTTTTCATAAAGTTCTTTATAAACTTTGAGTTCTCTTATTGATCTTATCATTACGCTAGCATAGTGTTTGTATTCTTTAACCTTTTTGCAGGTTTTGTTATCAAGTTTACAATTTCGAGCTGTTGTATATGAGCCGAGTAGATGGAGTTTAGATTTGCTGATATAGTGTAGATTTGTTGATGGAGATGAATTAGACTAAGCGAGCTCAGCGCTCCGCTTCGCCATCAAAGGACTGGCCTGGATGAGCAGGTCAAGCACACGTATTTCAATATTCTGCAAATTCTTGATTAATGCTAGCTATAACATTGTAGTATGATCTTGCGTGATATATGCTCTGTATGTGTTGATAGATGTTACTGTTTTGATATTTGATTTAGTCAACTAGTTCTTTTTTAATTTCTGAATTTTCTGGTATTGAGTGTTTGCGTGAGATCTTTATTGTTTGTTAGATCATAGTATAGCATGCCTTCGTAAGTATGATCTAATAGGTGCTCTAGCATAGTTAGATTCATATCTTTATTAGTAAAAAGAGTCAAGTTTAGACAGTCAATTAGGGTACTAGCTGGAAATGTCATGGGCCATAGTAAAGTTCTGATAAACTGATTTTGTAATCCAATTTCTCTTAAGGTGCTAGGTGAATATTCTTTTTAGTGTTTTGAGTATACTACACATTAGGCTTATTCTGTTGTTTCCTTTTGTCATGATAGCTTAAAATCCTCAATTTTTAACAATTTATTTCCATTACAGTATTAACATGTAAAGAAAATATATTCTTTTAGCTTGGTTGATAGAAATTAATAGGAAATTGGTAGGGCCTGTTAGATATGTAAGAATTTAATATGATTAGTTAGAATTTTGAATCAAGTCTTTCAACTTTCTTTTTGAATTCGTTTTTTTATTTTACTGTGATGGTCCAAGTGAAATATTAAATGGTAGAATATGAATTGTATTTGTAACTAGATTTGGGCTTGCATAATTTTAGTTAGGCCATATAATATAGTACTTAGTGAACTTCAATTGGGCTCAAACATAGATTTTAAAAATAAAGATGACGTTTTACATTTTTAGTAAATAGACTTGTGTAAAATCTTAGTCTTTGTTTTTTTTTTTTAGATGTTATATGATCTGTTTTTTTACATTTCATAAAATTAGATTTCTTTTAATGAAATTGCATTTTTCTTAGTTTTATAAAAATGAAAAAAAACTTGTTATTAAGTTGTTAGAAAAATTGTTAAAAGATTGTTAAAAATTTGTTAGTTTGTTTCATTTTGCAAGTTTGTTATTTTCTATTTGAAAGTTGTTATAAACTTGTGAGTTTGTTAAATTTGTTAATCTCTTGTACTTAGTGCTTTAATTGTTGAATGTGCAATGTTTTTTTAGCGTAGTACGTATACGTAGGTAATATAGAATATTTTTACATTTTTACATGATCTTTGTGCCAATTAGACATAAATACCATTCAATTTTTACAACAAAAAACAATCAAGTCAAGCTTGGATAGTTATATCAATTCGAATCGATACCGAGAAAAACGAACTAAAAAGACAAATATTAAATGGCGCCGCTGCCGGTTCTTTTCGTGAAGATTAACGATTTCGAGTGAGACGATTGGGTTTTGGGATCCGTTCACTTTGTGAACGTTATTTTTACGTATTATAAATCAAAAAGAAAAAAAAATCAAAAAGATAAAAATACAAAAAAAAATAAAAAATCACAAAATCAATTCTTTTCCTAAAGAATTGAATCAAAAAAATAAAAATCCAAAAAAAGTAATCTTTTTCCTAAAAGATTACACCCAAAAATATATATTATTGGTTTTCCTCGCTTTTTACGTACATATAGTATTTTTCTTTAAAAAAATCAAATAAATACAAAAATATTTTCTATATATTATTATATGTAAATACGTATACGTATAAGAACAACCAACATACATATTCTCCATAAGTATTGCCGAGGCAATACACCGTGTTAGGGGACGTTCCGGTCCTTGACACGCGTATCGATAAAATTTAATTAAGCAAGAATAGATAAATACTTCCAATAGGCAATAATTCAAAGAATACAAACTACAAAGTGAATAGAAAGGCGATGTGCTATAAAATGACATCTGAGGGTCAATAGGTACTTAAGTGCTTCGCGCCACCTAACCCCCCGTTCACTAGTGCGTATTCTAAGAAGGAAGGCTTTATTGGGGGTCTTGCACCCAAGTAGTAATTATATATATTATACTTTCTTGTGGATATTTCATATCGAACCTCGAAGAGGATAATCCTTTTCTCTTTAAAAGTTGACCGAGGGCTACTCCCTCATTCCTCGTGTTTACTTACACGTGTACTCGCACACGTGTAAACATACCACCTTTGGTGTATTACTTCCTTCCCCAAGGAAGCTTTTAAACGTCATTTTACTTGTATATACATTCGGCCACCTTGTTACACATGGATACTCGTTCCATGTTGGAGATTTTGCAACAACAATCCGCCAACGCTAATTATTCGCCTTGTTCGACTTGTGGTGGTCCACACGATACTTATTTATGTGATCAAAATAATGGCTATTATGGGGAGGGATATGCTTATAATGGAACCGAGAACCCTAATTTTCAACCTAACTTTCAAATAGACTATACTTGTAATGACTATATGGGATCTTCTGGTTTTTCATCACGACCTTCACCATCATTTCATGATCAAACCTTTAATGAGCCATACCAAAACCAAGGATTTTCCAATTATGAAGGTTTTCAAACCAATGATAATTTTCAAGGCTATAATCAAGAAACCTTTCATAATCAAGGATTTTCAAATAATGAAGGCTTTCAAAATGATGCGAATTTTCCATGCTATAATCAAGAGATTTATCATAATCAAGGATTTTCAAATCATGTAAATTTTCAAAATGAGAGCAATTTTCAAAACTTTAATCAAGGGGATATTTCACTATCTCAAATGGACTTAATTCTTCAAAAGATTGATGAAAATGTTAGAAAATTTAAAGAAATGCAAGAGGAAACTGATAGGCAATTCTTAGTTTTGGAAACACAACTCTTGCAAAACTTTACACCTCAAGGAGCTTTACCATGTGATATTGAGCCGTCTTTGAGAGTTGATGCTGAGGATGATACTATTAGTGATAAAGAGAATTTTCAAGGTTCCAATCATGAGCACTTTCATAATCATGACTCTTTTCAAAACTATAATCCACCTAATTATGGAAATCCACCTCCACCCCCTTCTTCGACTTACATATGCGAGTTTTGTGGAAAAACAGACCACTATTATGGTTTCAATTGTAGACTTAGTGATCACAATGAGCTTACGGTTGAACTCAAGGAACAAGGAAGACACCATGAATATATTTTAACGCTTTTTATACGTATGGAAAAGATGAGCCTCAAGGAGATGAAACTAGAGTCTCGGTGGTTAAGGGAGGATATTGAGTCTCTCGAGGATAAGGTAAGGAACAAGGTGTTTTATAATCAGCAAATTGGTGATACGTATAGAGAATCAGTGACCAATTGCTCTCGTTTTCTCAAGGCAAAGTTAGATGATTTACTCGTTAAGATTGATAAAAAGGAACGTGAACGCATAAAAACCATAAGCTTTGAGAAAATAGAAAAGGAGAATCTGCGGATAACAGGAGAGATGGTATCTCTTTGTAATATCGCGAAGATGAAACTATTTAATAAAGAGGACATTTGTGACGAGTTAAATATTAAATATCGTCAACTTCAGCAAGAGTTACTTACTTTGCTCTTAGAAAAAGACGAAAAAGTAGAAGATGAAGGCATAATAGACCCATATTTTGCTACTCGTAGTCCTTATCCATTATTTTATGATGATGATTATGACGATCCTCCGATTTGTATGGCACTTAATGATGACACATCTTCATCACCTTTACCTCACGTGGAACCCACCGACTCTTTAACCATGGGGGACGAGCCTCTTAGCACTAATACAAACACCAATTTGGATGAATTAACCTCTTCTAGTGTTGAGAACCTTATCCCAATCCAAAGAGAGCTTGAGAGGGTTTCCAATGAACCATGTGATGAGCTTTGTGTTGATACCTCTTCTCCTCATGATCACATTGAGATTTTATCACATATTGACCTTCATGCTACTACTAGTGATTTTGGTGACTTTGATCTTGATGAATTGTTCAAAGAAAGGGATAATGAGATTGAGGAAGAGTTTGTGAAAGACATTCCACAAATAGAGAATGAAAATTGTGATTCTAGTGACGCATCTTATGTTATATCATCCGATGACTTGTCTTGTCAAGATAACATTCCTAATTTGGATGTAGAGTTTGCTCCTATAGGAAAAGTGGATCCTTCTCCTCTACCACCTTATGATTCTTGTGATGAACCCTTTGATGATCCTTATGATAGTGATGAGTCTTTTACTTCTGATGATGATGACTCCATTTCTTCTATGACTCCTTCACCTATTCCTCTAAGTGATTATGTGATACATTCAAATCCTCTTTTTGAGACATGTTTTTATAACCCACTTTTTGAGGAGTGTGAAGAACCTAATAATGAGTCTATAGAAGAAGAACCCTTGATTGATATTCCTTCACTGGTTTTTGAGGATACACTTATTGATTTTCATAATCATATCATCCCTTTGAGTGATTCTCTCATTAATACACCTCCTTTTGAGCCTTATGTTCCCACCCTCCCACCCTTGAAGTTGGTTATTGCTGAAGATCCTTTCCTCTTAGAGATTGATACTTTTTCATCTAAGGCACCTTTAGAACTCAAAACCTTTGATATGGACTCTTTTATGGAGATTGAAGCCACCATAGAGGATACTTTCGCACATTTTGATATAGAGGTCGACGATAGTGTTTCTAATTTGGAAGAGGAGGTTCGTCCTATTACTACATTGCTTTTTGGGAACATAGAGCCTACACCTCCTCCACAAGACACTATTAATTTTGATCCTCCTTTCGCTATGCCTTCTATGGAAGATTACCCACCTTTTGATGATGATGATGAGCCTAATATGGATATACTTGTTATGAATGTTTTGATACCTACACCTTCATTGTCTCATGACGCTTTGATATCTAAGGGGGAATCTAATATGGTTGATATGAGCTCATCTTCTTATTTTCCCATGAAGGGAAAGGTTTTTGATCCTGGGATACATAAATTTGAGACACCTTGGTTTTCATCTAGTCCACTTAAGAGTGTGATTTCGATCGATATGGACTTCTTGTATGAGATTACTTTGGTGATGCTACCTATTTTGGAGTTGTTCGAATGTAGAGATGGAAACTATGTATTTGATCCTGGTGTGCTTCCTATTTGAGTGATTTCGTATGTTGGACAAACTTGAGACACGTTGGACCGTTCCATTTATCGAGGCGGATTTGGTAAATCTTATAGTAAATGGCAACGTGCTAAGTTTGAATGTATAGCTTCTAAGTGATATCCTTTATTTTCCATGATGGTTTCCCCAAGGACAACCTAATTCGGGGCCGAGTCGAGCTAGCGACTTAGGGTTAAAAAAACTCAAGCATTGAATAACTAGGTTAGAAAACGTAGAGTAGATTTTCAATAGGTTAGGTTTAATTAAAAGGATGTTATAGTAGAGTTGAAGTGGAGGGGTGCCTTTCTTCGTCTTTTGGTGTTAGCTTCAAGGGTTGCTCTCTCACATTTCATGCTTGGAGTTTATGGAGGAGGCCCGTGTATCTGGTTCACTTCGATTAGTTTTTGCTATTGTGATATTCAAAACATTTGTGCTTAAAATGAATACCCTTTAGTTGTCTCTTCCTTAACCTGGGTTAAGCAAAGTAATCAATGTAATAAGTGTAGGGGAGTTTACTCCAATACTCTTAAACATTGAGGACAATGTTTATCTTAAGTGTAGGGGAGACTTCTATCAAAGTGACCTTACCTAGACCATTGCCTTAACTTCATGATAACTGGAAAAATTAAATTTTTCAAACATTTTTCAAATTTTTGATCTACTTTGGCCACCAAAAATATACATTCATAATTTTTGCATTAATCATTTTTCATTTGCATAATACATTTGCATTGTATATATTTTTTCTTTTATGTTTCATCAAAAATATATAAAAAGGAAAAAAAATATAATAAAACATGGTTTAACAAATTTAGACTTCTTTGACATATTAGGCCCGCCATGGATATTTTGACTCAACCCGAGTTTGCTTATTTTAGCATTCTCTAGCTAGTATCCTTAACCATGTAGTCCTTCATTGGTCTATTAGGCTAAGCATCCACCAATTTCATTATTTGAGATTTTAAATTTGTGGAGAATGAGAAATGATAGAGTTGAAGCAAGTATAAAAGGGCTAGATAAACTTCATGATAATTACTTGTGGCTAAACCTTTCTCTTCTTTACCTCTATTTTCTTCGCATGTATATAAATGTTAATAAATAATCAAGAACGGTTTTAATTGGTTTGTAATCTCTTATGCATTTTTGTCTAATCATTTATGGTTGATACAAGTACGTCTTAAGATTCTAAGTTAGAACGTTTTATGTGTACTAGACTTATGTCATGCTCAATATTTGGCGGGTGTTTTTCCTTTTATTCTTTTGAACTTTCTTTGTGAGGAATAAAGAAAAATAAGAGCGGCTTATAAAAAAATGAGTGGCTAGAAAAAAAAAAGAAGAAAAAGAAAAAGAAAAGAAAAAAAAAATATATATAAATATACAAGACTCCCAAGAGGGGCAGTGTGGTGTTAATTATAGTGACTATTGAGTTCCAATATTACCTTGACGGGTTGCGGGGATTCAATAGATTGCTCCAATCCAATATTACCTTGACGGGTTGCGGGGTTGAAGATCCAAAGTCTCAAAAAGATGGCGGATGTAAATTATTGCGTGAGTTTTATTTTTCTTTCATTAGCGAGTGTGTAGCTACTTATGAAAGCATGACATGAGGATTTTACACATAAGGCGAATGACTTATTACTCTTGAAACGGACTTGTATTAACTGTGAGCGGTTTTTCAAGTAATGGATGAGAGGATTACTTAGGATTAAAACCGTGCTTCCTTATTTTTGGATTTTACACTTCTTATACTTCACACTTGAATAAATGACAAATTTGCCCACAAGCAATTTGCTCAAATAATAACCGGTTCCACATTTAATTGTCATGAATAAGTTGATGCACTTTTTACTTGTGAATACAATGATCCCATTTTTAAGCTTGGTATGGGGAAAGTGAAACTTGAGGGTGATAAGTGTCCATGGTACCAAAGCCCTAATCTAAGTCATTGATTTCTTTATGAGTTATTTCCATCAAAACCATTTCAATAAAAATCAAAAATATATAAATAGAATTGTTTTCTTTGCATTGCATTGTAAATATTCAAAATCATTCATCATGTAGTATAGTTTAGTTTATTAAATCATAAAATGGCCAAGGTTGGTTAATTATGAGAAAAGTGTAACTTTAGAGCTTTGAAATGCTGCATTGCATGAGGTCATGGCAATGGTCAAGTGGAGGGGAGTTGATAAGTGTGAAAACACTCATCAATAATGATCCAAATACCACTCAAAACACAGTCAAATACATTATTTTAACTGTAAAATATCAGAATTATGTGTGTATTTGTGTTTTATGTGTTTTTCAGGTAAAAAGATACATTTCTGAGCAAAGACGCATTTTCAAGGGATTTATATCACAAAAGACGAAGAAAAAGACGAAAAGATGATTCAAGGACCTTATTTGCCAAGCTTTCAAAGATCGAGGACTTAAGTGCAATTTTCTATAAGACGAAGGATGAAAAGAAACTTGATTTCAAAGTTTATATACATTTTGAAAAGACATGAAAGAGAAAGGACCAAAATGCAAAATTATGAAAAGTTTATTATTTAACTTGGTCATTTGACCAAGTCAAGGTCAAAACAAAAACATAGACCGTCTTCATCTTCAATGTAAAGAGAGAGAAAGAAACAGACGAGTTCTTTCTTTTCACCTCCATAACCTACAATCGAGATTCAAGAAAGATCCATGAAGAATCAGCCGAAAATCAAAACAACAAAAGACTCCTCTTGCTTTCCTCTACATGATGGTATAAGTCAATTAGATCAAGACTCGAAGACGAAGAAACCCCCAAATGGGATGAAGATGAAGAACGAAGAGTCAACCTCGTATTTTCCACGTGTCGATTGCTTATTGGATCGAACACGTCACATCTCCACTCTTCAGGCCTATAAATAGAAGACGAAGGTTCAATTTCGATCGGTTAGCTAGGTGTAGGATTACACATAGTTAGAGTAAAGTTAGGATTAGTTAATTCAGTTTTCTCTCAAAACTTTTGTTCTTATTTTCAGTTACTCAATTAGTTAATAGTCATCTTCAATCCTGTTAAATCAGTTGTAACTGCCATCTTTTCTTCCATTAATAAATGATCAAGCTTTTATCATCTTATTCTCGTTATAATCTCTTCTTATCTGCTACTTTTGATTACAACCTCTCGGATACTTGTTATTGAACATGTTATGATAGATGACATAATCTGTTAGTTGAAAATCAGTTCTAACCGTCAATAAACTTACAGTCCTTTATTCGGATTACTGTTCACCCGAGCTTTAGTAGCGAAATTTTTTGAGTTTTCTCTTTGAAAGTAGTTTGGTAAAGATTCTATTAATATTTCAGTTTTGGTAATAGTTGGTTGATACAGTAAGTTGAGTAGGTTGTTGATTGATAAAATTGTTCATAGCTTTATGTCAAAATTGGTTAAGATAGTAGAGAATGAGTTATTTGATCGAGTTCAGTGCAAAATAGAACCTCGAAATCATATTCGGTTTGTTCAATAATATCATAGCCTCGGTTTGGTTTCGATAATCAGTATTGATCAGCTAGCTTGTTCTTTTCATAAAGTTCTTTATAAACCTTGAGTTCTCTTATTGATCTTATCATTACGCTAGCATAGTGTTTGTATTCTTTAACCTTTTTGCAGGTTTTGTTATCAAGTTTACAATTTCGAGCTGTTGTATATGA
Source organism: Glebionis coronaria (assembly GCA_025667525.1). NCBI lineage: Eukaryota > Viridiplantae > Streptophyta > Magnoliopsida > Asterales > Asteraceae > Glebionis > Glebionis coronaria. The sequence goes on from CM046875.1 coordinate 112,249,180, forward strand.
GCCGAGTAGATGGAGTTTAGATTTTCTGATATAGTGTAGATTTGTTGATGGAGATGAATTAGACTAAGCGAGCTCAGCGCTCCGCTTCGCCATCAAAGGACTGGCCTGGATGAGCAGGTCAAGCACACGTATTTCAATATTCTGCAAATTCTTGATTAATGCTAGCTATAAAATTGTAGTATGATCTTGTGTGATATATGCTCTGTATGTGTTGATAGATGTTACTGTTTTGATATTTGATTCAGTCAACTAGTTCTTTTTTAATTTCTGAATTTTCTGGTATTGAGTGTTTGGGTGAGAGCTTTATTGTTTGTTAGATCATAGTATAGCATGCCTTCGTAAGTCTGATCTAATAGGTGCTCTAGCATAGTTAGATTCATAGCTTTATTAGTAAAAAGAGTCAAGTTTAGACAGTCAATTAGGGTACTAGCTGAAAATGTCATGGGCCATAGTAAAGTTCTGATAAACTGATTTTGTAATCCAATTTCTCTTAAGGTGCTAGGTGAATATTCTTTTTAGTGTTTTGAGTATACTACACATTAGGCTTATTCTGTTGTTTCCTTTTGTCATGATAGCTTAAAATCCTCAATTTTTAACAATTTATTTCCATTACAGTATTAACATGTAAAGAAAATATATTCTTTTAGCTTGGTTGATAGAAATTAATAGGAAATTGGTAGGGCCTGTTAGATATGTAAGAATTTAATATGATTAGTTAGAATTTTGAATCAAGTCTTTCAACTTTCTTTTTGAATTCGTTTTTTTATTTTACTGTGATGGTCCAAGTGAAATATTAAATGGTAGAATAGGAATTGTATTTGTAACTAGATTTGGGCTTGCATAATTTTAGTTAGGCCATATAATATAGTACTTAGTGAACTTTCAATTGGGCTCAAACATAGATTTTTAAAATAAAGATGACGTTTTACATTTTTAGTAAATAGACTTGTGTAAAATCTTAGTCTTTGTTTTTTTTTAGATGTTATATGATCTGTTTTTTTACATTTCATAAAATTAGATTTCTTTTAATGAAATTGCATTTTTCTTAGTTTTATAAAAATGAAAAAAAAAACTTGTTATTAAGTTGTTAGAAAAATTGTTAAAAGATTGTTAAAAATTTGTTAGTTTGTTTCATTTTGCAAGTTTGTTATTTTCTAGTTGAAAGTTGTTATAAACTTGTGAGTTTGTAAAATTTGTTAATCTCTTGTACTTAGTGCTTTAATTGTTGAATGTGCAATGTTTTTTTTAGCGTAGTACGTATACGTAGGTAATATAGAATATTTTTACATTTTTACATGCTCTTTGTGCCAATTAGACATAAATACCATTCAGGTTTTACAACCAAAAACAATCAAGTCAAGCTTGGATAGTTATATCAATTCGAATCGATACCGAGAAAAACGAACTAAAAAGACAAATATTAATATTCAACATCTTAAGCTCAAGTAATTGGTTTTCAAAACGTTGAACACAATTTTTTCCGAGAATTTCTCAAAAAGGTTTTCTAAATCTTTCAAATTTGAGTGTTCAAAAAATGTTTTGATAAAAGAGCATGTCTTCTGGAATCGATAATATTTACGATGCTAGAAATGTCATTCAATAATGACACAGGGTTGTAAATAAAGTTCGAGCAGAAGTTCAAACATTTTAAAACATGCTCAAAATGGCTTGTAGTTATTTCAGACTGCAACCCGGTTTTCATTTTAAAGTCAAGTATTTCTTATGAAAGCTTTGGCTAACAACGGGAATTAATTTTCTCGGGCAAGGTTTACTTTAAAACCTTGTAAGGGATCAAGTTTACTTTATAACTTGGTCTAACACAAATCTATGTACGCCTCAGTGCATTTATTTGTTAAAACAAGAGAAGTCTTGTTTTTATGAAGCTATCATCTCTACAACCACAGCAATCTACAATTGGTATCTACATACTCGACGATGCGACTACTCAACCGACGACTACAGCTCTTTCAATAGAACACGGGTCAATAATTGAGGGGGAGCAATTGTCAAGCATTCAGAATCTTCGATGCCGAACGTGCCAAGCTCACTAACTGGTGTCAAGAAAACAATACCAATCGTACACGTGGTGTCAAGAGATGACTTCAGACGTGACGAGGCGACCAACATATGCTGACAAGAACCATTTGATCTTATCATATGATGTTCTCATCTATCAGGTCCAACCTTGTCAATTCTTTTCTAATATGGTGAATATGTTATCATGTTACAAATCGGTATCATATCTCATACGTTTGATATCATGAAGATAAAATGGACTTGCATTTTTCTTCCCAAAACCTTTGTTAAAATTTCATTAAATCAATTGATATTAAAAACATCGATTGGGTTAATATTTTTAATATGGGGGAGAAAATGTGATTTAATATGGGATATTATCACAAATGGTTTGACTTAATGTGTTGGTTCATCCCGACATGTGCGATATGTTTTCGAATATCGTGGCATATGTTAAGGGGGAGCAAAACGGATTTGCATATCAAAATGGATTTTCATGGTGACATATACTTACCCAAAACCCATTTATTTCACGACGATGAAGATTGTGGTGACATAAGGATGGTAGGATAGGTTAAGTCCAATGATTCTTCTAGAACCAGATGAATCTTCCCAAGGACATTCCACAGCTAGAAATAGTAGTCCTTAGGAAAGTTGGAGAAAAGATTGTGAACGTAGCTGAATGCCGACCAAGTACTTAAGGTAACACTGGAACAATCACAACAAGGTGCTAGTTATGACGTATTGGTAAGCATTGAAGGGGTTGAAGAATGAAAAGGAATTGTAAAGATAAAGGGTGTAAAGAAAGAAGCCCTCCTTACAACTTTAGGCAGAAACCGGGTCAATACATATGCTATTGAGATCATTTTTATGATGCTTGATATTAAAGACAGACATCATGGACCCAGTGATGCAATGCGCAACCCATCCCAGCTAACTCAGATATCTCTCAAAAGGTATTTGTTTTAATCACACGGAGACAACACGTTATCTATCGATTTATTCACTCCGAATAAATTGGTATTGAAAAGGTGGCACTCCTCTCCAGCCTCCGATCACTAAAAATCCAAAATGCACGATCGAGTCTAGAGCCATTTGAGATCATCAAATATCTCATTAGGACACACTTTCATACTTCCTTGCTTCTTCACACACTGTGAAAAGTAAGAAAGATCTTAAGAGTCCTACGCAAAATCTTCATGATCTTGCCTGAACATCCGAGTAATACGAAAGTATTTACAATGAAGATAGAAATCCTTCTTGAGCGAACGTCAAAAAGCTCATGGTAGGTGCTTGTGCGATTCTTTATGAATCAAACTTGTGATAACTGGAAAGCAACAGTGGTTTAAACTCTTAAATGAATTTAAACACGTTCCAGGCCTCTACGCAATATCTTAGTGATCTTGCCAGAACACTCAGAGTGATACCTTAGTGTTCACAGTGATGAGTGGAAATCCTTCTAGTGTTAACCTCAGACAGCACTTGGTAGGTAACTTGCAAGATTCTATACGAATCAAGCTCGTGGCAACTGGAAAGCAACGATGGTGCGGTTCTTAATTGAATTTCACTTGTTCCAGGAACATGAATTGACGGCTTCAAATCATGCGGATATTATTATCCAACTGATTCACTCTTTATGTTCGCAGTCAGCTTTGGACGGTCGAATAAAGAGAACGGGTGTACCCGCGAAATCTTGTCAAGGAGGTTCTTAATTGAAACTACCTGTCACAAGTACGATATTTTATATCGTCCAACTGTCTTCACCGACCGGAGGTAAAATGCTACCGAATTAGAATGAAATGTTCAAGGCCATTTCATCCGTGTATATGTTTTGTTGCTAACTGTCTTATGCAGCGTAACAAGAAGGTGGTATTGCGGTGTTCAATCCAGAAGAAGTCGTCAACACATGCTTATGCTTTCTGCACTTAACACTTCAACAAATTCAAGAAAGTCTAAAAGTCAAGTCTTCCGCTGTATCAAACTCTAAAGCTTTCAAGAATTTATAAAAGTATAAGTATGTGAAACACGAAGTCACGAGGAGGAAAATATCACAAGTGATGACTGCACAAGGTCAAAGCAAGGACACATGCTCAAGACCAAAGTCAAAGATCTCATCAATCATATTCACAAGAACAAGATCGAAGACTCAAGCATAGTATGCTAGGTTTAAGATTTTGTAAAATGGTGTGACCTTCCTTTGGGGGAGATTGTTGGAAATACGTTTTTGCGTATTTAGAAAGGATCGGTCACTCCAATGATATTGGGCTCATGATCCAGTATAGCCCATATAGCCCACATGTAGGGTGGGCTATATAAACCCCCTCCTAGCATGTTAGGAGGGGTTGGTCATTCACTTTTCACACATTTTAATCTAATCTTTCTTTATTCTCTCCAACCTCTCTCTAGTTTCTCTCTCTACATCTTCATCTATCTCTCTATCTCTTTAGATAATCACAACACAAGGATAATCCAAGGATTACGAGGACCTACAAGTAGTTCTCACTAAATTATAAAGTGATGTGGTTGTGTCTTGTGAGTTCTCACTAAACTTGAAAGTGATTAGTAGTTGTGTTGTGTGAAGTTCTCACTTAGCTTCAAAGTGAAGAGTCGTGAAGATTGGTTCTAGCTTTGGATTAGAACTCGACATCTAGCCTTGTGACGTTAAATGGTGAAGTAGGCAACGTCGTGAAGATTGGTTCTACCTTAAGATTAGAACTCGACATCTAGCCTTGTGTCGTTAAATTGTGAAGTAGGCAACGTTGTGTAGATTGGTCCTAGCTAAAGATTAGGTCTCGACATTTAGCTTAGTGTCGGAAAATAATGTAAGCAACGATGTAAGGTTTACTCCGTCGAGAAGGGAGCTTGTAGATATAGTGGAAATCTCGAGTAGGTGTACTCGAGGAGTGGAGTAGAAACGAGGATAGAGCCTCGTTGTTGAACCACTATAAATCTTGGTGTCTTCCCACTAGGTTGTCTCCTTCCTTACTCTTTACTTATTTCATTATCATTACACTTACCTATTATCTTTGCTAGTGCATTTGAATTGAACCTAATCATTATGCAACTTAGCTTCAAACAAAAGATAGTTTTGATACAAACCAAATTGAAAGTAATTTTAATTTGGTCACCAATCGAAGAGAAACTATTCAACCCCCCCCCCCCCCCCCCTTCTAGTTTCTACAATTGGTATCAGAGCGATGGTCACTCAAGATTTTGAAGTATATTGTACTTTGAAACTTGGATCGATCCATTGTCTCCTCAAATTAGAAGGTCAAGTTGTACTAAAGTGTCTCTTTGGTCAAAACTATGTTTTCTTTGAAAATAGGTCTTTTTAATTGGTAATATTACATCCCACTTAGATTAGTAGCATTTATACATTTTAGATCTACTCTTGAAATGTATCTACTAGTTTGCATCTTGATTTGTGTAGGTACTCATGAAGATCAATCATTGAATTGATTACGGATTGAGCTACTTGCACTTGTAGAAGACTCATCTTCATTGATCTTTAACATCTTTGAATGATGATACCAAGATGATTGGGAATGATAATAGTCCTTGAAGACTTCGTACTCATTATAGTCATTGTTGGGCATAGCATTTATTCCTTCATGGATTGCTCTTTGTGGCCAAGGTACGCTTTCGTTCTTCCACACGCCCTTTGATCATTACTTGACTATGTGCTTGTTCTTGGCATCCTTGCCTTGACATTTATTTGTGGTTTGTGATTCTTTTCTTTTATCCTCTCAAACCTTCATTGCTTGGATACTTGACTCACTATGGTGATGTAGAGTGAGTTAGTAGTAGCTTAAAGTATCAAGCATGATTTCCATGGTTTGCACCCATACGGTTAGTAGGCCTTTTGTGGGAGAGAAAGTGAATTAATACCTTGCTCATATTTTGGTTTAGACTAAGACTATTATTGAAAGTGATCTTAGTCTATACATGAATAATTTCTTTGTGTTTATTCATTACCAAAGCCGTTTAACATTTCGCCAGAAAGGCACGTCTTAAACCATTATATATGACACAAGCTCTTCGTTACCACTATTTGAAGATTGTCATTAATCCCTTGAGCATTGGTCCTAGTCTTGATTCACTTCCCTTGACTTCTCTCCACTTTGCCGTTTTGCTACGAGTAGTCGTTTGTCAGTTTCGGTTCTTTTCGATCTTGATTCAACTCGTAATCCTTCATTAAAACATATTGCCTAGTGTTTTTGATGATCCAATGTTATTCTAAAAGGTTCACGATATATTTTTAAGTATCTAAGAAAAACTTGGTTTTTAAAATTTGGCGTTTTTCAAAGATAAAAACCTGCCTCTGTAGGCGGTTCTTTATCTCGGCGGCTCAAACCCGCGGTTCCTTATCGATAATGTACCGCGGGCAGTAAAGTGTGTCAGAGCGCCAGTTTGATTTTTTTTATTCTTTTTCAAACCACTATCTCTCTCTCCCAAAAACACACAACCGACGTTTTTCTTGTTTTCCACCATTGTTGAAGCTTCAAAAACATCCAATCACTCAAATTAATTGATTCCAAGTTGTGGGTTTCACTCATCCTTCATCTAACATCAATTAATTGTAAGTATTCTCTTTCATTTTCATCTATTTCGTTCTAGGTTTCATCCTTTCATAATTGGGGATTTTTAAAATTGAAATTGAATTAAAACCTTAATAGAATATGGGTTGACATGGTTATTTTACTATGATTCCTTAGGTTCATATTCATTAAGATTTCACTAAAACCCACTTATAGAACAAATTCGAATTTTGATTAACTATTTTGATTAAAAGATGGATTTGAGATGAACCCATGAACAAGTAGGTAATGACATTGTTAATGCTTACCTAAAAACCTTGTTTTGAAAAACCAATGTTCTAATCCATTGTTGATCCAACATAGATCATGTGTTCTTGGTTAATGATGTAATAGATGCATTGTGAACATGAGAATGATATGGATTCAATCCTTTGTTTGTCAAGAAATTGATATAACACATTCTCATATTTTCGTTTGTTGATTTTAAGTTTTCAAATGAGTGATTGGAAAGATATTTTCGTGTTTAGGTACTTGTCATGTCTTCAGGATATCAAAAAGATCATGAACGAACACGATCATACATGCCCTCTTCACCTCACCCTCATCTAACTCACTCTCTCAAAAACTCGTCTAAGTCTCTTGAACATCGTTGTTTCCATGAAGGACGCATCGTTCGTTCCAATTACGCAAATGAGTTTATTCGCTTCATTTTAAGTCTATTAGGTTTGATTGTCTTCTTGATATTGATGATCCAATATTTCCTTCGTTTCTTATGGAGTTCTTTAGCTCAGTCACATTGATAGGCATCAATAATGGTTTATCTATACGATTTTCTATTATGGGGAAAATCATTATTTACACTCTTGAAGAATTCGGTGATATTCTTAGAGTGCCATCTAATGGTCAATGTCGATCCACCGATGCTTGGAGTATTGACTCTTTAGAATCGGCTCCTATTGATGCTCATTATGTGACTGTGCTTCCATCATCTTCGGACATCATTCATGTCATTTCTAAACCTCGTGAACATCCTATTCTTGGTGAATTTCAAGGAGTTGTTCGAACTCTCTCTCCTTGGGAATTACTTACTAGCGATCTTAATGATTTCATGATTCCTTGGGCCGAAATCATTAGGGAAAATGCAATGTGTCTAGATGGGAATCGGGACTTAGTACCCGCTTGTCTTGCACATATGTTGTATTGTGTTGCCACTACAACTCCTTACAATCTCGCATTTTTCATAGCTAGAAGAATTATATTTGTTCTTCTTGAGTCTAAGTCAAGTCTTCCCTTCGGAATGCTTATTTCTCGTCTTCTTAGAAGAGTTCTTTTTGACTTTCCATCTTTTCTTTCCTCTCCTTATCACTCCGTTGATCGTGTCATGACTCCCATTAAAGGGAACATTTCACCCGAGATCAATGTGAACTCGTATCAAGTCGAAAATACTTCTCAAGAAGAGTCTTCTAGCAACCCTCCCTCCAATTTCAATAACTTCATGTTCTCTTCAATCTCCATTTTGTCCTCCCATGAAGTTGATTCCGACTATCAATTTTATCTCAATCATATTCTTCGAGAACGTCTTAGAAGTGAATCAAGGAATTAGATGTTATGCTCATGGTTACTTGCAACACTCATCTAGGATGATTTCCTGACTTTCTTTCCTTCATTTGGTTGTGTATTAACTTACGTTTGGATTATTATTTACTTTGATCCTAAATGTTGCTTATTAAATGTTGTTTGTGATTTACATAGCTTTGTGCATCTTTGTGATAGTTAGCTTATTAGATTATGATCTGTAGTTAACTTCGGCTTGTGAATCTTTTGGTAAAAATCTGGGTTTATCAAAATTTGGGATGGGAAATTTTTGAAAAACCTCTGGTCGCGGTTCCATATCGACCAGCAGCTCCTTATCGATAAAGAACCGCGGGTCCTAGATAAGGAACCGCCGGCCACTGTGCTCGACAGCATCTTTTGCTTTACACTGTTTTCTCAATTCTGTGTAAACACTGCATGATTTTCTGTAATAAACTGCACATTTCCTAAACTAGCTTACCTAAATTCATTATTCACCTAAAATGATTTTAACCCATTACTAGTTTGGATCATCCCCTCACCCATTTAAACCCACCTTGTTAGTCATGTTCTTCACACATCAAAACATCCTTCCCTAACCCTTAAACCATCCTTAAACAACCATGGTTTGTACCAAAACCTCAAACACTTCCAAGATCTCCACCCGAAGGAAAACACTCAAAATAAGGATTAAGGTAGCCAAGCCTAACTCCTCACCCTTCCACACACCTAAGAATGAGATGGTTCCTATCCTCATTGCTTCATCACCTTCACCACCCCTTGCACCATGCAAGACAACATCCACCCATGGTACTAACCACTCCATTGGTTCTACCTCCTCTTCATTCAACTCAAGAATGAATGAGCTCTCTTCACCTTTCACTCCAAGTTCACCCTTGGATGTGACCACACAACCCCAACCAATCCAAAGCATTCCTTTTGTGAATGACTTTGATGACACCTTGGTGACTTCACCATTTACCCCTCCTAACTCACCCATTTCACCAACCTTGGAGAACATACCTCCACACTCACCCATTTCCCCTTTAGGGAACATGCATCCACTCTCACCCACATCACCCTTGGAGAACATGCCTCCTCCACCTCCACCCAACTCAAACATTCCAATTTTGGGTGTTCCACTTTCCCTCCTTTTGGGTGATCCATACTATGGGTTTCAACAAACACATGGTCCTAATTGTCCATGTTGTCTTTACAACCACTACATCATCCATAACCTTAGGTGGATATGTTTGGACTACATAGGAGGTTGCAAGAGTTCTTGCTTGCCTTGTTCTCCATGCCTCCTCCTAGGAGATGAATGATGAGTTTTCTTAATAAGTGTTTTCAACAAAACCAAGCCAAAGAAGACTACTCATCTTGATTTAATGTTAAGCTAGCTATGTATTAGTTAGTTTTCTTTTTATTGTACTTGCTTCCTTCATGAGTGTTTCATGAAGTTGTTCTATGGATTTAGCTTTATGTGTTCCTATTCTTATGTGCACATTAATCAACTTTAATTTGAAATTAAAATTGAACCTAAATCTATCTGTTGGAAACTCACTTTATGTGACGACATTTAAAAATTCCCATTAGTTATCATAGTCACACACGTTTAGACTAGACTAGGTTCATGTATAGTTAAGCGTATCGTGTGTGACTATATATACCCCTCCTTTGCTTCCAAGGAGGGGTGTTGCTTGTGTCACTTTTCTAGTTTATTCATTTTCTCTTATTTTCACACACATTCAACCTCTCTTCTCTCTCTCTCTAAGCCAACAATGGCTTCCACCACCTTATACCACCACATTAGACCACCGGATCCGATTTAGCATTTCTACATTTGGCATCAGAGCCTCGGTTCCATCCTTGGATCGTTCTTGTTTTCGATTTTGGTGGTCTTTAAAAAAAAAAATTTGGTCCAAATCTACCATTTTTTGTCACGTCTTGTTAATTATTTGGTCCAAATTTTCTTTCTAAAGTGTCACTGTCTTGTTATCATCATTTCACATATCTGATATACCCAATCTCGTCTCGAAATCATGTTTGTCCAATTTTTTTGTTTTGTTTTGTACCCTGTTTATTTTATGTTTTTTGTCCCTGTATATATCTGGATTTCTTGATATGGGGATAAAGACAAAAGTTTTCATGGTCCTACCATTTTTTTTGGGGGTACAAATTTACTGGTCAAAAACCTTTCACGATGGCTTACTACGATGGGACTCTCAGATTCATTCCGATGGCAACTTAGATCGCATTGACTGCGATGGCTACCTTGATCGCATTGACTGCGATGGGTCATAGCTTTAGCCTGCGATGGACTCTCATTGCGATGGGTTCCATCGTAATGGGTCAAAGTTTTCGACTGAGATGGACTCCTTTTTGCTTTGACTGTTAGACTGCGATGGACTCCTGTTTTACTTTGACTGCGAAAGGTTCCATCGTAATGGGTCCAAGGTCTAGACTGCGATGGACTCTATTTTTCTTAGACTGCGATGGACTTGTTGACTTTGACTGCGATGGGTTATAATTTTTGACTCCGATGGGTTAAAAATTTTTGACGACGATGCAGTTTAAATCTTTCATGACCATGACTATGCTGTTTTAACATTAACACTTGACTGAATCCATCTCAACCGAGTCAACTCGGTTATTACCGAGTTGACTCAGTTCACTCACTGAGTTTTTGCAACACAAAATCATCCAACCTTTTATCACCTCAACACCATGATCTAAACCTAATACACATCGTCTCCTAATCCTCATCACATCTAGACTAGAACAAAAACAGACATGAAAACTTGATCTCAGATTTATAATTTTTTCGTGTAACATCATGCACGTCGAGATCTTTTAGATCTTTACACGAACTTATATATCATCATGGATCTGTGTTGGGATCAATCCAATTTAATATTCGAAATGAAACAAGATTTCTAACAAATATGTTATAATCTATTTGTTTCTTTCGTTATTTACAACAACCAAATGTACACGAAGATAAAAACAACCCTACCCGAGACCATCAATGATCTTGAAGCCCTCTTTTTCATGTATTAAAACTCGAATTTAATTAGTTGCGTATCAAGAAAAGATGGTGCTATGGTCGTTTCTTCTTGCGGTTGAAGGTTTGAGAATCAAACGGTGGATTATAGATTTGAGATAGAGATAAGTTTTAAATGATGCGTTTGGTGATGGGTATTAGGTGAACGGTATTTTGATATGTTTGAGATAAGAGAGATGCGGCTGATAAAGGTTAGGAAATGAGTGAAGTATATTAGGGTAAAAGGCATTTTATATCCTAATTCATTCGGGTATCTTAAATGGGCTTGAAGAATTGCTTTACCAATTTTAAATGGCTTTTATAACCGAATATAACATAACTTTCCATGCCAGCTAAAGTGTTGTCATGGGCCACGAATTTGATGCCATATATATGAATTGTATGCCAAAATTTTAATTTGGACAAAATTTGTGATACCAAGTTGTGGTATGGTCAAAACGGTGCTAATCGGGTTTATAAAATTTATTAGTAACTTTACTTTTAAATTTTTAGCCATCGATCATATTGTCGGGATTTAACCGTGACGAGATAAAGTGTTGAGACAAAATGACAAGACAAAGTGACGAGACATTGTGACAGAATTTATTTTGACGAGACCAAGAAAATTTTGGGTATATTTTTAGTGACTACAGATTTTTTTTTGGATCGGGTATTAATTATTTGAATTTGAAGACGGATTTTTCGAAGGCGTGCACTTATTTTATCTTCAAAGATAACTTGCTCGTGCTTAATTTTAGAATGAAGACTTGGTTATCTAGTTTCCGGGTTCGGGGTGGATGGTTGATGACTCGGATAACTATCACTTAAAGGGGTTACTTTGTTGTACTCAGTGTCACGCGCATAGTCGACGTGGATAATTTCAAGAGGGGTTGTGCTTATAGACATCTTTAGTGATGCATTGGGTACTTAAAATTTTATCCACCGTTCTTCATTCAACAATAGTGCAAGCTTAAGTCACAAGATCGAAGGATTCTTATTCTGTTTCATGTTTGATGTATCTGGTTCATTCCATCAGTGGTCACTTCAAATTGCCTTCAAGTGGGTTGGTAAAGATGGCCATGGAGAGTTTATGAGAAGAGATTTTCAATCAAAAGGTGATTCTCACCGAATATAATTAAGCTTATTTATTATTCTCTCGAGATTTTCAGGTTTATGTGCTTACGATTTATTGATGGTTCCGAGTTTCGAAACCATCAAGGGGGAAGAAGAAGACACATCGAACGCACAACGAGTACACGTGATGAACTTCATACCTTCTTTTGATTTGAAGACATTCCGGGATGACATTTGTCATAGCCGCAGAGAAAATCAATGTTTTAACTCGTGGCGTTATCAATCTCTAAACGGTACACTACTAATTCGATGATTAATTGTTTGGTTGTTGCAATTACTCATCATCATTATCCTATATGCATTCCCGGGACTTAATTGACTCTGGTGCATCTCCGGAAGAAGATATGTGCATTTCCGGGACTTAATTGACTCTGGTGTTATGATGTCAACTTCATGAATGAGATAAAGTGTCCACTTCAGTGTTTGAGCTTCATAATGGGGATTGATTTACTTTCTTCAACCATGTGGGGGAAGAAATGTCTTGATTCTTTCTGGTATGCATAACTTGAACTCTCAGGGGAAGAAAAATTCAGAAGAATTATTCAAGCGTGAAAAGAGAAGTTGTTGATCTACTTGATGTACCCCAAACTTTCAATCACTCTTAGCAACATTATCATGTTATATGATGGGATTTGCTTGTTAGATTCCGCTGTGCGCTTAATCATTCTAAGCTTTATTGGAAGCTTTGAAGTTGCTTACGAGGATTGTCGATTTAGGGGGAAGCTATTTAAAAAGCTTCTACATCAAGTTTATGTGGCATGAATTAGGGGGAAGCTAATTCAGAAGCTTCTCCTTAACCAGAAGTGTATGGGTTACTTAGCTCGTGCCGTTACAGTATTTCTACTACAAGTTAAAGATGAGTCGTTTTGAGCCTCAGAAGACATCATCAGCATTGGACGCTTCATGAAAGCTCTTGTTCTTATCATTATGTACTTGTTAGGAAAAAATATTGTAAGGAATTCTACACGTCGTCCCATGGGGGAAGATTGTTGGAAACTCACTTTATGTGACGACATTTAAGAATTCCCATTAGTTATCATAGTCACACACGTTTAGACTAGATTAGGTTCATGTATAGTTAAGCGTATCGTGTGTGACTATATATACCCCTCCTTTGCTTCCAAGGAGGGGTGTTGGTTGTGTCACATTTCACTTTATTTCATTTTCTATTTTCTTTCACACACATTTCAACCTCTCTTCTCTCTCTCCAAGCCAACAATGGCTTCCACCACCATCTACCACCACATTAGACCACCGGATCCGATTTAGCATTTCTACACTATCACATCCTCTAAAAACTTGACTAAAATTGGTTCAAAATGATATCTAAATTATTTTGTCACCCTTTGTCAAGACATTCTTTGTGAATGTGTTGCTTTATGCAACCCTAGCATAATTTGGTGCTAATAGAGGTAAAATTCCAAGATTTGCAACTTTTTGAAAAAGTCTCAGTTTTTCCCAAAACCCTGGAAAAACATGGTTTCAAGTCCACTGGACGCGGATCCTTAAAGTCCCGCGGTTCCTTAAGTGGTAAGGAACCGCCGGTCCCTATAAGGTACCGCGGACAGTAAGTGACTTTTGACACGTTTTTGGTCAAAATTCTTTAAACCCTATACCCTGTCAAGATTCCTTGTTTGCTCAAATTGACTAAACATTCCTTGACATTCCACTTTTTGTATTCAAATTCTTACCTTGATTACATTTTAATTATACCCCAACCTTGAGATTTCATTCTCACACCTTCCCAACCTTGAGAATTCATTCTCACACAACCTTGAGATTTCATTCTCACACCTTCCCAACCTTGAGATTTCATTCTCACACCCTCACAATGCCTAACTCCTCCATTCCTAACCTTGACATTTCTTTGTCACAACCCCACTCACCCAAAGCTTCCTCATCCAAGCTTTCAAAGAAACCGAAAATCTCGGTTCGACCTATTTGGGTTAAGAAGAATGAACCATCTTCCTCCAAACCACCCAAAAACCCTACCTTCTCTCCAATCAAGTATTGGAATGAGACTTATACCATTAACCCCATCACCGGAGCAGAAGAAAATTTTCACCCACCACCACAATCCTTCAATACCCCTCAACTCAATGACCTTTCAACCTTCCCAAACCTCACAAGGCATTGTGAAAACATCTCCAAACACAATACCCCTCCACCACCAAACCCTAGGTTTGATGCCATACCCCCATCAACCGATTTTGTGTTGCATCATGGATCCTCGCGTGCATGTTGTCGGTTTCAACAAATTGAACTTGCTCATGTGTATGAGAAGTTAAATTTTCTTGAATTCCTCCTCACTCGACCTCCAATCCAAGTTTTTGTTCCGGTGGACAAAACTTCGAATGATGCATCGTCGTCTTATTAGAGTCTTTTATTTTTTTTTGCAATCTTGGAAAATTATAACTATTAGACTAGCTTATGCTTAGTGGTTTATTTTCCATATTTCTTGCTTTAGATACTCATATTGTGTGTATGACTATCTACTTTGTTGTGTCTTTTCTTTTATGTAACCTTTGTGTTGTTTATGTGTTATTTCCTTAGTTCTATTTTGAGTTGATCATGGTTAATTTTTACAATTGCTTATGGGTGATTCCATCAATTCTAAACTTTAACCCATTGACAAGCTTATCATCTTCATTGGATTGAAGTTTGATTTTGTCAGTTACCTTTTTGGACAAACTTAGCAAAATACTTGCTTCTAATTTGAGATTTCTTCTCTCTCTCCCTCTCAAGTTACTTAGTAGGTAGTAATCATATATACATTGGTGTTTCTTTCCTTTCTACTAACCTTTGTGTAGCATGTCACCTTAGCTCATATACTTGGTGCCCCAAGCAAGGGGGAGCAACCACCAAGGGGGAGCTACTAGCAAAGTTCGATGTTCTTCAAAGACTTGTGCTAACCTTTTTGCTACGACAAAGGGGGAGAAATGATAGTGATAAACTCGTTAATAATTCGATATTTTGTGTTTCTACGTAAATGAGTTTATCGTTTGTCGTAATCAAAAAGGGGGAGATTGTTAATGCAAGTGATGCCTAAAAACATTATTAGTGTTAACTAATCTTTCTTAGTTTTGATCACAACAAACTATACAACACATTTAATGTAAAACGCAAAACGAATTATTTAACTAACACTATCATCAAGGTAATAATCATATCACTAACCTTTCTTAATCATACTTAATGATCATCAAAATGATTATTCTTAAAACTCACTTTTGTTAATATGACAAAAGAATTTTTAATAAACTTTCTTTTTTAGAAAATGTTTTATTAAAATGGAAAATGAAAATTTGAAAATAGCATATTCCAAATGCTGTTAGAATATCCTTTGAAGGCTTCAAATACCTCAGATATTCCTACCCCACTAAAAGACAAAAAACGGAGCGTACTCTAATGGCGGTACCTTAAGTAGCTACGCGGTTCCTTAGCGATAAGGAACCGCCGGGCTAGATAAGGTACCGCGCCCAGATAGCCGTTATATATCCGTTATACTTTGTCTCCTTTAATTAGTGGGTCAAATCTCATTTTCCAACAAGCCTCTTGGACGTTTTTCTCAGCCCCCTTTCTATTTTCTATAGCATAATCATTAGTAAATGATCACTTAAAGTGTTAAGGATTTTTACATATGATTATCCTCTTGATCCCCTCCTTTACCTTGTCCAATGAGAAGATCACTCACTCACTAGTGTTGTGATAAAGATGAATCTATGAGCTAGTCATATTCATCATGATACCCTTTTTGTTTTAGGTCAATCCATTGTATTTATGAATACTTGGACTAGTTGTGTTCATCCAGGTTATTTGTGGATACTTGGATTTGTTTTGTACATCCATTTCATATGTGTTTGCTTGGATTTCTATTGTGTAAATCCAAGCTACATGTGTGTACTTGGATAAGTCTAGCTGAGTTGTAATAGATTTGATTAGTAGTTCTCACTAAACTATAAAGTGATGTGGTTGTGTCTTGTGAGTTCTCACTAAACTTGAAAGTGATTAGTAGTTGTATTGTGTGAAGTTCTCACTTAGCTTCAAAGTGAAGAGTCGTGAAGATTGGTTCTAGCTTTGGATTATAACTCGACATCTAGCCTTGTGTCGTTAAATGGTGAAGTAGGCAACGTCGTGAAGATTGGTTCTACCTTAAGATTAGAACTCGACATCTAGCCTTGTGTCGTTAAATTGTGAAGTAGGCAACGTTGTGTAGATTGGTCCTAGCTAAATATTAGGTCTCGACATTTAGCTTAGTGTCGGAAAATAATGTAAGCAACGATGTAAGGTTTTCTCCGCCGAGAAGGGAGCTTGTGGATATAGTGGAAATATCGAGTAGGTGTACTCGAGGAGTGGAGTAGAAACGAGGATAGAGCCTCGTTGTCGAACCACTATAAATCTTGGTGTCTTCCCACTAGGTTGTCTCATTCCTTACTCTTTACTTATTTCATTATCATTACACTTACCTATTATCTTTGCTAGTACATTTGAATTGAACCTAATCATTATGCAACTTAGCTTCAAACAAAAGATAGTTTTGATACAAACCAAATTGAAAGTAATTTTAATTTGGTCACCAATCGAAGAGAAACTATTCAATCCCCCCCCCCCCCACTTCTAGTTTCTACATTTGTCATTTATGCTTAAACCATTGTAAAAAGTATTAATTTCATGTACTTTTATGAAACCATGTTGTGGACACTTTCTTAAAAGTTCCTTAAAACGGTCCCAAGATTCACTAAATGTCTCACCGTACTTTTGTTCAAAGTTAATGATTTCATTCCGCAAAGTGTTAGTACGTGAGGGTGGGAAAAAGAATTGATGAATTTGTTCTCTAAATCCGACCACGTATGAATACTTTGTGGCGGTTCCTTATCAAGCCAATGGCGGGCTTGTCCCTCTAAGGATAAAGGAAAAAGTTGCAAGCAAATCACCTCTTGTGAAACCCCATTATACTTAACCGTATTAGTGAGTTGAAGAAACCTTTTTATATGTTCATGAGGATCATCAAGTGTACGCTCCAAGAATGGTTGAGCAGAGACCATTTTAATGAAGCCGGATTTGAGCTCAAAGTTGTTGGCTCCAATCTCGGGTTTGACAATAGCATCAGTGTTGCCCTCTACATGATTGCAAAAGCTCGATCATTGGTCGATTGTCCATGGTGACAATAGGTGGAGTTTCGACTTCGGCTTGAATTTCTTTCTTCTTACGAGCACGGGTACGCATACACACCTACAAAAAGAAAATAAAGATAGACAAGAAATATTTTTGGATTTTTAATTTTTTTCTATTTTTTTTTGAATTTTTTTGAAAGTTTTTAATTTTTATGGATCTTTAAAAATTTAAGCAAGAAAAATAACGTTCAAAAGTGAACGGATCCCAAGATCCAACGCGTCTCTTACTAAAAACTGTTAATCTTAATGAAAAGAGCCGGCAGCGGCGCCATTTAATACAAGGGATTCCTCGTATGAAAAAGATTCGTTTATCCAGTCTTTTCGAATTGATTACAAGTTGAAAGTGCGACTCAGTCGTTCTTGGTGGAAAATAAAAAGGTTGTCGTTTTCTATAACTAATTAAAAAGTAAATGCGAAATGTAATTAAAATAGGCTAAAAGCAAATCTAGAAAAACTGTCACTTTTTCTCTCTAAAATTAGAATAACACTTGGTAAAAACAGAGATTTCGGGAAGCGTGCAATTTTTGGAAATTAAAACGTAATGAATTTAAAACTTAAAACTCTGTAAAACTAAATACTTAACCCATCGGAATGTTACTGTCTGAATGTATCAAAACTGAATCCATCGGAATATGTGAAAGTAAATTCTATCGGAATAATCTTGATCGGAATCCAAAAGTATCGGAATAATTCTATCTGAATGTCAAGTATCGGAATAATTAAGATTGCAGCTATCAGAATATAGGAAATCAACTCTGTCGGAATGTAACTTCTATCGGAATATGGCTAACAAAAATTGGGCAGCGCTTCGTCTTAATATAGCCTTAAGACCCGTCGCAATATACGATCGCAATGAGTAAACCCTAAGCTATTACGATGAAGCACCAAGCAATCCGAAAAGGTGAGATAAGCTAAAACCTCAATAAGCACTTCCAAACAAGAACACTTAACCGAAATTTAACCAACTCAATAAGCATAAATTTGACAACTTTTGAAATACTAAATACGCAAACTTGTTAAGATGAACTTTTAAAAGACTAAACTTTTCAAGACACTTAATAGACAATAAGCTAGATACTAAATAAGCCAAAAAGCATAACAAGCTTTAAGCTTAATCGTATAAAGACTTATATAGGATTAAAAAGATAAACTTTTTAATCACATAAACATCAATATTAAACAAAATCAAAGATAATTTTCGGATCAAATAAGTAAAAATCAAGAAAGGTAGAAAGAGATTGAATATGAAAAACTTAACTTGAACTTGTAGATAAATGATTCCAAAATACAAGATTGAATTAAAACTTAAACATGAAAGAAAGATAAAAGATGAAGTTTTAGTGAGAGAAAGTTAAACACTTTCTCTCTCTAAAATGAACTAAAGAAAGAAAAATTAACTAGCTAAATTAACTAACACTCTCCTAATGACACATTAGGAGGGTATATATAGGAGGTGGGGAGTGCATGTGTTGCTTCCTTCTTTCTTTTCGTCTCGACTCGATTTAAATTCTTTGTCTTTCTTGACGTCGTCTCGGGATTTGTCGATATAAATTGAACTTGTCTTATAATTTTCTTCTACTATTAGACTTGAGTTCTTCGACTTCATTAAACTTCCGTCTTTAGACTTTTTCTTCGATAAATCTTCAGAATAGGCCTTGGACTTCCGTTCTTTTCACACTCTTGATCTTTTGACTTCGTCTTTTCCCGTTTTCTTCGATAAAAGCCCATTATAGCCCGTGTCTTCTCCCTTTTTCATATTTTTATCCTGAAACACAATAAAAACACAAACAACGCATAATTCCGACTTTTACGACATAAAATACACGTTTTGATCTTGTTATTATTGGAAATAAGTGGTAAAAGGATAAGTGTTTTCACACTTATTCGTAAGTCTTTCATTTCTTTACTTATTTTGTACATATTTCTATCTTTTTAGTTTCCTTAAAGTTTACTATTTAATAAAGGCCATGGTGGGTTATTTATGATGAGAAATGTAAACTGTGCTTTGAAATTAATGCATTGCATGAGGGCATTGCAATGGTCAAGTGTAGGGGATTTAATAAGTGTGAAAACACTTATCCCTTTACCACTTATTTCCAATAATAACAAGACCAAAACGTGTATTTTATGTCGTAAAAGTCGGAATTATGCGTGGTTTGTGTTTTTATTGTGTTTCAGGATAAAAATATGAAAAAGGAAGAAAAAACGGGCTATCACGGGCTGTTATCGAAGAAATCGAGAAAAGACGAAGTCAAAAGATCAAGAGTGCAAAAAGAACGGAAGTCCAAGGCCTATTCTGAAGATTTATCGAAGAAAAAGTCTAAAGACGGAAGTTTAATGAAGTCGAAGAACCAAGTCTAGTTATAGAAGAAAATTATAAGACAAGTTCAATTAATATCGACAAATCCCTAGACGACGTCGAGAAAGACAAATAATTTAAATCGGGTCGAGACGAGAAGAAAGAAAAATGAAGCAACACATGCACCTCCCCACCTCCTATATATACCCTCCTAATGACACATTAGGAGGGTGTTAGCTAGTTCATTTTTTTTGTAGTTTTAATTTTTAGAGAGAGAAAGTGTTTAACTTTCTCTCACTAGAATTTCATCTTTTCTTTTCTTTCATGTTTAAGCTTTAATTTAATATTGTATTTTGGAATCATTAATCTACAAGTTCAAGTTTAAGCTTTTCATCATTTAATCTCTTTCTACCTTTCTTAATTTTGTTTATCTTTGATCCGAAATTTTAAAGCATCTTGTTTAATCTTGATGTTTGATTGATTAAAAAGTTTATCTTTTTGGTCATATCTAAGTTTTTGTACAAATTGAGCTTTGAGCTTATTATTCTTATTGGCTTATTTTGCACTTGGCTTATTTGCTTTAAAGATTTCTTAAAGGTTTCATCTTTTTAAGATTGTTTTAAAAGGTTTGTGTAGAAACTAGAAGGGGGGTCGAATAGTTTCTTATAATTACTTGTTAAAATATGGTTTCTAAAAATCCTTTTTCAAAAAACTTAGGCTTGAGGAAATATGTGAAATCTTCTTATGCACAATATGAACAATGATAGTGTAGCTAAACTAATACTAACAAAAATATATCCACAAAGAATAAAGAATGATAGTGTAGCTAATCTAATATTAACACATGTATATGCAAAAGGAATAAAGAATATAAAGAGTTAAGGGTAAAGAAAGACCAAACCGAACACCAAGGATTTATAGTGGTTCGGCAACGAAGTTCACTCCTCATTCCTACTCCACTCCTCGAGTACTCCTTACTCGAGAGTTCACTACACAACAAGATCCTTATGGTGGAGAAAACCGTACACGTCGCTTAACCAATATCCGACTCTAAGCTAAAAGTCGAGCCCTAATCGTAGCTAGGACCAATCTACACAACTATACTTAGTACATACACAACTTCCAAATAGACACAACTACTTGGATCTTCACAACTATGACACAACTACAAGTATATAAAAATTTATCTTCAATGGATCTTTGGTGGTGGACTCAACACTTCACTAGGATAGTGTTCTTCTCTTTGCACTTGGAGAGGAAGGGATGGAAGAACAAGATTCACTTCTGAAACAAGTAATAATCAAACAAATGATCAAAGATTTGAGTGATTAAAGAAGGGGTTTGAATCTGGAAATGAATGTGCAAAAGAGGTGAGGTGAAAAGATGAGAATGGTCCACTATTTAAAGGATAAAGGAGCCAACGACTATATCTGCCCACGGTACCTTATCACAGCCCGCGGTACCTTATCGATAAGGTACCGCCTAGGCGCTAAGGTACCACCGGACTAGACTCCGCTCCTTTTTGTCCTTTAGTGGTGGAGGTCTTATCTGGGTATAAAAAAATATCCTTAAAGGATATTCTTAACAGAATAAGAATATGCCATTTTCAAATTTCAAATAATTAATTTAATAAAACATTTTCTTAAAAATAAAGTTTAATAAAAACTTGTCACATTTAATAAAAAGTGAGTTTTAAGAAAAGATTAAATCACTTGATCACTTGATTAAGGTTAGTACTTGTTTATCCATACCTTAAGTGAAAATGGGTAAAATGAAAAATACTTGAACTCAAGAATTCGTTTTTCGTTGTTTTCGTAAATGCTTGTTTTTACATATTGTCGTAATCAAAACTAAGCGAGACCGAAAAATGCAAGTAACGTTTTTAGTCATTATTGCATTAACAATCTCCCCCTTTTTGATTCCGACAATACATAAACTCAATCACACAAAAACAAGATTTTCGAAGACGAGTTTATTCATTTCTCCCCCTTTGTCGAAGCAAAAAGGTTGCGTAAGCCGGTGTTGAAGAAACGGACTTTGTAAAGACTCCCCCTTGGTGCTTACTCCCCCTAGCTTGGGGCACCGGGGAATCGAGATATAGTGACAAGCTACATAGAAGGGTTAGTTGAACAAAAGAAACAACCAACAATATATAGCAATAGGTCACAAAAAAATTAAAAGAGAAGAAAACACAAAGACAAAGATCCAAGATAGGTTACTAAAGAAACATCATACAAAGAAGTATGGAAAAAGAAACAAGCCAAAAGCATAAATCTAATCCTAGTTATTCTAGAATTCTAAGATTTGCTTGAATTTGGTGTCTTGAGGATAAGCAATCAATGCTTATATGAAAGACAAGGTAATAGCGGAGGGTGGTGGTGGTGGCTTGTTGGAGATCTCATAATCAAAGTGAATAGGAGGCTTGATTAAGAGACTCTTGATGTAGCTCAACTCCTCATAGATGTGTGCCATAGCAAGATGTTGATATTGACAACAATGACAATATGTTCCATTGTGCATGACATTATCATGAGAAGGAGGAAGAACACTAAAGGGTGGTGGTGGAAGAAAGGAAGTTCCACAATCAACATTCTTGGTAGGAGAAATGTGATTAAGAGTGTTCTTGGGTGGGTTTGGATTGAAAGCAATTGGAGAAAATGGAGGAGATTCAAGGCTTTCATTGGGAGAATAAGATATTTTGGATGTGAAGTAATGAAAAATGCTTATGGTTTAAATAGGGAAGGCTTAGGGTATTTTTGGGGTGGTCAAAGGGTTTGAAACAAAGATTCTCAAAAAGGTTGGAGCAAATCTGGAGTTTCAGACAAAAACCCGAAAAGGAAGGCCACTGTAGGCGGTTCCTTATCTATGGTGGCGGTACCTTATCAATAAGGTACCGCGGCTCACTTATGGAACCGCCTGCAGAAGCAGGGTTTGGTGTTTGGAGAAAGATTTTTCAGCAAATCTTACTTTTCTAGTCTAACTTATCATAGGGATGTGCTTAAAAGCAAAGATAGACAAATAAATACATGCAAACTTACCAAATAGAGATTTGACCAAAATACATGGATTAAAAAAATCAACGTAGGAGGTGTGTAAGACAAGACCTTAAGTCATGACACAATGATCCTCCATGATTCAATCTTGTTCTTGCTATGTTTGAGAGAATCATACATATGAATTATGTAAGCTCTATATTAATAGCGAGAATCTATGAAAAATCGTTTTTAGATTGAATTAACAATGTCAAACGAATTTCTCAACCATTTTTGAAAGAGACTTTGAGAGTTTTGAAAAGGATATGAGAAGATTTTTCAAAAGAATTTTAAAAGACTCAAGGACTCAAAGTGGTAATAGAAAACACACAATAAGAGAAGAATTTAAGGAAGATGTTTCATTAATCCTAGACCTAGACGCAAGTAATTAAAAGGTTCCCTCTTAAGTGGCTTAGTGAAGATATCGGCTAAGTTGTCCTCGGAGGGCACCTTTTCAATAGTAATGTTCCCCTTTTGAACATTATCCCTAAGGACATGGTATCTAATTTCTATGTGTTTGGTTCGCGAATGTTGCACGGGATTCTTGCTTAGGTCTATAGCACCTTTATTATTGCACATGATGGGAACATCATCAAGAGAAATCCCGTAATCAACAAGCGCTTGCTTCATCCATAGAGCTTGTTGGCATGCTTTACCGGCACTCACATACTCGGCTTCCGTGGTGGATATCGCAAGAGCGGTTTGTTTCTTGGAGAACCAAGAAGTTAAACAACAACCCATGAAGGTACAAACTCCACTAGTGCTTTTCCGGTCCACATAGTCTCCCGCATGATCCGAGTCCGCATAGACAATAGTTTCTACGCCGGTCCCTTTAGGATACCATAATCCTAAATGTATAGTGCCTTTAATGTATCGGAAGATACGCTTAACCGCTTCAAGGTGAGAGGTTTTGGGAGCCTCTTGGAAGCGAGCACAAAGGCAAACACTAAACATGATATCCGGTCGACTTGCCGTTAGGTACAACAAACTACCAATCATACCTCCATATTTGGTGTTGTCTACCGACTCACAATCATCATCTACGGTGAGTTTAGTATCCGAGGCCATAGGGGTCTTCATTGGTCTAGATTCTTCTAATCCAAATTTCTTTAGCATTTCTTTAGCGTACTTAGATTGACTAAAGAAAATACCATCGTCCATTTGTTTAATTTGGAGTCCTAAAAAGAAGTTAAGTTCTCCCATCATACTCATTTCAAACTCATCATGCATGATTTTGGCGAAGTCATCACACAATTCTTGACAAGTTGAGCCAAATATAATGTCATCAACATATATTTGTACGATTATGAGGTGAGGACCTTTCTTCTTTGTAAAGAGTGTATTATCTACCATACCCATGGTATACTCATGTTTAACAAGAAACGTTTTAAGTCTATCATACCAAGCTTTGGTGCTTGTTTGAGTCCATAAAGTGCTTTCTTAAGCTTGTAAACATGGTCCGGTTTCTCAAAATCAATGAAGCCGGGAGGTTGAGCCACATATACCTCCTCATTGATCAAACCGTTAAGAAATGCACTCTTTACATCCATTTGTTGAAGCTTAAAGGCACAAGTGTAGGCTAAAAGGATTCTAATTGATTCTAATCTAGCTACCAGTGCATATGTCTCGTCATAATCAATCCCTTCTTGTTGATTATAGCCTTGAGCTACAAGTCTAGCCTTGTTACGAGACACAACACCATTCTCATCTTGCTTATTCCTAAATACCCATTTGGTTCCTATAATGCTAGAACTTCTAGGTGGAGGAACAAGTTCCCAAACATCATTGGCAACGAATTGATTCAATTCTTCTTGCATCGCAATGACCCAACTCTCATCCGTCAAAGCTTCTTTAACATTCTTTGGTTCAATTAAGGAGACAAAACAAAAGAAGTTGCTTTGGTTTTGGACTTGAGATCTTAGGGTCCTTTGATTTAAGTCACCAATGACATTATTGAGAGTATGATCCCTAGACTCCTTAATGTTTACTTCCTTTTCAACACTAAGGTCTTCAACTCCTATTTTTCTAACCTCTTTGGCTTTAACTACTTCTAATTCATCCAAGTCATCATCAACCAATGGTGGTGTCTTGGGTGAAGGAGGGGTTTCATCAAAGGTTACGTTGAGTGATTCTTCAATAACCCCTGAGGTTCTATTTAGGACTATGTAGGCCTTACTAGTTTGGGAATAACCTAAAAGGATACCTTCGTAAGACTTTGGGTCAAACTTGGTGAGGTAGTCTTTGGTGTTGAGGATAAAGCACTTGCTTCCAAACACCCTAAAGTATTCTAATGGGGGTTTCTTACCTTTAAGAATCTCATAGGGGGTCTTTCCTAGGAAAGGTCGAATAAAAATTCGGTTGAGAATATAAGTCGATGTATCCACGGCATTGCACCAAAACTTTTGAGGCAAAGATTGCTCGTTTAACATCGTCCTACTCATCTCTTGGAGAGTCCTATTCTTCCTTTCAACTACCCCATTTGATTGTGGAGTGCGAGGAGCCGAGAAGTTATGGGTAATACCATGAGCTTCACAAAAGGCACCAAATTGCACTTCATTATCAAATTCCCTACCATGATCCGTCCTAATAGAAACAATTGAACATCCTAGTTGATTTTGAATTCTTCGACTAAAGATTTCGAAGTGATCGAAAGCTTCATTCTTAGATGCCAAAAATCTAGTCCAAGTGAATCTAGAATAGTCATCAACTATAACTAGGGTATAAAGGTTACCTCCATAACTCCGTATGGCGGAAGGTCCAAAGAGATCCATATGTAGGAGCTCTAAGCACCGAGAGGTCGAAACCAAATTCTTGGCTTTGTGACTTGAGTGAACTTGCTTTCCAACTTTGCAAGCATCACAAAAGTGACTATCAAACTTAATCTTGGGGAGGTGTCTTACCAACTCCTTAGAGACTAAAGATTGAATTAAACGCATATTAGCGTGACCTAATCTCCTATGCCAAAGAGTAGAACTATCATCTATAGTCGCAAGACATATGTTGTCTTTTGACTTCTTATTTACCTTCATGACATAAAGCCCATGCTTTCTAACACCTTTTCCAATGACTTTTCCATCTTTTACGATTTCACTGTCATGTTCCAAAAAGATGACCTTACACTTATTATCACAAATTTGACCTATACTTAAAAGGTTAAAACCTAAGTTATCTACGTGCTCAACATTTTCAATGGTCATGGAGTCAAGAGAAACTGTACCTTTGCCAATGATATTACCACGTAGACTACTAGCGAATGTGACGTTACCTCCATCATATGCTATGTAATGCGAGAACAAGCTTCGATTACCCGTCATGTGTTTAGAACATCCACTATCCTTAATCCACTCATCGGGCTCCAAATCAATTCCCAAGCATATCTAGGTAACAACACACAAGATCAAACATTTGGTCCCTAATATCTCATGGGTCCAAAATTGTTAGTTCCAAACATCCCTTGCATTTGGTTGGGATGCATGAATGAGGAGGGGATTCCCCATGGAGAACAAAATGGAGGAGGGTAGTAATTCATGTAACCATTTTGTTGTTCATTACTTCTCCTAGGTGTGTTTGATCTAGGTTTAGAGTTATTATTATTCCTTCTAGGTGTTGGAGTTTTACTTCTAGGTCGTGAGTTGTTTTGATTATCTCTTGTAGGCGTTGTCGTTCTACTTCTAGGCTTAGACTCATTCCGTACTCTAGGTGGAGTAGTAGATAGTCTAGATAAACTTCTATTTCCCATGAGAGGTTTACTTAACGGCTTATAGAACTTACCAATAGCATTGTCGTTAAGTATGGGTAATTGAACCTTATTAATAGTAAGATGCTTTGGTTTTTCATTTAACTTAGATTTTTCAGAAAGTTCAGAATTTTCACAAAAATCAACTTCTGGCCGCGGTACCTTATCTATGGCCGCGGTTCCATAGTGAAAAGAAACCGCGCCATACGATGTGGAACCGCGTCCAGAGGGTGTTTTCTGTGAAAACCTGACTTGTTTTGGTTCACTAGTTGAAGCTTCATTTGGGTTAAAACCTAGACCAAGTTTTTCCTTAGAATGAACTTGTTTGTTTAACATATCATCAAGAGCACTAGTACCTTTCATGAACTTTTCCAATTTAATGGAGGTGCTCTTGAGATCATCGTTCTCTAATCTAAGTTTCTCACAACTTAAACAACCTAAATCAACCTCTTTGTTTTTCTCAAGTTTAGCCAATTTCTCCCTAAGTTCATTGATCTCATTTTTAAGCTTAGTTTTGGTTGATTTTAAGGTTTTATTCTTTTCTATGAATTTAAGACTAAGTTTGTGTAAGCTATCATATTTACCTTCAAATTCAATATCATCTAAAGTGGAACTATCATTGCTATAATATTCGTTTCGAAATGTACCTCTTTAGAAGTGTGAGCCATAAGACATTTCTCCTCTTTGGGGTTCTCATCATCATCTTCACCGCTATCGCTCCAAGCACCACTAACGAATGCCGTGTGGTTCTTATCACGAGCGGGCTTTGGACAATCACCAATGAAGTGATTTGGATCACCACATATAAAGCAACTCCTATCACCTTTTTGTTCTTGACAAACCGATTCTTTGACAATGGTTTCTTGTCATAGTTTGGTTGCCTAACGTGTTGACCTCGTCTCTTGAAGAACTTCTTGAAATCTCTCACCGCCAATGCATACTCCTCGTCATCACTTTTCGAGGAACTATCATGGTCACTTTGTGCCTTCTTGGCTTTAAGTGCAAGAGATTTCCTTTCACTCTTGGCTTTTACTAATTCCGAGTCCTTCAAAATTATCATCTCATGAACCTTCAAGTTTCCTATGAGTTCATCGAGTGATAAAGTTGAGAGATCTTTCGACTCTTCAATAGCTGTGACTTTTACTCTCCACTTTGGATGTAAGGCCCTTAGAAACTTCCTAACATTGTTCTTGCTAGAAAAACCTTCATCAAGTGCTTTTAGACTAGTAATAATGGTGTTAAACCTAGCAAATGCACTATCAATAGTTTCATCTTCTAAGATGACAAATTGTTCATATTGTTGGACAAGAAGATCGATTTTACTTTCTTTGACTTGGCTATTACCTTGGTGGGTTACTAAAAGAGTGTTCCAAATATCTTTAGCGGTTTCACACATAAAAATTCTTTCATACTCTTTCTTAGGCAAAAAATTATAAATCACCATTTTAGCCTCATTATTTTTTGAAAGTTTTTTTGTAGTATCATCATTAGCTTTGTCAAAAGTGACTAATTCTTTTGTTTTAGAAACTTCATTAAATTGAAAGGGTAAAAAATCACCATTGGTAATAACATGCCAAAGATCTAAATCTTTTGATTTCACATAAGTTTCAAATCTATTTTTCCAATAAATAAAACTATCGGTTTCAAAAAGTGGTGGTCTTTGCATAGATTGCCCTTCTAGGTACTTGATGGAATCCATAGATCGATTCAAGTTTTAAAATACAATATACTTTAAAAATTCTTGAGCAACCCGCTCTGATACCAATTGTAGAAACTAGAAGGGGGGGTTGAATAGTTTCTTATAATTACTTGTTAAAATATGGTTTCCAAAAATCCTTTTTCAAAAAACTTAGGCTTGAGGAAATATGTGAAATCTTCTTATGCACAATATGAACAATGATAGTGTAGCTAAACTAATACTAACAAAAATATATCCACAAAGAATAAAGAATGATAGTGTAGCTAATCTAATATTAACACATGTATATGCAAAAAGAATAAAGAATGTAAAGAGTTAAGGGTAAAGAAAAATCAAACCGAACACCAAGGATTTATAGTGGTTCGGCAACAAAGTTCACTCCTCGTTCCTACTCCACTCCTCGAGTACTCCTTACTCGAGAGTTCACTACACAACAAGCTCCTTATGGTGGAGAAAACCGTACACGTCGCTTAACCAATTTCCGACTCTAAGCTAAAAGTCAAGCCTTAATCGTAGCTAGGACCAATATACACAACTATACTTAGTACATACACAACTTCCAAATAGACACAACTACTTGGATCTTCACAACTATGACACAACTACATGTATATAAAAATTTATCTTCAATGGATCTTTGGTGGTGGACTCAACACTTCACTAGGATAGTGTTCTTCTCTTTGCACTTGGAGAGGAAGGGATGGAAGAACAAGATTCACTTCTTAAACAAGTAATAATCAAACAAATGATCAAAGATTTGAGTGATTAAAGAAGGGGTTTGAATCTGGAAATGAATGTGCAAAAGAGGTGAGGTGAAAAGCTGAGAATGGTCCACTATTTAAAGGATAAAGGAGCCAACGGCTATATCTGCCCGCGGTACCTTATCACAGCCCGCGGTACCTTATCGATAAGGTGCCGCCTAGGCGCTAAGGTACAGCCGGACTAGACTCCGCTCATTTTTGTCCTTTAGTGGTGGAGGTATTATCTGGGTATAAAAAATATCCTGAAAGGATATTCTTAACAGAATAAGAATATGCCATTTTCAAATTTCAAATAATTAATTTAATAAAACATTTTCTTAAAAATAAAGTTTAATAAAAACTTGTCACATTTAATAAAAAGTGAGTTTTAAGAAAAGATTAAATCACTTGATCACTTGATTAAGGTTAGTACTTGTTTATCCATACCTTAAGTGAAAATGGATAAAATGAAAAATACTTGAACTCAAGAATTCGTTTTTCGTTGTTTTTGTAAATGCTTGTTTTTACATATTGTCGTAATCAAAACTAAGCGAGACCGAAAAATGCAAGTAACGTTTTTAGTCATTATTGCATTAACAGTTTGCTTATTTGGTTCTCTCATTATTGAGTTGGTTAAGTTTCGAGTAGTGCTTATTAAAACATTACTTATTTGGTTTTGCTTATCACGAATTGCAATCCATCGGAAAAGGGTTTCCCTTTCCGACGGTTATTCCGATCACTGCTATCGGATTGGGGTTTTTCGTTCCGACGAGTATTCCGATACTGTGTATCGGAAAAGGGTTTGTGATTCCGATTGTTATTCTGATCTGGATTCCGACGGTAGGTATTATTTGATATTCCGATAGAGGTGAAACCATAGTTATTCCGATAGTTTTATTGGTACTTATTCCGACGGTTTCGTTTTTACTACATTCTGATAGTTCTGTTTATACTTATTCCGATGGTTTCGTTTTTGATACATTCCGACAGTAACATTCCGATGGGATTCCGATCAAGGGCATTCCGACGGGTTTAAGTGTTTATTTTTACAAAGTTTTAAGTTTTAAATTCACCTTTAAGTTTTTAAGTTTTTTTTAATCATTTATTTTTAATTCGTAATTTTAGTTAAATTTTTAAACGCTTTTATTTTACTCAACAACATTTTCATATTTGCTTTTAGTTTAAAATAGATAATCAATCCATTTTACTTTCCACCAAGAACGACTGAGTCGCACTTTTAACTAGTAATCAATTCGAAAAGACTGGTTCAACGAACTTTCATACTTGGTGAAAGCCTTGTATTAGACAAAATCATAAATCTAGCATGACCGAGTCGTGCACGAATAGCAGTCATGGACATGTCCTGCTCTTTCCCTCGTCACTGTTGGAAGCATGATCATGAGTTCGATCTTGGAAAAGTGATTAACACCATAAAGTCGATTGGACATGTTGTCAATACGTGGAGGAGAATAACGGTTGTGGATGGTGATTTGTTTTTAACTCGACGGTAGTCGACACATAATCTCATGTTACCGTCCTTCTCCTTTAAGGTTCTTCTGGAATGTATGGGAAGATTTAGGAATAATCCGCTGGTTATGCGTACAAGGCTTAAGTGATCGTATCTTAACTGACAGCTAGAAAATTTTAGCAGTCATGGCTAACAAAGCGCGTGCTTGGAATACATAGAAAATTTGTACATATTTTCTTGATGGAATACCATGCTGAATGTATTCAGGAGCCTGAACATTTCTATACAAAATCATGAATCGTACCAGGGTGTGCTGTTCCTAGTCCATAATTAGGATTAAATTCCACTCGTGTCTGTCCGAGGTAATGCGTTAGCAGCTTGGATCTCATCATTAGGTTGAAGGAAAACGCTCGTATACATGGGGAATACGAATGGCGTCCTTATGGTCATGAACATATGAAATATGGGTGCAAGAAATGAAAGCATCAACGATCAAACGTGACAGATCTCATAGATACGCCAGTGATGGTACTAAAATCCTTGTGGCCTGTTTAATACATAGCACCACAAAATGGATATACCCTTTGGAGGGTACCCTGAATTCCTTAGGGATGTTCCAGCATTGGACGTGAAACATGTGTCTTGACTCGTGTCTTGGAAAATATAAGCATGACATGTGTCTTGACTGGTGTCTTGACATGTCTCTAGATGTGAAACGAATGGAGCCACAAATATTAGGTAAATATGCCAGAATTGGCGGATCGGTTAGACTACTGATCCTTTGTCTTTTTGATCACGTCCGTGGCCGGAGTTTCGATTGCGATTGCTAGTATAGTTGTTGTCATAGTAGTGGTTACATTCGTCTTGTTGTCAGTTCCATGACGGTCATTCTCATGACTCTGATTCATGTAATTATTCAGCTGAGTGGCCGGCTGGTACCGGTCTTCACTCATATGACTGAAACGACAATTGAATGACGTGTGACATGTAACTAAGAATTCGGGGCAATGATTGATGGAATTCGTCTGGTGGTGAAGCATCTTCTCGTTCGATCGCTTTGATCTAACGCCTTTTTCTTCGTCTTGTAAGATCTCCAGGTTGTGAACAGCATTAGCATCTCGTAGCGTCTCCAAACATCAGCAGCATCAACCTTAGTAACATCTCCAAGCTATGAGCGGCATCAACAATTTGTAGAGTATCAGCAAGTGGAAATACGCACATGGGATACGGTACATGGAGTACACATGGAATGCACATGAAATGATCAGTATGGGGTCGATCATCTGACATGATTTTAAAGGAAAATAATTGGCTAAACGGTTAGAAAGATTATCATGATAACCTGGCAATGCCAGTATATACTTCATTCTGGTTGCATAAAGAAATGCTAACGTGTGGTTAAACGAATTTCAACGATGATTTTCTTGAAAGCATGATTAATGAAAACCAACCATGACTATCATGAAAGCGGGATTTATATGAATTCCAACAGTGTCTTGCATGAAAGCAAAAACAACAAAAGAGACGTAAGACATAATCACGTGAAGACGAAGTCATCATGAAGAAACATGGAACAACCCAACATGAAGGAGTGTATTATATAATCAGCATGAAACTAAAGTTAACCATGACAGTGTGAAAACATACTTGACATAAAAATATAGTAACTTATGAGGGGACATGAAAAACAATTTATGCCAATAAATCATGAGATAAACTTTATGCATGAAAAATAGTGCATGAATGCATGATGTAGTTTATAAAAACCTTTATATGTGCGAGGGGACTGATACACGGTTTTTGTATGGGTTCTAATTTCTCTCACAGTCCTCTCGAATTGATCTTGGCCTTAAGTGGAATGATTGTTCTTGGTTACTAAATAAAAGGGTTTGGTTTTCTAATCTAATAAAAAGTTTAAATGTACTAAATTGAAAATTTAAATCAAAAACAATTACTTTAATGACAATTAATAAAAACTTGAATTAAAATTAAAATGAAAACTGAAATTAAAGTTAAAATGAGGAAACAGTAATACTAAAGAAACAGTGATAATAAATGATGCTCAAAAATGATTGATTCGGAACTTATTTAACCTTGATTCGGAACTTTGTTCATCCGGATCTTTTTCACTCGGATCACCTTGATTCGGAACTTTAATCGGAAGTTAATTCGGAAGTTTGGTTCATGCGGAACTTTACACTCATTCGGAACTTTTAAGAAATACTCATTCGGAACTTTGACAACAAACACTCATTCGGAACTTTTGACTCATCCGGAACATTGGTTCATTCGGAAGATTAGGTTCATCCGGAACTTTCAGTTCGTTCGGAAGTTTTCAACTGATTCGGAACTTTTAAACCAAAACTCATTCGGAACTTTAGATTGACTCGGAACTTTTGAAAATGAAACTCATTCGGAACTTTTAATATTCATCCGGAACTTTCTTAGTTCATTCGGAAGATGATGCTCATCCGGAACTTTTATGTTCACTCGGAACTTTTGTGTTCATCCGGAAGTTTTGTGTTCATCCGGAAGTCTGGAAACACAGATACAGTAACAATACCCGAAGAACAAGGAAGATCGAATTTAATCCAAAAATCACCAAATTTTTCACCAAATATTAAATAAAACTAAACACAAAGCATCTACTAACCATAAACTACAAATCCCATTAACAAAAACACAAATCCCAACAACTTTTGAAGATCAAACTCAATAAAATAAGAACTTAAGAACTTGAAGATAAAGATGATGATGAACAAGATGAAATGGAAAGATAAAACAAGACTTTGTATTGATGATTGATGTTTTAACAATAACAAAATAAAGATGAAAATTACAAGATTAAAATTAAAAGATCAAGATCACCAAACACCCTAGTGGTGTTGGTGATGGGACGAACTAAAAAGAGAGAAAAGTGGGGGAGAAGAAAACTAAAAAACTGGCTAAAATGTGTGAGGGGTGAGCTTTATATAGGCTTGTCCTTTGGTTGGTGAGTGGGCTTTCTCCCGTTCTTCTTGTCTTTTCGTCTTTTCAGAAAAGTTTTCGTTTTCGATTCTGATTCGGGATTTGTCGTCGATTAAATTTAACTTGTCTTTTAATTTCTTCGTTTAATAGACTTGAGTTTCTTCGACTTGTGTAAATCTTCCATATTTGGTCCTTTTCTTCGATAAATCTTCGAATAGGCCCAGTGACTTCAAATCTTTTGCATCTCTTGGACAATAGACTTTATCTTGAGTCTTTTTCTTCGGTAAAACCCGTGCAATCCCATGTTTTTCTCCAATATTCATCCGGTTGGCTCTGAAAACACAATAAACACAAAAACCACGCATAATTCCAAACAAATGATATTAAATACGTGTTTTGGTCTTGTTTTAGCCAGAATTAAGTGGTAAAAGGATGGGTGTTTACACACCTATCAAATCCCCTACACTTAACCATTGCCATGCCCTCATGCAATGCTTAGTGATAAAGCAATTTTACACTTTTCTCATAATTAATCAACCTTAGCCTTATTTAAATTCTACTAAACAAAAATTAAAGAAATAAAACTTTAAAGGTAACAAAGGGATAGAAAACCATTTTCAC
Organism: Glebionis coronaria; assembly: GCA_025667525.1. NCBI lineage: Eukaryota > Viridiplantae > Streptophyta > Magnoliopsida > Asterales > Asteraceae > Glebionis > Glebionis coronaria. The sequence continues at coordinate 112,283,219 of CM046875.1, forward strand.
TTGAAAATAGCTGCATGGAAATAACTTGCAAAGAAATCGATGACTTACATTAGGGCTTTGGTGCTGCGAAGATTTATCACCCTCAAGTTTCACGTTCCCCAAACTAAGCTTAAAAATGAGATCATTGTTATTATAAGTTAGCAATTCAAACACTTACACACATGGCTTAATTAAATGCTTAAACTCCCTTATTCCTAGGTGTATCTCTTATATTTTATTTTTGTCTTAGAATGATCATGAAGATGCATTTTTTGGACTTATTTCGATAGTTTATTTAGGCTGAAAGCAAAGTAGGACGATTTGATCAATAGTTAGCTAAAGGACAAAATCTTTTAAAACTGCTTCTCGGGATATCAAAAAGTTCATATCTTGGCATAACTTGGTTCACGATTTGAGACCTTTCTCGGGCCGATATTTGGCATGTACTTCATACTTCATATCTTCGAGAGACGTTCTTGAGATAATGGTCTTCTCATCATAATAGAGTTTCTTCACTTGGAGACTTTTGAGGGGTACTCCAACTTTGTGGACCACGACTTCATGATTATTTCTTTAATCTCTAGTTGGGATTTTGAGATACAACGATCCGCCTCCTTTTCGGACTTGGATCTATTTATCCTCATACCTTGTTAGGGTCTTTTTGGATAGACTTCTCCATGATCTTTATGGGAGTTGATTGCTTTTCGTCATGAGTCTTGATCCTTCATATCGATTTTGGGAATAATGCTTTTCACATCACCTTGGATCTTTAGCAATAAAATGGAATCCTCATGCCTTGTTAGGGCCTTTTCGGACTCGCCAATCTTCGCGCCCTGCTTCATAAGTTATGCCTTGGCTATGAACTCTTATCATTACCGAGCAACTTTTAAACGATCTTGGGCTAGAAGCTAAGTAACTTTTCAAATCGTACGACCTTACTTATTGCAGATAAATTATTAGCAAGTGATGGGAGAATAGGCAAATAATTACACCAAGTGAGCTTGTATAAGAATACCGACTTATAATTGACTCTATCATTTCTCGTCCTCCACAATTTAAAATCTCAAGTAATGAGACTCGTGGATACTTAGCCTAATAAACCAATTAAGGTCTACATGGTTAAGGATACTAGCTAGAATAAACTTGGATAAGTCTATTCGGGTTGAGTCAAAATAAACGCAACGGGCCTAATATGTCAAAGACTTCTAAACTGGCTACACCACTTTATTAAAATTTTGACTTTATTGCGGGATATATACATATGAAAGCAACGATAAAAATTTAAAAATTACGACTAAATGGCCAAAGTTAATAAAAAATTTGAAAAATGTTGAAAAATATGATTTTCTGGTTAAATGAAGGCATTTTCATGGAAAAGTCCACTTAAAACTTCGATAGAAGTCCCCCCTACACTTAAGATAAACATTGTCCTCAATGTTTAAGCATGTGGGAAAAGTTTCCCCTACACTTATGACATTGTGCACGTTTGGTTAACTCAAGTTAAGGAAGAGACGACTAAAGTGATCAATTTCAAATGTGAGTATGAAGAAAATTGAATCACGATAGTTGAGAGATAGAACCGGATTTTGGATAACACGGGAGCACGGTTCTTCAAAGATTCCAAGAGTGCACTTATCCCTGTAATCACATCACCACACAAAGACAAAAATGTATAGAAGTCCCCCTACACTTAGGAGGTTAAAACATAAAGGATAGATACTCGGGCTGCCTCCCGAGGAGCGCTTGTTTTTTATAACCGAGTCACGATCCTGACTCGACCCAAAATTAGTTCATGGGGAACGTGGTGAGGGATGGAATCACCTCCTGAGAGGTGTCCTCACCAAAGTACAACTTCACTCGTTGGCCATTCACCTTAAAATTCGGACCATCAGGTTGAGCGAGCTCGAGAGTACCATATGGAAAAATTTGGGCAATGGTGAATGGGCCGGACCAACGAGATTTAAGCTTGCCCGAAAAGATTTTCAACCGAGAGTTAAAAAGTAAGACTTTGTCTCCAACATGGAACTCTCGGTTTTTGATCTTAGAGTCGTGAATGAGCTTAGTTCTTTCCTTATAGATCAAAGAATTTTCATAAGCCTCATTACGGAGTTCATTGAGCTCATTGAGTTGGATCTTGCGTAGGTCACCGACTTTGTTTATATCAAAATTAGCCCACTTCAAGGCCCAATAAGCCTTGTGCTCCAACTCAATGGGGAGGTGGCACGCTTTCCCGTACACAAGACGATAAGGCGTACAGCCGATTGGGGTCTTGTAAGCAGTACGGAAAGCCCACAAAGCATCATCAAGTTTATCAGCCCATGAGGCACGATGCTCTCCCACGGTTCGTTCAAGAATTTGCTTAAGTCCTCGGTTGGATATTTCAGCCTGGCCATTAGTTTGTGGGTGGTAGGCTGTGGAAAGACAATGATTTACACCGTACTTAGCCATGACTCTTGCGAATTGGTCATTGCAGAAATGAGTCCCACGATCACTAATAATGGCACGAGGCACACCGAATCTAGCGAAAAGAGCTTTTAAAAAGTTACAAACCACCCTTGCGTCATTGGTAGGTAAAGCTTTGGCTTCAACCCACTTAGAAACGTAGTCAACGGCTACAAGGATGTATTTGTTTCCTTTTGAGGAAGGGAATGGCCCCATAAAGTCGATACCCCAAACATCAAAGATTTCACACTCTTGAATGAAATTCTGAGGCATCTCGTCTTTATGTGTGATTGTGCCTTGTTTCTGGCACACATCACATCTTTTAACCATATCGTGAGCGTCATGATAGATGGAGGGCCAATAAAATCCCGAATCAAACACTTTTTTGGCGGTGTAGTTAGGACCAAAGTGACCACCGGTGGGTCCTTTGTGGAAAGCATCAAGGATTTCTGACGTTGCCGGTCCATCAACACATCGGCGGATAATCAGGTCGGCACATTGTTTGAATAGGTACGGGTCGTCCCAAAAGTAAGTCTTAATGTCAGTGAAGAACTTTTTCTTTTGTTGGGATGTCAACCCTTCCTTGAGAATTCCACCCGCCAAGTAGTTTGCAAAGTCCGCAAACCACGGGGTTTCATTCGACTTCGAGTTTATAGACATTAAGGTCTCCAAGGGAAAAGAATCATTGATTTGTTTGTTCGGATGATCCCCTTGGTAAGGATCCTCAAGTCGGCTAAGATGGTCCGCGGCTAGGTTTTCAGCTCCTTTTTTATCGCGAATTTCGATTTTAAATTCATGGAGCAGCAAAACCCAGCGAAGAAGTCGTGGTTTGGAATTTTGCTTTGTCAACAAGTACTTCAGCGCGGAGTGATCGGTATACACAATTGTTGTAGAAAGGACAAGATAGGGGCGGAATTTTTCAAAAGCATAGACAACAGCTAAAAGCTCTTTTTCGGTTGTCGTATAATGCAATTGTGCCCCCGTCATTGTCTTGCTAGCGTAATGGATTGGTTGGAAGTGTTTGTTCACTCTTTGTCCCAGAACCGCTCCAATAGCAAAATCACTAGCATCGCACATCAACTCAAAGGGAAGCTCCCAATTATGGGTAACCAAGACGGGTGCCTTAGTTAGCTTATCCTTAAGCGAGTTGAAGGCTTCAAGACACTCTTTGGAAAAGAGAAAAGGAGTATCTTTTTCCAAGAGGTGGGTCATCGGGCGAGCGATTTGAGAAAAATCTTTGATGAATCGACGGTAGAAGCCCGCATGACCCAGAAAACTTCTCACACCCTTCACGGTTGAAGGTGGAGGCAACTTTGCGATAACATCGACTTTAGCACGGTCTACTTCAAGACCGGCTTTCGAGATCTTATGTCCAAGCACGATGCCTTCTTTTACCATAAAATGGCATTTTTCCCAATTCAGAACAAGGCGAGTGTCTTCGCACCGCTTAAGCATACGTTCCAAATTGGCAAGGCAAGAAGAGAAGGAATCCCCGAAGACCGAGAAATCATCCATGAAGACTTCCATGGTTTGTTCAACCATGTCATGGAAGATAGCTAACATGCACCTTTGAAAAGTCTCGGGCGCATTACATAGGCCAAAAGGCATTCTTTTGTAAGCAAATGTGCCATAGGGACAAGTGAATGTTGTCTTCTCTTGATCTTGGGGATCGATGGGTATTTGAAAATACCTCGAGAAACCATCGAGAAAGCAGTAATATTCATTACCCGCTAAACGTTCAAGCATTTGGTCCATAAAAGGTAGAGGGAAATGATCCTTTCTCGTGGCATCATTGAGTTTGCGGTAGTCTATACAAACTCTCCACCCAGTAACGAGACAAGTGGAAATCAACTCGTTGTGTTCATTGGGAACAACGGTTATTCCGCCCTTCTTGGGCACACAATGGATTGGACTAACCCATGGTGAATCCGAAATAGGGTAAATCATACCCGCATCAAGAAGTTTGATAACCTCTGTTTTGATGACTTCATGGATTTTTGGATTCACCCTTCGTTGGCTTTGAATTGTGGGTTTAAAGTCGTCCTCCATGAGAATTTTGTGTGTGCAGAAGTGAGGATCAATTCCACGAATATCCGAAATCTTCCAAGCAATAGCCTTCTTATGATCTTTCAACACGGCGACAAGTCGGGCTTTCTCTTCATCCTTCAAATCCTTTGCGATGATGACGGGCGACTTCTTCTCTTCTTCAAGGAATACATACTCGAGATGGGGCGGCAACTCCTTAAGTTCCAAATCCGGAGGATTTTTGACGGGAGGCGTATTCGAAGTCGGAGTATCGATAGCAATGACAGTGGGAGATGGAGGGGAAGGATTGTCTTCTTTGAGGAGGTTTGCAATGAAACTGAGATCTTCATCCCAATTGGTAGTAGAATCGTCATTTTCTAAATTCACATCTCCCATGGTGGCTTCCAAATCTTTCCAAAGGAAATCACTTTCTCCAAATAGAGATAGTGATGAGTCGATAGAGGAAACGGTCTCAACATTGGGAAGAGAGGTAGGAATATTTTTACAAGCATCTTTGAAATGTTCTTCACAAGCCTCATCAAGAACGTCAATACAATTAACAGTCTCGTAAGAATAAGGCTGTTTAGAAAGCTTTCCCATGTTGAAGACTACTTTATCGTCACCCACTCTCATGATAAGCTCACCGGCTTCAACATCGATGAGAGTGCGACCGGTCCTCAAGAATGGACGACCAACAATGAGTGGCACACGGGGGTCCATCTCGTAGTCGACGACAACGAAATCAGCAGGGAAGGTGAATTTGTCGACTCCTATAATGACGTCTTCGGCTATCCCCACTGGATAAGCAACCGTATGGTTAGCTAATTCCAAAGTCATTTTGGTGGGGACTAGCTCTGGGAGAGATAATTGCTTCCAAACGCTGAAAGGCATAAGATTAATACTGGCACCTAGATCGGCTAGGGCCATGCAATTCTCTACTCCCGGGAAATTGCAAGGGATAAGAAAACGACCCGGATCACCAAGCTTGGTTGGCAATTTTCTTTAAGAGCACTGCAGAGCAATTCTCATTAAGTTGGGTGTTGGCAATATCGAGGAGCTTTTCCTTGTCGCTCAGAAGATCTTTAAACATTTTTGCATACTTGGGCATGTGAGCGAGAGCCTCAGCGAAGGAGATATTGAAATTCAGTTGTTTGAACATTTTAAGGAAATTCGAAACCTGAATATCGTCCTTGCTTTTGAGCTTCTCTTTCCTCAACCTAGATGGATAAGGTATATTGGATGAAGAAGAAGGCTTTAGGGGAATAGGATCACTCACAACCACGGGTGGAGGAGGGGTAGAAGGAAGAGGTGGAGAAATTGGGGACGGAGAAGGATGAGGAATAGGAGCAGGTGACTCGTTCTCCTTAGTCACAACCACCGGTGGAGGTATAGGAAGCTCGGGTTCCTTGGTACCTTTGCCACTTCGAGTGGTGATTTCTTTCATCTCCCCTCTTGGATTCGCAACGGTGTTACTCGGAAGAGTACCCGAAGAAGAGGGTTGATTACCTTGGAAGAAACCAGCCATCATGTTTCTCAAGTCATTGGTTTGGCTATCCAACGTGTTTCTCATGTCGGCTCTCAAATCATTTCCTTGCTTTACCAAGTCTGCCTTCAAGTTTCGCACTTCCTGTTGAAGATTTTCCACAATCACATCATTGGTCCTCATGTAGGTTGCAACTTCTTGGTGTAATGCAGTGGTGGTTTGGTTGGGAGGAGCATTGTATGCAGGTGGTTGGTAAGCAGGTTGTTGGTAGACTTGATTGTTACGTTGAGGCGGTTGTTGCTGCTTGTGAGGAGGGATGTATGGTTGTCGAGGTTGTTGTTGTTGTTGAGGAGGGCGATTAAGGTTTTGTTGTTGGTTTGGGTTGGTAGGAGGAAAACCAGGTGGTGAAAGATAGTTGTTGGAGCAGTAGCTAAGCAAATTACTGTCACCTTGAGGTCTAGCTTGATAAGCAGGTTGAGGATAGGTGCCATATGCCGCATTCACATTCTCAGCAGGGTAGTCTTGGGTGGCGGTACAAGTGGTGTAAGAATGAGGACCACCGTATATCTCACAAGGTTGGCTGACAGCGTTAACTTGAGCGTTTTTAGCGTTGTTGCTGTTGTTGTTGCTGACGGTGTGGGTGACAAGCGATTCAAGAAGCGTGTTGATTTTGTCAAGTCGCTTGTCGCTGTCACTAGTGCTAGCACTAGCGACATTGGTCCTAACACTCTTGGTTTGCACACGAGATTTATTCTCAATGATGTCCCAAGCAGCATTGGAAGTCTTAGCCAATAAATTACCCCCCGAGGCACTGTTTAGTGAATCTTGGTCACTCATGCTTAAACCATTGTAAAAAGTATTAATTTGATGTACTTTGGTAAAACCATGTTGTGGGCATTTTCTTAAAATATCTTTAAAGCGATCCCAAGATTCACTGAACGACTCATCGTACTTTTGTTCAAAATTTATGATCTCATTCCGCAAAGCGGTAGTACGAGAGGGTGGGAAAAAGTAATTGATAAACTTTGTTTCCAAATCCGTCCACGAGAGAATACTCTGTGGCGGTTCCTTAGCAAGCCAATGTCGGGCTTGTCCCTCTAAAGAAAAGGGAAAAAGTTGTAACCTTATAACCTCTTGTGGAACGTCATTGAACTTGACCGTGTTAGTAAGTTGCAAGAATCTCTTGATATGGTCGTGTGGATCATCAATGGTACGTCCCAAGAATGGTTGAGCGGAGACCATCTGGATAAAACCTGATTTTAGCTCAAAGTTGTTGGCGGCAATTGGAGGTATGACAATTGGATCCGTGTTGCCATCTACATGAGCTTGCAGCAATTCAATCATCGGGCGATTATCCGGAAGGGCTCATTATTGTTGTTATTGTTCATGTTGTTAAAAGGCGGGTTGTTGTTGTTATTATTGTTGTTTGGAGGTGGTATGTTATTGTTGTTTTGTACACCAGCCATGTCTAAGTTATCGAGAGGCTCGGGCTCTTGGTAAGACGTGGATCGAGTGCGCATACACCTGCAAAAGAACGAACAAAGAAAAACAAAGCAAAAATATTTTTGGTTTTTATGTTTTTTAATTTTTTTGTATTTTTGAAAATTTTATATTTTTTAGGATTTTTTTAAAATTTTAGATGAAAAAGTAACGTTCACGGGGAACGGATCCCAAAATCCAAGTTCTCACAAAAAACTTTTGATCTTAACAAGAAGAGCCGGCAGCGGCGCCATTTGATACACGGTTTTTGTATGGGTTCTAATTTCTCTCACAATCCTCTCGAATTGATCTTGGCCTTAAGTGGAATGATTGTTCTTGGTTACTAAATAAAAGGGTTTGGTTTTCTAATCTAATAAAAAGTTTAAATGTACTAAATTGAAAATTTAAATCAAAAACAATTACTTTAATGACAATTAATAAAAACTTGAATTAAAATTAAAATGAAAACTGAAATTAAAGTTAAAATGAGGAAACAGTAATACTAAAGAAACAGTGATAATAAATGATGCTCAAAAATGATTGATTCGGAACTTATTTAACCTTGATTCGGAACTTTGTTCATCCGGATCTTTTTCACTCGGATCACCTTGATTCGGAACTTTAATAGGAAGTTAATTCGGAAGTTTGGTTCATGCGGAACTTTACACTCATTCGGAACTTTTAAGAAATACTCATTCGGAACTTTGACAACAAACACTCATTCGGAACTTTTGACTCATCTGGAACATTGGTTCATTCGGAAGATTAGGTTCATCCGGAACTTTCAGTTCGTTCGGAAGTTTTCAACTGATTCGGAACTTTTAAACCAAAACTCATTCGGAACTTTAGATTGACTCGGAACTTTTGAAAATGAAACTCATTCGGAACTTTTAATATTCATCCGGAACTTTCTTAGTTCATTCGGAAGATGATGCTCATCCGGAACTTTTATGTTCACTCGGAACTTTTGTGTTCATCCAGAAGTTTTGTGTTCATCCGGAAGTCTGGAAACACAGATACAGTAACAATACCCGAAGAACTAGGAAGATCGAATTTAATCCAAAAATCACCAAATTTTTCACCAAATCTTAAATAAAACTAAACACAAAGCATCTACTAACCATAAACTACAAATCCCATTAACAAAAACACAAATCCCAACAACTTTTGAAGATCATACTCAATAAAATAAGAACTTAAGAACTTGAAGATAAAGATGATGATGAACAAGATGAAATGGAAAGATAAAACAAGACTTTGTATTGATGATTGATGTTTTAACAATAACAAAATAAAGATGAAAATTACAAGATTAAAATTAAAAGATCAAGATCACCAAACACCCTAGTGGTGTTGGTGATGGGACGAACTAAAAAGAGAGAAAAGTGGGGGAGAAGAAAACTAAAAAACTGGCTAAAATGTGTGAGGGGTGAGCTTTATATAGGCTTGTCCTTTGGTTGGTGAGTGGGCTTTCTCCCGTTCTTCTTGTCTTTTCGTCTTTTCAGAAAAGTTTCCGTTTTCGATTCTGATTCGGGATTTGTCGTCGATTAAATTTAACTTGTCTTTTAATTTCTTCGTTTAATAGACTTGAGTTTCTTCGACTTGTGTAAATCTTCCATCTTTGGTCCTTTTCTTCGATAAATCTTCGAATAGGCCCAGTGACTTCAAATCTTTTGCATCTCTTGGACAATAGACTTTATCTTGAGTCTTTTTCTTCGGTAAAACCCGTGCAATCCCATGTTTTTCTCCAATATTCATCCGGTTGGCTCTGAAAACACAATAAACACAAAAACCACGCATAATTCCAAACAAATGATATTAAATACGTGTTTTGGTCTTGTTTTAGCCAGAATTAAGTGGTAAAAGGATGGGTGTTTACACACCTATCAAATCCCCTACACTTAACCATTGCCATGCCCTCATGCAATGCTTAGTGATAAAGCAATTTTACACTTTTCTCATAATTAATCAACCTTGGCCTTATTTAAATTCTACTAAACAAAAATTAAAGAAATAAAACTTTAAAGGTAACAAAGGGATAGAAAACCATTTTCACTTGAAAATAGCTACATGGAAATAACTTGCAAAGAAATCGATGACTTACATTAGGGCTTTGGTGCTGCGAAGATTTATCACCCTCAAGTTTCACGTTCCCCAAACTAAGCTTAAAAACGAGATCATTGTTATTATAAGTTAGCAATTCAAACACTTACACACATGGCTTAATTAAATGCTTAAACTCCCTTATTCCTAGGTGTATCTCTTATATTTTATTTTTGTCTTAGAATGATCATGAAGATGCATTTTTTGGACTTATTTCGATAGTTTATTTAGGCTGAAAGCAAAGTAGGACGATTTGATCAATAGTTAGCTAAAGGACAAAATCTTTTAAAACTGCTTCTCGGGATATCAAAAAGTTCATATCTTGGCATAACTTGGTTCACGATTTGAGACCTTTCTCGGGCCGATATTTGGCATGTACTTCATACTTCATATCTTCGAGAGACGTTCTTGAGATAATGGTCTTCTCATCATAATAGAGTTTCTTCACTTGGAGACTTTTGAGGGGTACTCCAACTTTGTTGACCACGACTTCATGATTATTTCTTCAATCTCTAGTTGGGATTTTGAGATACAACGATCCGCCTCCTTTTCGGACTTGGATCTATTTATCCTCATACCTTGTTAGGGTCTTTTCGGATAGACTTCTCCATGATCTTTATGGGAGTTGATTGCTTTTCGTCATGAGTCTTGATCCTTCATATGGATTTTGGGAATAATGCTTTTCACATCACCTTGGATCTTTAGCAATAAAATGGAATCCTCATGCCTTGTTAGGGCCTTTTCGGACTCGCCAATCTTCGCGCCCCGCTTCATAAGTTATGCCTTGGCTATGAACTCTTATCATTGCCGAACAACTTTTAAACGATCTTGGGCTAGAAGCTAAGTAACTTTTCAAATCGTACGACCTTACTTATTGCAGATAAATTATTAGCAAGTGATGGGAGAATAGGCAAATAATTACACCAAGTGAGCTTGTATAAGAATACCGAATTATAATTGACTCTATCATTTCTCGTCCTCCACAATTTAAAATCTCAAGTAATGAGACTCGTGGATACTTAGCCTAATAAACCAATTAAGGTCTACATGGTTAAGGATACTAGCTAGAATAAACTTGGATAAGTCTATTCGGGTTGAGTCAAAATAAACGCAACGGGCCTAATATGTCAAAGACTTCTAAACTGGCTACACCACTTTATTAAAATTTTGACTTTATTGCGGGATATATACATATGAAAGCAACGATAAAAATTTAAAAATTACGACTAAATGGCCAAAGTTAATAAAAAATTTGAAAAATGTTGAAAAATATGATTTTCCGGTTAAATGAAGGCATTTTCATGGAAAAGTCCACTTAAAACTTCGATAGAAGTCCCCCCTACACTTAAGATAAACATTGTCCTCAATGTTTAAGCATGTGGGAAAAGTTTCCCCTACACTTATGACATTGTGCACGTTTGGTTAACTCAAGTTAAGGAAGAGACGACTAAAGTGATCAATTTCAAATGTGAGTATGAAGAAAATTGAATCACGATAGTTGAGAGATAGAACCGGATTTTGGATAACACGGGAGCACGGTTCTTCAAAGATTCTAAGAGTGCACTTATCCCTGTAATCACATCACCACACAAAGACAAAAACGTATAGAAGTCCCCCTACACTTAGGAGGTTAAAACATAAAGGATAGATACTCGGGCTGCCTCCCGAGGAGCGCTTGTTTTTTATAACCGAGTCACGAGCCTGACTCGACCCAAAATTAGTTCATGGGGAACGTGGTGAGGGATGGAATCACCTCCTGAGAGGTGTCCTCACCAAAGTACAACTTCACTCGTTGGCCATTCACCTTAAAATTCGGACCATCGGGTTGAGCGAGCTCGATAGTACCATATGGAAAAATTTGGGCAATGGTGAATGGGCCGGACCAACGAGATTTAAGCTTGCCCGAAAAGATTTTCAACCGAGAGTTAAAAAGTAAGACTTTGTCTCCAACATGGAACTCTCGGTTTTTGATCTTGGAGTCGTGAATGAGCTTAGTTCTTTCCTTATAGATCAAAGAATTTTCATAAGCCTCATTACGGAGTTCATTGAGCTCATTGAGTTGGATCTTGCGTAGGTCACCGACTTTGTTTATATCAAAATTAGCCCACTTCAAGGCCCAATAAGCCTTGTGCTCCAACTCAATGGGGAGGTGGCACGCTTTCCCGTACACAAGACGATAAGGCGTACAGCCGATCGGGGTCTTGTAAGCAGTACGGAAAGCCCAGAAAGCATCATCAAGTTTATCAGCCCATGAGGCACGGTGCTCTCCCACGGTTCGTTCAAGAATTCGCTTAAGTCCTCGGTTGGATATTTCAGCCTGGCCATTAGTTTGTGGGTGGTAGGCTGTGGAAAGACGATGATTTACACCGTAATTAGCCATGACTCTTGCGAATTGGTCATTGCAGAAATGAGTCCCACGATCACTAATAATGGTACGAGGCACACCGAATCTAGCGAAAAGAGCTTTTAAAAAGTTACAAACCACCCTTGCGTCATTGGTAGGTAAAGCTTTGGCTTCATCACTTAGAAACGTAGTCAACGGCTACAAGGATGTATTTGTTTCCTTTTGAGGAAGGGAATGGCCCCATAAAGTCGATACCCCAAACATCAAAGATTTCACACTCTTGAATGAAATTATGAGGCATCTCGTCTTTATGTGTGATTGTGCCTTGTTTCTGGCACACATCACATCTTTTAACCATATCGTGAGCGTCACGATAGATGGAGGGCCAATAAAATCCCGAATCAAACACTTTTTTGGCGGTGTAGTTGGGACCAAAGTGACCACCGGTGGGTCCTTTGTGGCAAGCATCAAGGATTTCTGACGTTGCCGGTCCATCAACACATCGGCGGATAATCAGGTCGGCACATTGTTTGAATAGGTAAGGGTCGTCCCAAAAGTAAGTCTTAATGTCAGTGAAGAACTTTTTCTTTTGTTGGGATGTCAACCCTTCCTTGAGAATTCCACCCGCCAAGTAGTTTGCAAAGTGCGCAAACCACGGGGTTTCATTCGACTTCGAGTTTATAGACATTAAGGTCTCCAAGGGAAAAGAATCATTGATTTGTTTGTTCGGATGATCCCCTTGGTAAGGATCCTCAAGTCGGCTAAGATGGTCCGCGGCTAGGTTTTCAGCTCCTTTTTTATCGCGAATTTCGATTTTAAATTCCTGGAGCAGCAAAACCCAGCGAAGAAGTCGTGGTTTGGAATTTTGCTTTGTCAACAAGTACTTCAGCGCGGAGTGATCGGTATACACAATTGTTGTAGAAAGGACAAGATAGGGGCGGAATTTTTCAAAAGCATAGACAACAGCTAAAAGCTCTTTTTCGGTTGTCGTATAATGCAATTGTGCCCCCGTCATTGTCTTGCTAGCGTAATGGATTGGTTGGAAGTGTTTGTTCACTCTTTGTCCCAGAACCGCTCCAATAGCAAAATCACTAGCATCGCACATCAACTCAAAGGGAAGCTCCCAATTAGGGGTAACCAAGACGGGTGCCTTAGTTAGCTTATCCTTAAGCGAGTTGAAGGCTTCAAGACACTCTTTGGAAAAGAGAAACGGAGTATCTTTTTCCAAGAGGTGGGTCATCGGGCGAGCGATTTGAGAAAAATCTTTGATGAATCGACGGTAGAAGCCCGCATGACCCAGAAAACTTCTCACACCCTTCAAGGTTGAAGGTGGAGGCAACTTTGCGATAACATCGACTTTAGCACGGTCTACTTCAAGACCGGCTTTCGAGATCTTATGTCCAAGCACGATGCCTTCTTTTACCATAAAATGGCATTTTTCCCAATTCAGAACAAGGCGAGTGTCTTCGCACCGCTTAAGCATACGTTCCAAATTGGCAAGGCAAGAAGAGAAGGAATCCCCGAAGACCGAGAAATCATCCATGAAGACTTCCATGGTTTGTTCAACCATGTCATGGAAGATAGCTAACATGCACCTTTGAAAAGTCCCGGGCGCATTACATAGGCCAAAAGGCATTCTTTTGTAAGCAAATGTGCCATAGGGACAAGTGAATGTTGTCTTCTCTTGATCTTGGGGATCGATGGGTATTTGAAAATACCTCGAGAAACCATCAAGAAAGCAGTAATATTCATTACCCGCTAAACGTTCAAGCATTTGGTCCATAAAAGGTAGAGGGAAATGATCCTTTCTCGTGGCATCATTGAGTTTGCGGTAGTCTATACAAACTCTCCACCCAGTAACGAGACGAGTGGAAATCAACTCGTTGTGTTCATTGGGAACAACGGTTATTCCGCCCTTCTTGGGCACACAATGGATTGGACTAACCCATGGTGAATCCGAAATAGGGTAAATTATACCCGCATCCGAAATAGGGTAAATCATACATAGCGTAACTTGGAAAGATTAAATCAATATTAATTAGATTAACTAAAATTGATATTGCATGATTAATTTAATACCCTAGTTAAATTAATTAACATAACTTGAAAAATACGCTAAACCAAACATCCCTTTCCAATTCTAAAACTGTATCCAAACGCCCCCTTAAATGTTTTAAACCAAAAACCAAACACCCCCTTCACTGCCAGTTTCCCCTGGCAGTGATGCTACTGCCACCGGCAGTAGCAGGTTTCCCCTGCTCGTCTTAAATTCCCACCGAGAGCAATAAGCTCTCGGTTCCCACTGTCAGAACAAACAACCCCCTTCAGCAGTTGCCACTGCTAGGCCAAAACACACCCCTGTTGGGGTTGTGTTGCCCCCATCAGAACAAACCAAGCCAACACCCTTGTTAGGGTTGCGGCTGGTGGGGTTATTTTACCATCGAGACCATACATGGTCTCGGTTTGTGGTCACATGAACGCAGCAACACCCAAAAACGACACCCCTTTATATTGAACGTATTATTCATATATTTTTAGATCGTATACCTTTGATTCTTGATCATTTAACAAAAGGAAAAGAATAAAACGAGATTAGGGTTCTTACATGCGTTTAAGGTTTAGAAACATAAAGAAGAAAACGAACACCAATCCTGCGTCTTGCTTGAATCTACGTGAGGTTCTTCATCCTGGTGGTTGGATTGATGGCAGAAAAGAGCCACACCAAAAGAAAAGTTGACGGCTATTGTTTTTTAGTTTTAGGGCTTTATGTTTGATTCTTGTGGTGTCCAAAAGTAAATACTCCCCCCGTCTGTTTCTTTTTGTCACACGGTTTGGAGCCCAAGTGGGCCTTGAGCCCACTTCCTTTCTTTTTGGATGTCGGCCCAACACCACACCCCTATTAACCTTTATTGTTATTCCCGCGACATGTTAAATATTTCGTGTATTCGTGGTTTAAGTGTCGTGCATTTTCATAGTTATCCTTATACGTGTTAAACGTAACCATTACGTACGTAATTACTTGTAGTGTTATTTAAATATACGTAATGATAATAATCGTGTTAATTATTTGTGTCTACGTGTTACGTAATTATTAATTATTCATGTTATTATGATTACTTGTACGTAACGACATTCATCGTATTATTAATATACATAAGCACGTAATTATCTGTTCGTGATTTTATGTTCGTGATTATAATTATCATTGATAATAATTATATTGTATTAATACATACTTGATACTTATCGTGTAATAACACGTACGTAATTCTTGTAATTAATATTCGTGACACGTGCTCATGTTATAAAAGGAAAGTTTTTGATGTGATCGTGATAGTATAGTGATAATTAGATACATTATAGGGTAAATTAGTAAATTACCTTTAGGAAAAAGTAATAGACTAATATTACCAAAGACGAATTCAATTAAACACGTGGATGAACCAAGTTCGTTGTACACGAAGATCGAGTGAATTTGAGACGTTTTGCTTTGATTTGGACAATCGATTTGAATTGGTTTTCGGTTTTTAAAACTAAAAATTAAATCTACCAATTTAAAACTATTTAATTTTATCCTAAAGTGCATGAATCGTAAACCCCAAAATTAAATCTAAAGACGAAATTAAAACTATTTTTTTTAAAACTATACTTTTACTATTTATTAAAAAGAACTATTTAAAAAAATCATTTTAACTAGAGTTATTATAAAACAAAATTTATTTAAAACTAATTTAATTATAAACAAATTTTAAAACAACTTAAATTACTAAAAGTAATAAAATATATTTATTTATTTATTTATTTATTTATTTATTTTTTAAAAAAACTAATGAAATTTAACAAAATTAAATAAACTATATTTAAAAGTTATTATACTTTTTATTATTATTAAAACGTTTAAAACTTACAAAGTAAAAAAACACTAGAGATGATAGTTCAAATACGCTTATTAATCACTTAAAGCAATAGTTTACAAGAAAGTGAGCCCAGCTCACTTGGTTGGGTCGTTGGACTTGTGAACATAGGGTCTCGAGTTCGAGACCCATTGGAGACAAATTTATGCTATTTATTTTTTAACTCGAATTTAAACATTAATCAGTAATTTTCAACCAACAGTCAATAAGTAACAATACAGATAAAAAACAATATTAGGTATTGCACTAGCAAACCCAAACAACACAAACCAAAATCACCATCAGTAGATACAATAAATTGATCAGAAATAAGTTTCATCAAATGACTGATAGCACAAGAAATCATACAACTAAAATTAGATAGCAGACTTAACAAACATTCAAACAAAATCAGCAAAATGAGCAACAGTAGAATCTAAAAGATTAGATTACTAAAAGAAATCATTGAGCAAAGCACCCTCATAATCCAAATCGAACAAAAACAAAGTCAGACAAGCTATAAGCCTATAACCAAATCGAGCCTCAAAGTTAACTCAGATTTAATAATGCTGGTAAACATTCAGCAAGTATACGAAATCAAACGTCACAGTGAATAAACCAATGCAAATCAGGTTCAACTTCATACTTCAACAAATCCAAAAGTAAATACAATCAGTTCTAACACTATTGCAGCCCAAAACAATAGTGAAACGATCCTATAAAAACAATCAGTAGAATCATTCAAAAATTCAGCAAAGTAGACCTCATACACATTAGCTTACTCTTAAACAAAAATTATCATATGAAATCTAATCTGATATATCAGATTTTGCAAACAAAAGGAATCAGACAAATCAAGATCCTAAAATTCCAATTTCAGTTTTCATAACGTCACTTAAAAAGTCTAATTCAATAAATATAACCAAACTGATTAAATTAAAGCTGGACATAATAACAGATAAACAGATTTAATAAACAAATGATGAATATCAATTTCCACAGACTAGCATAAACAACGACTAATCAACTTAATAATGACTCAAAAACTTAACATCAAATAGTACAGAACTAACAAAACTAGATCCAAACGAACAATTTAACAAACCTTATAAATCAAGTGACCACAAATTAACAGAATACGACAATCTAAAAACTAATCAATTCATTCAATCAAAAGCTATCTAACGATTAAAAGTAAATGCTAAAAAACTAAATTGTTCTTGACCGTCTATTGAAGATACCATTGATGATGAAGGTTGGGCGCTGAGCCACCTTTAACTAATCGATACCACCATAACGTATCACATACAATAAATTATCAGCTTACTCAAACACGCACCATAACTACCATTTGAAACATGAATGAGGATCGAACCAGAAACCATCTCGATTATCAGCAACTCAATCCTTTTATTTTTTATATATTTTTTTCCCGATTCATCAGTAGGATAAATCGATTCCCAATTTCATTAGCGTGAATCTCAATAAACTATTAAAAAAGCTTATAAGTTCACAACATGTCATAATCAAGAAATCGGTAGAATAGGAACATTGATTTAAATTTATTCAAAAATAAAACGAGACTAGGACAATATCGATTCAAAACTGAAATTAAATTTTATTAATAAAACTGAAATATCACTTCAACTCAATACAATGATTTAAAAAAAATAAAAACAAATCCTAACACTAATTTAACATTATAACATTACTAAAGAAAGGGGATGATTTTAAATGATTGAGGGGAGTGTTTTTATAGGCCAACGAGAGGGGTGTGGGTTGTTGGTGATGGTCGATTCTGAGCCTTCGGATGAGGTATCTCCACTCTCTCTCTTGTCAGTTAATCATCCAAGGGTGGATAATTTCCCTCGTCACACGGATTGCCAGGCTGGCACATCATTGTGCTTTCTCTTTGCTGACTTGGATATTCCTGATTGGAAGAATGATGGGGATGATGTATCAAGACCAATAATAAGCTGCCACGTCTCATTGCTCTTCCACTCCTTCCTTCCGAAATTATGGGGGTTTTATTCACCCTTGTGTGAATCACACGTGTGGTGTAAAAGGCCCAAATTTACTTAATGATTTAATTGATTTAGGGTTTTTGAACAGTAAAAGAAAATGGAGTTACTGGTTTGTTTTTGTGGAAGAAGGAAGATGGGTGATTTCTTTGGATGTATCGAATAAAGTAAGTGGGGATGGGTAAATAAACGTGTATTTATTTAATTTGTGTGGTGAAATGAAAACGTGAATGGGGCTTTGACTTCTCCAAATACTTTCCACTGTCTTAAGATTATTGTAAATGACTTTGGGCTTTAAGCCCAAATTGTTTCCATTCATTTCAATGTTTTTGTGAAATGGCCTTTAAACCATAAAACAAATAAGATGTATCCACAATTGGGCTTTCAGGCCCAATTACCAAATGTGGGTCCCACTTGACCCAAAATCCTTCATTAAGATTAAACCCGCTAAAATCGAACTTGTTTTTGGCTCTCTCGATCTTTTCATCAAACTTGTGTCGGTTTTGCCGGTTTTCGCGATCTTTGGTACCTACACACATGAAACACAAAACAAGCATATACAAGGTATTTTTCATTGATAATATGCATTTATTGTTCGTATTAAGATACAAATGATATGAGTAAAATCACTCATATCAAACTCCCCCTTGCTAAGCAATTGTCGTGTCCTCACGCAATGATAAAATATAACACTAACTACACCTTTATTCAACTTTTGAAACTTTATTTTGCAAAGAAATAATGTATTGCTTTCATTATTTGAAAAATAACTTTTAGGATCATAAAACTCAAATAGATTCATCGTCCCCGACTTTTTACCTTTCCATGCCAAGTGCAAAAACAAGATCATTGTCAATCATAAGCCACAAAATTAAAACAACTCATACAAGTAATTTGTGTTAAACTCAATCTCCTATTATTCCTAATTGTATCTCTAGATTTTATTTGTCATTCACCCAGAGGCTCATTTGACTTTATTTGATATTTATTAGTCCAAAATTGAAGGCAAGAACGGTGTAAACTCAACACTCAAAACCTAACCTCGACTTCAAAAACCGTTGTCACTAAAGAAAGCCCACATCAAGGATAACTTAACACGATTTGAGAGATAAATCCTGGACCCGAAGTTTGGCTAATAGGACTACTTAAAAGCAAAAATAAAACCTCCAAAGTCAATTATGACCTTATTAATGGAGTTAGCAAGAACTACATCATAACACCTTGTGGCTCTTTAAGATGCAATTCTGCTCCTTATTTAAAATCCACACCCTAAAGCTCCTTGGACAAAAATAAGGGAATTGACATCACCATCCCACCCTAAGGCTCATGATGATGAAGCAATTTTTATTCAACACGTCCCCTCGTCATACACCCTAAGGCTCTAATGACAAGGTTAGTGCTACATGACTCCCACCCGAAGGCTCCTAGAGAACATGTTTTTATTTATTCTTCTTTATTAAAATGATATATATAGTAAGCCAAATTTCCGCAATCCCATGATCAAAAGTCCATGACGCTGACACCCCTAATGTGTTCTCACTTTAATTACAAGGGAAGAAAAAGAAGGAGTTACGAGTTAAGATATTAAGCCTAAACCACTAAAAACTTCATTTATTAAGCAATTATTATTCAAGTGTGGAAAGTAAATACGAGGAGATTAAATCAAACACAAAAATACTTGCACAAAGAAGAGTTAATTTTGGAAACTTATGATTGAACTCTATTATCTCTTGTTCTCCATATTGTAAAATTCCAAAAATGTGAAATCAATTGATACTTAGCCTATTAAATCAAAGTTTTGGGTTTTCAAGTCATCTATAGGATCTTGCATCTTCTTATACTTTTTCAAGTTTTAGAATTTGCGTTTTAAAGTTCCCTTGATAAACAACTTTCTAGGATCAATTATAGGAACTTGCGAAAAGTTCTTGTTCGTAACTCGTATGAGTTAAGACTTTCGCGTTTTAAAGCTCCCTATATAAAAGCCTAGCAAAGCTTAATTCAAATACGTTAAGGAAAAGCTAAGGTAAAAACCGAGTCGAGTCAAAAACTATTTTCATTTTCACCAACGGAAAGCCTACATTCGTGTCAAAAGCACTTATTCTCTTTATTAAAATTTAAACACAACACTAAAATTTAAAAATTTTATGAAAAATGAGAAAAACAACGTTTGAACACGACAAAAGCAATAGCAAGCAATTATATCGATTGACTCCCCCATGCTAAAACCAAACATTGTCCTCAATGTTTCTTAGCTCAAGAGTAACACCCCCTTGCTAAAACACGAAGACTCTAATGCAAAATCCTAACATGGAAAGAGCACGCAAATCTATAAGCCGTTTATTAATTATGTCTCAAGATAAAATGTTAGTCGATAAAAATCAAAGTATAAAGAGTGTGCCCCTTTTTGGCAATCAAAGATTGGAAGATCAAGTGGACCGGCAAAAACCGAACACGAGAGTCTTCAATGATTAGGGTCATACTTAAGATTCACAACACAACAAAACACGAGCACGAGCTTGAAAGACCAAGCCTTATTAGTTGTTAGAAAATAGAAAGAAGATATAATGTATGGGACTCCCCCACAAGGCACCTCGTTTTTGTTAACCGAATCATGAGCTCGACTCGATCCCCGCATTCATTGGTCCTTAGGGAAAATGGTGAAAACCGACATATTGAAATAAAATCCAACATGAAGTACGATGCCGGGGTCAAAGATTACATCCTCGTTGTCGGATGACAAACGAAAGGATAAAACTCCAACACAAATCTCTAAAAAGAGATTGTAGTCACAAATCACGAAATGGATATAGCATGCTCCCCGAGATAAACTCGCATCAAGATGATCGAAAAATCTTTCAGTTATTGCATCGGTGAAAGACCGAGATTTCCCTAAATCAACGATTCCGGGGTTGAATACCTCGTCCTCGGGAGAGAAAGGAATGGATAACACGGTGTTGTCCCCCCATGCTAGTCCAAGATCATATAAAGCACATGGTAAAGGTGGGATAAAAGTTTCAACCATAGTGGAATCAACTTTCTTAGCTTTAACGACCATTTCACCCTTAGAAATGTGATCAATTGGGTCATGGTACTCAATATGAGACACATGAAAAACCCGCACATTAAGGTCAAAGTGGGTGGGAGGAGGACTTGGGATGAAATCATCATCAAGTAAATTCTCTAAAAAGAGAGCGTCCCCCTCCGGGTCGATATCATCAACACCCGGTGGTATCGAATCATTAGAAGCAAGAAAAGTGTCAATCTCCTCTATAAGCGGATCACTATCCTCAACGGGAATTGGAGATGGAGAGAAAGACTTGACATTAGGCTTAGAATTCAAGGCCTCGATCTTAGAAATGAGAAGATAGACGTTTGATAATTTCTCACGAAGAATCACGTCTTCCACATCTAAATGAGTAAGTTCATCGGTGAACTTCTCAAAGATCGGAATAGTCAAATCAACCTCATTTCCCGGTGGAAATGGGTCTAAAGGAGCAAGTTCAAAAGTGAACCTCTCAAAAACAAGATCACTATCATCCTCATTTCCCGGTGGAAATGGGTGAAGAAGAGTAGGTTCATCGGTAAACCCCTCAAAATCCGAGTCGTGAATATCATCTTTATAAGAAAGTTCATCGGAGAACTCCTCATTAGAAAATTCACTAGAAGTAGAATCATCCTCAAAATCTTCATTTCCATCACAATTTTCGTCATTAGAATTGGAGAAAATATCAAAGTGAATGGAAGAAGTAGAGTCATCACACTGTGGCAAATCACACATCTCATTGGAAATACCGTCAAACTCTCTTGGGTTTTGGACAAGGATTTCAACACTAGACTTTATTACTTCGTCCGATTCCGTGTCCGGAATAGTGCTAAAATGCTCGTCCCCTTGCTTAGAGAATTTTCGGGTTCCACGGTGGAAGAATCATGAATAGGAGTGATGATGTCATGAGATGGAGTGAGATCAAAGATATCCTCATCATCGTCATCGTCCAAAAGAAGAGAACGCTCGAGTTCACGATTAGCAAGGTATTTTGCTTCCGCTTGAGCTCGTTCTTTCTCTCGAATTTCAATGCTTAAACCATTATAATCTTGCGAAAGTTGTTTAATCTTAAGTTCACAATCTCTTTTAAATCCCTCCTCAATTATTTCTCCATGAAATCGTCGACTTCCCAATTCATTAGTTATATCATTAATCTCTTGATTAATTTGTCTCTTTTCAAGCAACATATCTTCAATGCTCTTTTCAACAATTTCAACATTTCTTTGATTCATTATTTGTTGGAAAATTGTTTCAAGTCGTTCAATGTCGAAAGAATATTGTGGAGATTGGTCAAAACCGGAAGGAATCGAATTATTGCAAGGACTAGGCTCATAAAAATTTTGATCTCTCGGTCGACAACAAAAACTCTCGTGAGGACCTCCACAATACTCACAACAAAGATGTTGTTGTGATAAACTCGGTAAATCTTGTGGATAACAATTATCATTAAAGTTTTAATTGTAGCTCGGTTCTTGCTCGTAATTAAGCGAGAATCGATGCGAACAATCATCACCAAAATGAGAATTGTTTCAACAAAACTCACACGAGGGTGTCTCGTATGTGGGGTGTGGAGGTGGGTAAAAATCGAGAGAATTATTCGAAACATTCGGATTTCCACATGAAGTAATATCATCACAACAAGGACAAAATCCAACTCGTATATCGTGACGTAAGTCATTTCCACAACACTCACACGTGCACCACCGACATGGTGAAAGACCATATAACGGTTCTCCACACCCAACACAATCGACGAAGGAATTCATGGAAGAATTAAAATTTAGAGGGTGAGGAGAAAAGAATTAAACATGATAGAGGATTAAGAAGATTATTTTTGGTATTTTCATAAATCAATCAAAGATTGACAAAAAACGATACATACTATATAATAGAAAATAACAAAACTTTCCGAGGACGGAAAGGGTGTTCAAATCAACGATCAACAAATCTCAACAAAGACGAATCGTACACAAGATCCCCGGCAGCGGCGCCAAAATTTTTTATGTGATCGTGATAGTATAGTGATAATTAGATACGTTATAGGGTAAATTAGTAAATTACCTTTAGGAAAAAGTAATAGACTGATATTACCAAAGACGAATTCAATTAAACACGTGGATGAACCAAGTTCGTTGTACACGAAGATCGAGTGAATTTGAGACGTTTTGCTTTGATTTGGACAATCGATTTGAATTGGTTTTCGATTTTTAAAACTAAAAATTAAATCTACCAATTTAAAACTATTTAATTTTATCCTAAAGTGCATGAATCGTAAACCCCAAAATTAAATCTAAAGACGAAATTAAAACTATTTTTTTTAAAACTATACTTTACTATTTATTAAAAAAACTATTTAAAAAAATCATTTTAACTAAAGTTATTATAAAACAAAATTTATTTAAAACTAATTTAATTAAAAACAAATTTTAAAACAACTTAAATTACTAAAAGTAATAAAATATAATTATTTATTTATTTTTTTTTATTTATTTATTTATTTTAAACTAATGAAATTTAACAAAATTAAATAAACTATATTTAAAAGTTATTATACTTTTTTATTATTATTAAAACGTTTAAAACTTACAAAGTAAAAAAACACTAGAGATGATAGTTCAAATACGCTTATTAATCACTTAAAGCAATAGTTTACAAGAAAGTGAGCCCAGCTCACTTGGTTGGGTCGTTGGACTTGTGAACAGAGGGTCTCGAGTTCGAGACCCATTGGAGACAAATTTATGCTATTTATTTTTTAACTCGAATTTAAACATTAATCAGTAATTTTCAACCAACAGTCAATAAGTAACAATACAGATAAAAAACAATATTAGGTATTGCACTAGCCCAAACAACACAAACCAAAATCACCACCAGTAGATACAATAAATTGATCAGAAATAAGTTTCATCAAATGACTGATAGCACAAGAAATCATACAACTAAAATTAGATAGCAGACTTAACAAACATTCAAACAAAATCAGTAAAATGAGCAACAGTAGAATCTAAAAGATTAGATTACTAAAAGAAATCATTGAGCAAAGCACCCTCATAATCCAAATCGAACAAAAACAAAGTCAGACAAGCTATAAGCCTATAACCAAATCGAGCCTCAAAGTTAACTCAGATTTAATAATGCTGGTAAACATTCAGCAAGTATACGAAATCAAACGTCACAGTGAATAAACCAATGCAAATCAGGTTCAACTTCATACTTCAACAAATCCAAAAGTAAATACAATCAGTTCTAACACTATTGCAGCCCAAAACAATAGTGAAACGATCCTATAAAAACAATCAGTAGAATCATTCAAATATTCAGCAAAGTAGACCTCATACACATTAGCTTACTCTTAAACAAAAATTATCATATGAAATCTAATCTGATATATCAGATTTTGCAAACAAAAGGAATCAGACAAATCAAGATCCTAAAACTCCAATTTCAGTTTTCATAACGTCACTTAAAAAGTCTAATTCAATAAATATAACCAAACTGATTAAATTAAAGCTGAACATAATAACAGATAAACAGATTTAATAAACAAATGATGAATATCAATTTCCACAGACTAGCATAAACAGCGACTAATCAACTTAATAATAACTCAAAAACTTAACATCAAATAGTACAGAACTAACAAAACTAGATCCAAACGAACAATTTAACAAACCTTATAAATCAAGTGACCAAAAATTAACAGAATACGACAATCTAAAAACTAATCAATTCATTCAATCAAAAGCTATCTAACGATTAAAAGTAAATGCTAAAAAACTAAATTGTGCTTGACCGTCTATTGAAGATACCGTTGATGATGAAGGTTGGGCGCTGAGCCACCTTTAACTAATCGATACCACCATAACGTATCATATACAATAAATTATTAGCTTACTCAAACACGCACCATACCCACCATTTGAAACATGAATGAGGATCGAACCAGAAACCATCTCGATTATCAGCAACTCAATCCTTTTATTTTTTATATATTTTTTTCCCGATTCATCAGTAGGATAAATCGATTCCCAATTTCATTAGCGTGAATCTCAATAAACTATTAAAAAAGCTTATAAGTTCACAAAATGTCATAATCAAGAAATCAGTAGAATAGGAACACTGATTTAAATTTATTCAAAAATAAAACGAGACTAGGACAATATCGATTCAAAACTGAAATTAACTTTTATTAATAAAACTGAAATATCACTTCAACTCAATACAATGATTTAAAAAAAATAAAAACAAATCCTAACACTAATTTAACATTATAACATTACTAAAGAAAGGGGATGATTTTAAATGATTGAGGGGAGGGTTTTTATAGGCCAACGAGAGGGGTGTGGGTTGTTGGTGATGGTCGATTCTGAGCCTTCGGATGAGGTATCTCCACTCTCTCTCTTGTCAGTTAATCATCCAAGGGTGGATAATTTCCCTCGTCACACGGATTGCCAGGCTGGCACATCATTGTGCTTTCTCTTTGCTGACTTGGCTATTCATGATTGGAAGAATGATGGGGATGATGTATCTAGACCAATAATAAGCTGCCACGTCTCATTGCTCTTCCACTCCTTCCTTACGAAATTATGGGGGTTTTATTCACCCTTGTGTGAATCACACGTGTGATGTAAAAGGCCCAAATTTACTTAATGATTTAATTGATTTAGGGTTTTTGAACAGTAAAAGAAAATGGAGTTACTGGTTTGTTTTTGTGGAAGAAGGAAGATGGGTGATTTCTTTGGATGTATCGAATAAAGTAAGTGGGGATGGGTAAATAAACGTGTATTTATTTAATGTGTGTGGTGAAATGAGAACGTGAATGGGGCTTTGACTTCTCCAAATACTTTCCACCGTCTTAAGATTATTGTAAATGACTTTGGGCTTTAAGCCCAAATTGTTTCCATTCATTTCAATGTTTTTGTGAAATGGCCTTTAAACCATAAAACAAATAAGATGTATCCACAATTGGGCTTTCAGGCCCAATTACCAAATGTGGGTCCCACTTGACCCAAAATCCTTCATTAAGATTAAACCCGTTAAAATCGAACTTGTTTTTGGCTCTCTCGATCTTTTCATCAAACTTGTGTCGGTTTTTCCAGTTTTCGCGATCTTTGGTACCTACACACATGAAACACAAAACAAGCATATACAAGGTATTTTTCATTGATAATATGCATTTATTGTTCGTATTAAGATACAAATGATATGAGTAAAATCACTCATATCAGTTTTAATCTTGTACGTACGATTATTAGTGTACTGTTCATGGTAAAAGCATGCGGGTTTTACAGAATATGTAGGACAATTTACGTTAATCCGTAAAGGACATACCAAGATGGCGTATACCGGTAACGGGCCATGTTTATAAAGTGTGATAGTCAACAGAATTTGACAGAGCTCATATCACAAATGTAAAACGGTAAGTCGAGACATATCCATCATAGATTGTGATTTTTGCGACAACTACTCTCAACTAGAGTTATCACGATTGACTACGTAACGTCAAAGGATAACATCGCGGATCCGCTTACGAAAGGCTTAAGCAGAGAGTTAGTTAGTGAGTCGTCTAAAGTAATGGGACCAAAGCCCTTGAAGGAATGAGTTTCTATGAAGGAAAACCTAACCCAGTTGACTGGAGATCCCAAGATCTGGGTTCAATAGGACAACCTAATCATAGAAATGTGGGGGAAGTCACGTTAATGTGGGGGAGTTACTTAATACAGTAACTTTCCTAGTCCATTCCTAGAACAATGTGACTTATTGAGAGGTTAAACATATGGCTTAAATGATTCAGGATGAAATCATAAAGCATGATGATTCAAGATGAAATCATAAAACATATGTTTTAATTATTCAAGATGAAATCACCTATATGAGAGAGAAGTAGGGGTCGCTTCGAAAGAAATTGTGGAGGCGCAATTTCTAAGAGCTCTCGCAGTACCAGGCTAGTGTTCATGACCATAACGAACACGACTATGAGGACTTGACAATGTCAGGGAGAGTCTTGTGTGAGTGTGTATTGTCGTCTACGTAAACAGAGGCTAAGTTCAAAGACATCACGTCTACTTAGATCTAGGAGACTAAGTGCATCTCACAAGGGAAGGTTCAAAGGGTCACACCTGCCTATCCTATGCAAGATTCAACTGTTGGAATTTTATTGAAACTTTTATCTCTATTCATGTGGGGGATTGTTGGGAAATATTGTTGACAAAATAACTTTTGACCAACTTTGGACACAATTATGTATATGTATGTTTCATTTATATTAGTGATACTTTATAGGTTCGCGTTCTCCTTGAAGAGAGCTTCGCAATGAACCTTTATGTGTTTAAAATGAAGGTGATGTGAATGAGATATCGTGTCTCAAAGTTAGGCATTTGGTACCATGTTTAAAGAGGAAAAATAGTTTATTTTTTGTCCTACATCGGTGGGATGAGTAAACTGAAAGGAAGTCTATTGTGTATAAATAGAGGCCTAATTCCATAGTTTTTTCACACATCAAATCAATAAGTATTATTATTGATTTCCAACATATGGAGTACGCATCTGTAAAGGTGAAATTCCGGGCAGTTTTGTTAAGTCCGACAGTACAACTTACTGTTTCGGTTGTTGTACCTTGGAAAACAGACGACGAATCTGTTTTAAGGGAAGCGTGTCAAACACGTGCCTCGGCTCTTTAGTTCTAAGCGTGTCTTACGCGTGACTCGACTTGCTGGTGGTTTAGTAAGTTTTTTATTCTTTTATTGTTTTATTTAATTATCGTTTATAATTATGTCTGTATTTATTTTTCTGTTATTTATATTCTGTTATTTGTTTTATGTTAATTTAATTAATTTTATTTATTTGATTTATAGATAAAAGTGTTATAGTTTCCCTACAAGTAATGCATATGTTTATATGCTAATTTTCGACTCAATAAACTGAATCACACGCATGAACTTATAAAATATTCTAAACGTCATATGGCATTAGAAAAATACAGGCTATCAAATACAAAATCGGAGAAAAGAAGTAAAGAACACATCGCCAACATTATATAATTAAATAAAAAATATTATATAATTAAATATTTAAATAAATAAAATATGTTAAGAAAAAAGAGTATTAACAAAACATGGGATTATATATATTAAATGTCTCTTAAGACTCGGAGGAGGCAGAGGATCGATCTATGGCCTTGAATCTTTGATAGACAATTTTAATTTTCTATCTTTCTTATGTGTCCTCCGTTTGACTTTCTTACTTCATCTTTCTAGTTCTAAATTAGTTTTTGTATTCTAAAATAGAGTTTAATCAACTACAACACTTTTAATTAAAAATCTAGTTAATACCATTTTCTGAAGGCAACAAATAATCACAACGAGGTGCATAAATCGCGTTTCATAATGGACGGTGCAAGACTAACGGCTCCAATGAATCCATAATGTGAAAAATTATTTGTGTCAATCGTTGGCTTTTCGATGAACAAATAAGCTCAAAACTATTTCGATAAAAATATATTTAAAATGTATATTCAGTGTCACAACATTTTTTATAGAGTTATAAGTATGCCAGAAACATTGCAATATTAAGCTCGTTTGGTTCGCAATTCGTCGATCTGTTCGACGGTATTTTTTTTCCTCAAAAAGATCGATAGATATACGTTTTATAAATATATTTTGTTTTATGGAAAAAGTATAGATAACTAAAAATCTAAGGTTGTTTTTTGTAATATGTCCTAAATTTATTTTTTTACTTACGTCTAGGATCATTTGTGTTTTGGCGTGGTTTTCGAAATGACGTAGGATTTAATATATCATAATAACTAATCAACGAAGATATAAATTTTATTTTACAAAAAGTAAGGCTTGGGAAAGTTAGGAAAAACTTACTTTTTGGTACATGTGACAAAATTACGCATAAGTTTATCAAAAACTTCACCTCAACTCCACGCGTGAGTTAAGCTTTCCATGTAAATCAAAACTCATTAAAGATGATTTTTTCACCTATCGGTTAACACAATTGCGTGGGCTTAGTTTATGAACGAAAAGAAAAGAAAAAAAATACATACCTGCTACTGCTAGTGTGTGTTTATAGGAGGAAGACGACTTTAGGATAGAAGTGTATAAATAGTGTGGTTTTTTAAAGGGTTGAAATACACTCCGGTTACTAAAGTTTTCTCAAAGTGTCGACTACGCTACTAAAGTTTAAAAGTTAACACTTGGGTTACTCATGTATTATTTACCTAAAAATAAGGTTACCCGTATAGTTTTAACCCAATGTTACCGGTTAAAAACCCATGTGACATAACTATAATAAGAGTTAATATACACTCCGATTACTAAAGTTTTCCCAAAGTTTTGATTACGTTAATAAATTTTAAAAACTAACAGATGGGTTACTCAACTTTGGTTTACCTGCAAATCAGGTTACCAATAATATAGTTTTAACAAGTTGTCATAATTTATTTTTAACAAAACAGTGCAATAAAGTCAATAAATAATTTATCACTATTGATATGTATGGTTTTATAGTTGGAACTTAGCATTATGCTGTGAGAAGTTGATTTTTTTCAGTTGAGTAAAACCATCCCATACTAACGAAACACTACAATGTATAAATCCCGTCTAAATATATTTTACAAGTCGAATACACAGGTTCGAATGAATAATTGTAGAAACAACTAGCAAAGACAATTTATTTATAAAATACTAGACAAATTTATAGTTAACAAAATAAGAAACATTCCTACAATGTTTGGATAAAATGATATAAATTTCAGCCGCTAGCTGTAACTAAAACTGCTTAAGCCTCATCATACGTTCCCTCCTCTTCACTTATTGCATCCTGGTACTGTTGGTACTCAGACACAAGATCATCCATGTTGCACGCAGCCTTTGTGAACTCCATCCCACCCATGCTTTCACCTTTGTACAAACGCATAAAGCGTATCTCATAAACATATCAGTAAACTGGTCACTTGCACACCTATACATTTCTTGAATGGATGTCGAGTTTCTAATAAAGGTTGATCCAATTTTTAAGCCACTTGGCAGGATTTAACGAACAGTGGACTTCACGTTGTTTGGAACCACCCAACAAAGTAAGACGCGTTATTTTTTTCTGAACAACAATTTTATCCAAGAAACTAGCAAGACGTTAGAAAGACATCACACAAGATAAGGAGTTTTGAGCCAATCGTCTCAACTGAACGAGGCTTTACATCTATACCTACACCAATTAAAAGAACTAGACACGACATTATGAAATATACTAGACTTCAACGTAATCTCTTTATCGAACAAAAGCTTATTTCGAAACCACCAAATCCACCACCACACTCCATAAAGCACGCCTCCAACCAGAGCTTTAGACTTGGTCGAAAATCGCAAGCTAAGCATCCAAGAACTCCATTCTTCGTGAGAATTAAGATCTATGTTGTCAACATTCCACCAGGAACACACCCTCAGCACAATCTCACGAACCAAACTGTAGCTAAAAAATAAGTGGCTCGTAGTCTCCACCCCTCTATTGCAAATAGGGCACATGATAGAATTGATATCAATACCGCGACGTGATATATTAAACCTGGAAGGCAAAGCATCATACTGAATCTTCCACGCCATGATATTTAACTTGATCGGAACATATTTAATCCATCTAGTCCTGATCTCACCTCCTATGAAACGCTTCTCATCACTCACTTTACGAATAGTAGACACCGAGAACTTTGTACATTTAGCATCTGCCCATCAACTTCCTTGCTGTCCATCTTTCCATGGTAGATGGCTGATGCAGTTAGGTAACGACCATGATGTGGGTCAGCAGAACACATAATTTTCTTAGTACTTTGAGTGCACATTATCCATATACTTTAGTAACTCGTCTGTTAGTTTTTAAACTTTAGCTTATGAATCAGTAAACAATAGGTAACCCCTCCAAGGAGTAATGGAGGGATAAGGTTTATGAACATTTAGTAACAAATAAGAAAACTCATACACTTTAGTAACCCATCTGTTAGTTTTTAAAAAAGTAAACTAATCGACACTTTAAGGAAAATTTAGTTACCGGAGTGTCTATTAACCCTTTTTTAAATGGGCTGTACCTTTTTTTATTTTTTATAAATGGGTTGTGTGGCTAATAATAAACTTTAGTCAGTTTTGTAAATATTTAATCAGCTTTATATTTAGTTGGTTTTTAGTTTAAAAATTAAAAATAAATATTAAAAATGATAATAGAGATGTGAGGTGAATGTGTGTTTTTTTTCTTTTTTACTATTTTTCAAAAATGAGTTTTGGGTGAGTTAGTGAAAGAAGAGAAAAAACGAGTTAATGAAAAGAGAGAGAAAACTAAAATGACAATAAAGTGACAATGAATTTTTTTACTACTCCCCTAGTCTAAAATGGGCATCAGTTGTTCTCGTTCTCTTTTTAATTTCGCAGTCTGCTATTAGGACTTCAAAGTTTCGAGTATGTATCTTTGTGGTTAATATCGAGAAAAACTTAAAAGGAAAATGAATAAGAAACACTGGAAGTCACAGAATGCCTCAACGGTGTTCTAAAGAGGTTAGCGCGATAAGTACACGTGTTTGTGTATGTACACCGGAACAAACATAGGGATCGCTAAAACTTAGAACTTAGATTCAGTTTGTAACTTTGTATAGTTTCTTACGAACATATGCTAGCCAATGTTGTTAGATTGACGGTACATTCATAAAAGGATTAATGGTCAAAAATCCTGATACAACTCCGCTGCAAAGATAGTTACGATTACGAATCAATAAATGTATGGTTCACCATAGAACATAAAATGAAGTAGATCATTGTTTTCCTTTCGAATAGATTCAAGAATTCAACTCCCTATCTACAAACCAACCCCGACTTTTAACTATTTCGGTTCATATAGCCCAATAAGCTATTTAAAACCCTGTTATATGTAGAGGCGTCTTTCGGTTCGGTTCTCGGATTGTTCGGTTTATTCGGTTAATTTTTTTCTGGGTCAACCCAAAAACCGAACCGAACCGAACCAAAAACCGAATTTGAATTCGGTTCGGTTCTCGGGTTGACCTGAATAACCCGAATTATCTGAATTTTCTAAAAAAAACATAATTATTTAATATTTAGCAAAAAAATTATTTCAAGTACAAAAAACGTATTTTTATATTATGATTTAATTTTAATAATTATTTAATATATAAAAATATATATAATTGTATAATTTCGGTTTTCGGTTCGGTTTTCGAATCCGATTGCCAAACCTATACCCAACCCGAAAACCAAATTAGTAGTTCGGTTCGTTTTGGTTATGACCCATAACCCGAATTCAATTTTCGGTTCGGTTGTAATCCGAGTTCGGTTCGGTTCGGCTTTCGGTTTTCGTAGGTCAAATCCAAATAATAGACACCCCTAATTATATGCATGCATTTTGGTTAGTGATTATGAAATTGCTAGTAACTTTAAAAGGTGAAACCATTTGTATACTGTGTTAAAATCCTCTTAATCAACGAACAATTATCAAGTTCATATACACCCATCTTGGGTGTATATCAACTTGATAATTGTTCGTTGATTAAGAGGATTTTAACACAATATACAAATGTGACACCCTAGGCAAATCCCACATCGGCTGTGGCCAGGAGAGATCCATGGTTCATAAGATAACAGTCGCCTTCTCATGACACAACGCGTTTTGTGGTCTGTTACAAGTGGGGTTCTTAGGAACTGGCAGTTAAGCGTGCTCATGTTAGAGTAGTACTAGGTTGGGTGACCAGCCGGGAAGTACTTACAAGAGGGCCACAAAGCAAAGTCGTGAGCCTGCGGGCAAAGCGGACAATATTGTAGTGTGAGTAGGCGGGATGTTACAAGTGGTATCAGAGACACTCCTGAGCCGTTCGCGATGGTGGGGCAAACCTCATCGAGGACGATGAGTCCCGAAGGGGGGGTGATTGTGACACCCTAGGCAAATCCCACATCGGTTGTGGCCAGGAGAGATCCATGGTTCATAAGATAGCAGTCGCCTTCTCATGACACATCGCGTTTTGTGGTCTACTGCAAGTGGGGTTCTTAGAAACTGGCAGTTAAGCGTGCTCATGTCAGAGTAGTACTAGGTTGGGTGACCAGCCGGGAAGTACTTACAAGAGGGCCACAAAGCAAAGCCGTGAGCCTGCGGGCAAAGCTGACAATATTGTAGTGTGAGTAGGCAGGATGTTACAAGTGGTATCAGAGACACTCCTGAGCCGTTCGGGATGGTGGGGAAAACCTCATCGAGGATGATGAGTCCCGAAGGGGGTGATTGTGACACCCTAGGCAAATCCCACATCGGCTGTGCCCAGGAGAGATCCATGGTTCATAAGATAACAGTCGCCTTCTCATGACACAACGCGTTCTGTGGTCTAATGCAAGTGGGGTTCTTAGGAACTGGCAGTTAAGCGTGCTCATGTCAGAGTAGTACTAGGTTGGGTGACCAGTCGGGAAGTACTTACAAGAGGGCCACAAAGCAAAGTCGTGAGCCTGCGGGCAAAGCGGACAATATTGTAGTGTGAGTAGGCCGGATGTTACAACAAAAGACAAAGTAAAGGAAGCGAAGAAAAATTACTTTAATCCAAGGTTTCAAATAGCGTGAGGCGCGGCAGCAAGTACAAGCCTTGAGCTTTTGCGTAAGGCGTAGCGGCGCGGCGTTTTTAAGGCGTGACTTAAGGCGATAATATATAACTATAAATTTTTAGTTTTATATCATATTTATAATTATACGAGTTATAAACATTTATAAATCTTAACTAAATTTGAAAATATTAGTAAACGCATGTAAAAGTCCTAGATATTTGAAAATTTTCAAAGCCTTTAAAAAAACTCGCGCCTTTGCCCGTTTTTGCTCGCCTTTTCCAGCGTTATCCCAGGCCACGCCTAGCGCCGACGCCAAGGTCTATTTCTTAACGTGGAGGTCACGCCTCACGCCTTTGTCCCGCAAAGGCGCGCCTTTTAGAACCTTGCTTTAATCTATACTCAAAAGAGTCTTAGATGACAACATGTACAGTCGCATAAGACATCTACTTTAAAAATACAATATTTTTTATTAGTTTTTTTACATAAATACATATAATATTAAACATGTATGAGTTATATAATTTAATTTTACATAAAACTTATTTTTATTTAACACGCGTAAAAGGGCTTCTTTATTGTTATTGCCTAAGACCACAAAAACAATGAGATGACCATGTCTATATTAATTGTGTCTCGTGCACGTACGAGTTTTCAAATAAAGTAAAACAAATTTAATATTTTAATTTAATATACAAATATAAAAATATTTGTGTTTGATATTTTGTAAATGTGATATTATTAGGTTATAAAGTGTAAATGGTATTTGTTAATTTTTTTAAATTATTTAAAAATATAAAAAAATTTATAATATTCACTTAACACAATCTAACTTATTTAAAATTTAGTTTTACTTATTACTTTATCTTTTTTTTATGTTTTTTTCCACAAATTTAACACTAATAATTTTATGTTTTTATATCCTATCAATTTTTTAAAAGCTTTTACTAAATAAGAAAAATTAGATTAAAAAAACATAAAAAATAAAAAGGATTAAATTAAAAAATTATTTTAATTTAATTTTTTTAAATATATGCTGATCATTTTAGTTTACTAAGTAAAAAATATTAAAAATATCAGTCCATGACAAATTTTGTGTCTTTTGAAGTTGGGTTCCTTTTGGCTAAACTTTTTACACAAAAGTCCATCAAGTATTTGATATTTACAAATTTTTTATAAAAAAACTTTATTTATCAAATATCTAAAAAAAACATAGTTAGATGAAAAATATACTGACATATAGGTTTTTGGATTATGAACAAACGAATTTAACACTGATAGTTTTTAAACATGTGTACCATTTTATAAAAAACGTTAAAGCTTGTTATTTAAAACTTTTTATATAACAAAATTTATTTATTAAACATTAAAAAAAACACATCGCAATTTTTTAATAAAGAATATACCTACATAAAAAACTATAGTTTACGAACAAAACGACCCTAATACGGATATGTTTCACACGTGCGACAATTTTATAAAATAATGTTAAATTTTAGTTTATGTTTTATGTTTTTAAAAATATAAATAAAACAAAAAAGAAACTTTCAAAACACACCTTTAACTTACATGATAATTTAAAAAATAACTTAAAGTGTACTATGAAAAAATTAAAAACAGCACGAATGGAGTACACTCTCATTTACAGTTACTCGATAATTTATGTTACGCCCGAACCTAAGGAAGGCCCGCAACCCGTCAATGGATAACTATCTTTATTTAAGTTATGTTTGAGTCTATAGGAAAGTTATCTTTTTAATAATTATCTTGTATTTAACTTGTGGTGCAAGTTAGGGTTATTCAATATAAATACAAAATAATTGTTATGCGTCAGTCAATCAATAAAGTTAAAGTTAAACCAATGTCTGGTCCTCTCATCTCTTGTTCTTAAGGAGTCAGCACCCGCTAAAAGTGGTTCCCTATCCCGATACTACCCGTGAGGGTTGATATGCGGAGATGTGTATATGTGATAATTTGAGATACGTTATAGGGTAAATTAGAAAATTACCTTTAGGAAAAAGTAATAGACTAATATTACCAATGACGAATTCAATTAAACACGTGAGTGAATCAAGTTCGTTGTACACGAAGATCGAGTGAATTTGAGACGTTTTTATTCGATTTGGACAATTGATTTGAATTGGTTTTCGGTTTTTAAACTATAATTAAAATCTACCAATTTTAAGCTATTTAGTTTTAACCTAAAGGGCATGAATCGTTAACCCCGCTAAATTTAAATTATACAATCAATTAATTACTTAAAATTAAAACCTATTTAAAATTTAATCTATTTAAAAAAATCTAATTAAACTTTTTAAAACTAATTTACTTTATTACAAATTACTTTAAAACAAATCTATTTAAAAACTATTTTTATTTAATTCTAATATTTTAAAAAAATCTATTTAATTAAAAATAAACTAATTAATCTATTTAAAATTAATAAAAACATTTTTTTATTATTTATTTATAATATTATATTTATTATTTATTTTATTTAAAACTAAGATTTTATTTAATTAAAACAATAATTAAAAGATTATATAAAAAAACGTAACCCTAATTAAAATCCTATTAGAAATGCAAAATATGCCACAATTGATATCACTATATTAATCAAATCTTCTGATATTAAAATCAAAACAGCTTGTAGCCCAGCTGGCTATCACGCAGGACAACTAAATGGGAGGTCTCGAGTTTGAGACCCCTAAGTGACAAATTTTTAGAGATTAATTCCTTTTTGACAGATAAAGGAAAAGAGTCTCAGGAGAGACTTATTGATAAGCTTATATTGCTAAAACCTGTCAGGAAACAGCTTATGAGCTCAACTGATCAGTAAGATCTGATCAGCTGAATGCATGAACAATTAAATCAGCAAGAACAAATAGAAACTTGACTTTAAATCTATATCAGCTAATAAAATCAGCAAAAAGAACCACACAATTCAGTAATACATAATCAGTCCTACACAAACTCAGTATACAAACTAGTCCTAATGTATCTCTAGCAAAATAAACTTATCAATTTTAAACCTAATCTTCAATTAATTACTAGATAATACCATCCAAATTTCCAAACAAAACAAGACAACTAAAACGTAAACCAACCAGATCATATTTAGTCAAGAACAGATACTGTCATAATATCTTAACCGAAATCAGATCATATAAATCAACCAATTACACTACTAAAACATTCTGTTGCAGACCCTATATCAAATAACGAGTTCAATTCAGTCTTATAAAACTCCATATAAAAACTTAAACTTACATAACCTATTCATTACATGCTTATAAAATCAGAAAGACAGTTAAGCATATATAAGCTACTCGAATTAAATCAAGCTTATCAGAATAATCAGTCAAATAAGTAGATAAAAACATGATCATAACAATATCATTGAACAGACAGTACCCCAATCAGTAAACCATTCTACATCACCCGATTTCAATCCATTCAACTTAATTCACAAACACATAAACATTAAACAGATTAATCATGCAGGTTCAATTCAACTCCTAAAAACAATAACACTAGAGCATATGAGGAGATTTAATAAAACTTATAAAATGAAACATAAAATTAAAAGAGACTAGCACCTTTTGGGATAACCTTTGAGCAGTAGATTTGCGCTGAGCAACCTAAAGAATAGAATCGACACCACCATGTAACGAACCACCAACACCATCTCCTTTATCGAACCATCTTCACTGTTTGTGAATACTTTCCAGTAGGGAAAGTATTTTATCCAATTTTTACTTCTAATATT
Source organism: Glebionis coronaria (assembly GCA_025667525.1). Lineage (NCBI taxonomy): Eukaryota > Viridiplantae > Streptophyta > Magnoliopsida > Asterales > Asteraceae > Glebionis > Glebionis coronaria. The sequence continues at coordinate 112,320,378 of CM046875.1, forward strand.
AAATCTAAACTATTAATTAGTTTAAATTTAACATCTCAAATATTATTATGTGAAACAGTTAATTAAAGTTAATTCGTATATCAATTTAATCAATTAAAACAAGACACGAATTTAAATAAAATGGCTGAATCTTTCATTAATTTCCAGAAATATTACAAAGCTTAATAAAAAAAGAAATACAAGATTTAACCCTAACACTATTTCAACAGAATAACTTTAAAGTAAGAAAAAGGATGATTTTTTACAAGTAAATTGGGGTTTTTATAGCCACCCCCGAGGCTTGCTGAGGAGGATATTCGAATCTCTTTTGGAATATTCTTCTTCAATTTTAGCCCTTGATCTTTATTCTCTCTCTCTTTGATTGATCGGATGGTGGATATAACACTACTAGCACACGGATTGCCAACGTGGCATCCGTGTGTGCTAGTTGTGCTTCTTTGAAGGCCTTTAATTGGTGGGATAGGAAGAGTGAGGTGTCAAAGCCAATGATAAATCGCCACGTATATCTTCTCATCCTCATACTCTCTTCCTTAAAATTGGGGCTTTTATTTCCCACACACTTGAATCACATGTGTGAGTAAAAGCCCCAAAATTAATTAACTTTTCATTGATCTAGGGTTTGGTGAATAGTAATAAGTTACAGGTTTATTGTTTTGGGGTGAAGGTGAGAGACGAAAGTGAAATAGATTTCACATAGAATGTATCGAATGTTTTATTTATAGTGAGAGATAATGTGTGAATGGGAATGGACGGTTTATTTATTAATGGTGTGTGTGACGTATGACACAAATGAGTGGAGTAAATGAATTGGTGAATGGAACGTGAAAGTTTATTTGTTTGAGAGAAAAAGTGAATGGGTAACGTGTTAAATACACGTTTGAAGAAAACCCTAAACAGGCCCATTTACTTGTAACTTAATTCGCCATGGGCTTGAGCCCTTATCACTTTTATTCCTAGCAAATTGGGCCTTAGTTAAATAACATTCCATCCGTGTAATAATCATTCCCTTAGTTTGGGCTTTAAGGCCCATTTAGCAATCCATTGATTATCCAATACTAAGCTTCCAGGCCCAATAAGCATTTGTGGGTCCCACTTGGCCCATAAACTTGCATAATTATTAAATCCACTCAAGTCGAGCTCGATTTTGGCTTTATTGATCTTTTTCTTCAAACTCGTGTCGATAATTGCCGGTTTTCGCGAACTTGGTACCTACACACATTCAAACAAGAAACAAGCATATACAAGGCATTTTTGATACATTAATAGCATTATTTCATTGTTTATTGATACAAATGATATGAGTAATTACACTCATATCAAGGGTCGTATCAATTACGCCCGAGCCTAAGGAAGGCCCGCAACCCGTCAATGGATAACTATCTTTATATAAGTTATGTTTGAGTCTATAGGAAAGTGTTATCTTTTTAATATTTATCTTGTATTCAACTTGTGGTGCAAGTTAGGGTTATTCAGTATAAATACCGAATCATTGTTATGAGTCAGTCAATCAATCAATTTAAACAAACAATCAATGTCTAGTCTTCTCATCTCTCGTTCTTAAGGAGCCAGCACACGCTATAGTGGTGCCCTATCCCGATACTACCCGACAGGGTCGTATCAATTGGTGCTTTCATTGAGAGCCCTCAACTCGTTAGGGGGATTTTTGATTTAAGATTCCAATCTAAAAAAACAAAAAAAGTCATTGTTCATCCGACACACTGTTCATTGGATGTACTGTATATCGAGGTTACTGTTCATCTCGGGTACTGTTCATCGACTACTGTTCATCCGGTACTATTCATCAGAATTTTTTTTCGATTTGTTGTTATGGCATCGAACACTAGCGATCGTGATGCATTATCTAAACTCTTGCATATGGGTACCGTTGTTGAATATCAAAGTGAGTTTAAGTATCTTATAACTCGAGTAACGGGCATCTCTGAAAGTTTACTTGCCTCATTTTATATATCCGGACTTAAACCGAAGCTACAACTAGAATTGTTGAGGTTTTACCCGAAACCTACAACGTTAGGCGAAGCCTTCTACTTGGCCCGTATAGTAGAGACCCGTCTTGAGGCAATTGTAGAATAGAAATATACCATTGAAAATAAAGCGGCTGATTCTTCTACAACACTAAGCGTTGCACTAGAAGTATCAGCTGAAGAAGTGGGGAATGTTACGTCTGCACCTAACAAAGATCACCTTGAGCTTGCTGGAGAATCACAGCAGTTTATTCCTGAATTGCACCAGCCTACTAATGAATCACAACTTATAATTGATGAATCGCAGCTTATGGTAGGTGAATCGCAGCCTATGGTTGGTAAATCGCGGTTTGTGGTTAGTGAATCATATATTGCTGTTGATGAATCGCTCAAGAAAGCTACGTGGTTTATTACATCCGAATGCATGGAGTGCGGAGCAGAAATCCAATTTATTTTTACTTATAAAGAACAAGTTTGAACGGAGTGTGCAAATGCTTAGGAAACGTTTCAAAATTTGGGACCGGGAATCAAGAGTTTTTTTTTTTTGAAGACACCACCTTGAGGGAAAGGTGAATTCGAAGAAGTGGGGAATGTTACGCCCGAGCCTAAGGAAGGCCCGTAACCCGTCAATGGATAACTATCGTTATTTAAGTTATGTTTGAGTTTATAGGAAAGTGTTATCTTTTTAATAATTATCTTGTATTCAACTTGTGGTGCAAGTTAGGGTTATTCGGTATAAATACCGAATCATTATTATGAGTCAGTCAATCAATCAAGTTAAACAAAGAATCAATGTCTAGTTTTCTCATCTCTCGTTCTTAAGGAGTCAACATACGCTATAGTGGTGCCCTATCCCGATATTACCCGACAGGATCGTATCAATTTAACTATTAGTTTTTTAGAAGCAAATAAAAATAGCCTCATTACAAAGCACGGGTATCATTTTTTTGGGTAAAAGCTATAAAATAGCATCTTACTTATTGATTTGTGCCGACTTTAAACACTTACTAATTAATTTCGTGACTTTACCATTGTACTTTCATATTTGTTCTGACTATACCAATTTAAGCGTAAAATGACTATATTAGCCTTGTCTTCTTCAACGTAATTACATGTATTGCCACCTGCTTCTAACTCCTCCTCCATTTTTTTAGAACCCAAATCCATCATATCATCACATAAAAGCAAGCAAATCCGAGGAATCCATGACCATCGAAATACATCCAAATCAACAACAACAAGAGTCAAATATTTTGGAAACCAACAAAAACCATAAAGTCTAGAGATCTGATGTGATGATATAAAAAACAAATAGTAAAATTACTAAACCTCCTATGCTTCTTCCCTCCTTAATTGACCATTCATCTTGCGTAAAACCTTCTTTCCAAAGTTCCTCCTCAAGAAAACATCATCATCTTCATCACCAGCGGCTTCTGTGCCTCCTCTTAGTCTTGCTCTGTACACTTGAATCCTGGTCCTTCGGTTCTTGCAAATCTGCGGATGTTTGTTAGTGCCCTTTTTTAACGGGCTCATGGCAATCCTCACAAACAACGATCAAAGGGCTTTCCTCAATAATCATCTTCTTCTCTTCTGCTTTCATCACTAATCACAGCCTTTTTTTTTCAAAATCCTTAATAGGATATTCCAAATCATCATCTTTTTCGACTTTGTAACTAATCACAGTACTTTTAGTAAAGTAATAATTGAAATGATAAGAAAAAGATAGAAATTGAAATGATAAGAAAAAGATAATCCAAGCGCTCTAGTTTCATCACTAATCATAGTACTTTTAATAAAGATAATAATTGAAATGATAAGAAAAAGATAGAAATCAGATCTGGGGTAACTCTTAATGGAGGGTATTTTGGTCAGTTAAAAGGGTAATATAGTCATTTTACGCTTAAATTGGTATAGTCGGAATAAGTTGAAAGTAAAATAGTAAAGTCACGAGATAAATTAGTAAGGGTTTAAAGTCGACATAAATCAATAAGTACGATGGTGTTTTATAACTTTTACCCCAATTTTTTCTTGTTTTATACTAACATCATACGTATTTTTATAATTTATTGATAGCTATCATTGATGCTACTTATTATTCATGTTGTGGGATTTCTGGGCTCCCAATCTAAACTTGAGAAAATAATGGGCCATACCTTAAACTCATTAGGATTTATATATGAAAAAGTTAGGTCAGAGAAGAGTCCAGCATGTTTTGGGTTTGTCACATGCACATAACAAAGATTTGGAGTACCCAAAACATGGTTCCATTATGGTGAAATTAGTAAACAAAATAATTATGGTGAATTTAACTTGAGGTAGAAGAATATATATTTTGTACCCGTTTTGTACTTTTTATAACTTCCACATACAACATTTTCTTTATCACCATCTCTTTTGTGTTTTTATCCAATTTAATACGTTAAACTTGTTTAATTTTTAAAAAAAAATCATAAAAAACTAGAAAAAAAAAAACAATTAACAAAACAAAAAAACCTAGAAGAAATACAAGTGATGTGGTTTTTAGTAACATTGCCCATTAATTAGTAGCTTTTGAGATATTTTTTATGGTGATTTATTCATTTTTAAGTTTTGATATATAACAACTTTATAATTCATTTGACTTTCCTAAAATAAAAAACTTAATTTTTAGTTACTTTTACGAAAAATGATAGAGAGACCTAATTCATGTGCCTAAGAAGAGGCATAATCACAGGATTGAGACAAATGGTGTAATAAAAGGCTGAGATAAAGAAAAAGAAAATATGAAATAGTGGCCCCCTTGCATTTAACCAATCACAACACGACACGTAGGCTTAGGTCTGTTTTTAGGCCTTCCTATTAGGTCCATATATCAACACTCTACTTTTACTTATTGAATAAAGCAAATTTTTTGTAACCGTATTTATAAATTTTGTAACAACTTATTAAAAAGTATTTTTCTAAACATTTTTTATCTATTTATTTATTTTTATATTCTAATTTCGTCAAGTTTTTTTTCTAAAATTTTGTGGTATTTAATTCGACATCCATTTTGATATATATACACTACAAAAAAAAGTTATGTTTTTCTCACACTTTTTTTTATACGCTTTTAAATAGTATGAAAAATATTTTGAGTTTATTAACACAGATAAATGCATAAAAGAATAATCACATAATAAGTGTGAATAAAATTTAAAACACTACACATATATGTGTTACAAATAAAAGGACGCATTGATTAGTGTAAAAATTATAACTACCTTACACTTTTAAACGTGGACCTCATTTTATTACACACATATTTCTCACACTTTTCATTTTGACGTTATTTAGGGTGTGTTTGGCATTCTTAGGAGCTGGAGCGGATTGATGGAGCGGGTTGCTGGAGCTGGATGCTGGAGCATGTACCTTAAGCTTATTTCACATGCTACTTTAACTAGCATACCATTTAGGAGCTTATTTTTTTAACAAATTCCCTCAAGCTCTGCCAAACAAGACTCATTTTTAATAGTAGCTTATTTTTTAAAAACAATAAGCTCAGGTTATGATAAGCTTTGATAAACTCGCGCGTCAAACATAACCTTAGAGGCGTATAAAAAAAGCCATCTGGTCAACATATTTTTGGTCCATATATGAATGCCAAATTCACGCTATTTAGAGGTGTGTAAAAAAAGTGTGTTAAAAAACAACTTTTTTTAAAGTGATATTTTTATTAATTTTTAGTTTAATTCATTCTACTAGGTTTATTTTAATTCAGTTTATTTACAATTTTAACATTAATATCAATACAAAATTGATGAGTAAGAATGTAATTGTTCGTCACACAAATTATTACCGAATATTGATTACCGCATTATAAGAGTATCATGCCAGTATATACCAAGGTTCTAAAAGGCGTCCTATTACGACGCAAAAGCGTTTATTTTTTTTGTTAGTTTGTTACCCTCTGCTTGTAATGGGTGTTGGTTTAGTTTCATCTTGGCAAAACAGATGTCATTATCGAGACGTTGGATTTGGAATATAACTTTCCAAAACTGGATAAAGGCAAAGCCATCTGATCAACATATTTTTGGTCCATATATGAATGCCAAATGAAAATTCTTTTGGTACACTTTTTGCATGATGAAATTTAAAACAACACTCGAAAAATGTGGTCCATGTTTACATCTCTGCTTTTTAGCATTGCAGACATCATCACTTACATAATATCCTAGGGGACCTTCAATCAATGTTGATAACATTTATGTTTATGTTATATTCATGCTTGTGAAACCAAAAAAGCACCTCGTCGTCGATGATTTTGTTTCATACTCGTGAAGTAGATTTTTCAAAATGCAGAAGCTCTATTTTTTGTTTAGAAGTTTTTTAATGTCAACATTACATGTAGAGACATTATGTTACAAAACTTCTATACTCGTGAGTCGTGTGATATGTATTAAGTTTATCGTCCATAAGAAAACAGAAAATAAAACACTACGTTGAAAAGGTCTTGAAATTGTTAGTGTTAAAATTGTTAAAAAGCTTTCCTAAAAGTGTCTTTTAATTGACTAATGCTTAATCAAGTTGTATTTTACTTTCTTGAAATTCTATTTGCCTTTTTGTTTTGAGTCATGACTTTTCTATCATCCTTTGCCCCATTACTCGTACTCAAATACCCATCTACTACACAGGTCAAAATGGTTGAATAATTGGGATCAAAAGTTTTTAGGTATATAAGTTTCTTCAACTACGAAAATAATTTTAAATTGTGAAACTGCCTATTTTTCAAGGAATTGTATAAAAGAATCAATCAGATTTTGTTAAGAAACTAAAGTTGTGTTTGAGAGGGCTTAATATTGTAAGCTTAAACTTTTTATGTAAGAGAAGTTAGGTTGTGTTTGAGAGGGCTTATTGTAAGCTTAAACTTTTCATGTAAGAGAAGTTCGTTGAGTTGAGTGAATCGCTTTGTCTTTTTTGTTTGTGTGTTTAAACTCATAAATCTGATATAAGTATTAAAAAAGACTCCATCGAGTCATATACCTATTTAAACTAAACGTTATGAAGATTCGATCTTACGGTCGGTCACCGATATGGGACGCGTCTCCCACCATTACAAACCAACAATCGAACGCATTCCTTTTCAATCTTTTGATTTATTTGATCGCTTGCAAGACCCAAGACCTTGCAAATGAGGAGAAACCTGCCTATTTTTCTAAAATTAAATACGTTACTATATATAGAGAGAGTTTAGTTATTTTGCATAATTTTTTTTTTTGCAAGCTATCGGGCTAGGAAAAAGTTCCCTTAATTTAGCATTAACTCAATTAACCAATCACAACCACCTATTTTTATCATGTAACAAAAAAATTTAACTTTTAAAAATTAATTATTTCACAAACCGTTCATCGTTACGTAAAACAAAACATATCATCGCGACGAAAATTAAATCATCTATCTATCGAGGGGCACATGTATACTTTCGACGAACTTTTTTTGACTTTTTTTTCTTAAATCACGTCTGAGAGGAATCATGTATGATTCGTCACGAAACATATATGATTTTCAGAAAATCATATATGAGTCATATCACGAATCATATATGATTTTCTGAAAATCATATATGATTCCTAACGAATCATATATGATTCGTGACGAATCATACATGATTCCTCTCAGACGTGACTTAAGAAAAAAGTCAAAAAAAAGTTCGTCGAAAGTATTTACATGTGCCCATCGATAGATATATGATTTAATTCTCGTTGCAATGATGTATTTTTTTTCGTTTGACGATTTACCGTTTGTGAGATATTTAATTTTTAAAAAAGTGGTGGGAAGTGGGTTTTTTAAAAAACGGGTGATTATGATTGGTTGAATAGGTCTATGCTAATTTAAAGGTCTACATATATCTTAACTCATCGGGCTAATTCTAACAATTCGTTACATAAGATTAAATCTTATAAAACAAAAACACAGAGGGACCATTTTTGTAAAATGTTTAAAAATTCCAAAAAACGACGTCGAGACTAAAGTTGTAAATTTAACGAAAAATGTTTTTCTCTATTGATATTTCACTACTGATAAAAAACATTAAAATATCACTAGTGATAATGTAATAAAATGTCAGTAGTAATATTTGTTAATGCAACCAATGCATAAAGACATTATTTGTAATAACTAATCTTTCTTAGTTTGGATCACGACAAAGTATTGAAACATCTATCGTCAAAGATAACCGAAATAGGAATTATTTAACAAACACTATCATCAAGGTAATAATCATTTAAGTCTTACACAAACATATCTTATATTGTACATGTTTAGTGATCATAAAAAGTGATTAATCTCAAAACTCACATTTATACAAATGTGACAAAATATTTTAATAAACTTTATTTTAAAGAAAATGTTTTATTTAAAATAGAAAATAAAAATTTGAATTTGGCATATTTCAAATGACCTAGGAATATATCCTTGAGATATAAACTGCCCCAGATGGAATTTCCTCACTACAGGACAAAAAGGAGCGGACTCTAGTGTCGCGGTTCCATATAGGTAGGTGTGGTTCCTTAGTGATACGGAACCGGTGGCCTATTTATTGAACCGCACCCAGAGAGCCGTTATTCCTTATCCCCTATAAATAGTTGATCATATTTTCATTTTCTAATGAACCTTTTTGAACAATTTTCTCAGTTTCTTATCTTCTTTCTATGTTTCCAATCATTAGTAAATGATCACTTAGTTTGTTAAGTATATTTACTTATGATTATCCTCTTGATCCTCTTCTTTACTTGTCCAAAGAGACGATCACTCACACATTTGTGATGTGATTAAGATAAAGCCTTGATGAAGATCATTCTTTCTTAGATCTAGTCATGTTCATTATTCTGTATGCTTGAGTCTTATGTAGATCCAGGTATTTGTGAATGCTTGGATTAGTATTGTGTAGATCCAAGGTATTTGTGAATACTTGGATTAGTCTTGCGTAAATCTAATGTATATGCGTATACTTGGATTTGTCTTGTGTAGATCCTAGTTATATGTATACTTGGATGTGTCTTCTGTTATAATAAGTCTTGTGTGTTAGTTCTCATTAAACTACAAAGTGATGTGTTTATGTGTCTTGTGAGTTCTCACTCAACATGAAAATGAAGAGTTGTGAAGATTGGTTCTAGCTTTAGATTAGGACAAGCTATCTAGCCTTGTGTCGGAAAAGAAGATGGGCGACGAAGATTGGTTCTAGCTTTGGATTAGAACTCGACATCTAGCCTTGTGTCGGAAAATTGTGAAGTAGGCGACGTGTGTAGATTTGTCCCATCTAAGATCAGGTCTCTACATTTAGTTTAGTGACGGAAAACAATGCAAGCGACATTGTATGGTTTTCTCCGCCAAGAAGGGACCTTGCGGATATAATAGAAATCTCGAGTAAGGTGTACTCGACGAGTGGAGTAGGACGAGGAGAGAGCTTCGTTTCCGAACCACTATAAATCTTGGTGTCTTGTCTTAGGTTGCTTCTTTCCTTACTCTTTACCTATCCTTACTTTCTTGCATTGCATTTCATTATCACTAGATGTAGTCAATGCATTAGAAATGAATCAAACAACTATGAAACTAGTTTTCAAGTATAAGGTAATTTTGGGAAAAACCTAATTGAAAGGATTTTTAATTAGGACCTTTACAAGAGAAACTATTCAACCCCCCCCCCCCCCCATTCTAGTTTCTACAATTGGTATTAGAGCGATGGTCACACAAGATCTTTGAATAATATTGTACTTTGAAGCTTGGATCGATCTATTGTCTCCTTAAATGAGAAGGGTTTGTTGTACTAAAGTTTCTCTTTGGTCAAAACTATTTTTCAATAAAAATACACCTTTTAATTGTCGCTATTTCATCTCATCTTGATTATGATTTTGTTAGTAGTTATTATGCACTTTAGATTTTCTCTATAAATGTATCTACTAGTTTGTATCCTGCTTTGTGTAGGTACTTATGAAGATTAATAATTAATTTGATTGTGGATTGAGTTACTTACAATTGTTGAAGACTCATCTCCTTTTAATCTTCAATATTTTAGGATGATGATATCAAGATTGGTGAATGTGATACTAGTCCTTGAAGACTTAGTATCCACTTTGATTGAGTTCGGGTGTTGCATTTGTCCACAAAAGATTTGGGATGCACTTTGCGGCTAAGGTACGTTTACGTCCTTCCACACGCCTTTGATCATTCTTTTGATCATTACTTGACTATGTTATTGCTCTTGGCAACCTTGCCTTGACATTCATTTGTGGTATGTGATTCTATTCTTTCACCCTCTCAAACCTTCATGGTCTTGGATACTTGAATCACTTAGGGGTTTTAGAGTGAGTTAGTAGTAGCGTAAAGTATCAAGCATAATTTGTATGGTTTGCAACTTATATGGTTAGTAGGCCCTATAGCATGTGTATTATGTGCAATTTATCTCATCTCTTAGTTGATTGATTAATCTTTTGAGATACCAACTACATCATATGTTGTAGTTAGGATACTACATATTTGGAATTGAAATTTTCCAAGGATATTGTCATTGTAACCCTTAACAATGATATTTGTCCGATCACGTGAGAGAGAAATTGAATCTATACTCTTGCTCATATTTTGTAAAAGTTTAAGACATTTATTAGTAAGTGTTCTTGCTCTATATAACAAAAATTGCTTGGTATGTGATAGGTGTGTAAACACCCATCCTTTTACCACTTAATTCTGGCTAAAACAAGACCAAAACACGTATTTAATATCAATTGTTTGGAATTATGCGTGGTTTTTGTGTTTATTGTGTTTTCAGAGCTAACCGGATGAATATTAAAGAAAACATGGGATTGCACGGGATTTATCAAGGAAAAAGACTCAAGATAAAGTCTATTGTCCAAGAGATGCAAAAGATTTGAAGTCACTGGGCCTATTCGAAGATTTATCGAAGAAAAGGACTAAAGACGGAAGATTTTCATAAATCGAAGAAACTCGAGTCTATTTAACGAAGAAATTAAAAGACGAGTTGGATTTAATCGACGACAAATCCCGAATCAGAATCGAAAACGTCAACTTTTCTGAAAAGACGAGAAGACAAGAAGAAAGGGAGAAAGTCCACTCACCAACCAACCACTAGGAGTATAAATAGTTTTTCCCTTCACACAATTAGGGAGTTAGTTCATTTTTCTTTTCCAGTTCTTGTTGGTTCGTTCCTTAACCAACTCCATTAGGGAGTTTGGTGATTTTTCTTCTTTCTTTCAATCTTGTAAGTTTGATTCAATACTCTTGTTACTTTTCAATTAATCAATCCATTCATCTTTTCATTCATCTTGTTCATCTCCATTTTTATTGCAAGATTTTAAGTTTCTTATTTGATTCAAGTTTGATTTCAAAAAGTTGTTGATTTAGTGTTTTTATTGGTGGGATTTGTTTCTTATGGTATTTAAATTGTTTGTGTTTGATTTGGTAAAACTTTTTTAAGTTTTGGAGTTGATTGTGGATTAAACGATCTCCTTGTTCTTCGCTTTTCATCAGACCTGAGTTTCCCAGATTCCGAATAGGAATTTTGGGTTTGCCTCTATTCGGAATATTTCAATTATTCCGAGTAGAGGTTGTTTTTCTCCTTTATTCGGAATTTCACGGACTTTCCGAATTGAGCCTTTATTCCGAATAGGGATTCTCATTTTTCTTTTACTCGGAATATTTTCAATATTCCGCATGATAGCTTCTTCATTTCCTTATTCGGAATATTTTTCCGAATGGACCATATTTTTCGAATAGCCCTGCTTTACCGCATAAGCTTGTTTTTCCGCATAGGAGTTCATCTTTCCGCATAGACCCGATTTTCCGATTAGAGTGATTTTTCCGCATAAGCAATTTTTTCCGAATAGCATCATTTTTCCGAGTAGACATTATTTTCCGCATAGGATTCTATTTTCCGCATAGCCTTACTTTCCGCATAGGTGTTCTTATTCCGCATAGCATTATTTTCCGAATAGACCATATATTCCGCATAGTACTCTTTTTCCGCATAGGACTTTTTATTCCGCGTAGGGATTTATTCCGAATAGGGAGATTTTCCGCATAGAGCATCTTTCCGCATAAGGATGATTTTCAGCATAGAGCATTTTTCAGTAAGAGTATTTTTCTGCTTTATTATTTGATTGCTTTTATCTACTGTTTCCGGCTTTAATCTTTATTCATTTCATTTATTTATTTATTTAGAATAGAAAACCAAATCCATTTTTATCACCAAGAACAAATCATTCCACTTTAAACTGAGATCAATTCGAGAGGATTCCGAGAATTATATTTTGAACCCATTGCAAAACCTTGTATCAAATGGCGCCGCTGCCGGCTCCTCTCGTTAAGATCAAAAGTTTTTTGTGAGAACTTGGATTTTGGGATCCGTTCCCCGTGAACGTTACTTTTTCATAAAAATTTTCAAAAACACTAAAAAATATAAAATTTTCAAAAATCCTAAAAAGTAAAAAACATAAAAACCAAAAATATTTTTGCTTTGTTTTTCTTTGTTCGTTCTTTTGCAGGTGTATGCGCACTCGATCCACGTCTTATCAAGAGCCCGAGCCTCTCGATAACTTAGACATGGCTGGTGTACAAAACAACAATAACATACCACCTCCGAACAACAATAATAACAACAACAACCCGCCTTTCAACAACATGAATAATAACAACAATGAGCACCTTCCGGATAACCGCCCAATGATTGAATTGCTGCAAGCTCATGTCGATGGCAACATGGATCCAATTGTTATTCCACCAATTGCCGCCAACAATTTCGAGCTAAAGTCAGGCTTTATCCAGATGGTCTCAGCTCAACCATTCTTTGGACGAACCATTGATGACCCACACGATCACATCAAGAGATTTCTACAACTCACGAACACGGTCAAGTTCAATGGCGTTCCACAAGAAGTGATAAGGTTACAACTTTTTCCCTTTTCTTTAGAGGGACAAGCCCGGCATTGGCTTGCTAAGGAACCGCCACAGAGTATTCTCTCGTGGACGGATTTGGAAACAAAGTTTATCAACTACTTTTTTCCACCCTCTCGTACTACTGCTTTGCGGAATGAGATTATAACCTTTGAACAAAAGTACGACGAGTCATTCAGTGAATCTTGGGATCGCTTTAAAGATCTTTTAAGAAAATGCCCACAACATGGTTTTACCAAAGTTCATCAAATAAATACTTTTTACAATGGTTTAAGCATGAATGACCAAGATTCACTAAATAGTGCCTCGGGGGGTAATTTATTGGCTAAGACTTCCAATGCTGCTTGGGATATCATTGAGAACAAATCTCGTGTTCAAACCAAGAGTGTTAGGACCAATGTTGCTAGTGCTAGCACTAATGACAGCGACAAGCGATTAGACAAAATCACCACGCTTCTTGAATCGCTTGTCACACATACCGTCAGCAACAACAACAGCAACAACGCCAAAAACGCTCAAGTGAACGCTGTCAGCCAACCTTGTGAGATATGCAGTGGTCCCCACTCTTACACAACTTGTACCGCCACCCAAGATTACCCTGCTGAGAATGTGAATGCGGCATATGGCACCTATCCTCAACCCGCTTATCAAGCAAAACCCCAAGGTGACCGTAACTTGCTTAGCTACCGCAGCAACAACTATCTTTCCCCACCTGGTTTCCCTCCTACCAACCCAAACCAACAACAAAACCTTAACCGCTCTCCTCAACAACAACAACAACCTCGACAACCATACATCCCAACTCACAAGCAACAACAACCACCTCCACGTAACAATCAAGTCTACCAACAACCTGCTTACCAACCACCTGCATACAATGCTCCTCCTAACCAAGCCACCACTGCATTACACCAAGAGGTTGCAACCTACATGAGAACCAATGATGTGATAGTGGGAAATATCCAAGAGGAAGTACGCAATTTGAAGGCTGATTTGGTAAAGCAAGGAAATGATTTGAGAGCTGATATGAGAAATACGTTGGATACCCAAACTAATGATTTGAGGAACATGATGGCTAGTTTCTTCAATGGTAATCAACCCTCTTCTTCGGGTACTCTTCCGAGTAACACCGTTGCGAACCCAAGAGGGGAGATGAAAGCAATCACCACTCGAAGTGGTAAAGGTACCAAGGAACCCGAGCTTCCTATACCTCCACCGGCGGTTGTGACTAAGGAGAACGAGTCACCTGCTCCTATTCCTCATCCTTCTCCTTCCCCAATTTCTCCACCTCTTCTTTCTACCCCTCCTCCACCCGTGGTTGTGAGTGATCCTATTCCTCTAAAGCCTTCCTCTTCTTCCAATATACCTTATCCTTCAAGGTTGAGGAAAGAGAAGCAAAACAGCAAGGATGATATTCAAGTTTCGAATTTCCTTAAAATGTTCAAAAAACTGAATTTCAATATCTCCTTCGCTGAGGCTCTCGCTCACATGCCTAAGTATGCCAAAATGTTTAAAGATCTTCTGAGCGACAAGGAAAAGCTCCTCGATATTGCCAACACCCAACTTAATGAGAATTGCTCTGCAGTGCTCTTAAGGAAATTGCCAATCAAGCTTGGTGATCCGGGTCGTTTTCTTATCCCTTGCAATTTCCCGGGAGTAGAGAATTGCATGGCCCTAGCCGATCTAGGTGCCAGTATTAATCTTATGCCTCTAAGTGTTTGGAAGCAATTATCTCTCCCAGAGCTAGTCCCCACCAAAATGACTTTGGAATTGGCCAACCGTACGGTTGCTTATCCAGTGGGGATAGCCGAAGACGTCATTGTAGGAGTCGACAAATTCACCTTCCCTGCTGATTTTGTTGTCGTCGACTACGAGATGGACCCATGTGTGCCACTCATTGTTGGTCGTCCATTCTTGAGGACCGGTCGCACTCTCATTGATGTTGAAGCCGGTGAGCTTATCATGAGAGTGGGTGACGATAAAGTAGTCTTCAACATGGGAAAGTTATCTAAACAGCCTTCTTCTTCCGAGAGTGTTAATTGTATTGACGTTCTTGATGAGGCTTGTGAAGAACACTTCAAGGATGCTTGTAAAAACATTCCTACCTCTCTTCCCAATGTTGAGACCGTTTCCTCTATCGACTCATCACTATCTCTCTTTGGAGAAAGTGATTTCCTTTGGAAAGATTTGGAAGCCACCTTGGAAGATGTGAAGCAAGAAAATGACGATTCTACTGCCAATTGGGATGACGATCTTAGTTTCATTGCAAACCTCCTCAGAGAAGACAATCCTTCTCCTCCATCTCCCACTGTTATTGCTATCGAGACTCCGACTTCGAATACGCCTCCCGTCGACAATCCTCCGGATTTGGAACTTAAGGAGTTGCCACCCCATCTTGAGTATGTTTTCCTCGAAGAAGAGAAGAAGTCGCCAGTCATCATTGCTAAGGATTTGAAGGATGAAGAGAAAGCCCGACTTGTCGCTGTGTTGAAAGATCATAAGAAAGCTATCGCTTGGAAGATTTCGGATATTCGTGGAATTGATCCTCACTTCTGCACACACAAAATTCTCATGGAGGACGACTTTAAGCCCACTATTCAAAGCCAACGAAGGGTGAATCCAAAAATCCATGAAGTCATCAAAACAGAGGTTCTCAAACTTCTTGATGCGGGTATGATATACCCTATTTCGGATTCACCATGGGTTAGTCCAATCCATTGTGTGCCCAAGAAGGGCGGAATAACCGTTGTTCCCAATGAACACAACGAGTTGATTCCCACTCGTCTCGTTACTGGGTGGAGAGTTTGTATAGACTACCGCAAACTCAATGATGCCACGAGAAAGGATCATTTCCCTCTACCTTTTATGGACCAAATGCTTGAACGATTAGCCGGTAATGAATATTACTGCTTTCTCGATGGTTTTTCGGGTTATTTTCAAATACCCATCGATCCCCAAGATCAAGAGAAGACTACATTCACTTGTCCCTATGGCACTTTCGCTTACAAAAGAATGCCTTTTGGCTTATGTAATGCGCCCGGGACTTTCCAAAGGTGCATGTTAGCTATCTTCCATGACATGGTCGAACAAACCATGGAAGTCTTCATGGATGATTTCTCGGTCTTCGGGGATTCTTTCTCTTCTTGCCTTGCCAATTTGGAACGTATGCTAAAGCGGTGCGAAGACACTCGCCTAGTTCTAAATTGGGAAAAATGCCATTTCATGGTAAAAGAAGGCGTCGTGCTTGGACATAAGATCTCGAAAGCCGGTCTTGAAGTAGACCGTGCTAAAGTCGATGTTATCGCTAAGTTGCCTCCACCTTCAACTGTGAAGGGTGTGAGAAGTTTCTTGGGTCATGCGGGCTTCTATCGTCGATTCATTAAAGATTTTTCTCATATCGCTCGCCCGATGACCCACCTCTTGGAAAAAGATACTCCTTTTATCTTCTCCAAAGAGTGCCTTGAAGCCTTCAACTCGCTTAAGGATAAGCTTACTAAGGCACCCGTCTTGGTTACCCCTAATTGGGAGCTGCCTTTTGAGTTGATGTGCGATGCTAGTGATTTTGCTATTGGAGCGGTTCTTGGACAAAGAGTGAACAAACACTTCCAACCGATCCATTACGCTAGCAAGACAATGACGGGGGCACAATTGCATTATACGACAACTGAGAAAGAGCTTTTAGCTGTTGTCTATGCTTTTGAAAAGTTCCGCCCCTATCTTGTCCTTTCTACCACCATTGTGTACACCGATCATTCCGCGCTGAAGTACTTGTTGACAAAGCAAGATTCCAAACCAAGACTTCTTCGCTGGGTTTTGCTGCTCCAGGAATTTAAAATCGAAATCCGCGATAAAAAAGGAGCAGAAAACTTAGCCGCGGACCATCTTAGTAGACTTGAGGATCCATACCAAGGGGATCATCCGACCAAAGAAATCAATGATTCTTTTCCCTTGGAGACCTTAATGTCAATAAACTCGAAGCCGAATGAAACCCCGTGGTTTGCGGACTTTGCAAACTACTTAGCGGGTGGAATTCTCAAGGAAGGGTTGACGTCTCAACAAAAGAAGAAGTTCTTCACCGACATTAAGACTTACTTTTGGGATGACCCTTACCTATTCAAACAATGTGCCGACCTGATTATCCGTCGATGTGTTGATGGACCGGCAGCGTCGGACATCCTTGATGCTTGCCACAAAGGACCCACCGGTGGTCACTTTGGTCCCAACTACACCGCTAAGAAAGTGTTTGATTCGGGATTTTATTGGCCCTCCATATACCGTGACGCTCACGATATGGTCAAACGATGTGATGTTTGCCAAAAGCAAGGCAAAATCACACATAAAGACGAGATGCCTCAGAATTTCATTCAAGAGTGTGAAATTTTTGATGTTTGGGGTATCGACTTTATGGGGCCATTCCCATCCTCTAAAGGAGACAAATACATCCTTGTAGCCGTTGACTACGTTTCTAAGTGGGTTGAAGCCAAAGCTTTACCTACTAATGACGCAAGGGTGGTTTGTAACTTTTTGAAAGCTCTATTCGCTAGATTCGGTGTGCCTCGTGCCATTATTAGTGATCGTGGGACTCATTTCTGCAATGACCAATTTGCTAGAGTCATGGCTAAGTACGGTGTAAATCATCGTCTTTCCACAGCCTACCACCCACAAACTAATGGCCAGGCTGAAATATCCAACCGAGGACTAAAGCGAATTTTGGAAAGAACCATGGGAGAGCATCGTGCCGCATGGGTTGATAAACTCGATGATGCTTTGTGGGCTTTCCGTACTGCTTACAAGACCCCGATCGGCTGTACGCCTTATCGTCTTGTGTACGGGAAAGCGTGCCACCTCCCCATTGAGTTGGAGCACAAGGCTTATTGGGCCTTGAAATGGGCTAATTTTGATATAAACAAAGCCGGTGACCTACGCAAGATCCAACTCAATGAGCTGAATGAACTTCGGAATGAGGCTTATGAAAATTCTTTGATCTATAAGGAAAGAACTAAGCTCATTCACGACTCCAAGATCAAAAACCGAGAGTTCCATGTTGGAGACAAAGTCTTACTTTTTAACTCTCGGTTGAAAATCTTTTCGGGCAAGCTCAAATCTCATTGGTCCGGCCCATTCACCATCGCCCAAATTTTTCCATATGGTACTCTCGAGCTCGCTCAACCTAATGGACCAAATTTTAAGGTGAATGGCCAACGAGTGAAGTTGTACTTTGGTGAGGACACCTCTCAGGAGGTGATTCCATCCCTCACCACGTTCCCCATGAACTGAATTTGGGTCGAGTCAGGCTCGTGACTCGGTTATCAAAAACAAGCGCTCCTCGGGAGGCAGCCCGAGTATCTATCCCTTTAACCCCCTAAGTGTAGGGGATGACCTATTTTGGTCGTTTGTGTTTGTGTGGTGATGTGCTTACAGGGATAACTGCAATCTTGGAAATCTTTGAAGAACCGTGCTCCCGTGTTATCCGAAACCCGGTTCTATCTCTCAACTATCGTGATTCAATTTTCTTCATACTCACATTTGAAATTGATCACTTTAGTCGTCTCTTCCTTAACTCGAGTTAACCAACGTGCACAATGTCATAAGTGTAGGGGAGACTTTTCCCACATGCTTAAACATTGAGGACAATGTTTATCTTAAGTGTAGGGGAGACTTCTATCGAAGTTTTAAGTGGACTTTTCCATGAAAATGCCTTCATTTAACCGGAAAATCCTATTTTTCAGCATTTTTCAAATTTTTTATTAACTTTGGCCATTTAGTTGTAATTTTTAAATTTTTATCGTTGCTTTCATATGTATATATCCCGCAATAAAGTCAAAAATATTAATTTTTAAATTTTTATCGTTGCTTTCATATGTATATATCCCGCAATAAAGTCAAAAATATTAATAAAGTGGTGTAGCTAGTTTAGGAATCTTTGACATATTAGGCTCGTTGCGTTTATTTTGACTCAACCCGAATAGACTTATCCAAGTTTATTCTAGCTAGTATCCTTAACCATATAGACCTTAATTGGTTTATTAGGCTAAGTGTCCACGAGTCTCATTACTTGAGATTTTAAATTGTGGAGGACGAGAAATGATAGAGTCAATTATAAGTCGGTATTCTTGCGCAAGCTCACTTGGTGTAATTATTTGCCTATTCTCCCATCACTTGCTAATAATTTATCTGCAATAAGTAAGGTCTTACGATTTGAAAAGTTACTTAGCTTCTAGCCCAAGATCGTTTAAAAGTTGCTCGGTAATGATAAGAGTTCATAGCCAAGGCATAACTTATGAAGCGGGACGCGAAGATTGGCGAGTCCGAAAAGGCCCTAACAAGGCATGAGGATTCAATTTTATTGCTGAAGATCCAAAGTGATGTGAAAAGCATTATTCCTAAAGTCTATATGAAGGATCAAGACTCACGACGAAAAGCAATCAACTCCCATAAAGATCATGGAGAAGTCTATCCGAAAAGACCCTAACAAGGTATGAGGATAAATAGATCCAAGTCCGAAAAGGAGGCGGATCGTTGTATCTCAAAATCCATATTAGAGATTGAAGAAATAATCATGAAGTCGTGGTCAACAAAGTTGGAGTACCCCTCAAAAGCCTCCAAGTGAAGAAACTCTATTATGATGAGAAGACCATTATCTCAAGAACGTCTCTCGAAGATATGAAGTATGAAGTACATGCCAAATATCGGCCCGAGAAAGGTCTCGAATCGTGAACCAAGTTATGCCAAGATATGAACTTTTTGATATCCCGAGAAGCAGTTTTAAGAGATTTTGTCCTTTAGCTAACTATTGATCAAATCGTCCTACTTTGCTTTCAGCCTTAATAAACTATCGAAATAAGTCCAAAAATGCATCTTTATGATCATTCTAAGACAAAAATAAAATATAAGAGATACAATTAGGAATAAGGGAGTTTAAGCATTTAATTAAGCCATGTGTGTAAGTGTTTGATTTACTAACTTATAATAACAATGATCTCGTTTTTAAGCTTAGTTTGGGGAACGTGAAACTTGAGGGTGATAAATCTTCGCAACACCAAAGCCCTAATGTAAGTCCTTGATTTCTTTACAAGTTATTTCCATCCTTTTGTTTATTTTAAAGTTTTAAGTTCTCTTAGTATTTTAATTGTTGTTTAGTAGAGTTTAAATAAGGCCAAGGTTGATTGATTATGAGAAAAATGTAAAATTGCTTTATCACTAAGCATTGCATGAGGGCATAGCAATGGTTAAGTGTAGGGGATTTGATAGGTGTGTAAACACCCATCCTTTTACCACTTAATTCTGGCTAAAACAAGACCAAAACACGTATTTAATATCAATTGTTTGGAATTATGCGTGGTTTTTGTGTTTATTGTGTTTTCAGAGCTAACCGGATGAATATTAAAGAAAACATGGGATTGCACGGGATTTATCAAGGAAAAAGACTCAAGATAAAGTCTATTGTCCAAGAGATGCAAAAGATTTGAAGTCACTGGGCCTATTCGAAGATTTATCGAAGAAAAGGACTAAAGACGGAAGATTTTCATAAATCGAAGAAACTCGAGTCTATTTAACGAAGAAATTAAAAGACGAGTTGGATTTAATCGACGACAAATCCCGAATCAGAATCGAAAACGTCAACTTTTCTGAAAAGACGAGAAGACAAGAAGAAAGGGAGAAAGCCCACTCACCAACCAACCACTAGGAGTATAAATAGTTTTTCCCTTCACACAATCAGGGAGTTAGTTCATTTTTCTTTTCCAGTTCTTGTTGGTTCGTTCCTTAACCAACTCCATTAGGGAGTTTGGTGATTTTTCTTCTTTCTTTCAATCTTGTAAGTTTGATTCAATACTCTTGTTACTTTTCAATTAATCAATCCATTCATCTTTTCATTCATCTTGTTCATCTCCATTTTTATTGCAAGATTTTAAGTTTCTTATTTGATTCAAGTTTGATTTCAAAAAGTTGTTGATTTAGTGTTTTTATTGGTGGGATTTGTTTCTTATGGTATTTAAATTGTTTATGTTTGATTTGGTAAAACCTTTTTAAGTTTTGGAGTTGATTGTGGATTAAACGATCTCCTTGTTCTTCGCTTTTCATCAGACCTGAGTTTCCCAGATTCCGAATAGGAATTTTGGGTTTGCCTCTATTCGGAATATTTCAATTATTCCGAGTAGAGGTTGTTTTTCTCCTTTATTCGGAATTTCACGGACTTTCCGAATTGAGCCTTTATTCCGAATAGGGATTCTCATTTTTCTTTTACTCGGAATATTTTCAATATTCCGCATGATAGCTTCTTCATTTCCTTATTCGGAATATTTTTCCGAATGGACCATATTTTCCGAATAGCCCTGCTTTACCGCATAAGCTTGTTTTTCCGCATAGGAGTTCATCTTTCCGCATAGACCCGATTTTCCGATTAGAGTGATTTTTCCGCATAAGCAATTTTTTCCGAATAGCATCATTTTTCCGAGTAGACATTATTTTCCGCATAGGATTCTATTTTCCGCATAGCCTTACTTTCCGCATAGGTGTTCTTATTCCGCATAGCATTATTTTCCGAATAGACCATATATTCCGCATAGTACTCTTTTTCCGCATAGGACTTTTTATTCCGCGTAGGGATTTATTCCGAATAGGGAGATTTTCCGCATAGAGCATCTTTCCGCATAAGGATGATTTTCAGCATAGAGCATTTTTCAGTAAGAGTATTTTTCTGCTTTATTATTTGATTGCTTTTATCTACTGTTTCCGGCTTTAATCTTTATTCATTTCATTTATTTATTTATTTAGAATAGAAAACCAAATCCACTTTTTATCACCAAGAACAAATCATTCCACTTTAAACTGAGATCAATTCGAGAGGATTCCGAGAATTATATTTTGAACCCATTGCAAAACCTTGTATCAGTATGGTTCGTTACCAAAGCCATTTTGTCGTACGCCGGAAAAGCACGTCTTAAACCACTATATATGACACAAGCTCTTTGTTTCTATAACTTGAAGATTGTCATTAATCTCTTGAGCATAAATGGCTTTGATTCATTCATCTTGGTTTCTATCTTCTCTCTTATTTCTTATGAGTAGTCGTTTTTCCGTCTCGGTCTAATCCTGTCTTTTTCGGTTTTGATTCCACTCGTAATCCTTCATTAAGGCATTATAACCTAGCCTTAAAGTGGTCCAATGATTTTCAAAATGCATAATATATGTTTTAAGTATTTTATAAAAAACGTGGTTTAAAAAATCTCTTTTGTTTTCTTGGTTAAAACACATGCTCTGTCCACGATTCCTTAATTGGTCGCGGTGCTATGTGCGGTTCCTCATATATATGGAACCGCGGCCCATTGAGTATAAAATAATATGGTTTTATTATTTTACACTTTTTCAAAAACACCATCTCCTTCCTCTTTCTTTGTGGAGACGAGGGATACCATAAACCCACTATTAACAAGTTTCAAAAGCTTCCAAGTGATTCAACTTAATTGATTTCAATAAAAGGTTTTCACTCATCCTTTATCTAACATCAATTAATTGTAAGTATCTTCATTTAATTTTAATCAATTTGTTCTAGGGTTCTTACTTTCATAATTGGGGATTTTCAAAATTAAATTGAATTAGAACTAAATTAGGAATGTGGGTATCCATAGTTTTAGTGCTATGATTTTATAGGTTCATATTCCTTGTGATTTCAATAAAACCCAATTATAGAACAAATCCGAATTTTAATCAAAGCATTTTTAATGACGAAATTGATATGAACCCTTGAACACATTGGTAATTGCATTGTTAATGCTTACCTAAAAATGAATTTTGAAAACCAATGTTCAAGTTCATGTTTGATTCGCATAGTTCATATGCATTTATCAAATATGAAATTGTTACATTCTGAACATAAGAATGATAAGGAATCATCCTTTGGTTAGTCAAGAAATTGATTAAAAACATTCTTGTGATTTTGTTTTTATTAATCTATACATAACAAAAAGTGATTGTGGAAATATTGTTTTGTTTTATATAGGTACTAACTATGCCTTTGGAAACTCGAAACGATCATAAGAAAACTAGAGAGTACATGCCCATTCTTTCTAATTTGTGTCAATCTCGTTGTTTTAAAAATACGCTTCGGTCTTTAGAAAATCATTGCTTTCATAAAGGACGTGTTGTCTCACCCAGTCTTGATGGGATTGAGCTCACTTATTACATGTTCAAATCTATTGGTTTTGTTTGTTTGCTTGACATTGATGAGCCAATATTTCCTTCCTTTCTTATTGAGTTCTTCAGCTCGTTCACTTAATGTGCAACAATAATGGTCTATCTATAAGATTTTCCATTAAGGGGAAAACCATTGTATACTCTCTTGAAGAATTTGGTAAAATTCTCAAGGTACCATATAATGGTCATTGTAGGTTCACTATGCTTGGAGTATTGACTCTTTGGAATCGGCCCCTATTGATGTATATTCTGTGACCGATCTTCCCTCTCCTTTGTTCATTACCAAAGCTATTTCTAAACCGCGTGAGCATTCTATTCTTTGGGATTTCAAGGAAACATTCGTATTCTCACTCCTTGGGAATTACTAACTAGCGAACTTAATGATTTTATGATCCCATGGGCCAAAATCATTAGGGAAAACTCAATGTGTCTGGGTGGTAACCGCTATCTAGAACTGGCATGTCTCGCACATATGTTGTATTATGTTGCAACATCCACCCCATACAATCTTGCGTATTTCATCGCTAGTAGGATTAGTTTTGTTCTCTTTAAGTCTAAATCTAGTCTTCCTTTTGCTATGCTTCTTACTCGTCTTCTTAGAAGAGTTGATCACGGATTTCCTCATCTAAATGTTTTATCCTATTTCTCCATTGATCATGTAATGCTTCCCATTGAAAGGAACCTTCCACAAGAGCGAAGGTATGAAATTTGTGAAGAGGAAAATGATCATCGAGAAGTAGCTCATGATGTTGGGTGTGAATCTTCATCAACCTCTTGGGGAGGATAAGATTGAGGTCAACACCGGAATGAGATCTCTGAGTAACCTTCATCCATCAATGTGTAGATGCATTAATGGTTCTCCTCTCGAGTCAAACAACTTTTTGTCATCCTCTAACTCCTTGTTTCTTCTCAAGACACTGATCTTGAAACTCGGTATTTCCAAAGTCTTTCTCTTCTAGAGAATACAAGTGATGGATCTAGGTACATTCAGGAAATGTTCAAGAGAATGAGTAAGATTGTTCTTCGGTACCACGATTGTCATTTCTTGTAGCTTTTAGACCTTATTGTGTAATATTTAATACTTAATTGTTTGGATTATGTATATTTTAATCCTAACTTTGCTTCATGTGATTGAAGTTTCGATATACATGATTATGTGCAATTATGTGTTTCTTAGATATCTAGATTTTGGTTGGTAATCTATTTTTGCTTGATTAACTAAGGTTTAAAATATGGGCTTGTGAAAAATGCTGGAAGACACATTTTTAAGGGGTTCTGTCCGTGGATCCTTAAATACTGGCAGTTCTTTATATTGATGGAAATGCGGGTATGTTTAAGGAACCGCCAGGTAGAATCTCGACAAAATCTCTGCTTTACACTGTTTTCTCTAAATCTTTGTAAACATGGATAAAACTTTTGCTAAAAACCAGCCTTTTCCCAACTAAGCTTAGCTAGTTTTATTAATCACCTAAAACATTTTTAACAAATTACTTCTTTGGATCATCCTCTTCCCTTCTTAAACCATTGTTGGTTGTTCTTCTTCTTCATCCTCTAAGTCTTTCTAAACCTAAACACACAACAATGGTGTACACTAGATCCTTAAATTCTTCCAAACACTCTCCCACCAAAAAGAACCTTAAGATCAATATTTTCCTTCATGAATTTATCATGAAGATGATATATGGATTAAGCTTTTATGTGTTATAACCTATGTGTTCTCACATTATTCAAATTAAATTTAAACTAAAATTGAACCTTAATCTATTGTCACCTCTAAAACTTGACTAAAATTGGGTAAAAATGTTATCTAAATATTTTTTCACCCTTTGTAAGATACACTTGTGAGTATGTTACTTTTTATGCAACCATAGCCTAACCTAGTGCTATTAGAGGTAAAAATCTAAGATTTGCTTAATTTAGAAAAAGTCTTGTCTTTTCTCAAACTTTCAAAAACTCGGATTTTTGTGTCCACTGTGGGTGACTCATTAAAGTCGCACGGATCAAAATTTATATTGAACCGCATGTCCATTTAATGAACAATGATAGTCAGCCATTTTTGGCTCCATTTTTGTCTTTCTTCTTTGACCACTATTGTTTTTCAAGATTCTTTGTTTGCCTATTTGAGCTAAAATTCCTTGAAACCTTTTGATTTTCTTTCTACTCGCTGCCTTGTCTATTTTCTTTAAATCCTCTTGTTTTGGGAGTTCTCTTCACTTGCCTCTCAATGTCTTCTTCTTCTCATCTTAATCTTGTCATATCTTTGCCACAACCTTCTAAACCGAAAGCTTCTTCTTCTAAGCTTTCCAAGATACCCAAAATTTCGGTCAAACCCGTTTGGATCAAGAAGCATAAGGATCATTATGAACCTCCTTCTCCCAAACCTTGAAAGACTTCTTCTTTCTCTCCAATTGAGTATTGGAATGATTCTTACTCAATCAATCCAATTACCGGAGAAAGAAAAGCTCTTCCACCAACACCTAAACTTTTTAACACTCCTCAACTAAATGACCTCTCTTCTTTACATAACCTCACTAAGTATTTTGATGGTAACCTTTATTATCTACATTCTCCTTCTCCTCCACCACCTTCTTACTATGATGGTCCTCCCCTATCAAATGACTTTGTTTTGCATCATGGAAGTTCGTGTGCTTGCTGCAAATTTCAACAAATTGAACTTTCTCATGTGTAGGAGAAGTTAAATTTTCTTGAATTTCTCCTCACTCGACCTCCTCTTCGAGTATTTGTTCCCGTAAGCAAATCTGCGGATGATGCACCTTCGTCTTATTTTCCCAATTAAAACGCATTTTGGGTTCTAATTGTTTGAGATAAAATAAAAACCTAAGCAATCTTGGAGGACTATCTCTACTAGATTAGTTGTTATGCTTATGTTGTCTTATTTTCTCTATTTTTTGCTTTTATATTCATATTTTCAATATGAATCTCTTGTAGTATGTGCTTTCATCAATCTTTTAATATGATTGTTATGTGTGTTATTGCCTGTTTTTCTAATTCTTTATCACACATATTGTTGAGAGTTGATTGCGGCTAATACTTACAATTGGTTTGGGTGATTCCATTAATTCTAAGTTTTTAACCTTTTGACATTATATCTTCAAATTGTTGGATTTTTCTTCTCTACCTTTATTTCAACAATTGTGAATTGAGCTTGTCAAAATACTCTCGTTGAACATACTTAGCAAATACTTACTTCTAATTTGAGATTTATTTTCTTCCTCCTTCTCAATTTACTTAGTAAGTAGTGACGAATGCATATACATTGGTGTTTCTTTTCTTTCTACTAACCTTTGTATGTAGCTTGTCACCATAGCTCGATCACTTGGTGCCCCAAGCAAAAGGGAGTAAGCACCAAGGGGGAGCTACTAGCAAAATCGACTCTTTTCTTCTTCAAAGACTTGTTCTACCCTTTTTGCTTCCACAAAAGGGGGAGAAATTATAGTGATAAGCTCGTTAATAATTCGAAAACTTTTATTTTTAATTAAATGAGTTTATAGTTTGTCGTAATCAAAAGGGCGGAGATTGTGAATGCAACCGATGCCTAAAAACATTATTTGTAATAACTAATCTTTCTTAGTTTTGATCACGATAAAGTGTAAAAACATTTATCGTCAAAGATAACCGAAAGAGGAATTATTTAACAAACACTATCATCAAGGTAATAATAATTTAAGTCTTAAACAAACATATCTTATACATGTTTAGTGATCATAGAAAGTGATTAACCTCAAAACTCACATTTATACAAATGTGACAAAATATTTAAAGAAACTTTATTTTTAAGAAAATGTTTTACTAAAATAGAAAATGGAAATTTGAATTTAGCATATACTAAATGGCCTAGGAATATACCATTGAGGTATAAACTGCCCCAAATGGAATTTCCCAACTACATGACAAAAAGGAGCGGACTAAAGTGTCACGGTTCCAAATAGGTAGTTGTGGTTCCTTAGTGATATGGAACCGCAGGCCTCTTTATTGAACCGTACCGAGAGAGCCGTTATTCCTTGTCCCTATAAATAACGGATCACATTTTCATTTTCCAATGAACCTTTCTGGACAGTTTTCTTAGCTTCTTATCTTCTTTTTATGTTTTCATTCATTAGTAAACGATCACTTAATTTGCTAGGTATGTTTACTTATGATTATACTCTTGATCCTCTTCTTTATTTGTCCAAAGATAAGATCGCTCACACATTTGTGATATGATTAAAGATGAAGCCTTGACGATGATCATTCTTTCTTAGATCTAGTCATGGTCATCATTTTGTATGCTTGAGTCTTATGTATATCCAAGGTATTTGTGAATTCTTGGATTAGTCTTGTGTAGATCCAAGGTATTTGTGAATACTTGGATTAGTCTTGTGTAAATCCAGTGTATACGTGTATACTTGGATTTGTCTTATGTAGATCCAAGTTATATGTGTATACTTGGATGTGTCTTGTGTTGTAATAAGTCTTGTGTGTTAGTTTTCACTAAATTACAAAGTGATGTGTGTTTGTGTCTTATTAGTTCCCACTTAATTTGAAAGTGAAGAGTTGTGAAGATTGGTTCTAGCTTTGGATTAGGACTCGACATCTAGCCTTATGCCGGAAAAGAAGATGGGAGACGAAGATTGGTTCTAGCTTTGGATTAGAACTCGGCATCTAGCTTTGTGTCGGAAAATTGTGAAGTAGGTGACGTGTGTAGATTGGTCCTAGCTAAGATTAAGTCTCGGCATTTAGCTTAATATCAGAAAATAATGTAAGCGACGTTGTAAGGTTTTCTCCGCCAAGAAGGGACCTCGTGGATATAGTGGAAATCTCGAGTAAGGTGTACTCGAGGAGTAGAGTAGGAACGAGGAGAGAGCTTTGTTGCCGAACCACTATAAATCTTGGTGTCTTGTCTTAGGTTTCTTCTTTCCTTACTCTTTACATATCCTTACTTTCTTGCACTGCGTTTCATTATCACTAAATGTATTCAATGCATTAGAAATGATTCAAACAACTATGAAACTAATATTCAAGTAAAAGGTAATTTTGGGACAAACCTAATTGAAAGGTATTTTAATTAAGACCTTAACAAGAGAAATTATTTAACCCCCCATCCTAGTTTCTACCATTGGTATCAGAGCGATGGTCAAAAAAGATCTTTGAAGTATATTGTACTTTGAAGCTTGGATCGATCTATTGTCTCTTCAAATTAGAAGGGTTTGTTTATTTTTTCAATAAAAATAGACCTCTTAATTGTTGTTATTTAATCTCATCTTGATTATGATCTTGTTAGTAGTTATTATGCATTTTAGATTTGCTCTAGAAATGTATCTACTAGTTTGTATCTTGCTTTGTGTAGTTACTTATGAAGAATAATCATTAATTTGATTATTGATTGAGTTACTTACACTTGTTGAAGACTCATCTCTTTTTGATCTCCAACATCTTAGGATGATGATATCAAGATTGATGAATGTTATACTAGTCCTTGAAGACTTAGTATGCACTTTGGTCGATTTCGGGTGTTGCATTAGTCCATATAAGACTTGGGATGCACTTTGTGGCTAAGGTATGTTTTCGTCCTTCCACACGCCATTTGATCATTCTTTTGATCGTTACCTGACTATGCGATTGTTCTTGGCATCCTTGCCTTGACATTTATTTGTGGTATGTGATTCTATTCTTTCTACCTCTCAAACCTTCTTGGTCTTGGATACTTGACTCACTTAGGGGTTGTAGAGTGAGTTTGTAGTAGCGTAAAGTATCAAGCATGATTTGTATGGTTTGCAACTTATACGGTTAGTAGGCCCTATATCATATGTAGTATATGCAATTGAGCTCATCTCTTAGTTGATTGATTAATCTTTTGAGATACCAACTACATCATATGTTAACCACTCAAGGGTGGCCTAGTGGCAAAAAGATTTGTGGCTATCACTCCAAAGTGTGTGAGGTCTCAAGTTCAATTCCCACTAGGTGCAAACAACCTTGAAGTGGCCACACCAACCTCCTGAAAAGGGAGGGCTTTACCTGGTTTGAGTCTGTGTGGCGGTGGGCTCAAACTCTGTGGATTAGTCGGCCAATGAGTCAGAAATAACGGTTACCAAAAAAAACTACATCATATGTTGTAATTAGAATACTACACATTTGGAATTGTAATATTCTAAGGATATTGTCATTGTAACCCGTAACGATGATATATGTCCGATCACATGGGAGAGAAAGTGAATCCATACTCTTTCTCATGTTTTTAAAAGTTTAAGACATCTATTAGTATGTTTTCTTATTCTATAAAACAAAAATTGCTCGATATGGTTCATTACCAAAGCTGTTTTGTCGTACATCGAAAAGACACGTCTTAAACCACTATATATGAAACAAGCTCTTCGTTTCTACAACTTGAAGATTGTGGTTCATCTCTTGAGAAGTGATACTTGGCTTTAATTCACTCCTCTTGGTTTCTCTCTTCTCTCTAATTTCTTACGAGTAGTCGTTTTTCCGTCTCGGTCTAATTTGGTCTTTTTCGGGTTCGATTCCACTCGTAATCCTTTTGATGAGACTGCAATTATATATGGTCCCATCCTCGAAAACGGGCTTTAAATGTGTAAAAATGTCGTAAAATACCGTGAAATATACTTGTGTTTGTTGTTTTGTGTGTTTTAGGTATGGATATCGTTAAAAAGACAAAAGACCACAAGAAACAAGCAAAAACGAACACGAGAAACGAAGCCGCACAATGAACCGGGCCCAAGTTATGAATTTGCCAAAAAGACCTTGAAGAATTGAAGATTGGCAAAAATGACCCCTCAATAATTAAAGAATTATACTTTATACCCCTAAGAATCTAAAAAATACAATAGGGGTCCCTAAAGTTTGGAGACTTTACAAGAACAACCCTTTAAGTATCAAGAATAGTCCTTTACATTCCATTTGTTAACCAAGGACTCAACTTGAAAAGCAAAAAGGACTTGTGGTGAAAATGACAAAGGACTAACGATGCAAAGCTTATAAAGAGAGTGTGGAGGGACCAACTCTGCCCAAAACCTAAACCTATCTAAACCTAAACAATAACAGCCATTAACTCTATTCCATGTCATCTCCCACTCACCCTCCTCCACCAATCAGCTTCCACCAACTCACCTACACCCTCCACATCACCATCCACTAACCCGTTTTTAAACCTTAATTAATTATTT
The DNA here is from genome assembly GCA_025667525.1 of Glebionis coronaria. Lineage (NCBI taxonomy): Eukaryota > Viridiplantae > Streptophyta > Magnoliopsida > Asterales > Asteraceae > Glebionis > Glebionis coronaria. The sequence goes on from CM046875.1 coordinate 112,350,661, forward strand.
AATTATGGCGCCAAAACACTTAACCCTTTTTGTGAAACGGATCAAACAAAGCACTATTCATTGATGAACACGAATTGGGTATTCTTTGTTTAATGATAATCAAGCCTTAAGTAGCTCTAGAATTATGATTAAGCACCCCCTAATCACATTTCCAACACCAAAACCCACCTCACTCCTTTGGTCCCCTCCCACGTGTCATCCCCTGCACCCTCCTTCCACCTCCAAACAAAAAACCTTAACACATCAACGGTTATATGTTTTTTTTCTTGGTCCCTACTTCATAACCAACGACTAAGATCAACTTGGGACATCCTTGCATCAACAAAACGCCAAAGAAGCATCACATGGCAGAAAAGTTCAAAATCCTTAAGGGCACAAATGGCATTTCACTAGCTATGGTTTACCTTTGTTTTTAGCTTTGTAGAATAGTCCTAAGTAGTATTTAAGGAGTCCTCAATCTGTGAGAGACCCTTGTTCTTGGTTTCGTTTTCAAACATTTGTAATTCCTTTCTTTTTCAATAAAAAGAAGTCGGTAAAATTGTTGTAACGAATCCAAGTTCCATCTTTAGTTACTTGTTATATTTCCATAGTGCAACAAAGTCTTTGGGAAAGCACAATAACCTTATTTCCTTTCTTTCCATTTGAGAAAAGAAGTTGGTATAGGCTGTGACCGCTCAAAGATTCTTGGGGCCTTTGTTGATGTTTCTTAGTTAATCAAAGTGTTTTTTAAAGTGTTTTTAAAGTGTTTTTAAGGTTCTTGTTCAAATTTTAAAAAGGTTTTTCAACTTTCATCAAGTTTAAGTGGAAATTCTAAATTGTGATCCTTGCTTGAACATAGGTCCCAACAGCTTGTATTTGGGCGTATTCATGATCATAGCACCCTTATCTCTGTGGATAAAGGTGTTGTGAGTGTGTAGGCTTGGGTAACAAGGTTTGTGGGGTACTTAAACTCACCATGTTCTTGCTTCATTCTTTGTTTTCTGTGTATCTAACCCCACTGTTTAAGGTTTTCAAACCTTGGACTTTGGCTTTCCTTTCTTTTTAGCAGCTTCGATAGTTGGTGCTTGTTCTTGCTAGCACCTAAGCTCATTGATTCCAAGGTGTGGATGTACACCTTGTAGGTTTGAATACCTTTTCCTTTTATTTTTCTATCAAAATTAGGATTCCCATGTGATTTTGTGTTCTATGCTTTGAGGTGGTGTTTTTGTTGTTTGTTCTCTATTGTTAGTTCACACTAGATCTAATTTAGTCATAAAATTGCATGTTTAAAAGTTAAAACAAGATTTGATTTGTAAAACAAGTTTTAAAAGGGTGTTTGGGTTTGACTGTTAAAGGCCATTAGGGCCTCGGACATTGGTATGTTTAAGCTAAGAAGTGCTTGGTATTTTTTTTAGTGTCATTTGATAGCTGGTTAAGTGTAGGAATCATTAGAAAAGGTTTTGCTAAAAATCAAGTTTTCATGTTAAAAATCTATCAAACATATCAGAAAGGATAAAATTTTCATTTATTGGAATTAAAGGCTAGAATTTGGTTTGCAAGTAGGTCTTGTGGCTATCTATCTGTGCAACATCTGGTTTTTTATTTTGCTTGGTTATTGAAAATGTTATAGCTTATTGAAGTTCACTGAATATGTCAAGTATATCAGCAAGTGTGCATGCTTTGTGATTTGTTCTTGCCTTGTGGATTTGGTGATTATTTGCTTGTTATTGCTCATTTGGGTGCTCTTAAGTGTGCTTTAAGTGTTTGCTGCTTATTTGGTTAGCTCATAAGCCCAACTGGCTTATTGAACTTTTCTGTCCAAAAATCAAGCAAGGACTAACAACTGTTGGCCTTGTTCACTGGTTTTAAACTCAAAGCTTCCTCCAAAAACAACTTACTTTGCCATTTAACAGCTTAACAAAGTCCCAAGTTTCATAATTTGTTGGTTTGACTTTCGTTGACTTTGTTCAAAATTGGCCAAAGTGCTTATTACTTCAATTCAGCTTATTGGTACATGCAACAACTTTGATTTTGTACTTTTCATCAGTCTTCTCATCTTATTAATAGTATCTAGAAGTTTCAGCTTATTTGGTTAGGGTTTCACTAGGAAATCAGCTTATTGTCCCTTTTAAGAGTACTTATTGCCTTCTACAGCTTATTCTACTTAGCTTTTTGTAAATTTTCTTGTTTATTAATATTAATTAAGTCATTTAAGAGCTTTTGTAAAAAGAATCAAGTCCTGAAGTGGTTTAGAACTCTAACCTGACTATTTTGTCATTTAGTGAAAAAGTTCATTTCTTGTTTCTGGCTTATTTGGTTAGTTTTTTCAAAATTTATTTTTGTAGTTGTTCTTATAAGTCCAAAATAAGGTCGTGTGTTGAATTTCAGCTTATGGCATGCTGTTTTGGCTTAATGGGCTTAATGACCCATTAAGGTTTAGCTTATTGCCATTTAAGCTGTGATAAACTCACTTTCAGCTTTTGGGCCTTTAGAGTTTTCTGTTTAAAATCAAACTTTAAGCTAGATAGTGCTTTTTCAGCTTAATTGGATAACTTTTTGCTTATTGGGCCAAAAAGACCATTTAGGTGCACTATTTAGGGTTTTGTCCATTTGAGGGCCCAATAGGGATATTTAGGTAATTTCACTAGCATTTTTGGATTATTCAGTTAAAAATAAGTTAGTTTTCAACATTTTAGAATTTTTTATAAATTTTGAATTTTTAATTATTATTTTATTATTTAAAAATTATTTTTAGGATTTTTAATTAGTTTTAATAGGTTTTAAATATTGGAAAAATACTTTTTAGCTTAATTAGTATATTTTTTAGGTTTACAAGTTTTAAAATCTTATTTTGGGCTTTTTGTTAATTTATTTGATTTTTAGGGCTTTAATTAGCATTTAAAAATTAAATATTAATTAATTTAAAAAAGTTACAAGAAGTTTTATTTATTTTTATACCTTAGATTTATTTTTGTTAATTTATTTTCTTCGTTTTGCGTGAAAACGCGTTTTTCGTCTTAGTGTAATTTTAACTATAATATGTCAATTTTCTTTTCTTCATTCTCATATTAATCTAAAACATTACAAGTTTAACATACACAATTATCCACCTTGGTTAACGAACTTACGTGGGTCATAAGTGTTACGTTTCACTAAACGTGCATTTAATACTTACCATATATACGTCTTTTTCCTAAAAGCGTATTTTTACCACAATCATTTTGGCGCCGCTGCCGGGAAGGTGTGTGGTGTTAAATTTGAAATTTTTTGTTTTTAATATTAGCCAATAATAGTAATTGTGTGATTAGAACTCTAATCATACGTATTATCGTTGTTCATTTTTTTGTGAATATTATTACTAAACTATATTACGTATCACAATAAATCCAAAGTATCTCCAAATACGCGAGAAATCTCACCTCATTAGCCGGCGTTCCGGTCGTTAGTGAGTGTATCGAATTCAAACAAGAGAAAAAGGGGCAAAGTAGATAAATACTTTTAAGAAGCTTAAACTTGATAAGTGTAAACTATAAGGTGGGTATAAGGCGGTTGTATTTCATGACCTAAAGGAAAAAGGCTCTTAAGTGCTTCGCGTCACCTCGTTTCCTCCGCTTGCTTGTGCGTACTTCGAAATTGACGGCTAATTAAGGGTTTCCCAACCAAAGTATTATCTACGTATCATATATATTTGCTTGTTTTGAAATAGTGAACCCTCCTAAACGTTTTGGTGTTCCACCAACGTTTTAAAGTCATCGAAGGCTTACACTTCACGTGATCGTTTTCATTCTTTGAGGCTTCTCTAATCAAGAGTTTGATTCGAGGAGAGATTTTGTAGATTTTTGTCTACGTATTTCACAAGAAAATCCTAAAAAATTAAAAACAATCAAAAGCACAAAAAAATGAAAAACGTAAAAACACCAAAAAGAATCTTCTTTGCTCACCCCTACATTCTACGTTACGTTTATGCTAACTCGCTCTCAAGCGAAACGTGCACGTAGACGTCGTAATCGAAAGGAAGGAACCCCAACTCCTTCTATTGAAGAATCTCTAATTGTGGAACCCGTTATAGAACAAGAAGCCCCCATGGCTAATCATACTATGATGGAGTTGCTTCAAGCACCCACAAAGGGTTTTGGAGAAGCGATTGTGATTCCTGCTATCCTTGTGGAGAATTTTAAGACAGAGACGGGTTTAATGTCGATGCTCCAAGCCAACAAGTTTCGTAGACATGAAAAAGACAACCCTCATTATCACATTCGGAATTTTAACCGTCTCACCGCAACAAGCAAGTTTAAGGATGTTCCACACGACGCGATTAAGATGATGTTTTTCCGTACTCTTTAGATGGACCCGCCAAAATTTGGCTCGAGAAAGACCACCAAATTCCATATTGACGTGGGGCGATCTCTTGTCTAAATTTGTGAACCAATTTTTCATGCCCTCTTAGACTACGCATTTGAAAAACGAGATTTCAAGATTTACTCAAAAACCTAATGAGAGTTTTTTAATGGCTTGGGAAAGGTTTAAAGAAATGTTACGTGTATGTCCACACCATGATTTTTCCGAATTGCATCAAATTGATACGTTTTATAATGGGCTTAATGATCATGAACGAGATTACTTAAAGGCCGCCGCGAGTGGTAATTTTTTGTGTAAAACGACCGATGAAGCTTTAACGATAATCGAGAATGGATCTAAGGTTTTTAACCCTCGTAACACTCTGAGTGTTTCCACTATGGGTTCGTCATCGTCGTCTCGTAATATGAGTGCCTTGCAAGATGAAGCAAATGAGGAATACGGGTTTTTTGATAGATTTTCGTCTCTTATGAGTCATTGGAAAGCACAAGATGCTTTAAGTTCCGCATCGGCTAAAGCGGTTGAGAAAAGTTGTATATCTTGTGGTGGAGCTCATGATTTTTCCGAGTGCATTACCGCCGGTAGTAACACTTCGAGTGCCTATGTGGCCACGAGAACTTACAACCAAAACGGCCAAGGTTATTGCCCAAATCAAGCTCCACAAAATCAAAATGCTAATAATTATCGAAACAACAATCAAGGTGGTCGTTACCAAGGGAATCAAAGAAATTATAACAAGGGTAATAACAACAAAAATGGTGGGAACAATGGGCAAATGCAAAACCAAAATCAAAATCGTGATTTTCAAAATACGAATCAAGGTTTTCAAAACACTCATACTAAAAATCTTCCAAATGAATTCATGGATTATGCAAAGTCAAATTACACTAAGTTTGATAACATGCAAAGGGAGATGATTAGCCTAAGACCCGAGTTGAAAAATGAGTTAAAAATGAACTTGCTAATGAACTTAAGACTCATGCTAATAAAATGGAGGGGGGTGTTCAAAGGTTCCAACAAAATCAACAAAAGATGGAACAAGGCCAACATGAAATTAAGCAAGAGTTACTTAAGGCGGATAAAAGGCAATCTAAATTTGAAGATAGAATGGCAAGCATGTTTGAGGCTATAATGTGTAAACCCTCTTCTTCTGGTGGTCTTCCAAGTGATACCATTGCAAACCCGAAGGGAGAAATGAAGGTTATTACTACACGTAATGGTAAAGCTTTCAAAGAGCCAATTTCTCATTCTAGTACTTCTAAGGATAAGGAAATCGAGAAAGAACCCGAGGTGATGGTAGAAAAGGAGCATATCTCTATCCCACGAAGTACCGCTCAATCCACACCTACAGTCGAGCCTATACCAATTTTGGAACCCGATATTCCAAGGCCACTGCCTATGCCTCAACCCACACCACCTTTATCCTACCCATCGAGACGAAACAAGGAAAAATTGCATGAGTGTAACAACCAAAAAATCGAGCTTTTCATAAAGATGCTTCGTAAAGTATATTTCGACATAAGTTTAGCCGACGCTTTGTTGTACATGCCTCGTTTTACCTCCACTTTTAAAAGTATGATGAACGATAAGGAGAAGCTTTTAAAGCTATCTAAATGTTCTTCGGTTTTTCTTAACCGAATACCCGAAAAAGTTGGTGGTCCCGGCAAGTTTCTTGTTCCATGTGATATTCAAGAGATGGAAGGATGCCTCGCCTTGGCTGATCTTGGCGCGAGCATTAATCTGATGCCTTCTTCCATGTGAAAATCGCTTTCACTTCCAGATCTTATTCCTTCAGAAATGTCCATCAAAATGGCTGAACATTCTACGATTCTCGCATGTGGAACGGCCAAAGACGTTTTTGTTTGGGAATTTCTACTATCCGGTTGACTTTATTGTGGTAGACATTCCCATGGATCCTCAAGTTCCTCTAGTTTTAGGTCGTCCATTTTTAGATACCTCGAGATCGATCATTGATATGCATGCTAGAAAAATCACTTTCCGATTCAACGAGGAGGAACTTGTTATAAACGCTACTCAAAATTCTACACCTTCTCATGTTTATGAAATCGCGACCATAAACCACATTGACTTAGTCGATGTAGTTTGCGATGAGTTTACACATGAAGTGTTAGGTTTTTATGATAGTTCGATTAGTGGCAACCCCAGTATTTTGGATCCTATCCTTGCTAATTCTACACCAAATTTCACTCCCTTCCAAGGAGGCGATTTTATTTTTAATGAAATCGACAATAAAGAAAAGGTGATAATTAGTGAGGATATTCTCAATCAAATTCCACCAAATTTTCCGCCGATAGAAATTATTAGTGTTGAACCAAAATCTTCAATCATCCACCAATCCTCGAATTGAAAGATCTTCCACCTTACCGTGAATACGCATTCTTGGAAGGTGTTGACAAGTTGCCGGTTATTATTGCGAAGGATCTTTCCAATGATGAAAAACCGCACTTTTGAAAATCTTGAAAGCTCACAAAAGGGAAATTGTGTGGAAACTTTCCGACATTAAGGGTATTGACCCAAAATTTTGTACACACAAGATTTTAATGGAGGAGGACTACAAGCCCGCGATTCAATGTCAAAGAAGGGTAAACCCCAAAATTCACGATGTCATCAAAAAGGAAGTCTTAAAACTCCTAGACACGGAAATGATTTACCCTATATCCGATAGCCCTTGGGTGAGCCCAATCCATTGTGTCCTTAAAAAGGGAGGAATGACCGTTGTGCCTAATGATGACAACGAGTTAATTCCAACTCGTGTTGTGACCGGTTGGAGAGTGTGCATCAATTATCGTAAACTTAACGACGCCACTCGAAAATACCATTTCCCTTGCCCTTCATGGATCAAATGTTGGAGCGTCTTGTGGGAAAAGATTTCTATTGCTTTTTAGATGGGTTTTCCGGTTACTTTCAAATCCCCATCGACCCTCGTGATCAAGAGAAAACTACGTTTACGTGTCCATATGGAACGTTTGCTTATCGTAGGATGCCATTCGGACTTTGCAATGCACCGGGAACCTTTCAAAGGTGCATGATGCCTATTTTTCATGATATGATCGAGAAGTCAATGGATGTTTTCATGGATGATGTTTTCGTGTTTGGAGATTCGTTCACGTCGTGTTTAAACAACTTAGAAAAAATGTTAAAACGTTGTGAGGAAACTAATCTTGTGCTTAATTGGGAAAATGTCATTTCATGTGTAAAGAAGGAATCATCTTAGGGCATAAGATCTCTAAAGCGGGGATTGAGGTAGACAAAGTAAAAAATGACGTCATCCCTAAATTACCTCATCCCAAAACCGTCAAGGGAGTTACGAGTTTCCTACGCCATGCGGGCTTTTATTGTCGATTCATCAAAGACTTTTCAAAGATATATCGACCCATTACACACCTTCTCAAAAAAGAAGCCCCTTTCATCTTTAACGAAGATTGTGTTCGATCCTTTCAAATTCTTAAGAGGAAACTTAAGCTCCCATCCTTGTTGCTCCAAATTGGAACCTACCCTTTGAACTAATGTGTGATGCTAGTGATTACGCTATATGGGCCGTTTTAGGGCAACGTCATGCAAAACACTTCATGCATATCCACTATGCTAGCAAAACGATGACCGAGGCTCAAATGAAATACACCACAACGAAAAAGGAATTACTTGCCGTGGTGTATGCTTTTGAGAAATTCCGACCTTATCTCGTTTTGACAAAAAACATAGTGTATACAGATCATTCGACAATCAAGTATCTCTTCTCTAAACTTGATGCAAAGTCGAGATTTCTTTGTTGGATTCTCCTCCTACAAGAATTTGATGTCACCATACTTGACAAAAAAAGGAGTCGAGAATCTTGCGCTCAATCACCTCTCTCGTTTGGAAGATACTCACCAATGTGTGCACAAGAACAAGGAAATTACCGATTATTTCCTCTCGAGACACTTAGTGTAGTGAATTCCAAGGAAGATTCATCTACCCCATGGTTTGAGGACATTGCAAATTACCATGCGGGAAATTTCATAATCAAGGGTATGACGACACAACAAAAACAAAAATTCTTTCGTGACGTCAAGTTCTATTTTTGGGACGACCCTTATCTTTTTCGAGTTTATGCGTATCAAACCATCAGACGATGTGTATTTGGCACCGAAGCTCCTAATATCCCTAGAGCTTGTCATGAAGGCCCTACGGAAAGTCATCACGGTGCTGATCTCACGGCTAGAAAGTATTTGATGCAAGTTTCTTTTGGCCTACTACTTACCGAGATGCACATGAACTTATCAAGTCATATGACTCATGCCAACGTCAAGGAGAGACATCACAAAAGGATGAAATGCCTCAAAATATAATCCAAGTTTGTGAAATCTTTGACGTTTGGGGAATTGATTTTATGGGACCGTTCCCATCATCTCATGGTAACAAGTACATCCTCGTCGCCGTTGACTACCTATCTAAGTGGGTGGAAGCTAAGGCTTTGCCTACGAATGATGCTCGTGTGGTAGTTAAATTCTTGAAGCAATTATTCTCTCGGTTTGGAACCCCTCTGCAATTATAAGTGATCGTGGAACCCGTTTTTGGAATGACCAATTCGAAAAGGTTCTAAAGAAATATGAGGTTACACAACGTCTTTCTACGGCTTATCACCCGCAAACGAGTGGGCAAGTCGAGGTTTCAAACCGAGCTTTGAAGAGGATGTTGGAAAGATAAATAGGAGAGAACCGTGCGTCTTGGTCCGACAAATTCGATGATGCTTTATGGGCCTTTCCCACCGCTTTTACGACACCCATCAAGTGCACTACTTATAAGTTGATGTATGGAAAGATTTGCCACTTGCCGATTGAATTAGAACACAAGGCATATTGGGCCCTTAAGCATTCAAACTTTGATTTAAAGACCGTGAGAGATCACCAGAAAATACAACTTAATGAATTGGATGAATTGAGAGATCTTGCTTATGAAAATTCATTGATTTTTAAAGAAAATACTAAAAAGTTTCATGATGCTAAAACTAAAAACCGGGTTTTTTAACGTTGGAGATCAAGTGTTACTTTTTAACTCTCGTTTGAAGATATTTTCCAGAAAGTTGAAATCCCGTTGGTCGAGTCCATTCACTATCACACAAGTTTTTCCATATGGGACCATCGATCTAGCTCAAAATAATGGACCTAACTTCAAGGTGAATGGACATAGGCTTCAACACTACTTCGGTGGGGAAGTCCCTTCGTTGGACGACCTCGACCAAGTCACCTTCCCCAATGATAATTAGTATTGAGGGGATCGATTCGAGCTCATGACTCGGTAATAAAAAATGAGGTGCTTTGTGGGGGCATTCACATGCTTATCCATGTACATATTATCGTTTTCTAATGTAGTTAATGTGAGGGGATTTGTGCCCTTCCAACTCGTTGTCTCGTGGTTGCTTATGAATGTGTTATCTAGATCATCATCATCACGATTGTAGCCTCTAGTGTTCGTTTACGTGAGCCTCGATCGTTTGCTTGAAGAAGTTTTAACAAATCCACGACATATCCTTTATTGTTATAACGATAATCTTATAGCATAATTCATAAAGGCCTTTAGAATTTGTTAACTACCCTTTCTATACTAGATCCTAAGCATTCGACTCTTCGTCTCTAGTATGGGGGTAATCCACCCTTAGACTCGAAACATTGAGGACAATGTTTAACTTTAGTATTGGGGGGGGGGGGGGGGAGGGGGTGAATAGATACTTGCCTTGTTCACGTCTTCATGCTTTCCAACTTTAAGACACGAATGTAGGTTTCCGTTGGGTAGAATAAGAGTTAATTTTTAACTTAATGGGCATTTGGAGCCCTTAACATTCGTTAACCCACTTACATCAAGTTTTGCTAGACTTTTATATAGGGAACTTTAAAACGCGAAAGTCTTAACTCGAAAGGGATTAAGAACAAGAACTTTTCGCAAGTTCCTATAATTGATCCTAGATAGTCATTTATCAAGGGGACTTTAAAACGCAAATTCTAAACTTATCCAAGGTTAAGAAATTACAAGATCCTATAGGTGACTTAAAAACCCAAAACTTCGATCTAATAGTCTTAATGAAGCTAATCCAATTTTGGCTAAATCTTGTCTTGCATGGCTAAGTATTCACGAGTCTCTTTAATTAGAGGTCTTTATATAGTGAAGAACGAGAAGTGAAAGAGTTAGACAAGTGACCATGCTAAACGTAGAACATGCAAATGTTCTTTCAAAAACTCATGTGCTTTAATTGTGGCTTTTTCTCCCATAAGATCAATGCATTAGGACAAATAATTGTAATAAATAAGGTCATACGGTTTATAAGGTATTTAGCTTCTAGAACAAGATCGTTTAATAGTTAATTATGATTGCTAATAACTATTTTTTGATGTGAAAAGTGTTCTTGTATGTGTCTCTAATCGTCTCTCGGTATCTAATCGAATTGATTTTCCAGTTTAAAGTGGAATTAATTATTTTTGGTGGATAAAATAAAGATTGGTTATCTATTGCTACTAATAAAGAGAATAAAGTTAGAAAGAAATAGTAAAGATAAAACAAAGTAAACAAATGCCGAAATAAAAAGAAATAAAATGCAACGCTTGACAAAAATATATAAATAAAAAAATAGACAAACTAAAACTTATTAAAAAGTAAATAAAGAAAAAAACGCAAGAAAAGAATTTGGGATATAAAAATAAACAAAGTAAATAAATGTGGGAATAAAAAAAATAAATGTCGAAATAAAATAAAATAAAAGTTGGAATTAATAAATGACGGAATAAAATAAATTACAAAAGTCTGAATAAATTTAAAGTGTAAAAGTCTGAATTTATAAAAATTTAAAAGTCAGAATTTAAAACACAAATGTAAAAGTCGGATTATATAAAAGTCTAAAAGTCGGAATAACTAAAGAAAGATTAAATGTCGGAATAATGAAAAAAAATTAATGTCGGAATACACTAAAAAATGAAATTCGAAATACATAAAATAAAAGTCGGATTATGTTTTACTAAATATAAGTCGCAATCTGTTACACTAATGTCGGAAAGCAAGGAGCAAATAAAAGGGCGGGAAAACAAAAAATTAGATGTCGAAATTTGTGCGTTTAACCCAAAAATTCGGATAACATGTGGCCCAATCTTTAATGTAAAAGTCGGATAGTGTGGCTTAGTCATGAAATAGAATTCATCATTTGACAATATTGTAGACAAGCAAAGTCTGAATCTGCTATTAACTTTTGTTGGGAATAAAGTGAGCATTAAAGTCGGAATGCTATATAAGTTAATAAAAAAATAGGATAACACCAATTAGCAAGTGAAAGTCGGAATCTCTTATTACTTCAAATGATAGAATCTTTTCTTTTAATAAACATGTCGGAATATAATGCTCAAATGGCGGGATAATTTTTGCTAATGTCGGAATGAGTACAAAACAAATGTCGGATTATAGAAAATTAGAAGTCGGAATAAAACAAATGTTGGATTAAAAAGTAAAACTAAAATGTCGGAATAAAAAGTTTTGATAATAGTCTGAATAAGGGTTTTGCTATAAAATGTCAGAATATAGAAAAATAACAAAATCTCGGAATGTAAATAATTTGGAATGTCGGAATAAAAGGGATTTAAAATGAAAGTCGGAATAAATATGAAAAATAAGTCAAAACTAATAAAATCAAATAAGCAAAAATTCAGCTAAACTAATTTATAAAATAAGCCAAACAAAACAAGAATAAAAATTTTAATAAGCACCAAATAAGCAAAATAAATAAATCTATTTTAAAAACATTAAGCTAACAAAACCACTCAAATAAAAATAAGCCAAACATAAAATAAGTAATAAACACAATAAGCTATAAAAATCAACCACATAAAAAGTAATAAAAACAAGAAATAAGCAACTTAATCAAATAAGCAATAAACATCAATAAGCTAACAAGATTCATCAACTCAACACAAATTAAACAAGAAAGGAAGAATGAGATTAATTGAAAAGCTTGAAATTAAAGATTAAGATTAAAGGTTTAACAATGAAGATTTAAGAAAGATGAAAAGCTTAAAGAAAAATGAGAGAATACTTAAAAATTACACCTACTCCTAGTTACCTAAAAAAATAAACTAACTAACTATTACAAATGAAGGAGATGAGGTCTATTTATAGTGGAGGAGTAATAGGTGATGTTGCTTACTTTTGTCTTCTCGTCTTGACAATAAATTCGTCAGTCTCGACTTTGTCTTGGGATTCGTCGATAAATGAAATTGAACCCGTCTTCTAATTTATTCTTTTATTAGATTTGGTTCTTCGACTTGTTAAACTTCCGTCTTTGGTCTTTTTCTTTAATAATCTTCAGAATAGGCATTTGACTTCCTTCTTTTGCACTTTTGATCTTTTGACTTGTCTTTTGTCTTTATCTTCGATAAAAGGCCGTGAATTCGCATGTTTTCTTCATTTTTCATCTTTTGGTCCTAAAACACAACAAAAACACAAACCACACGTAATTTCGACTTTAACGACATTAAACACACGTTTTGCTCTCGTTTTTATTTGTTTTAAGTGGTAAAAGGATAAGTGTTTTCACACTTATTAAATCCCCTACACTTGACCATTGTAATGACCTCATACAATGCATTAATTTTAAAGCAACATTTACATTTTCCTCATAATTAACCCACCTTGGCCCTTATTAAATACTACGATACTATGGAAACTAAAAAGATAGAAAATTTCTCAAAAGATATACAATTTCACATTATTTATTTACTAGAAATTGTTTGATGGAAGAAACTTGAAAAGAAATCAAAGATTTAAATTAGGGCTTAGGTGTCATGAATATTTATCACCCTCAAGTTTCATGTTCCCCACACCAAGCGTAAAAACGAGATCATTGTTATTATAAGTTAGTAAAGCTAACACTTACTCATGTGGTTTAATTATTCACTTAGACCCCCTTATTCCTACGGTGGATCTCTTCTGTTTTATTTTTGTCTTAAATGATCACGAGGATGCATTTTTTACTTATTTCGATAATTATTAAGGCCGAAAATAAAGTAGGACGATTTAATCCATAGTTAGCCAAAGAACGAAATCTTTTAAAACGGCTTCTCCAAATCTCATAAAGTTCATATCTTGGCATAACTCGTTTCATGATTTGAGACCTTTCTCGGACCGATATTTGGCATTTACTTCATACTTCGAATCTTGAGAGGCGTTCTGGAAATAATGGTCTTCTTTTCATATGTGGAATTTCTTCACTTGAAGTTTTTAAGAGAGTCTTCAAACTTGGACCATAACTTATTCATTTTTCTTCAATATTTATTTGGGATTTTGATATACAACGATCCGCCTCCTTTTCGGACTTGGATCTATTTATCCTCATACCTTGTTAGGGTCTGTTTGGATAGACTTCTCCATGATCTTTATGGGAGTAATTGCTTTTCGTCGTATGTCTTGATCCTTCGTATTGATTTAGGAATAATGATTCTTCACATCATCTTGTATCTTTAGCAACAAAATGGAGCCCTCATGCCTTGTTAGGGCCTTTTTGGACTCGCCAATCTTCCGTCCCGCTTCAATAAGTTATGCCTTGGCTATGAACTCTAATTAATCCCGAGCAACTTTTAAACGATCTTGGGCTAGAAGCTAAGTAATTTTTCAAATCGTACGACCTTATTAATTGTAATTATTTATTGAAAAGCGATAGGAGAAAAAGCTTATAATTAACTCACATAAATTCATGAAAGAATACAAAACTTATAATTAACTCGATCATTTCTCGTTCTCCACAATTTAAAATCTCAAAGAATGAGACTCGTAGATGCTTAGCCTAATAAACCAATTAAGGTCTACATGAATAAGGATACTAGGTAGAATAAACTTTAATAAGTAAATTCAGGTTGAGTCAAAATATTCACGACAGGCCTAATATATCAAAGACGTCTAAACTTGTTAAAACCATTTTATTTATTTATTTCCTTTTTGAATTTATTCACGAAATGGAATATGTACATATGATGGTGATGACAAAATGAAAGAAGATAAAAGAAAATAAATGAAAAATACTACTAGGCCAAAATAGATCAAAAGTTTTAAAAAACGTCGAAAAATATTAATTTTCCGGTTATAATGAGGACAAAATCATGGAAAAGCCCACTTAACCTTCGATAGAAGTCTCCCCTACACTTAATATAAACATTGTCCTTAATGTTTAAGCATGTGGAAGTAAACTATCCTACACTTAGGACATTGTGCACGTTGTTTAAATCGAGCTAGGGAAGAGACAACTAAAGTGATCAATTTTTCACGTTTTATTTATATACAAAAATGATCACAAAAGCAAAAACAAATCAAAGATAACCAGGTACACGAGAACACGGGATCACGGTTCTTCTCAAAGGCACCAAAAATGGAACTTGATAGCACACATCCCTACAAAACAACACATCACAGACAACCTACATGGCTCCCCTACACTTATTATGGAAAACGGATAAAGACGGATAGATCCTCGGGTTGCCTTTCGAGAAGCGCTTGTTTTTGTTAACCGAGTCACGAGTTTGACTCGACCCCAAATTAAGCATTCAAAGGGAAGCCTCTAATACCGATACCGGGATCAAAAATCTTGTCCTCGTTCCTACAGGAAAATAATAAATGAGAGGTCGGGGGATAAGTCATGAAAGGTAAAAAGGTCCTCTCAACATACGAGAAGTATGTGATGTTATCATCCACGGGAGGTGGGGGTGAGTAAAGGAATCAATATGTCATCCCAAAAGACATATGATTGTCACTAAGCGGCAAAGCCGTAAAGGTATCATCATAGAATAATCAATGTCACCTCCCGGGTCAAAACACTCATCCTCAGTAATGATCTCTAAAGTATGAGATGAAAGGTGCTCGGGAGGGGGACTTAGGATAATATCTTCATGTATCAAATTATCAAAAAGAATGTCCCCCTCCGTGTCATCATCATCAATACCCGGAGGTATTGAGAGAATGTCGATTTCCTCCATAAATGTGTCATTATTCTCAACGGGAGTAAGAGACGGGGGTAAAGACTCGATAATAGGAATATAATTCAACGCTTCAATTTCAGCAGTAAGAAGATGAACTTTCAATAATTTGTCGCGAAGAATAACATCTTCCACCTCATCTAAAAGAGCAAGTTCATCAGTGAACTTCTCGTAAGCCGGAGAAAATAAATCGACATCGCCTTCATCTCCCGGTGGAAATGGTTAAAAAGGATAAATTTCAAACGTGAAATTCTCATAGCATGGAGAAAAATCATGATTAAGAGAGACCTCTTCCGTAAGCTCCTCACAAGTCGGCAAATCACAAACCTCGTCAAAGAATTTATCGAGACCAAAATCACTAATCTCACTCGATATATATCAGTATCCTTTGGGATATCAAGAGTAGGAGTAGTAATCTCAGAAGATGGGTTGAGATAAAAAAATAGCATCCTCGTCATCATCATAACAATATGGTCTCACAAGAGGCGTAGAGGTATAAGCACTAAGACTAGATACCTGCTCTTGTCGCTGTTGCTCGTCCAATGTTTCGCTTAGTCGAATTAAACCGTCATGAAGTTCAAAAAGAAGGGCTCGTGCTTCGGGATTCAGGCTGAAAGAAGGTTGATGATCGAGGGTGTAATGTGGGGGCTCAAAATTATGAAAACCGGAATTATAGCACGGCTTTGGCTCATAATAATTCATCGGTTGACAAGAAAAAGTATCGTGAGGGCCCTCACAATTGTTGCAACACGGGTATTAAGAAAAACCCGGTGCATTTTATGGATAAGGATCCCCATATATGTAAAAGGGTGAGAAAAACCCGGTGCATTTTGGATTTTTTTAATTTGAGATTTGCAATAAAAATAACGTTCACAAAGGAACGGATCCCAAAATCCAACTCGTCTCACAAAAACCGTTAATTTTTACGAAAAGAGCCGGCAGCGGCGCCATTTTAATAACTAATTTTTGATGTGAAAAGTGTTCTTGTATGTGTCTCTAATCGTCTCTCGGTGTCTAATCGAATTAATTTTTAGTTTAAAGTGGACTTAATTGTTTTTGGTGGATAAAATAAAGATTGGTTATCTATTGCTACTAATAAAGAGAATAAACTTAAAAAGAAATAGTAAAGATAAAACAAAGTAAACAAATATTGAAATAAAAAGAAATAAAATGCAACACTTGACAAAATATATAAATAAAAAAATAGACAAACTAAAACTTATTAAAAAGTAAATAAAGAAAAAAATGCAAGAAAAGAATTTGCGATATAAAAATAAATAAAGTAAATAAATGTGGGAATAAAAAAATGAATGTCGAAATAAAATAAAATAAAATTTGGAATAATAAATGACAAAATAAAATAAATTGCAAAAGTCTGAATAAATTTAAAGTGTAAAAGTCTGAATTTATAAAAATTTAAAAGTCGGAATTTAAAACACAAATGTAAAAGTCAGATTAAATAAAAGTCTAAAAGTCGGAATAACTAAAAAAAGATTAAATATCGAAATAATGAAAAAAAATTAATGTCGGAATACATTAAAAAATGAAATTTGAAATACATAAAATAAAAGTCGGATTACGTTTTACTAAATATAAGTCGCAATCTGTTACACTAATGTCGGAACGCAGGGAGCAAATAAAAGGGCGGAAAAACAAAAAACAAAATGTCGGAATCTGTGCTTTTAACCCAAAAATTCGGATAACATGTGGCCCAATCTTTAATGTAAAAGTCGGATAGTGTGGCTTAGTCATGAAATGGAATTCATCATTTGACAATATTGTAGACAAGCAAAGTATGAATCTGCTATTAATTTTTGGCGGGAATAAAGTGAGCATTAAAGTCAGAATGCTATACAAGTTAATAAAAAATCGGATAACACCAATTAGCAAGTGAAAGTCGGAATCTCTTATTACTTCAAATGACAGAATTTTTTAATAAACATGTCGGAATATAATGCTAAAATAGCGGGAAATTTTTTGCTAATGTCGGAATGAGTACAAAACAAATGTCGGAATATAGAAAATTAGAAGTCGGAATAAAAAAAATATCGGATTAAAAAGTAAAACTAAAATGTCAGAATAAAAAGTTTTGATAAAAGTCTGAATAAGGGTTTTGCCATAAAATGTCGGAATATAGAAAAATAACAAAATGTCGGAATGTAAATAATTTGGAATGTCGGAATAAAAGGGTTTTAAAATGATAGTCGGAATAAATATGAAAAATAAGTCAAAACTAATAAAAGCAAATAAGCAAAAATTAAGCGCTAAACTAATTTCTAAAATAAGCCAAACAAAACAAGAATAATAATTCTAATAAGCACCAAATAAGAAAAATAAATAAATCTATTTTAAAAACATTAAGCTAACTAAACCACTCAAATAAAAATAAGCCAAAGATAAAATAAGCAATAAACACAATAAGTTATAAGAATCAACCACATAAAAAGTAATAAAAACAAGAAATAAACAACTTAATCAAACAAGCAATAAACATCAATAAGCTAACAAGATTAATTAACTCAACACAAATTAAACAAGAAATGAAGAATGAGATTAATTGAAAAGCTTGAAATTAAAGATTAAGATTACAGGTTAAACAATGAAGATTTAAGAAAGATGAAAAGCTTAAAGAAAAATAAGAGAATACTTAAAATTACACCTACTCCTAATTACCTAAAAAATAAACTAACTAACTAACTAACTATTACAAATGAAGGAGACGAGGTCTATTTATAGTGGAGGAGTCATAGGTGATGTTGCTTTCTTTTGTCTTCTCGTCTTGACAATAAATTCGTCAGTCTCGACTTTGTCTTGCGATTCGTCGTTAAATAAAATTGAACCCGTTTTCTAATTTATTCTTTTATTAGATTTGGTTCTTCGACTTGTTAAACTTCCGTCTTTGGTATTTTACTTCAATAATCTTCAGAATAGGCATCTGACTTCCTTCTTTTGCACTTTTGATCTTTTGACTTGTCTTTTGTCTTTATCTTCGATAAAAGCCCGTGAATTCATGTGTTTTCTTCCTTTTTCATCTTTTTGTCCTAAAACACAACAAAAACACAAACCACACGTACTTACGACTTTAACGACATTAAACACACGTTTCGGTCTCGTTTTTATTTGTTTTAAGTGGTAAAAGGATAAGTGTTTTCACACTTATTAATTGCATAAAGTACATTTTCAAAACATAACTTGTCAAAACGGGATGCGAAGATTGGCTAATCCATAAAGGCCCTAACAAGGCATGAGGATTACCTTTTGTTGCTAAATACAAAATGAAGGATGAAGACACACGACGAAAACAAAAAATACTCCAAAAGGTTGCAGAAAAGTCTATGAATCTAAAAAGGCCCTTACAAGGCATGAGGATGAATTTATGAATCCAAGTCCAAAAAGGAGGCGGATCGTTGCATAATCGAAGTCCCAAAATGAGGGAAAGGAAAAGTGAAGAAAGTCGTGGTCAAAGATGAAGCATCTTGAATCAAGAAGAAGATGTATTCCCAAAAACGAAGAGAATACAATAAAAAATAGTGTCTCTCAAGATGAAGTTCGAAACACATGCCAAATATCGGTCTTGGAAAGGTCCCACGTCGTGATCAAAGTTATGTTGAGATATGGACTTTTTATGATTATATGAAGCATTTTGAAAGCTTGTGTCCTCTAGCTACTTACTAAATAAACCGTGTCAACTTTATTTTCGGCTTAATAAATATCAAAATAAGGCAATATGAATCCTTGTGATCCATGACAAAAATAGTAAAAAATTTAGATATCTTTTCATAAGTAGGATTGCGGGGAGAAAAAGTATTGCACAATTTGAACGCATGAGTAGTGTTAGCATTGTGACTTGTACCAACAATGATCTCGTTTTTATGCTTAGCATGGAATGTGTGACAATTAAGGATGACGAACTTTACTCTTCAAAACACTTACTTGTTTTTATTCTTAGACCCTAAAAGTCACGATACCGTGATGAAAATCATACATAATGTCTTTAACACACGTAGTAGTAGTTTAGTAAGTTTACGTTTAAATAAAAGTCAATAAAAATGAATTTTGGAGATGCTAAGATACTTTATTCTAGCATTGCGTGAGGGCACGACAATGGTTTAGTATGGGAGAGTGATGAGACTGCAATTATACATGGTCTCATCATCAAAAGCAGGCTTTAAATGTGTAAACATGTCGTAAAATACCGTGAAATATACTTATGTTTGTTGTTTTGTGTGTTTTAGGTATGGATATCGTGAAAAAGACAAAAGATCACAAGAAACAAGAAAAAACGAACACGAGAAACGAAGCCGCACAATGAACCGAACCCAAGTTATGAATTTTCCAAAAAGACCTTGAAGAATTGAAGATAGGAAAAAATGGTCCCTCAAGAATTGAATAATTACACTTTATACCCCTAAGAATATTAAAAATACAATACGCATCCCTAAAGTTTGAAGACTTTACAAGAAAAGCCCTTCAAGTATCAAGAATATTCCTTTACATTCCATTTGTTAACCAAGGACTTAACTTGAAAAGCAAAAAGGACTTGTGGTGAAAATGACAAAAGACTAACGATGCAAAGCTTATAAAGAGAGTGTGTAACGGGGAGGTACCAATTCTGCCCAAACCCTAAACCTATCTAAACCTAAATAATAACAACCATTAACTCCATTCCATGTCATCTCCCACTCACCCTCCTCCACCAATCAGCTTCCACCAACTCACCTACACCCTCCACATCACCATCCATTAACCCATTTTTAAACCTTAATTGATTATTTAATTATGACGCCAAAAAACTTAACCTTTTTTGTGAAATGGATCAAAAAAGCACTATTCATTGATGAACACAAATTGGGTATTCTTTGTTTAATGATAATCAAGCCTCAAGCAGCTCTAGAATTATGATTAAGCACCCCCTAATCACATTTCCACCACCAAAACCAACCTCACTCCTTTGGTCCCCTCCCACGTGTCATCCCCTGCACCCTCCTTCCACCTCCAAACAAAAAACCTTAACCCATCAACGGTTATATGTTTTTTTCTTGGTCCCTACTTCATAACCAACAACTAAGATCAACTTGGGACAGCCTTGCACCAACAAAACGCCAAAGAAGCATCACATGGCAGAAAAATTCAAAATCCTCAAGGGCATAATTTGCATTTTACTAGCTATGGTTTACCTTTGTTTTCAGCTTTCTAGAATAGTCCTATGTAGTACTTAAGGAGTCCTCAATTTGTGAGAGACCCTTGTTCTTGGTTTCCTTTTCAAACATGTGTAATTCCTTTCTTTTTCAATAAAAAGAAGTTGGTAAAATTGTTGTGACGAATCCAAGTTCCATCTTTAGTTACTTGTTTTATTTCTATAGTGCAACAAAGTCTTTGCGAAAGCACAATAACCTTATAATTCCTTTCTTTCTATTTGAGAAAAGAAGTTGGTATAGGTTGCGACTGCTCAAAGATTCTTGGGGCCTTTGTTGATGTTTCTTAGTTAATCAAAGTGTTTTCAAAGTGTTTTTAAGGTTCTTGTTCAAGTTTAAAAAGGTTTTTCAAGTTTCATCAAGTTTAAGTGGAAATTCTAAATTGTGATCCTTGGTTGAACATAGGTCTCAGTAACTTGTATTTGGGCTTATTCATGATCGTAGCACCTTTATCTCTGTGGATAAAGGTATTGTGAGTGTGTAGGCTTGGGTAACAAGGTTTGTGGGGTACTTGAACTCACCAAGTTTTTGCTTTATTCTTTGTTTTTTGTGTATACTAACCCCATTGTTTAAGGTTTTCAAACCTTGGACTTTGTCTTTCCTTTCCTCATAGCAGCTTGGATAGTTGGTATTTGTTCTTGCTAGCACCTAAGCTCATTGATTCCAAGGTGTGGATGTACACCTTGGAGGTTTGAATACCTTTTCCTTTTATTTTTCTGTCAAAACTAGGATTGCCATGTGTTTTTGTGTTCTATGCTTTGAGGTGGTGTTTTTGTTTTTTATTCTCTGTTGTTAGTTTACACTAGATCTAATTCAGTCATGAAAAATGCATGTATAAAGGTTAAAACAAGATTTGATTTGTAAAACAAGTTTTAAAGGGGTGTTTGGGTTTGACTGTCAAAGGCCATTCGGGCCTTGGACACTGGTTTGTTTAGGCTTAGAAGTGCTTGGTATTTGTTTTTAAGTGTCATTTGATAGCTGGTTAAGTTTGGGAATCAATAGAAAAGGTTTTGCCAAAAATCAAGTTTTCATGTTCAAATCTGTCAAACATATAAGAAATGGTAAAATCTCATTTGTTGGAAGTGAAGGCTAAAATTTGGTTTGCAAGTAGGTCTTGTGGCTATCTATCTGTGCAACATATGGTTTTTCATTTTGGTTGCTTATTAAAAAAGTTATAGCTTATTGAAGTTCACTGAATAGGTCAAGTATATCAGCAAGTGTGCATGCTTTGTGATTTGTTCTTGCCTTGTGGATTTGGTGATTATTTTCTTGTTATTACTCATTTGGGTGCTCATAAGTGTGCTTTAAGTGTTTGCTGCTTATTTGGTTAGCTCATAAGCCCAACTAGCGTATTGAACTTTTCTATCCAAAAATCAAGCAAGGACTAACAACTGTTGGCCTTGTTAACTGGTTTTGAACTCAAAGATTCCTCCAAAAACAACTTAATTTGCCATTTAACAGCTTAACAAAGTCCCAAGTTTCATAATTTGCTGGTTTGACTTTCGTTGACTTTGTTCAAAATTGGCCAAAGTGCTTATTACTTCAGTTCAGCTTATTGGTACATGCAACAACTTTGATTTTGTACTTTTCATCAGTTTTCTCAGCTTATTAATAGATTCTAGAAGTTTAGCTTATTTGGTTAGGGTTTCATTAGGAAATCAGCTTATTGTCCTTTTTCAGAGTGCTTATTGCCTTCTATAGCTTATTCTACTTACCTTTTTGGAAATATTCTTGTTGATTAATCTTAGTTAAGTCATTTAAGAGCTTTTGTAAAAAGAATCAAGTCCTAAAGTGGTCTAGAACTCTAACCTGACTATTTTGTCATTTAGTGAAAAAGTTCATTTCTTGTTTCTGGCTTATTTGGTTAGCTTTTTCAAAAATTCTTATTGTAGTTGTTCTTATAAGTCCAAAATAAGGGTGTATGTTGAATCTCAGCTTATGGCATGCTGTTTTGGCTTAATGGGCTTAATGGCCCATTAAGGTTTAGCTTATTGCCATTTAAGTTGTGATAAGTTCACTTTTAGCTTTTGCGCCTTTAGAGTTTTCTGTTTAAAATCAAATTGTAAGTTAGACTATGCTTTTACAGCTTAATTAGACAACTTTATGCTTATTGGACCAAAAAGCCCATTTAGGTGTATTGTTTTGGGTTTTGGTCCATTTGAGGGCCCAATAGGGCTATTTAGGTAATTTCACTTGCATTTTTTTATTATTCAGTTAAAAGTAAGTTACTTTGCAACTTTTTAGAATTTTTATAAATTTTGAATTTTGAATTATTATTTTATTATTTTAAAATTGTTTTTAGGATTTTAATTAGTTATAATAGGTTTTAAAATTTGGAAAAATACTTTTTAGCTTAATTAGTATATTTTTGAGTTTACAAGTTTTAAAATCTTAGTTTGGGCTTTTTGTTAAATTATTTGATTTTTAGGTCTTTAATTAGTATTTAAAAATTAAAAATTAATTAATTTAAAAAGTTACAAGAAATTTTATTTACTTGTAAGCCATAGATTTATTTTTAGGAACTTATTGTAATTTTTTGGAAATTTTTAGATAAGTTTTAATTTTTCCCTCATTTTGCGTGAAAACGCGTTTTTCGTCTTAGTGTAATTTTAACCATAATCCGTCATTTTTCTTTTCTTCATTCTCAGTATTAATCCAAAACATTACAAGTTTAACACACACAATTATCCTCCTTGATGTACGAACTGACGTGGGTCATAAGTGTTACGTTTCACTAAACATGCATTTAATACTTACAATATATACGTCTTTTTCCTAAAAGCGTATTTTTACCACAATCACCTTCATTAAGGCATTATAACCTAGTCTTGAAGTGGTCTAATGATCTCCAAAAGTCTTAATATATGTTTTAAGTATTTTAGAAAAACTTGGTTTAAAAATTTTCTTTCGTTTTCTTGGTTAAAACACATGCTCTGCCCGCGGTTCCTTAATTGGTCGCGGTGCTATGTGTTGTTCCTTATATATATGGAACCGCGGCCCACTAAGCATAAAATAATCTTGTTTTATTGGTTTACACTTTTTCAAAAACACCCGCTCCTTCCTCTTTCTCTATGGCGACGAAGGATACCATAAAACCACCATTAACAAGTATCAAAAGCTTCCAAATCACTCAAATTAATTGATTTCAGGACAAGAGTTTCAATTATCCTTCATCTAACATCGATTAATTGTAAGTATCTTCATTCAATTTCAATCAGTTTGTTCTAGGGTTCTTACTTTCATAACTGGGGGTTTTTGAAATTAAATTGAATTAGAACCAAATTGGGTTCATAGTTTCAGTGCTATGATTCCTTAGGTTCATATTTCTTGTGATTTCACTAAACCCACTTATAGAACAAATTAGAATTTTAATAAAAGCAATTTCGTTTAATGATATAATTGATATGAACCTGTGAACACATTGGTAATTGCATTGTTAATGCATACCTAAAAACGAATTTTGAAAACCAATGTTCAAGTTCATGTTTGATTCGCATAGTTCATATGCATTTCAGAGGTGAAATTGTTACATTGTGAACATAAGAATGATAAGAAATCATCCTTTGGTTAGTCAAGAAATTGATTAAACACATTCTTGTGATTTTGATTTTTACTAATCTATACATAACAAAGAGTGATTGTGGAAATATTTCTTTGTTTTATATAGGTACTAACTATGCCTTTGGAAACTCGAAATGATCATGAGAAAACTAGAGAGTACATGCCCATTCTTTCTAACTCATGTCATTCTCGTTCTCTTAAAAACACTCTTCAGTCTTAATAAAATCGTTGCTTTCATTAAGCACGTGTTGTCTCACCCAATCTTGATGGGATTGAGCTCACTCGTTACAAGTTCAAAGCTATTGGTTTTGATTGTTTGCTTGACATTGATGAGCCAATGTTTCCTTCCTTTCTTATTGAGTTCTTTAGCTCGTTCACCTTAATGTGCATCAATAATGGTCTATCTATAAGATTTTCCATTAAGGGGAAAACCATTGTATACTCTCTTAAAGATTTTGGTAAAATTCGCAAGGTGCCATATAATGGTCATTGTATGTTCACCGATGCTTTGAGTATCTACTCTTTGGAATCAGCCCCTGTTGATGTATAGTTTGTGACCGATCTTTCCTCTCATTTATTCAATATCAAAGCTATTTCTAAGCCGCGTGAACATTCTCTTCTTGGTGATTTTCAAGGGAACATTCGTATTCTCACTCTTTGGGAATTACTAACTAGTGAACTTAATGATTTTATGATCCCATGGGTCGAAATCATTAGGGAAAAGGTAATGTGTCTTGGTGGTAACCGCAATCAAGTACAGGCATGTCTCGCACATATGTTGTATTATATTGTAACATCCCCCGCGTATAATCTTACGTATTTCATTGCTAGTAGGATTATATTTGTTCTCTTTAAGTCAAAATCTATTCTTCCTTTTGCTATGCTTCTAACTCGTCTTCTTAGAAGAGTTGATAACGAATTTCCTCATCTAAATGTTTCATCCTATTGCTTCGTGTCGTGTAATGCTTCCCGTTAAAGGAACCTTCCACAAGAGCCAAGGTATGAAATTTGTGAAGTGGAAAATGATCATCGAGAAGTAGCTCATGATGTTGGGTGTGAATCTTCATCAACCTCTTGGGAGGATAAAGTTGAAGTCAACACCAGAATGATCTCTCCGAGTAACCTTCAACCATCCATGTAGAGATGCCTTAATGGTTCTCCTCTTGAGTCAAACAGCTTTTTGTCATCCTCTAACTCCTTTGTTGCTTCTCAAGACATTAATATTGAAACTCGGTATTTCCAAAGTCTTTGTCTTCTTGAGAATAAAAGTGATGGACCTAGGCACATTGAGGAAATGTTCAAGAGAATGAGTGAGTAGAAGTATTGTTCTTCGGTACCACGATTGTCATTTCTTATAGCTTTTAGACCTTGTTGTATAACATCTAATACTTAATTGTTTGGATTATCTATATTTTAATCCTAACTTTTCTTCATGTGATTGAACTTTCGATTTACACGATTATGTGCAATTATGTGTTAGTTAGATATCTAGATTTTGGTTGGTAATCTATTTTTCTTGATTAACTAAAGTTTAAAATATGGGCTTGTGAAAATGATGGAAGACACATTTTTAAGGGGTTTTGTCCGCGAATCCTTAAATACTGGAGGTTCTTTATATTGATGGAACCGCGGGTAGAATCTCAACAAATCTCTGCTTTACACTATTTTCTCTATATATTTGTAAACATGGATAAAACTTTTGCTAAAACCAGCTTTTTCCCAATTAAGTTTAGCAAGTTTCATATTCACCTAAAACATTTTTAACACATTGCTTCTTTGGATCATCCTCTTCCCTTGTTAAACCATTGTTGGTTGTTCTACTTGTTCATCCTCTAAGCCTTTCTAAACCTAAATACATAACCATGGTGTCCAATAGATCCTCAAATTCTTTCAAACACTCTTCCACAAAAAAGAACCTTAAGATCAATATTAAGATACCTAAACAAGGTTCTTCATCTTTTCTTACACCCAAAAATAAGATTACTCCAATTCTCATTTCTTCATCACCTTCACCACCTATTGCTCCATGCAAGACTAGTTCAACTCAACCATTCTCATGGTTCTACCTCCTCTTCATTCCAATCTAGGATGAATGAGTTGTCCTCACCATTCACTCGAAGTCCTCTCTTAGATGTGAACCCCTCACCCCTTCAAAGCATTACCTTTGTGAATGACTTTGTTGAGCCAACACCATTGTCACCCATTTCACCCTTAGACACTATGCCATCTCCTCCTCCCAACACTCTAATTCTGGGTGTTCCTCTCTCTAACCTCTTGGGTGATCCGCATTTCTTTGATTACTTTATGGGAAATGGCACTAATTTCCCATGATAAGTAAATAATTTTAACATCATTGACCTTCTTAGGATGGAAATTTTTGGGTTTCGTGCAAGGTTAAAAGAGTTCTTGTTGACTTTGTTCACCAATCATCCTCCTCTTAGGAGATGAATGATGATATTTTCAAAATTACTTTTCAAAAGTTCAGGCTGAAGAAGATTACCAAATCAAGATTAAAATAGCTAGATTTTATTTAGTTAGTATTATTTCATTCTTGTACTTTATATTCCTTCATTAATTTCTCATGAAGATGATCCATGGATTAAGCTTTTATGTGTTATAACCTATGTGTTCTCACACTAATCAAATTCAATTTAAACTATAATTGAACCTTAATCTTTTGTCACCTCTAAAACTTGACTAAAATTAGATCAAAATTTTATATAAATATTTTGTCACATTCTGTCAAGATACTCTTGTGAGTATGTTGCTCTTTATGCAACCATAGCCTAACCTAGTGCTATTAAGGTCAAAATCCAAGATGCTTAATTTTGAAAAAGTCATGTCTTTTCTCAAACTTTCAAAACTCGGGTTTTTGTGTCCACTGTGGGCGGCTAATTAAAGTCGCGCGGATCAATATATATATTGAAACCGCAGGTCCCTTTAATGAACTGTGGACAGTCAGCCATTTTTGGCTAGCTTTTCGTCTTTCTTCTTTGACCACTATTGTTTTTCAAGATTCTTTGTTTGCCTTTTTGAGCTAAATATTTCTTAAAACCTTTTGATTTTCTTTCTACTCTTTGCCTTGTCTATTTTATTTAAATCCTCTTGTTTTGGGAGTTCTCTTCTCATCCCTCCTCAATGTCTTCTTCTTCTCATCTTAACCTTGTCATCTCTTTGTCACAAATTTCTAAACCCAAGGCTTCTTCTTCTATGCTTTCCAAAAAATCGAAAATTTCGATCAACCCCGTTTGGATCAAGAAGCATAAGGATCATTATGAACCTCCTTCTCCCAAACCTTGCAAGACTTCTTCTTTCTCTACAATTGACTATTGGAATGAGTCTTACTCAATCAATCCAACTGGAGAAAGAGAAGCTCTTCTGCCAACACCTAATCCTTTCAACACTCCTCAACTAAATGACCTCTCTTCTTTCCCTATCCTCACTAAGTATTGTTATGGTAACCTTTCTTATCCACATGCTCCTTCTCCTCTACCACCTTCTTATTACGATGGTCCTCCCTCATCAAATGACTTTGTTTTGCATCATGGAAGTCCGTGTTCTTGTTACAAATCTAAAAAATATGAACTTTCTCATGCGTATGAGAAGTTAAATTTTCTTGAATTTATCCTCACTCGACCTCCTCTTCTAGTATTTGTTCCCGTGAGCAAATCTCCAGATGATGCACCTGCTTCTTTATTTCCCAATTAAAATGCATTTTGTGTTCTAATTGTTTGAGTCTAAAATAAAAACCTAAGCAATCTTGGAGGACTATCTCTACTAGATTAGTTGTTATGCTTATATTGTCTTATTTTCTCTTTTTTTCTTTTGTATTGATATTTTCAGTATGAATCTCTTGTAGTATGTGCTTTCATATTTCTTTTAATATGATTGTTATGTGTGTTATTGCCTGTTTTGTTAATTCTATATCACACATATTGCTGAGAGTTGATTGTGGTTAAAACTTACAATTGATATGGGTGATTCCATTAATTCAAAGTTTTTAACCTTTTGACCATATATCATCAAATTGTTGGATTTTTCTTCTCTACCTTAATCCAACAATTGTGAATTGAGCTTGTCAAAATACTCTCCTTGGACATACTTAGCAAATACTTACTTCTAATTTGAGATTTCTTTTTTTCCTCCCTCTCAAGTTACTTAGTAAGTAGTGACTAATGCATATGCATTAGTGTTTCTTTTATTTCTACCAACCTTTGTATGGGGCTTGTCACCATAGCTCGATCACTTGGTGCCCCAAGCAAGGGAGAGTAAGCACCAAGGGGGAGCTACTAGCAAAGTCGACTCTTTTCTTCTTCAAACACTTTTTCTAACCTTTTTGCTTCGACAAAGGGGGAGAAATGATAGTGATAAAATCCTTAATAATTCGAAAACTTTTATTTTTACATAAATGAGTTTATAGTTTATCGTAATAAAAAAGGAGGAGATTGTTAATGCAACCAATCCCTAAAAATATTATTTGTAATAACTAATCTTTCTTAGCTTTGATCGCGACAATGTGTAAAAACATTTATCGTCAAAGATAACCGAAAGACGAATTATTTAACAAACACTATCATCAAGGTAATAATCATTTAAGTCTTGCACAAACATATCTTATACATGTTTAGTGATCATAGAAAGTGACCTCAAAACTCAAATTTATACAAATGTGACAAAATATTTTCATAAACTTTATTTTTTAAGAAAATGTTTTATTAAAATAGAAAATGAAAATTTAAATTTGGCATATTTCAAATGGCCTAGGAATATACCCTTGAGGTATAAACTGCCAGGATGAAACTTCTCCACTACAGGACAAAAATGAGCAGACTCTAGTGCCGCTGTTCCAAATAGGTAGGTGCGGTTCCTTAGTAATATGGAAACGCGAGCCTATTTATTGAACCACACCGAGAGAGCCGTTATTCCTTGTCCCTTATAAATAGTGGATCATATTTTTATTTACCAATGAACCTTTTGGACAGTTTTCTCAACTTCTTATCTTCTTTCTATGTTTCCGGTCATTAGTAAATAATCACATAATTTGTTAAGTATGTTTACTTATGATTATCCTCTTGATCCTCTTCTTTACTTGTCGAAAGAGAAGATCACCCACACATTTTTGATGTGATTAAAGATGAATCCTTGATGAAGATCATCCTTTCTTAGATCTAGTCATGTTCATCATTTTGTATGCTCGAGTCTTATGTAGATCCAAGGTATTTGTGAATGCTTGGATTAGTCTTGTGTAGATCCAAGATATTTGTGAATACTCAGATTAGTCTTGTGTAAATCCAATGTATATGTGTATAATTGGATTTGTCTTGTGTAGATCCAAGTTATATGTATATACTTGGATGTATCTTGTGTTGTAATAAGTCTTGTGTGTTAGTTCTCACTAAACTACAAAAGTGATGTGTGTATGTGTCTTATGAGTTCTCACTCAACTTGAAAGTGAAGAGTTTTAAAGATTGGTGTTGGTCCCTTGTAAATCGTTATTACTTATCAACCTTAAGTAATAACTCTTTACCAAGACTCAAGTGTGTTGTTTTAACAATAGAAAAGAACTATGAACAATTAAAACAACAATACCAATAACTTGTCAACGTATAGACTTTTATTAGAATCAAATAAACAATCTACAACCCACTTTGTTTGTGGAATAACAATGTGGTTGAATGACAATGGGTTGTGATCTCCTCTACTTAAACCTATAACCAAAGTTAAAGTCTAAGCTCCAATCTAAACGTTCATATGCTTCTTGGCTATATGGTTTAGTTGGTATCGAGAGAGAAAGGTTTTCCAGAGTTTCTACTCTTGTATTGCTTAACTATTTCTCTCTCAATGTACACTCCTTTTATACGCAGTGTAAACTAGGGTTTGCATTTTGCATGTTTCAATGCATGGGTTTATCCAGTGGGTGGTTGATGCCCATGCTGGATAAACCGTACAAAGTACATAATAAACTATTTTAGAAAAGATAAAGGTTGTACTTATATCTAAGTATACAAGCAACCTACTTTGACTTAAACTTATCTTTTCCCGCCTAATGCAAACCATCGGAATACTAAAGAGTCTTCAGTATCCTAGAGGAGATCGACATCATTCAGTTTGGTATTATCAAACCAAACTGAACTGAAAGCTCTTCTTCAGTTCTTGTTCTTCAACAACTAGACCGCCTAGTAAGCGAAGACTCTTTGGTCTTCTAAGTTAACTAGAAGAGGAATGTTGAACGTTCTTCAGCTACAAAGTCTTCAGTAGGAACTTTGTTCCTCTGGTCATCCTTCAACAGAATGGCCTTACTGTTGAGCATGAAACACTTAGGGGATTTTATATTAAAATCCTAGAGTTGCTTCAGGGTCAGTAAATACTGACCCAACAATATCCCCCTAGTTGGATATACAAATAGCCTAAGTCTAATGTCAGTAGTAAGTGATCATAACAACTTCTTCTTACTTGCACTGAACAATAAAATACTTATAAACATCAGATAATCATTTATTCATGAAACATTACAAATTACAACAAAAATAGTACAAATGATTATTCAGTTTTCCTTTGGCCTAAGTTCTTCAATGAAAGGAGTCTGAACTGATGGATTAGAGTTTCTGATGTACAATATTGATCGTAAGCACATACTGAAAGTTTTAGCAGCTTCAGTGAGTCTTGGACCAGCATGGTGAGCAAAGAAGATTTTATGAATGTTCCCAAGAAGTTCATTGTTCAGATCATCAAGATCACTAATGCCCACAAATTCTTGACGTTCACGATGATTGAACATAATCATTTCCAATTCTGGTTCTTCTATCACATGCCTAGGGAGATGGTTTTCAAACTGAACAAGGTCTTTGTATTTCTTTGTGGTGACAAACATGTCACCCACACCAGGTTGGACCAGATTTGCTCTTTTATTCAGCTCCAGAATTGGATCTTGATCCTCCAGTGAGATCTGATTGTTGATGTTGAGATGCTGACCAAGCTTTTCATGATTTCTTACAAAGTGTTCAATTCTGGTGCGAACCTCATCCCATCTCTTTGATTTTCTTTTTTCAATATTTCTGCTCATCTCTAACTATTCAGTATAGGAGAGCTCCTTCCCTTGGAAGTCATCTATGATCTCATCAGGCCCATCAGCCCTATAGAACTTCATATTAATATCTCCCTTAGAAGTCATCATGTCAACGTTTGTGATTTCTTAGAGATATCTTCTATTCAACCTTGTTATACAAAACTTTTCGTATAACATCTTTTTCTTGAAGAGGCCTTCAACCTCAGGTTTTCCAATTTTATCATATAAGCTCATCTTCAGATCTCTAAGCTTTTCTTCAGCCTGAAGCGTGTGTAATTTATCAAGTTCTTCTTGAATGGCCAACCCATACTTGATAAGTCTTTCATCCAATGTGAATTCACCTTTGCTCTTGGGTTTGATAGGAAGTGACCCATTATCAGATGAGTCATTGCTGGTGGTAAGGCCGTCAATATGACCGTCAGTATTGATGGAGTCCATGAGTGTTGTAATTTCCTGCTTGACAGAGGTGATGGTGGCCACATCCTTTACTAAGAGCTTTAGAGTAGTGAGAATGGCATTCTTGAGTTGCTCAGTAGTGGGAGGAACTGGCCTTGCTTTGAGAGTAACTATTTCAGCATAAAAAATATCATTTTCCTCTTTGAGTTTGGCCACCTGTGACTGAAGAACCAACACGTGATTTGTCAGTTCTTTTACCTGAGAGGTTCTGGGGGATGGTGGCTTGGGAGTTTGATTAGCAATATCATCTTCAGGCTCACTATCATCCAGATTTACTGGAGTCCTTTCACTTAACCCCAACTTCTTCTCTAAGTCATCAGCAAACATGCTGAATACAAATGTAGGCAAGTGTCCCCCCTTGGCGCCAGTGGAGAGAGGTACTTTCTTGGTTTTCTGCTGATCGTCACCTCTAGTGTGCTGGTCTGTTTCAAGTCCTTCACCACTAGGTTTGGTTTTACCTGATGAATCCTGAGAAAGAGTCCCTGATAAGTTTAGATCAATGAAAATATTTTTGGTTTCTTTAGTAGGACCCTGTTGTGAGGGGACTACATCATTAGAAACAGAAAGGCCAGGGTCAGCGTCAGCTGTTGTATTTGCTGACGCCTCACGCCCTGATGCGGACTCAGAGTGACAAATGAGAGAACTTGGTAATGGAATTTGAGATGTATTTAGATTTAAATTACTTACCAATGTTGACTCACACTACTGAGTTGAGGGTGTACTCTATCTTCACCCTTCTCTCCTAAAGAGGTTGAGAGAGGGGTTGCCTTCAGGGCCTCTTTATGCATGCCACCTTCAGCACAAACTAAAGGTGGCGGTTGGCTAGGTTCTGGTCCTTAGCCGAGGACTTTTGTTTCTTTGAAGCTTGGCCTTTGAGATCATCAATACTCTTCTTTGATGAAGATCCTGTGGGGTGCCTCCTCTTCTTGGACTCACGTCTACACTTAAGAGTATTCACTAACGTGCTCTTCTGACGTGGTCTAGATGAAGAAGCTCCAGGATTTGTGCCTGTCAGATCCCCTTCTCCAGTTGGAGGAGTGTCTTGTGGAGCTTTGTACACTACTAGAGCATTTGCTGAGCAAATGTCCATCATGGACTGTGTGAAAGGAGGGTCAGCTGTGCTAACTGGAATGTTACAGCGATTGATATCAAATGGTTGAAAAACTAATTTGACTCCTTGGTTGTTTGAATAATCATCACCAAGGTGTTTTCTTCTCCATTTTTCCATGAAGATCCTCAAAGATTAACCTCCCAAAATCAGCTTTTATACCCTTTTCCAGACAATATAAAATCAAGGCATCCTTTTGGTTAATTTGATCAAGCCCTCTAGTTTTCCCACCCAAACACTCAATTAAGATTGATATCAAAAGTTTCCACTTAGGTGGTAAATAGCTTCTCTTAAGCCCACCCTTATCATAAATCTCTTCAGTGTACCCCAATTTCTTTGAAACATGTTTTGACAACAGAGAAATCATTGGGTACAACCTCATACTCACTAGGGTCATCCAAATAGCTTAACCCTAAAACCCTTCTAAACAATTTAAACTTATTTTCCCATGAATACCAAAAGTTGTAGAATCAAACTCAATATATTTTTTGTTCTTTGACCCTTGTGGCGTGAACCAAAATTCTTTTAACACGTTTTGAAACATCACCCCTGGATCTTTGAACAAGGCATCACGGATCACACATTAGATAAAAAAAATCAGGACTTGGTTTCCAGGATCAGATTTTAGGGTTTCTAGTTTGATCAAGGTGAGGTTGTTGGGTTTAAAGAAGATGTCCTCAATGGGATAGTTAACATGGATAGAAGGATTGAGGGTGATATCAACCTCTTGTGATTGTGAAGATGATTCGGCAGCCATTGATGTTTTTTTGTGTTTTCTTTGAAATAGAGAGAGTTTGTGTGTTTTTTTGAAGCTCTTGCAAATGATATGAATCTTCAATCTTCAAAAGATATATGTAAACACTCTAGATTGATTTGTAAAAGTTTGTAAAACATTTGAAAAGACTATAAAACTTTTAGGGTTTCTTTTGAACAAATGGCACAAACTCTCTTATTAATGTTCTGAAAAGTGATATGATTTTATATTGCTTTGAACAGTGAAATGCCTCATTGTGTCAGGAAGTTGTTGACTATGATATGGACGCTTGATATTTCCTAGACAAACAATTGACACCTTTTGAAAGAATGTTTTGTATTTATTCTCAAGAAATTTAATGCCATTAACTCCTTTGAATCACATAACTGATTTGTCTTAAAAGTTGTTGCCCAGATATGCTGAACCTGAAGAGAATACTTGTGAGCTTAAGTGCGTCAGATGAGGCGACAAAACCCCATATACATGTTCACATAAGTGAACAAGACATATGACATTGCACGCTCCTGTACTCAGGCGTAGCTACTCAGTTGTATTAAAAAAATTGTCCAGATCTTGCTGAAGGGAACTTTTGATGACTGATGATCTAGTTCAGCTTTAGTGAATCAGATAATGCGACAAAACATCATGTACACAATCACATAAAGTGAGATAGACACATGACATTGCATACTCCTTTACTCAGACACTGCTACTTAGCATTAATCAAAAAACTTTTAAGAAATGCTTAACCTTCAAGCTTATTTAATGCATGCTGAAGGTTCAGGTTTTGTATCATCAATGTTCAGCATACCAAGCTCCATTATCAATCTTTTGAAACTTGGTTCATCCAGTGGTTTGGTGAAGATATCAGCCAATTGATACTGAGTAGGGATGAAATGTAATTCAATGTCCCCTTTCACAATATGATCTATGATAAAGTGATATTTGATATCAATGTGTTTTGTTCTTAAGTGAAGGACTGGATTGTTGGATATTGCAATAGCACTAGTCTTATCACAAAAGATTGGTACCTTTTCATATTCTATGTCATAATCAGCCAGTTGACTTTTTATCCAAAGAACATTGGCACAACATCCAGTAGCTGCCACATATTCAACTTCTGCTGTAGACATGGCAACTGTTTGTTGCTTTTTAGCACTCCAACACACAAGTTTGCCACCTATAAATTGGCAAGCACCAGATGTGCTTTTTCAGTCCATATTGCATCCAACATAGTCAGAGTCTGAATACCCCTTAAGATCAAAACCTGAGGATTTAGGGTACCAAAGACCTAGAATTGGTGTACCTTTTAGGTATTTGAATATTCTCTTTACAGCAGTAAGGTGTGTTTCCTTTGGATCTGCTTGGTATGTTACACAAAGGCATGTAGAGAATTGAATGTGAGGTCTGCTTGTAGTTAAGTACATGAGTGACCCAATCATACCTCTATACTGAGTCTCATTGACTGATTTTCCATTGAGATCAGGTCCTAAGTTGTTAGGGGGTACCATTGGAGTCTTCACTGAAGCACAATTGATATCATACTTCTTCACCGGATCCTTGACATATTTTTCTTGATTGATGGAGATGCCTTGGTCAGATTGTTTAATCTGGAGACCAAGGAAGTATATGAGTTCTCCCATCATACTCATCTCAAACTTGTTGGTCATAAGCTTGGCAAATTGTTTGCAAAGTTTCAAGCTTGTTGAACCAAAGATGATGTCATCCACATAA
This sequence comes from Glebionis coronaria, assembly GCA_025667525.1. NCBI lineage: Eukaryota > Viridiplantae > Streptophyta > Magnoliopsida > Asterales > Asteraceae > Glebionis > Glebionis coronaria. The sequence continues at coordinate 112,385,870 of CM046875.1, forward strand.
ATTTGTACCAGAATGGTGTTAGTTTTAGATTTATAGATAAACAAGGTGCTATCTATTCTTCCTCTAACAAACTTATGTTCAATGAGAAATGTAAAGAGAGTTTCATACCATGCTCTTGGAGCTTGCTTCAGTCCATACAAATCTTTGTAAAGCTTGTAGACATGGTATGGGTATTTACTACTCTCAAAGCCAGGAGGCTGTGTAACATAAACTTCTTCTTTTAAGTCACCATTTAGGAATGCACTTTCGAAATCCATTTGGTAGATGGTGAAGTTCATGTAACTGGCATAAGCAAGAAAGATCCGCATGCCTTCCATACGTGAAACTAGAGCAAAGGTTTGATCAAAATCAACACCAGGCTCTTGATTGAATCCTTGGGCCACCAGCCTAGCTTTGTTTTTTGTCACCACATTGGTTTCATCTCTTTTGAGCTTGTAAACCCATTTGGTTCCAGTGGTTGATTTACCATATGGAAGAGGAACAAATTTCCAGACTTTGTTTCTTTCAAATTGAGTTAGTTCCTCTTGCATGGCATCCACCCATCCAGGGTGTGTGAGTGCTTCTAAAACCTTTGTAGGTTCAATTTCTCAGAGAAAGTTTGCAAAGAGGCATTCTCTAGATAAAGAAACACTCAATTTCTTTGCCATAGATCTAGTGACTTTACATTCACCAGGATTGCCTATCATGTTCACCTGCTGTATGTGACTATTATTAGTCCAAGATTTTTGTGGAGTCGGAGAATAGGCACTGGTATCATGATTAGAGCTAGAACTTGGAAGTCCATGACATGGACTTGGATTATCTCTAGTGTTTGCTGAAGGATATTAAATAGACAAAGGTTCAATCAATGGAGGGCTTCCTTCTTGGTCAGAAGCAACACATCTAAGACCTAAATCCCTAGAGATAGTAGGAGAGCTTTGAGCAGAGTAGATTATTCATCAGCAGCTTCATTAGATTGATCATTTTCATCATGTGTGTCAGCATGCTGATTGTTTTGAAACTGACAATTTTGGTCATTTGTGTTGCTTTGCTGATCATTTTGAGACTGATCATTTTGAATGTTTGATTGACAGCCATCAGTTGTTAATACTGAAGGATTTCCTTTTGTAGGACTTGTCATATCTTCAAATGGATCAATATGAGGAACTGAATTGCTTGTTTTATATCTTTGAGAAGGCTCATAATGTTGAAATTCATCAGATGGATAGTTGTGAGATTCATGAATATGAAGTTCATCATTTGATGGATTTGTAAATTTGAGAGCTTCAGAACTTTCATTGAAAGTGATGTGATAAGTTTCTTCAATGCATTGTCTTCTTGTGTTGAAGACTCTATATCCTTTAGATACTAGAGAGTATCCAAGGAAGTAACCATCATCAGATTTTTCATCAAACTTCCCAAGGTGATCCTTGTGATTGTGAATGAATATTGGACACCTAAACACATGTAAAAATGAAATGTTTGGAATTATCCCCTTAAAGACTTCATAGGGAGTCTTCATGTGTCTCTTCACAATGATGGATCTATTTTGAGTGTGGCAAGCAGTGGCTACAACATCAGTCCAAAAATGTTCAGAGAGAGCAGATCCAACAAGCATTGTCTTTGCTGCTTCAATCAAAGTTATATTCCTTCTTTCAGCCACACCATTTTGTTCAGGTGTGTAAGGAGATGAGGAATTTTGGGAAATTCCTTTGTCATCACAGAATTTGATCAGTGTTTGATTTCTGAATTCAGTGCCATTGTCAGTTCTGAGTTGTTTGACATGAGTGTCATTTTAATTTTCAACTCTTTTGATTAATGAAATAATGGCATCAGGTGCATGGCTTTTCTTTGTCAGAAAATATACCCAGGAGTACCTAGAGTACTCATTAACAAAGACAAGTGTATATTTTGTTTTATGAAAAATGGCCCTAGGTGATACTGGGCCAAATAAGTCCATGTGAAGCAAGTGAAGACTTTATTTGATTGAGAAAGTTTGCTTTGTTTTGAAACTGGCCCTATGGTGCTTCCCTTTTTCACATGCTGAGCATGGTTTGTCCTTGGAATAGACAAGTGAAGGAAGACCAATAACAAGATTTTGGTTTGCCAGCATAGTTATTGTTTTGAAATTTAGATGTGAGAGCCTCTTATGCCAAAGCCAGTTGGTAATGTTGGAAGCTTTAGCAAAGAAACATGTCTCCTGAGTAGAGTTCATGTTCATGACATAAACATCTTTGACTCTGGGAGCAATCATCACAATTTTATGATTGGATTTGAAGATTGTACCTTTTTTGTCATCAAACAGCACTAGATACTTTGCATCACAAAGTTGACTTATGTTGATGAGGCTGTGCTTCAATCCATTGACATATGCAAACCTTGTGAAAACTATACCATTGCATTTCACTGAACCAAATCCTTCAGTAGTAGCTGATGAGTTATCACCAAAACAACTTTAGGACCTTGTTCCTCCTTATACTTGTGCAGATAACTTTTGGTGCAAGTCATATGCATTGAGCAACCACTATCTAGGTACCAAATAGGCTTCCTGAGATCACACTACACAAGTTAAGGAAATGGTCAGTTTTGTTTTGAAACCCACCTTTGATGGGTGTGGGTTTTAGATCTGGAAGGTGTTCTAGATCTGGAGGGTCCTCTTGATGAGGATGTGTGTGATTGCTTAGAATAAGAAGGGGTCTGAAAAACTATTGCTTTCCTAGCTTGGAGGGCTTCACCTCTTCTGAACCACTCTATATGATTGTGATCTGATGTAGTGTGAACATTGCTTCCACAAGTTTCACAACATTTGGTAATAGAGTTTGGGTTTCTTGGTTTGATACCTCTTCTGAGTGAGATAGTTCGATATGTCCATGAGTGTCATGGTCATAACTTCCACAAATATTACAAACAGGGTAATAGTGGCAGTCATTTGAGTGATGATTGCCCATACCATAATGAATGCATGGTGGGAAAGGCGTATTACGCCTGGAATGAGATGCTTCAGTATTGTGAGCATCAGCACTAGTTTTAGCCAACATATACTGAGAATGTTCACAAGTGCGATGGTCAGTCCTCTCACATTTAGTATAATAAATCACTTTTAGGCAAGTTAAGTGAGATGGTTGTTTAGACCACATAGATCACAAGCCCTTTTAAATTGTATCTTGTACTTGTAATGGGGAGAGTTTGAAGGTTCATCTCTGAATCGAGTTGGTGTTTGCTGCTGCTTGAGTTGCAATTTGAGATCATTGATCTCTTGCATGACAAGATACATTCTCTCATCTTCCTCAGATCTAGCATTCTTCAGTTTATTTGTTGAAACTGAAGAAGTAGTTCCTATATGTGAACCTTCAGTAGGAGCTGAAGAGTTCTTTGAAGTGTCAGTTTTGACATGTTTGGAAGAACTACTTTTATGTGTGGTGTGAGACTTGATGATTGACTGGATTGATTTAGGTCCAGTAGAGGGTTCAGCACCAGCCAGCTTCTCCAAATGAGGAAGTGGGATACTTACTTCATTCTCTAAATCATCATCTGAGTAATCCTCAGTGACTGAGGACTCAACAGGTGCTGAAGAGTCAGCATTTGCTTGAAACTCATGGAGAAGGATACGTCAAGTGTCATGATTGGGTAAATTCTCTTCACCTGACCTTAAAACGTCAGGGATCGAGCTACCATCCTCATTTGAGATTTTGACAAAGACAATAGAGTTGGTGCTGGAGGATCCTTCAGCACCAAGCATTTTCTTTTTTTGAGCAGGAATTTGTTCATTGATGCATTGATTTACCCTATCATAGTTTCTAAGCCACGATTTAACAATATCTTTTGCTTCTTTTAGTTAAACTCTTAGGAAGTTATTTTCATCAAGAATCTCTTTGTTCAATTGTTGAAAAGTAAGTACATCAAGTTTAGCTTCTTTGAACTCTATTTTCTTACTTTCAAAATCCTCAAGTTTTAGAACAAGTTTATGATATTTTTCAAGCAAATTGTTTCTTTGTTCTTCAACAAATTTTAGATCAATACACAGGTAATCAAAGACAAATTTAATGTCATCCTTATCTTCTAATTCAAGAAGAGTTTGTACCTTTTTATTGTGATATTGACCCATTCACCATTTCTAGCACTTTCTCTGGCCACAACATTAGAGTTAGCCCCTTCATCATCAGCAAGTGCCATCAGCACTTTTACATTAACCAATTCATCATCATTTGAAGAAACATCTTCTTCATCCCATTCATAAGCTTTAGCAACAAGTCCTTTGTTCTTATCTTGCTTACGAGCTTTGGAGGAAGAACTTTCAGTGCTCATGAGGGCCAGTCTAGCTTTGATTTCTCTGTATTTAGCCTCAAAGTCTTTTGTTGGTCGAAGTTCAACCCTATTTTGCTGAAATGAAGTAGAAGCAATTTGTTTTGGTTGAAATGATGATGGAACAGATGGACTTGATTGAGCTGGTGAGGAATAGGAAGGGATGGATGTTTTGGTGTAACAATCCCTAGCATAGTGACCAGTCTTCCCACATTTGTAGCATTCAGTGTCAACTGAAGCTTTTGTGGTGCTAGAGAACTTGCCTCCTTTCTTAAAGAACCTTCTATACTTGGCCAGAAGTGCTCTTTCATGAAATTCCTCTTTTAGGTCATTCAGATATTCCTCACTAGTTCTTGTGTCTTCTTCATCATCAGGACTATCTTGGTAGTCTTGGATGACAGCCTCATTGAAGAAGGCTGTAGACAAGGGTGTAGCAATGGTTAATGCTTTACTCTTGCTTGAGCCTTCATAAATCCTATCAACTAGGTTTTCTTCATATTTGAGTTTCCCAAAAAGAGAGGCTAGATCACAATCTTTAATGTGATTAGCATTTCTCAAGCTTTGGCAGAAACTGAGCCACTTTTTTGGCAATGCATTAACAAAAACTGTGTTGATTTCAAGTTTTGAACGCTCAACACCATCATTCACAAGTTCATTCATCAGTGCTTTGTATCTGGTGAATGTCTGTGTGAGGGTTTCCCCTTCTTTGTGCTAGAAGGTGTTGTATTGAATCTTTAAATCCATGATTCTAGTTTCTTTCACATCAGAGGGTCCCTCATGATAGAGAATAAGGTCCTCCCATGTATATTTTGCTATTTTGCAACTCACAACAGAATTCATTTGATCATCTGAAAGCACATACATGATGAGACTTTTGAGACACTCGTCTAGGTTAGCAGTTTTTCTCTCATCAGCAGTCCATTGTACTTCAGGTTTTCTATTGTCCCCAACCATAGGAACAAAAGGACCATTTTCAATTATTCCAAGGAATTGAGGTTCAATCCCAACCATGTGGACAAGAAACCTCTTCTTCTAATTTGTAAAATTAGCTACCTCTAGTACAAGAGCAGCATTGAGTTGGCCACCCCTATATTCTAGGGTTTGTGGTATAACTTGAGACATTTTTGGATTTTGATTTAAAAACTTTTAAATGAGCAATTTAATAAAATAAGAGTTTAGCTAATCAAACTGCTTTGATACCACTTGTTGGTCCCTTGTAAATCGTTATTACTTATCAACCTTAAGTAATAACTCTTTACCAAGACTCAGGTGTGTTGTTTTAACAATAGATAAGAACAATGAACAATTAAAACAACAATACCAATAACTTTTCAACGTATAGACTTTTATTAGAATCAAATAAAGAATCTATAACCCACTTTGTTTGCGGAATAACAAAGTGGTTGAATGACAATGGTTTGTGATCTCCTCTACTTAAACATATAACCAAAGTTAAAGGCTAAGCTTCAATCTAAACGTTCATATGCTTCTTGGCTATATGGTTTAGTTGGTATCGAGAGAGAAAAGTTTTCCAGAGTTTCTACTCTTGTATTGGTTAACTCTTTCTCTCTCAATGTACACTCCTTCTATAGGCAGTGTAAACTAGGGTTTGCATTTTGCATGTTTCAATGCATGGGTTTATCCAGTGGGTGGTTGATGCCCATGCTGGATAAATAGTACAGATTACATATTAAACTATTCTAGAAAAGATAAAGGTTGTACTTATATCTAAGTATACAAGCAAACTACTTTGACTTAAAGTTATCTTTTCCCGCCTAATGCAAACCATCAGAATACTGAAGAGTCTTCAGTATCCTAGAGGAGATCGACATCATTCAGTTTGGTATTGTCAAACCAAACTGAAATGAAAGCTCTTCTTTAGTTCTTGTTCTTCAGCAACTAAACCGCCTAGTATTTGAAGCGAAGACTCATTTGTCTTCTAAGTTAACTGGAAGAGGAATGTTGAACGTTTATCAGCTACAAAGTCTTCAGTAGAAACTTTGTTCCTCTGGTCATCCTTCAGCAGACTGGCCTTACTGCTGAGCATGAAACACTTAGGGGGATTTTATATTCAAATCGGAGAGTTGCTTCAGGGTCAGTAAATACTGACCCAACAATTGGTTCTACCTTTGGATTAGGACTCGACATCCAGGCTTGTGTCGGAAAAGAAGATGGGCGACGAAGATTGGTTCTAGCTTTGGATTAGAACTTGACATCTAGCCTTGTGTCGAAATACTGTAAAGTAGGCGACGTGTGTAGATTGGTCCTAGCTAAGATTAGGTCTCGACATTTAGCTTAGTGTCGGAAAACAATGTAAGTGACGTTGTAAGGTTTTCTCCTAAAAAAAGGGACCTTGTGGATATAGTGGAAATCTCGAGTAAGGTGTACTAAAGGAGTGGAGTAGGAACGAGGAGAGAGCTATGTTGCCGAACCACTATAAATCTTGGTGTCTTGTCTTAGGTTGCTTTTTTCCTTACTCTTTACCTATACTTACTTTCTTGCATTTCATTTCATTATCACTATATATAGTCAATGCATTAGAAATGAACCTAACAACAATGAAACTAGTTTTCAAGTAAAAAGTAATTTTGGGACAAACCTAACTGAAAAGATTTTTAATTAGGACCTTAACAAGAGAAACTATTCAACCTCCCCTTTTAGTTTCTACACTATTTAATAAACATAGTTATAGAGTAATATCACCAGTGATATTCATTGTTTTATCACTAGTGATATTTCATTGATTTATCATTAATGAAATATTAATAGTGATAAAAATTAGTTCAAAAATTTACAACTTTATTCCTTACGTCCGATTGTTGAAACTTTTGAACATTTAAGCAAAAATGGTCCCTATGTGTTTTTTTGAAATTTTAGGTTAATCTTCACAATTTGATCAAACCAAAATACACAATGGAGATTTATCCCTTAGCATACGATCAAAAAAGGATCCAAATGAACTTTTCTTTCTAGGTTATGCTAAGCAATGGCCAATAAACAAAAGTTAATGTGTAATAATAAACACAAACTTTCTTAATTAACATTAAAATGTATTAAATGCGCATTAGATAAACTCATGATTTTTTATACGTAAACATGATTTTTACTATTTTAATGTGTTTATAATGCATTTTTATCTTAATTAAAAAAGTTTGTATATAGGAGTATTACACACTAACTTTTGTCCAATGAGCATTAGTTAACACAATTATTTCTCTCTATATATATTAAAGTTCGTCGCATAAATGATCCCTCTGGTTTGTCGGGTCTAACGAAAATAGTCCCTGGAAACTTATTGTAACGAGTTTCTCCCCATGGTTTTGAGTTGTAAGGTGTTTAGTCCCTCCGTCTAACAATTATTAATTTCCTTGTTAAATGGTGTGACGTGACAATAAAATGAGGGGCCTTATTGTCCTTACGACCTCGTAAACCACATGGACTATTTTCGTTACCATCAAACGAGGCCCCTCATTTTATTTCCACGTCATACCATCAAACGAGGAAACTAACAATTGTTAGACGGAGTGACTAAATCTGTTACGGGTCAAAACCATAGGGAGATGATCTGTTAGATTAAGTTTGAAGGAACTATTTTCGTTAGACCTGGCAAACCATAAAAACAATTTATACGACGGACTCTATATATTTCATTTTACTATTTTTTTAAAAAATTAACTATTTGTCTTAATAAAATATTAAATTTATCAAAAAATAGTAGTTGGTCGCCTGTCTAGTCATTATTACGAATGTTTGTCAGTATTGTTTGTGTTTTGAGAAAGCTGGAGTGATACTAAAATAATGATTGCATGTGCGGTCAGCACTATGCTATGCCTTAGAGCCAGGGGAACGGTGGGCTGGTGGGTGGCGTCGTACCCCTTGGCGCGAGATATTGTTCGCCGCACCGCACCGGCTTTGACGCCAAGCGGCCTCGCGCCGTACTCCCCAGCCAGCGTTTTTTAGCGTTTTCGTCAGGTATTTTTTTGTTCAAACTAGCCGTTTGGGATTTGATTATAACGGCTATATTTCATTTAAAACCCAACTTTTTCAAATTTTAATCCATTAAATCTCTATATAAGCCTCTATAACATCCCATTTTTATATATCACTTTCATTTTACTATCTCTTTCACAATTTAGATTCTAATTTTCGTCCCAAAAATTATTAAATGGATCCATACATCCCAAACACCTACGATCTTTATGATTTTTACTTCCAAGGCGATGATGCGAGATATGTTCAAAGGTACCAATATTTTGAAAAATACATGGCATTGTGTAACGAAGAAAATGAAGGAGAGGGATCGGCGTCGGTATCGGATGCGGGTTCGAAGCATTGTCGTAGATACATACCTCGTCAAAGATAAGCGGCAAGTCAACGTTTACTCGAAGACTATTTTGGTGACGCCGAAACAGCTCCTAAGTACCCGGAAGAGAAGTTCCGACGAAGGTATCGTATCAGTTCTACGCTTTTTAATGAAATTTATGACAAAATTGTAAATTATGAAGCCAGTCCACTTTCTGAATACTTTGCATTTTTTAAACCGGGGTACGATGCTACCGGTCGTGAAAGTATTCATCCTATTCTAAAGGTAACTTCCACCATACGTCAATTAGCGTATGGGTCATCACCTGATGCATTTGACGAGTACTTACAAACGGGGGAACGAACAAGTCGCGACTGTTTAATTAAATTTAGTAAATGCATATATATGTTATACGCGGTAGAGTATTTAAGAAAACCAACAGTAGAAGATATTGGGAACATATATGCATTGCACGAAGAGACACATGGACTTCCGGGAATGCTCGGGAGTATTGATTGTATGCATTAGGATTGGAAAAATTGTCCTAAAGCTATGCAGGCTCAATTCAAAAGAAGGGATCACAAACACCCTACTATTATGTTAGAAGCTATTGCAGATCAACAGTTGTGGTTTTGGCATGCATATTTTGGGGTTCCAGGGGCTAATAACGATCTTAATGTGTTATATGGTTCCCCGTTATTTGATGAAGAACTTGCTGATGCCGCTCCACCATGTCCATTTGAGGTAAACGATCGCGAATACCGTAAAAGGTTATTACTTAGCTGACGGTATTTATCCTGAATGGGCTACATTTGTGAAAACGTTTTCGGTTGCCATTGATGAGGAGACATTGAGGTTTAAAAGGGTTCAAGAAGGGGCTAGGAAAGATATTGAACGAGCTTTTGGTGTATTACAAGGTCGTTGGGGCATCATACGACAACCTGCCGTGCTTATGAAATAATCTGGTTGCGAAGAATCATGTATTGTTGCAAAATATTACATAACATGATATTAGTTGATGAAAAGTATTCACTAAACTTGAAGGATGTTTTCGTTATTCCAGAATCGAATATCGTTCGAACTTGGATTGAACGATGTGAAATTCATGAGAGGAAATCCAAAGAATTACGAGACCGAGGTGTGCACCATGAGCTTCGAGATGACCTTGTTGCGCATCTAAACAATCTCTATGGTGATGCGTGATTTGTAATTTTTTTATTTCGTGTAATGTTTTTTTATGAACGGTTTTTAACTTCTTGTAATGTTTTTTTTATGAATAAAATGTGAGTTTAGTCAAGTATAAAGTTTTTTTTTCGAAAAAAAAAATGGTGTATGGGCCACTTTTGTTTGGCTCACTGCTACCCCATGTGGTGTGATGCCATACCATTCTGATGTCATAGCTTACTTGTCACTTATGGCACCACTTTTTTTCACCACACCATTGTACCAGTGCTCTTATAATACATATAATACATATGTTTTAGGCTTTGTCGTGAATCATTCATCTATCCTCTCAAGGTTCAGTGCGTAACGATCGGAGTTTAGACCAAATCAAATACTACCAAAAACCGTAATTCCAACAGTAACATGACCCTTGAATTTACCAAAAACCGTAATTCACCAAAAACATTTATTTATTGCCACGTTTTTAGTTTTGTCCTTTTAAAAAAGGCAATTTTTGTCCTTGATATCTTTGCTATTAATGGTTGACATGTGTATAGTTTAGTAAGAAGTCAAAGTTAAGAATGCCACATAAAACAGCAACCGACCAGGCAGCATTTTCAGTTACCGTTTTCCACTTTATTTTTCAGACTTGATCCTATACACATTGAAACTAAGGTTGTGTTTAGTAAGTGAAAAATGGTTGTTTTCTAGAGAGATTTTTTTTGAAAATAAAAAAAGGTGTTCAAACTGATATTTTTCTAAAACTTTTCTTGGAAAAATGGGAAAATCTATTTTCCACATGTATAACTAATATTTAGAAAACTACCTTTATGAGTTTTTCATATTTTTCTCTTTTCAACATAAGTTAAGGTTTTCTATTTTTATTTAGAAAACAATTTTTATTGTTAATATGTATATTGTTACTACATCCGTTTTAAAATAAGTGTTCATTTTTAACTTTCGAAGTCTTTTTTTTGTAACTTTGACCTTAATTATTGTTGTGTGCGTTAAATGATACTCTTTGAAAGTTATATGGATGGATAGAATTTCAAATGTATTTTGTATTGATATAATTTATCAAGTATAACAAATATATTTAAGATCACAGTTTCGGAAAAAGACTTTAAAAGTTAAATGCGGACACTTATTTTGAGACTAATGAAGTATTAAATAGTGTTAATAACTTAATATGTATGACATTGTTATGGTGATATACGGTCTTAAATTTAGCCTAAAATAGTGTTCATATTTACGTTGTTCGCTTGTGATTTTTTCAAAATGTTTAAAAATTCCAATTGTTGCTTTCGATTGTTCGTTTCAGAATTGTTATATGTTATAGGAGTATAATATAATCGATTGACTGAAAAAATGATAGAAAACAATAAAATTTAAACATGTTTTCAATTTTATTAAAATTGGAAAACCTGAAATTCATTTGAACAAGTTTTCATGGGTTCTTTAAAGAAAGAATAACAACTCCATTTTCAAAAAAACTAGAAAATGATTTCTGAAACTAAACGCAACCTAAATTTATTAACTAGAACCTTAGCCTTACTTTCAAGATTGAAAAACAAATAAAAACGACATGACCCACCGGTTAGAATACCAGTTTTTTTAAGTAGAGGTAAAGGTTTTGAATTTAACGACAAAAAAATAATCTGCTTATGGTCGTAGACATTAACCTGCGCAGACGTCAAACTATCCGAAAGAGTTATCGGCCGAGAGGAGACTAACTGATTCGTAATGTTAAACCGAAAATCAAATAAATAGACATACGTTTAAACTATATTTATTATTAATAAATACGTTTATTCTTAAACCGTCGTAACCTCGTAATTGTTCTCTAAGACATATATTTGGATTCAGAAAGCAACATATACATCTTTTTTTTAAATCCGAATAAAATTAGGATGTATTTACTATTTCGTATACAGAAATTATAAAAAATGGGGAATTGTTATTAGATAGCTTTTATTTTCATTGTTTTTATAAAAAGTTTGGAGAAATTGATTTTTTTTCTTTCAAAATATATCTTTTAAAATATTTCTTTTTATCACTTTTACATAACTTTATCTAACAATAGGTTAAAAAAAATTATGTAAATAAATTAATGTTGTAAAACAAGGTCTACAAAAACGATTAATCGCCGGTTAATAGTTACAAGACCCTCAACCTTGCTGATTAATGAAAAAAACGATTAATAGCGGTCAACTATGGTCAACGGCGGTCAAGGGAGGTTAAACTTGTCGAAAACCTGCAAATTTTGTCGAAAATACCGAAAACTCAATGTAAACTTATGTTTATCACTTATAGTAACTATTTATATGTATGATAAGTTGTATATTAAAAATAATATTGCCGAAAATACCTAAAACTCATTAAAAATATCCAAAACTTGCCGAAAATACCAAAAAATTGCTAAAACTACCAATCTGATTAATTATCGATTAATCCCGCCTAAAAGGATTACAAGTTATAAGGTGGTCGATCGACTGGCTAGCGATTCACGATTTTTGCAACCTTGAAATAAATTACATGCAACATCTCGTGCTTATAAAGTTTTAAAATTTATTTTAGGTGATGTTATAATCTTTTTTTATTTAGATGTTTTCTAAAAATAAAAAACTAATTTTCGTGATTGATTTTTGTTTTAATTTTCTGATGTAATAGATAATGAAATTAAGTAAATTTTTCAACCAATTTTATTTTTTTGAAATTTTATTTTCAGTTTTATTTCTAATCACGGATATATTTCCATACCAAACGTGTTTTTGGTGTATAACTTTAGTGAATACGTTTTTTTTTAACATTAGTGAAAACGTTTGACTATTAGTAATTTTCAGCTAGGTATTTGAAATAGACAACCTTTTAGGTGACTTTTAATTTGATGACGTGATTAAATTTAGTGTTGGATTTTGGCTTATTCGATTATATAGGTCTTGCCTAAAAAGAAGTGCCAAACAACCTAGGAAAATCTAGGTAAGTTGGATTTGTTGTTTAACAAAAGTGAAAGAAGAAAAGGTAAAAAGATTGGCTTAAATCCAACCTCAGTCTAACGTTTTAAACGTTTGACGGTGTTGTAACTCTTTTTTCTTTATCATCATGATTGTGATGCGTTACTATTGTATTACTTTCGGTTCGACTGACAACTGAAATCGAAGAATCCTTGATTAATTCAAATTGCATACTTAGACTTCGTCCTTTTGTTAATCTTTGTTAAAGTACTCTTCTTTTTAGTTCAAAGGTATCAAGAAACTTATCAATAATAGAGTGTTCTACGTTCTTTGAATAATTAATGAGAATGAAAAACGTAATTTAGTTAAGGATGAATTAGAACCAACTCTCTACGTTCATGAATTATTTCATATATTCTCAAAATTTAATAATTGAATGAATGCAAACATAATTTTTTTAAAACATGTTTGAATATATAGAAAATTATCAACTAAAACGAGGGGTGACATAAAATTGCCCCTTGAGCAAACATATATATTTGTAATTTGAGTGCATTGCACTACAATTGTTTGTGGCCTTCGGCGACAAATCATGTTGTCACCAAATGTCCAAAATGCCGTCGCTAAATGCTTTGGTGACGATCGATGATATGCAATCGCCAAAACATTGTAGGCATAGAGCCTCAAAAAACGTTTAGGCGGCGAAAGTCAATGACCATTAGTAACGAACGGCTAATTTCACATAATTTCTCATTCATTTATCAAGGGGCGGCCTCGCACACGTTTAGTGACAAAAAGCATCAGCCACTAAAAGTATTTTCTTGAAAAATTAATACAAATATTTAAGTTGTTAAAATACTACAGATGATTTATAATGAGGTCCATCGTTTTATGATATTAGCCACGACACATGTTATTGCTACAGGAATAAGTTAAATACGGGACGTTGTGTCGTCTAAAATTGTGTTGTCGCTAAAAGTGTACGTAGGTTAAAAACCCTGCAAAAACTGTAACATTTTCATATAATCTTATGTTCAGAAATTTCAAATCTCAACTAGGAAATACCCAAAATTTATTCATTCTAAAATAAACATACGAAAGTTATTATTTCAAAAAATAACGATACAAACTATTACTAATATGGCTCTGTTTCAAGTAACCTTCTACTGTTCAGGCTTGATGGTGACTATTACACTTAATTGATAATGGTTTTAATTTTGTGCTGGATAATAAGTGACGTTAACATGAAGATAATCATATATTTTATTCTACAAAATAAAATTCGTAAAATGAGTTGTTATGGTTGGTCATAAGAAAAAGATGATTTGAAATGTAAAAATATGATTACCATATCTTAACATGTCATATATTTTGTGAATTTTATTTTATAAAAGTTTGATGGTTCTAACATACCTCTTATTTGATACACCCTGGCTATATGGTGTTTTAGTATACACATATACACATGCATATGCTGATATGCATGCACGTATAGTTAATTAGTTATACAGTTGTACTGTGTTGACTATGGTCGGAGAAACCTAAACATATTTTGAGAAAATCATCCTTGAAAACGTTTGAGTATTTAGTTGACCATCGAGACTGCAGTGACGTGCTATATAAGTTGGCACGCGTGTGTGTACTCGATTCCAGCCATTAAAAGCCTTCGGTTATCCTTGACAAAGACCGGACCTATATAGCATACAAACCAATACTTTTTTATTCAGAAAAATCAATTTTTTTTATTATTTTTATGTTTCTCTTCTATTATTTTCCGTTGCTATAATACAAGTCCAAAACGTGGCTTTAAAATACTAGTATTATTTATGTTTAGAGTGTCTCTTGTACACGGGGCGGATTTACTTGTTAGGGTTGAAGGTGGCGGTGTTCTCCATAACTCGACTAAAAATATGAGATTATATTGTATTTTTTATTTAATTTCGACAGTTTTTTTATGAGAAATAATTTATCCTCCTACATTTTCTTCCTACTTATATGCCTACTCACAGGATTTTGACACGTGTCAGAACTGACGGTTTAGATGCGGAGAGTTAATGAGTGAAGATATAATATAAAATATTATTGTCTGTGTAGGAGGATATGTAGGAGGATATAGCAACACTCTTTTTTTATATGTCTTTCACTAGTAACACAAATTGCCCTCCACTCATACATAGAAATCCAACATTTAACACTCTAAAACTTAAAAATCTTTCGTTTTAAGTAAAAATACTCGATTTTTTATTCGGATTTTAGTTTTTTTCGTTTTGCTATTGTCAACAAATTCTTTTGCCTCCCACACTTCAATATTCTGCGTACACCACTACTTGTACATATTCTCATTTTAGATGAGCGGGACATGGATAAGTCTTTTTCTTGTTTTTCAAATTTGTAGATTGTAACTCAGATATTTTTTTAAAAGTTTTTTTAAAACAGTTAATTACAAAGAATGTATGTGTGTCTTACATCTCTGTCCGTTATATAAGCAAATTAAAATTTTATTAAAATGAGAACATTTAAAATTATTACAAAGTCACAAATAAAAAAAACCCTGATACTTCAATGGACTCTAATTCCAAAATTATCAGCAATAGTTTGGACGTCTCCCAGAATATCTTGATCATCATACACATCATCATCATTAGTCATCGGCAACATTCTTGTAAGAATCGTTTCATTGTTCACACAGACTATTAGTCCCATATCTATATTCATGTTTTAGAAGCAAGAAAATTTGTCATATCATTATCCACATGTTCGACTACATCCTCTTCATTTAGCTCACCTAAAATATCACCCTTTTTTCTAGAACCGGTTTTCCTTAATCATCCACAAGAATATTTTTTCCTTCAATAATCTTCTTTTTAATCTTATCAATTTTCTTAATAATCGAGGTGTTACTTGCATCCGGACGAAGAGTAACATCCTCAGACATAATCCCCCGAAGAATTAGAGATCCCACCATTCGTACCCAAATCATCATCATTCTCAACATAATTAAGTGCAACAAAAGAATTTGAGTTACAAGCCTCTTTACTTGGAGTAATCTCTTGACCAGACCTGATTCAACTTGTTTTTTCCTACTACTTGAAGTAGTATACTTCTTGCCAACCATTTGATATTTTTGAGTAACCTTAGGAATGATTGGTTTAAAATTCAGCCTATGACCAACCGGTACACCCGTAGTTACTTGTTTAGGCTTGCTCACATTCATTGCACCATTGCACTAGTGGATCTTGTAGCCTTAGGAAAGTCGTCAAGTACATGACAATCTTACAACTTCATCACATAAGGGTTTCCATTCATATTCAACACCAATAGTGCTTAAATAATAACCACCACCTTTTTAGTTTAGGCATAAACACCACAATAGTATCTTTCAACTCAATATCTGCACATAACCCAATCATTGTTCTAGCATAACTCGATCTACCATATGATTTCAGACACATTTCAACCGTATAGGAATCAAGCATCACATGAGTACTAAGTTTTGTGGAAATTTTACTAAGACCATCTTCACTAAATGCCATCATAGAAACACCAAGAAGTTTCACCTAAACCGAAATCTTTCCTACATCTTCTTTCAAGATATTTATACCCAGATCCCATTTATTAAGTATAATTAGGTTATTACGAACAAACTAGGGACCACTTTCAAGCATAGCTTCCATACCATCCATATAGCTAAATTGAAAGAAAAATAAATCGGTTGACGAGTTAAACATTGATTTAATTAATTCGAAGTTACTCCAAGTATTTTTAACATATTTCGCTACAATAGGATATGCTATCCATTTTCCCAAGAACAAACCAAATACCAAATTAACAAACCTTTCATTGGTTGTACGAATGGAATCCAACAAGACCGTCACCTCACCACCATTAACCACAAGTGTTACCAAACTATTGAAGTAAGACCTTGCCTATTTGATTCCCTATTAAATAGATTAGCAAATGACTTACCAACCTGAGGCTCCGGAGTAGATTTTGGTGTCTACTTCATAATGTCCTTAACGACACCTAAATCAAATGATGTACTCTTCTTAGGATCAGGAATCGACGTCTGATTCATTTGCACTTCCACGACATCAGTCATACTAGTATCCACATAACTCTTTACGGTAGCTTGATCAACCACTTTAGAAATCTTCGCAACAACTACTCGTTCTTTCTCCTTTACACCTCTCCATCCTCCGCCACTTTTATATTCAAAAACACCGGTTCCATCATAATCACAATTGAAAACCTAAACATCCAACACGACAAACAACCCTAAAACACAACAAATCGTAAACCCACAAACCAAAAATAGTGATCAACCTAAAGAAAAACAAAAAAGATGTGTTATCACTAAGCATAAGAAACTACGATCTATCGAATGATATAAACAAGTATTAGTACATTTCGAAGCAGCAAAACAAATCATCAACCCTAAGATACTTAAGAACGAAGAAAACCCAAATCTAATCAAACCCTAAAATTTATAAAACATAGAGTGTATAATTGATTAACAAGGATATTAATGATTACACATTGTTGAAAATTGGATTGAAAAGCAGGATCGGTTGGGTTTTAACTTTCACCAATAGGATCGCAAGGGATTCGGTGTTTAGGGTATCGAGGGGAGAGAACTCATGTATATTCTATAGTTATGATTTCGAGCTTTTCCAAAATGAAAGTGAACTTACTTTTAGATTTTTATGCAAGATAGATGAACGCACAAAAAATTGACAGTTAACGTATTTACGATGGTTGAGTTTTTACGATGGTTGAGTTGTTATTAAATAAAAAAATGATCACGAATAACTGTTACAAGATATTTGTGTCTATTCATTTTCTTTTGTATCATTCTCAATAATTGTTAGTACGAACATGAATATTCGTATGTATTTTAATGTTACATATGTATTTATGAGAAAGTGTAAATAGCTAAGTTTCATCTTTAATACAAACAAGGGTAATGTACTTCATGCTTTTAATCACGTGACGACATGCCCACCGTTTCGAGCAACATACGTGAAAGATACTTGAGCATTAAGTTTATCAGGTGTTCTTTACTTTGAAGCTTGATCTTTTTTTTGTGGTCGCTTCACCCGTTTGCAAAGTCATAAGTACTCTTTCTTCTTTAGTTTTCCCAGATCTTTAGTATATGATTCATTATTATTTTATTTATATATTTAAAAATGTCGTCAAGATTCATGCATAAAGGTCGAACAATCTAACCAATGAGTCCATCATCCTAAATCATTAAACCCTTAACTTTATTCCTTATTATTTTAATTAAACCACATATCCATCCATCTTAATATCCAGGTCATGGGATCCACTAATCGGTTCGCAAACTCCAGATCCCCTTTTCATACCTAATTCCTTTTTTCTTGTTTAACATCATTCCTGCTTTGTTCAAACTCGGTATTTTGGTTTTCTTTTTCTAGAGATTGTTATGGGATCATACAGATCCAAGGAGGACGAGGTGTAGAGGATTTCCAAGTCGGTGTTTGTTACGAATTTTCCTGAGAAATCAAGTGCCAAGGACCTATGGGATGCTTGCATGCAATATGGGTATGTGGTAGATGTATTTATCCACAAAAAAAGATCAAAGGCAAGAAAGAGGTTTGGTTTTGTACGTTTCATAAAAAAATTTGATGTGGAGTGTTGGTTAGTAACCTATGCACGGTGTGGATTGGTAGACACAAAATTAATGCTAATGTAGCTAGATTTAAGAGAGCTACGCTTAATAACAGCAACGAGCAATCTAGTCATAATAGAGAGAATAAAAAGACTTATAATGAAGATAAAAAGACATTGGATTAAAAGCTAACTATAGTCATGCGCATATGATGTTAAAGATTGTCCCCAATTGAACAGGGAGGTATATAGTAAGACTGCGTTGGTATTTGATGATTAATATGTGAACCAACATGATTATTCCTAATGTTTAGATGGGAAAGTCAAGGATTTTAGAGTGGCATCTAACTTGAAGTTGGTATTGGAGAAGGAAGGTTTTGATGATGTTGAGCTTAGATACCTGGGTGGATTGTGGGTAATGATTGTATTCACATAAGTGGAGTTAAATGAGAAGTTACAATCCTAATGTGGGTACTGGAACTTGGTTCTCCCGGATTATTCAGACTTCAAATGATTTTACTATTGACGAAAGAGTTACATAGGTGGAGCTTGAGAGCATACCCCTAAAAGTATGGTCCCAAAACACCTTTAAACGGATTGCGTCAAAATAGGGGGAGTTAGTAGACATGGATGATTCGGAGGAAGGTTGCTTATACTGGAAAAGATTGTGTATCTATACGACTGATATGTCAAATATTTTAGAGTCATTTAAGCTCATTAATTAAGGCAAGACTTATTGGGTGCAAGATGGATAAGTTTTGGGCTGGATTCTGGATTTTGTTAAACATAACGACGAGGACATTAAATCCGATGATGGCACATTTTGAAGGAGACCTTAAGGAAGAACTTGTTAGAAGCGATGAAGAATTAGAAATGGAAAACAAAGTGAATGTGGTTCCTGATACCGTGTTCGACGAGGAAAATTCTAAATCTATTGGTGGATAAGACTGCGTTGGCCGAAAAGAAAATCAATCAAAAGATTGCTTAACAAGAAAAAACGAGATAACAACAAGGGTTCAAGTAATAATGATAGTTTGAAACATCCTCCTGGTTTTACACCTAGTGAGGATGGATAAGTTGTTTTTCAGAAGTCCATCCAGGGGAACAGTCTTGTAACAGAGAATGTGAAGAAAGGAAAGGGTATGATGATTTGAGATATGGTTTGAAGAATAATTGGTCAATGAAAGATGGTACGAAATCAGTCGTCTTGAGTCATTTTAAAAAGGTTGAATCTCCTCGTACATGTAGTTCTATATTACTTGTGATGGATGAATTGATCAAGGTGGGACAAACAATGGGGTATAACATGGATGGGTGCATGAAAAATATCATAGAGATCATTGAGTCGCAAGGAGTGAACAAAGTTACCGATGAATTTGTTGTCTTTAAATTGTTCAAGGCCTTACCCATAAGGCTAAAAAAGATTGGGTAAAGGAGTTATGTATAGCTAATAAGGTAATTTTCTTACTTTGCAAAAAACAAAAATGGAGTCTATTGAGTTGTTCAATCAAGAAGTGTCGGTGGATATTCTGGAGGGATTCTCTGTGTGTAAGATACATATACTATTATGAAACTCAATGCAAAATTATCATATTATTTGGTTATGATTAGAGGTAACTGAATTACATTGGTAAATCGCTTCTTATTATTTTGGTGTACGCTCCTCAACAATTAATAGAAAAAAAGATGTTATGGGATTTTTTTAGTCATGTTATTGCTAATTGGAAATGTGAGGAAATAATCATGGGGGATTTCACTAAGGTTCAAAATAAAAATGAAAGTTTTGATTTGATGTTTAATGTGCAAGGTGCGAATGCCTTTAATTCTTTCATCTCGAGTGCAGGCTTAAAGGAGGTTCCCCTTTGAGGGTGTTATTTCACATGATGATGTAGATCAGCTTCTTAGATCAGTAAGCTTGACCGGTTTCTTATTTTCGGAAGATTAATGAGCTTGTGTCCTAATTTTTCAGTGATTACTTTGGATAGATTTTTATCTGACTGATATGAGTGTTTTTACTCATATCATTAGTAGTTTAAAACAATGAAATTATGCATGATTTGTATCAAATATGTCTTGGAAATGTTTGTTTCTTGTTTCATGTGTGTAGGTACCAAGTTCACAAAAACCGACGAAAACCGACACGAGATTGATGAAAAAGATCAAGGAAGCCAAAACCGTGCTCGATTTAGAGGATTTAATATTTTAATAAAGGATTTTGGCCAAGTGGGACCCACGGCTGCTTAATGGGCTCAAAGGCCCATTTAGATTTTCAAAGTTAAAATAAGGATTTTATTTGCAATCCAATAGGCCCAAAATACAAATAACAATCGGTTGGAATTAGTGTGTTATGGGTTTCAAGCCCATTTCAGTGAAAATAAAGAAACGGATCATGTTGGGCCTTAGGGTTTTGTAACATGTTTATTAACACGTTTTCTCTCCACACGACCACTCACTTTCATTTATTAAAATTAAAACCGATTCTTCACCACCCATGTTTACTCCACTCATTTTACTACACGTCACAACGCACTCTTTTTCATAATAAATAAATTACACCGATCAAAGTAAATAAATTCACACACGGTTTATATCCCCATCCACACACACATATTAAATTTCTCACCCACTTGTATCGTCTTCTTCCCCAACCTTTTTTCTCCCAAAAAAACCAGTGAATAAAGTTACTGTTCAAAGAACCCTAGTTGGTAAAAAGTTCGTTTTACATAGGGCTTTTTACTTAATTAATTAATTCACACCAAGGGGAATAAAACCCCCTTGGTTTAAGGAAGAGAGGGTGTGGAACGGATATGATACGTGTCCGTATCTCACTGGCTGCTACACATCACTCATCTATTTCAACCAATCAGGAGCCAAAGAAGAAACACAACTAGCACACGGATGCCACGTTGGCGATCCGTGTGCTATTTGGAATCATCTCAGCCTTCCATTTGAAGAAAGAGAAAGAAAATCAAGATCAAGGGCTTCAAATTAAAAAGGAATATCCATTGAAGATGCGAATATCCGCAGAAGGATGCCCTTGGGGGTGGCTATAAAAACCCCCAAATTACTTGTATTTCACCATCCTTTACTTTTCTTTTAATGTTATGCTGTAGAAATAATTGTAGAATTAATTTGTATTTCTTTTCTTTTAAATCTTGTAATTCTTTTGGAAGTTAATAAAATTTCAGTTGTTAACTTTAAATTGTGTCTCGTGATTTTACTTTATTGTTAAAACTGCTATGCTAATTAATTTTACTACTGTTTTTATATAATTAATATTTAAAGATAAGTTTTGGATCAAAACTTATCCTAACTGGATAAGTAAAAAGTTACTGGAGTTATTCGTTTAGAATATTTGATGATCAATTGAGGTTCGAATGTTGATGGAGGATGGTGGATTAAGGTGATTAGGGTTGCGGTTCGTTTCTTAGACTGCTCAGCGCACGTCTACGTCTCAAAGGGTTCATCAAAAGGTACTAGCTCTTTTCATTTTAAGTTTTATTATATAAGTCTAATTTTAACTGCTTTGTTGAATTTTCCTGTGATGTTGACTTTAATGATGTTTGAATATGTGATGGTTACTAAAGGACTCATACTGTTTGATTATGTGATGTAAAACAAGTTATACGTTCATATGACTAACGATTTTGGTATATGGTTTGGTTTTGGATTTAATTAGTTGTTATCAAATCTTCTAGGATTTTTCTGCTTAGTGAAGTGAGAATTAATCTGTTTGAATTAATTTTCATTGTGTTGATTTACTGTCTGTTTTGGATTGATTATAGTAGTAGTAGTTAATCTGCTTTTGAATATCTGAAATGTCGTTAAGAGAGTTAAGTTGTGTTCGTTATCAGGTCTTATTTAAGCTTTTATGAGTTTTGAGTTAATCCTATTGAACATATGAGTCTGCTTAATTTAGTTTAGCTGATTTGGGTAAGTCTATATGCTTTTTATTATTAAGTATTCGGATTATGAGGATTATGATTTGAATTTTATGATTAGGACTAAGTTTTAGTTAACTGATTCATTTTTTTTAGCTTCACTGTTTAATATAATCAGATAAGTTATATCGGTGCTAAATGTTGATTCAGTTTGAATTTGGTGTTTATTTTGCTGAATATTCAGCTTAAATGATGCATTGAATTTGTCTGCTGGAACTTGTTTACTGTTTGATTGTTTATTGGATATTTCTGCTTGTTTCTATTATAGTAACTGCTTATCAGATTCACCTTATCTGATAAGCTCAAAAATTGTTTGCCTAAACAGCTTAACAATATAAGCTCACTAGTCTCTCCTGAGACTATTTAATCTGTTTCTGTCAAAAAAATAATTATTCCAGAAATTATGTTGCTCATGGGACTCGAACTCGAGACCCTTTGTTTGAATGTTAAACGTGTTAACCAACTGGGCTATAGGCCTATTTGATTTTTATCTCCTTTGTTAAATTAATAAAGTGGTTTTCGATCTGACTGAATTTTTTTGAGTTATTAGTTTTAGTCACGTTTCTTTTTTTAATATTTCTTTTAATTATAATTTTAACTTAAGTAAATTCTTTAATAATAAAAAAAAAGTAGTTTTAAATAAAAAAAAATATAAATAAATAAACAAAAAAATGTTTTTATTTAAATAGTTTAATTAGTTTAAATTTTAATTAGTTTAATTTTTATAACTTTAGATTTAAATAAATATAGTTTTTAAATAATTTGTTTAAAGTAATTTTTAAGAAATTAATTGTTAGTTTAAATTTTAATTAAGCGGGGTTTACGGTTCATGCACTTTAGGGTAATTTTAAATAGCTTAAAATTCGTAGTTTTTAATTGTAGTTTAAAAACCGAAAACCAATTCAAATCGATTGTCCAAATCAAAGCAAAACGTCTCAAATTCATAAGATCTTCGTGTACAACGAACTTGGTTCACCCACGTGTTTAATTGAATCCGTCTTTGGTAATTTTAGACTATTACTTTTTCCTAAAGGTAATTTTCTAATTTACCCTATAACGTATCTAATTATCACATATACTATCCACGATACATCAAAAAATTTGGCGCCGCTGCCGGGGATCTTGTGTACGATTCGCTTTTGTGGAGATTTGTTGATCGTGGATTTGAAGACCCTTTCCGTCCTCGGAAAGTTTTGTTATTTTTCTATTATATAGTATGTATCGTTTTTCTCGTTTTTTGTGAATAATATATTGTATTACGTAGCACAATAATTTTAAATACTTTTCAAATAAGCCTTAGTTGGGATTTCATCACCTAGCTATTGTATTCGAACCCAAAACAAAAATAAAGGCAAAATAGATAAATACTAATAAGAAGTTTGAACTCGATTTATACAAACTATAAGGTGGGTATAAGGCGACGTGCTATAAAAGGCCGTCTAAGGAAAAAGGTTTTTAAGTGCTTAGTGCCACCTCGTTTCCCCGCTTGCTTGTGCGTATATTGAGAGGGACAACCTATTATTGGTTTGCCGACTCAAGTAGTAATAAATCTTATTTTTTGTAGTTTACTTATTCAACCTCGAGACGTTTAGGTTTTCACCTATCGTTTCAAAGTCGACCGAGGGTAATTTACTTCCATAGTAGTTATCCTTATTCCTTATTTTTTATCGATCATTATTGATTGAGAAATACCAAATAAAATACCAAAAATAATCTTCTTTCTTGTCTAATTTATTTTCTTCAATCCTCTAAATTCTCGTCTTTGTAGTGTATGCAATTGCGTTCTTCAAGTCTTGTGATTGATTTTAATAGGCTTGAAAATATTCCTCGTAGAAATAAAAATCGTCAACAACGAATAGTGGAACCTGAGCTTCCACCTATTGTTGTAGAGATGGCCGATAACCGAACAATGGAGGAATTGCTCTGTGCACCCACCGAAGGGTATGGGGAAGCAATCGTTGTGCCGGCTATTTTGGCGGATCATTTTGAGATTAAGACGGATCTTGTATCGCTCATTCGTGCCGACCCATTTCGTGGCAATGAGATCGATAGTCCGCATTCTCACATTCGGAATTTTAATCGAATTACCTCGACTCTCAAGTTTAGAGATGTGCCGAATGACGTGATTAAGCTCATGCTTTTTCCGTACTCGCTCGAGGGTAATGCCAAGCTTTGGTATGAGAAAGAACCACCGGGTTCGATTTTAACTTGGGATGACTTAGTGTCTAAGTTTATGAATTATTTCTTTCCACCTTCCAAGACAACACATTTTAAGAATGAGATCACTAGATTTGAACAAAAAGTGCATGAATCGTTTGGGGTTGCTTGGGAGAGATTTAAAGATTTGTTGAGACAATGTCCACACCACGGTTTCTCGGAATTGCACCAAATAAATACTTTTTATAATGGGCTTAATATGATTGAACAAGATTCTTTAAATGCCGCCGCGGGTGGTAATCTTTTAAGAAAAACACCGAGAGACGCGTGGAGAATAATTGAGGATAAGTCTAGAACACAATATTCACGAAACACACCGGTTGTTTCTAATGTGAATCTCGAGATTGCTAGATTGGACTCTAAGATTGATAGTGGATTTGCGACTTTGTTGAGTGAGATTAGGAAGAACCCTCATGGATCCATTAATATGGTTGAGAGCTTTTGTGTATCATGTGGTGGAGCACATCCTAATTATGCTTGTTTAAACACGGGTTTTGATCAAGCTAATGCTTTTGCCGCGACGGGAACTTATGGCTCCAACGGTCAAGTTCCTCGTCAAAATCATGTTGCTCCACCGGGTTTTCCACCGGTTCAAAATAGGTACAACAATGGTAATAATGGGAATAATTTTAACCGTGGTAACCAAGGGAATTTTAATCAAGGAAATGGGTTTAATGTTAATCGAAACAATCAAGGTTTTCAAAGCTATAATCAAAATGATTTGTCAAGCTACATTAACGAGGAAAGTTTAAAAGCTTTTCAAAATAATATTCAAGGACAAATGGCAACTTTGAAAAATGAATTTCAAAATACGATTAAAGGGCAAAACAATAAGATTGAGCTTAATCAACAAAGACTTGAACAAAACCAAAACCGTTTTGAGCAAAGATTAGAGCAAGGTTAAAATCGTATGCAACAAAGTTTAGAACAAGGTCAAAATAAATTGCTTTCGATGTTTGAATCGTTTATGACCAAACCTTCCTCGTCTTCGGGTTGCTTACCTAGTAATACCATTCCAAACCCGAAGGGTGAGATGAAAGCCATAACCACACGTAGTGGGAAAGCTTTAGACGGACCTTTGCTTCCACATGTGAGTACCTCTCCGGTGAGGGAAGTGGAGCAAGAACCCGATGTGGTTAAAGAAAAGGAAATTCCTATTCCACCAAAGGTAGACCAATTGCCTATTCCGGAACCCGAGCTTCCGAAGACCAAACCCACACTACCCTACCCTTCGAGACTTACCAAAGAGAAGCTCCGCGAAAAGACCAATGCTCAAGTTTCTACGTTTCTAGATGTGTTTAAGAAAATGTATATTAATCTTAGTTTCGCGGATGCATTGCTTAGCATGCCTAAATTTGCTTCGACAATTAAAAGGTTGATGAATGATAAGGAGAAGTTAGTTGAAGTATCTACCTCTTTAAATGAAAGTTGTTCCGCGGTTCTCTCTAAAAAGTTTCCCAAAAAGCTTAGAGACCCCGGTCAATTTTTGATACCATGTGATTTCCCTAATATGGGAGAATGCTTAGCATTAGCCGATCTAGGCGCTAGCATTAACTTGATGCCTCTTTCCGTATGGAAAAGGTTATCACTTCCCGAGCTTTCACCTACTAAAATGACTATCGAGCTAGCGGATCGATCGATCGCCTTTCCAAAAGGTATAGCCGAGGACGTATTAGTCAAAGTAGGAAAGCTCATTTTTCCGGCGGATTTTGTCATTTGTGATTATCCGGAAAATTCTCGAGTGCCTCTTATTTTGGGACGACCGTTTTTAAATACGGCTAGTTCTTTAGTTGACATGAGAGAGGGAAAGTTGACTTTACGTTTTGATGATGAAAGTATCACTCTTAATGTTGGTAACATCTCGAAGTTTTCTTCCGAAGACGACGAGGAATCAATCAATCAAGTCGATGTGATTGATGTTGCTAGTGGAGAGGCTTCGCAAGATATGCTTGGTTTTTCGGATACTTCTAAAAGTGGCAATCCCACTTCATCGAATCCTATTATCTCTTCGGCTAAGCCTCCACTCACTCCATTTAAGGGAGGTGACTTCGTTCTTGAAGAGCTTGAGAATAATGGTTATTCAAAAATCGAGAAGGAAATTGATGATTACCTTAGCACACCATTTGATCCTAGTGAGTTTGATAGTGAGAATTTTAATCCCGAGGGAGATATTGCGTTGATTGAAAAATTGTTGAATATGGATCCTTTTGAATCTCCACCTATGGATTTAAAAGTTGTGAGTGTTAATGAAACTAAAGTGAAAACATCTATTGAGGAAGCACCCGAATTAGAACTTAAGGAATTACCCACTCATTTGGAGTATGCTTTTCTTGAGGGATCGGATAAGTTACCGGTGATTATTGCTAAGGGATTAAAGGAAAATGAAAAGGATGAGCTTATTAAAGTGCTTAAGAAACATAAACGGGCCATTGCATGGAAAATCTCCGACATTAAGGGTATAGATCCCAAATTTTGTACTCATAAAATTCTAATAGAGGATGATTATAAACCCGCTATCCAACATCAAAGAAGGGTCAATCCAAAGATTCATGAGGTGATCAAAAAGGAAGTCACTAAACTTCTAGACGCCGGAATGATCTACCCTATCTCGGATAGTCCATGGGTTAGCCCCGTGCATTGTGTTCCAAAGAAAGGAGGAATGACGGTTGTTACTAATGAGGATAATGAATTGATTCCTACTAGGCTTGTGACCGGTTGGCGTGTTTGTATTGACTATAGGAAGCTTAATGATGCCACTAGGAAGGATCATTTTCCATTACCTTTTATGGATCAAATGTTAGAGAGACTAGCGGGTAATGAATTCTATTGCTTTTTGGATGGATTTTCCGGCTATTTCCAAATCCCCATTGACCCTCGTGATCAAGAAAAGACCACATTCACTTGTCCTTATGGAACATTTGCCTATCGTCGCATGCCTTTTGGACTATGCAATGCTCCGGGGACGTTCCAAAGGTGCATGACGGCCATTTTCCATGATATGATCGAGAAAACCATGGAAGTCTTCATGGATGACTTTTCGGTTTTTGGGGATTCTTTCACTTCATGTCTCTCTAACCTTGAAAGAATGTTGCAACGTTGTGAGGAAACGAATCTTGTGCTTAATTATGAAAAATGTCACTTCATGTGCAAAGAGGGAATTGTATTAGGTCACAAGATCTCTAAGGCCGGTATTGAGGTTGATAGGGCTAAAATCGACGTGATTGCCAAATTGCCTCCACCCACCACCGTTAAGGGAGTAAGGAGTTTTCTCGGCCATGCCGGCTTCTATCGTCGTTTTATACAAGACTTCTCTAAGATAGCTCGACCTATGACCCATCTTTTGGAAAAAGAGACTCCTTTCATCTTTTCGGATGAGTGTATTCAAGCCTTTGAGATGCTTAAAAAGAAGTTAACCGAATCTCCAATCTTAGTTGCCCCGGATTGGGATCTACCTTTTGAAATTATGTGTGATGCTAGTGATTATGCGGTAGGTGCGGTTTTGGGGCAACGTAAGCTAAAACACTTCTTGCCTATACATTATGCAAGTAAGACTATGACGGATGCTCAAACAAAGTATACTACAACGGAAAAGGAGTTTCTTGCCGTTGTGTATGCTTTTGAAAAGTTTAGACCGTATCTCGTCTTGTCTCAAACCATATTGTATACGGACCACTCGGCTATCAAATACCTTTTCAATAAACAAGATGCTAAGCCAAGGTTGCTCCGGTGGATTCTCCTCCTTCAAGAATTTAATGTTTAAATTCTAGACAAAAAAGGAGCCGAGAATCTCGCGGCCGATCATTTATCTCGACTTGAGAATCCTCACCAAAGCGATCGAGAGAACAAGGAAATCAATGAAACATTTCCTCTCGAGACGCTTGGTATGGTTACTTTTCGTGGTGATGATAGTACCCCATGGTTTGCGGATATCGCAAATTACCATGCGGGGAAGTTTGTGATCAAGGGTATGTCGTCCCAACAAAAACGAAAGTTTTTCAAGGATATCTCCTATTACTTTTGGGACGACCCCTATTTGTTTCGTGTGTGCGCAGATCAAATGATTCGTAAGTGCGTGTTTGGCAAAGAAGCTCAAGATATCCTTAAATCTTGTCATGAGGGACCCACCGGGGGACATCATGGTGCTAACGCCACCGCGAAGAAAGTCTTTGATGCCGGCTTCTTTTGGCCTTCCATATATCGTGATTCCCAAGACTTGATCAAGACTTGTGATGCTTGTCAACGTCAAGGAAAGAACTCACAAAGGGATGAAATGCCTCAAAACATTATCCAAGTTTGTGAAATCTTTGACATGTGGGGGATCGATTTTATGGGGCCGTTTCCATCTTCGAAAGGAAACAAATACATTCTCGTAGCCGTGGACTATTTGTCTAAATGGGTCGAAGCTAAGGCTTTGCCCACGAATGATGCTCAAGTTGTGGTGAAATTTTTGAAACAACTCTTTGCTAGGTTTGGAACTCCGCGGGCTATTATAAGTGATCGTGGGACCCATTTTTGTAATGAACAGTTTGCAAAAGTTCTAAAGAAATATGGTGTCACTCATCGACTTTCTACGGCTTATCACCCTCAAACGAGTGGTCAAGTGGAGGTTTCAAACCGAGCTCTTAAAAGGATTTTGGAGCGTTCTATTGGAGAGAATCGCACTTCATGGTCGGATAAATTGGACGATGCATTGTGGGCTTTCCGTACGGCTCACAAGACGCCAATTGGTTGTACACCATTTAGGTTGGTCTACGGAAAAGCATGCCACTTGCCAATTGAACTCGAACATAAGGCGTATTGGGCTCTTAAGCATTGTAACTTTGATTTGGGGACCGCGGGTGATCATCGCAAGGTTCAATTGAATGAACTAAGTGAATTAAGGAATCAAGCTTATTAAAATTCTTTGATCTACAAAGAGAAGACTAAGAGGATTCATGACTCTAAGATCAATAACCGCATTTTCAATGTTGGTGATCAAGTCCTCTTATTCAACTCTAGACTTAAGATTTTCTCGGGCAAGCTTAAATCCCGTTGGTCCGGACCATTCACCATTGCACAAGTTTTCCCTTATGGCACCGTTGAGCTAGCTCAAAAAGACGGGCCTAACTTTAAGGTGAATGGTCATCGTGTGAAACATTACTTTGGAGGGGACATACCTACGGAGGTTGTCCCGGATTTTCAAACTTTTCCTAAGGACCAATGAATGCGGGGATCGAGTCGAGCTCATGACTCGGTTAACAAAAACGAGGTGCCTTGTGGGGGAGTCCCATACATTCTATCTTTTTTCTATTTTCTAACATCTAATAAGGCTTGATCTTTCAAGCTCGTGCTCGTGTTTTGTTGTGTTGTGATTTTAGGTACGACCCTAATTTTTGAAGACTCTCGTGTTCGGTTTTTGCCGGTCCACTTGATCTTCCATTCTTTGAATGCCAAAAGGGGCACACTCTCTTTACCCTTGATTATTATTGACTAACGTTTTTCTTGAGGTATAATTAATAAACGGCTTATAGATTTGCGTGCTCTTTCCATGCTAGGAGATTGCATTAGACTCTTCGTGTCTTAGCGAGGGGGTGTCACTCTTGAGCTAAGAAACATTGAGGACAATGTTTGGTTTTAGCATGGGAGAGTCAATCGATATAATCGCTTGCAATTGCTTTTGTCGTGTCCAAACGTAGTGTTTCCTCATTTTTCAATAAAATTTTAAATTTTTAGTGTTATTTTTAAGTTTTAATAAAGAAAATAAGTGTTTTTAACACGAATGTAGGCTTTAAATAAGAATAGTTTTTGACTCGACTTGGTTTTTAACCTTAGCTTTTCCTTAACGTATTTGAATTAAGTTTTGCTAGGCTATTATATAGGGAGCTTTAAAACGCGAAAGTCTTAATTCATACGAGTTAAGAACAAGAACTTTTCGCAAGCTCCTATAATTGATCCTAGAAAGTCGTTTATCAAGGGAACTTTAAAACGCAAATTCTAAAACTTGCAAAAGTATAAGAAGTTGCAAGATCCTATAGATGACTTGAAAACCCAAAACTTTGATTTGATAGGCTAAGTATCCATTGTTTTCATTCTTGGAATTTTACAATATGGAGAACAAGAGATGATAGAGCCAATTATAAGTGTGGTATTCTTTCGGGAATTTATGTGAGTTAATTATGAGCCTATTCTCCCATCACTTGTTAATAATTTTAATTGCAATAAATAATGTTGAACGATTTGAAAAGTTACTTAGCTTCTAGCCCAAGATCGTTTAAAAGTTGCTCGGTATGGATTAGAGTTCATAGCCAAGGCATAACTTATTGAAGCGGGATGCGAAGATTGGCGAGTCCAAAAAGGTCCTAACAAGACATGAGGGCTATATTTTATTGCTAAAGATCTCAAGTGATGTGATGAATCATTTATCAAAAATCAATATGAAGGATCGAGACACACGACGAAAAGCAAAATACTCCCAAAAAGTCATGGAGAAGTCTATCCAAAAAGACCAAAATAAGGTATGAGGATAAATGAAGCCAAGTCCAAAAAGGAGGCGGATCGTTGTAAATCAAAATCCCAAATAAAGATTGGAGAAAAATGAAGAAGTCGTGGTCCAAGTATGAATCTCTCAAAACTTCAAGTGAAGAAA
This sequence comes from Glebionis coronaria, assembly GCA_025667525.1. Lineage (NCBI taxonomy): Eukaryota > Viridiplantae > Streptophyta > Magnoliopsida > Asterales > Asteraceae > Glebionis > Glebionis coronaria. The sequence goes on from CM046875.1 coordinate 112,416,986, forward strand.
TTCCTATATGAAGAGAAGACCATTATTTCGTGAACGTCTCTCAAGGTTGGAAGTATAAAGTCACTGCCAAATATCGGTCCGAGAAAGGTCTCAAATCGCGAAACAAGTTATGCCAAGATATGAACTTTATGAGAGCCCGAGAAGCAGTTTTAAAAGATTTTGTCCTTTAGCTAACTATTGATTAAATCGTTCACTTTATTTTCGGCCTAATAAATTATCGAAATAAGTCAACAATGCATCTTCGTGATCATTCAAGGCAACAATAAAATATAAGAGATACACTTAGGAATAAGGGAGTCTAAGTGATTAATTGGCCCACATGAGTTCGTGTTATTTTACCAACTTATAATAACAATGATCTTGTTTTTGCACTTGGCATGGAAAAGTAAAAAGTCGAGGACGATGAATCTATTTGAGTTTTTATGATTTTTAAAGTTATTTTATTTCTTTACAAAATAATGTTGAATAATGGTGTAGTCATAGTTTAATTTTATCATTGCGTGAGGACACGGCAATTGCTTAGCATGGGGGAATTTGATATGAGTGTTTTCACTCATATCATTAGTAGTTTAAAACAATAAAATTATGCATGATTTGTATCAAATATGCCTTGGAAATGTTTGTTTCTTGTTTCATGTGTGTAGGTACCAAGTTCACAAAAACCGACGAAAACCGACACGAGATTGATGAAAAAGATCAAGGAAGCCAAAACCGTGCTCGATTTAGAGGATTTAATATTTTAATAAAGGATTTTGGCCAAGTGGGACCCACGGCTGCTTAATGGGCTCAAAGGCCCATTTAGATTTTCAAAGTTAAAATAAGGATTTTATTTGCAATCCAATAGGCCCAAAATACAAATAACAATCGGTTGGAATTAGTGTGTTATGGGTTTCAAGCCCATTTCAGTGAAAATAAAGAAACGGATCATGTTGGGCCTTAGGGTTTTGTAACATGTTTATTAACACGTTTTCTCTCCACACGACCACTCACTTTCATTTATTAAAATTAAAACCGATTCTTCACCACCCATGTTTACTCCACTCATTTTACTACACGTCACAACGCACTCTTTTTCACAATAAATAAATTACACCGATCAAAGTAAATAAATTCATACACGGTTTATATCCCCATCCACACACACATATTAAATTTCTCACCCACTTGTATCGTCTTCTTCCCCAACCTTTTTTCTCCCAAAAAAACCAGTGAATAAAGTTACTGTTCAAAGAACCCTAGTTGGTAAAAAGTTCGTTTTACATAGGGCTTTTTACTTAATTAATTAATTCACACCAAGGGGAATAAAACCCCCTTTGTTTAAGGAAGAGAGGGTGTGGAACGGATATGATACGTGGCCGTTTCTCACTGGCTGCTACACATCACTCATCTATTTCAACCAATCAGGAGCCAAAGAAGAAACACAACTAGCACACGGATGCCACGTTGGCGATCCGTGTGCTATTTGGAATCATCTCAGCCTTCCATTTGAAGAAAGAGAAAGAAAATCAAGATCAAGGGCTTCAAATTAAAAAGGAATATCCATTGAAGATGCGAATATCTGCAGAAGGATGCCCTTGGGGGTGGCTATAAAAACCCCCAAATTACTTGTATTTCACCATCCTTTACTTTTCTTTTAATGTTATGCTGTAGAAATAATTGTAGAATTAATTTGTATTTCTTTTCTTTTAAATCTTGTAATTCTTTTGGAAGTTAATAAAATTTCAGTTGTTACCTTTAAATTGTGTCTTGTGATTTTACTTTATTGTTAAAACTGCTATGCTAATTAATTTTACTACTATTTTTATATAATTAATATTTAAAGATAAGTTTTGGATCAAAACTTATCCTAACTGGATAAGTAAAAAGTTACTGGAGTTATTCGTTTAGAATATTTGATGATCAATTGAGGTTCGAATGTTGATGGAGGATGGTGGATTAAGGTGATTAGGGTTGCGGTTCGTTTCTTAGACTGCTCAGCGCACGTCTACGTCTCAAAGGGTTCATCAAAAGGTACTAGCTCTTTTCATTTTAAGTTTTATTATATAAGTCTAATTTTAACTGCTATGTTGAATTTTCCTGTGATGTTGACTTTAATGATGTTTGAATATGTGATGGTTACTAAAGGACTCATACTGTTTGATTATGTAATGTAAAACAAGTTATACGTTCATATGACTAACGATTTTGGTATATGGTTTGGTTTTGGATTTAATTAGTTGTTATCAAATCTTCTAGGATTTTTCTGCTTAGTGAAGTGAGAATTAATCTGTTTGTATTAATTTTCATTGTGTTGATTTACTGTCTGTTTTGGATTGATTATAGTAGTAGTAGTTAATCTGCTTTTGAATATCTGAAATGTCGTTAAGAGAGTTAAGTTGTGTTCGTTATCAGGTCTTATTTAAGCTTTTATGAGTTTTGAGTTAATCCTATTGAACATATGAGTCTGCTTAATTTAGTTTAGCTGATTTGGGTAAGTCTATATGCTTTTTATTATTAAGTATTCGGATTATGAGGATTATGATTTGAATTTTATGATTAGGACTAAGTTTTAGTTAACTGATTCATTTTTTTAGCTTCACTGTTTAATATAATCAGATAAGTTATATCGGTGCTAAATGTTGATTCAGTTTGAATTTGGTGTTTATTTTGCTGAATATTCTGCTTAAATGATGCATTGAATTTGTCTGCTGGAACTTGTTTACTGTTTGATTGTTTATTGGATATTTCTGCTTGTTTCTATTATTGTAACTGCTTATCAGATTCACCTTATCTGATAAGCTCAAAAGTTGTTTGCCTAAACAGCTTAACAATATAAGCTCACTAGTCTCTCCTGAGACTATTTAATCTGTTTCTGTCAAAAAAATAATTATTCAAAAAATTATGTTGCTCATGGGACTCGAACTCGAGACCCTTTGTTTGAATGTTAAACGTGTTAACCAACTGGGCTATAGGCCTATTTGATTTTTATCTCCTTTGTTAAATTAATAAAGTGGTTTTCGATCTGACTGAATTTGTTTGAGTTATTAGTTTTAGTCACGTTTCTTTTTTTAATATTTCTTTTAATTACAATTTTAACTTAAGTAAATTCTTTAATAAAAAAAAGTAGTTTTAAATAAAAAAAAAATATAAATAAATAAACAAAAAAAATGTTTTTATTTAAATAGTTTAATTAGTTTAAATTTTAATTAGTTTAATTTTTATAACTTTAGATTTAAATAAATATAGTTTTTAAATAATTTGTTTAAAGTAATTTTTAAGAAATTAATTGTTAGTTTAAATTTTAATTAAGCGGGGTTTACGGTTCATGCACTTTAGGGTAATTTTAAATAGCTTAAAATTCGTAGTTTTTAATTGTAGTTTAAAAACCGAAAACCAATTCAAATCGATTGTCCAAATCAAAGCAAAACGTCTCAAATTCATAAGATCTTCGTGTACAACGAACTTGGTTCACCCACGTGTTTAATTGAATCCGTCTTTGGTAATTTTAGACTATTACTTTTTCCTAAAGGTAATTTTCTAATTTACCCTATAACGTATCTAATTATCACATATACTATCCACGATACATCACTGACCATCGGTCAGTTTTATTGCGCGAATCAATACATGACTATGGGCCTATTCGGTTTCGTTTTTTTACTATTAGGTTGAAGTGGATGGTTTTAAGAATCTGGTTAAAGAAATGATTATAATGTTATGCTAAATTTGATGTATAAGTTGAAGTATCTCAAGATTCATGCTTGGAATGGTACTATAAAACATTCAAAAAACAGTAATTCACGTTGAAAATGAAGTTAGCTGATTTTAGATGTGATAACTGACAAAGGAAACATTTCTGGTGAAAGTTAGTAAAAGAACGGAAGTTATCAAATCGACGGAGATGGTCCAAAAATCTAAAATTGAATGGGCGTAATAACTATGTTTTCACTTAGTTATGAAAGAGTTATCGTCCGATCTTTTCGAATCGATTACTAGTTAAGAGTGCGACTCAGTCGTTCTTGGTGGAAAAATAAATGGATTTGTTATCTATTTTAAACTAAAAGCAAATAAGAAAACGTCGTTGAGTAAAATAAAAGCTTTAAAAAAATTAAACTAAAAATTACTAGAAAAACACTTGGTAAAAACAGAGATTTTGGGAAGCGCGCAATTTTTGGAAATTAAAAATGAATTTGAAAATAAACAATTAACCCCGTCGGGATGACCTATCGTAATCCCGTCGGAATGTGCAATCGCAATATCCTTCAATCGCCATATGACCTCTATCCAGTCTATCGCAATACCAATCTATCGCAATGCCCGGATCGCAATATCCAATCGCAATGCACCTATCGTAATATGAAACTTAAATCCAATCGCAATGTCACAAACTGATCTCTGTCGGAATAATGGGATCTAGATCCTATCGCAATACAACCAAAAGTAATCCCGTCGGAATACCAATCACAAAACGCATCTGAAAACAAAACCCTATTGCGATGCAGTGATCGCAATGTGCATCGGAATCCCAATCACAAAAGGGTTTACTTTGCGATGGCTTTGTGATTCGAAATAAGCTAAGATTTAAGCTATTTTGAATAAGCTCAAACCAAGACTTAATCAACTCAATAATAAGCCGAACTAATTAAGCATGAAATAAGGAATTTTTAATCTTTAAATAAGCAAAACTTTTAAATCAAACCATAAAAAGATTAAAACTTTAAGAAAACTTTTAAAAAGTAAATAAGCTAAGTACCAAATAAGCCAATAAGCCTAATAAGCTCAAAGCTTAATTTGCACAAAAACTTAGATATGATCAAAAAGATAAACTTTTTAATCACATAAACATCAAGATGAAGCAATATGAAAAATGATACGAATCAAAAGTAAATAAAATCAAGAAAGGTAGAAGAAGATTAAAGATAATAAGCTTGACTTGAACTTGTGATTAATAAATTCCAAATACAAGGATGAAACAAGCTTAAACTTGAAAGAAAAATGAAGAAAAGATGAAAACTTAGTGAGAGAAAGTTAAAACTTTCTCTCTCTAAAAACTAAAGAAAGGAAAAAAATGAAAAATGACTAAATTGACTAACACCCTCCTAATGTGTCATTAGGAGGGTATTTATAGGAGATGAGGAGGTGCATGTGCTTCCTTCTTTCTTTCTTTCTTCTCGACTCGATTTAAATTCTTTGTCGTTCTCGACGTCGTCTCGGGATTTGTCGATGTAAATTAAACTCGTCTTCTAATTTTCTTCTATAATTAGACTTGAGTTCTTCGACTTCATTAAACTTCCGTCTTTAGACTTTTTCTTCGATAAATCTTCAGAATAGGCATTGGACTTCCGTTCTTTTTGCACTCTTGATCTTTTGACTTCGTCTTTTCTCATTTTCTTCGATAAAAGCCCGTGAAAGCCCGTGTTTTCTTCCTTTTTCATCTTTTGGTCCTAAAACACAATAAAAACACAAACCACGCATAATTTCGACTTTTACGACATAAAATACACGTTTTGGTCTTGTTATTATTGGAAATAAGTGGTAAAAGGATAAGTGTTTTCACACTTATTAAATCCCCTACACTTGACCATTGCAATGCCCACACGCAATGCATTAATTTCAAAGTGCAGTTTTCATTTCTCATCATAGATAACCCACCTTGGCCTTTATTAACTTTAAGGAAACTAAAAAGATAGAAACAAGTAAAGAAATCAAAGACTTACATTGGGGTTTTGGCTGTCATGAATGTTTATCATCCTCAAGTTTCATGTTCCCCAAACCAAGCTTAAAAACGAGATCATTGTTATTATAAGTTAGCAAACTAACACGAATTCATGTGGGCCAATTATTTACTTAGACTCCCTTATTCCTAGGTGTATCTCTTATATTTTAATTTTGTCTTGAATGGTCACGAGGATGTATTGTTTGACTTATTTCGATAGTTTATTTAGGCCAAAAATAAAGTGGGACGATTTAATCAATAGTTAGCTAAAGGACAAAATCTTTTAAAACTGCTTCTCGGGACCTCTTAAAGTTCATATCTTGGCATAATTCGCTTCACGATTTGAGACCTTTCTCGGACCGATATTTGGCAGCGACTTCATACTTCAAATCTTGAGAGACGTTCTCGAAATTATGGTCTTCTCTTCATAATAGGAATTTCTTCACTTGAAGTTTTTGAGAGATTCTTCATATTTGGACCACGACTTCTTCATTTTTCTCCAATCTTTATTTTGGACTTTGATATACAACGATCCGCCTCCTTTTAGGACTTGGATCTATTTATCCTCATACCTTGTTAGGGCCTTTTTTGATAGACTTCTTCATGATCTTTTGGAGAGTTTTTGTTTTTCGTCGTGTGTCTCGATCCTTCATATTGATTTTCGATAAATAATTCTTCACATCACTTTTGGATCTTTAGCAACAAAATGTAGCCCTCATGCCTTGTTAGGGCCTTTTCGAACTCGCCAATCTTCGCATCCCGCTTCAATAAGTTATGCCTTGGCTATGAACTCTAATTAATACCGAGCAACTTTTAAATGATCTTGTGCTAGAAGCTAAGTAACTTTTCAAATCGTACAACCTTATTTATTGCAGATAAATTTATTAGCAAGCGATGGGAGAAAAAGCTTATAATCAACTCACATAAATTCATGAAAGAATACCAAACTTATAATTGACTCTATCATCTCTCGTTCTCCACAATTTAAAATCTCAAGGAATGAGACTCGTGGATGCTTAGCCAATTAAATCAAGTTTTGGGTTTTCGAGTCATCTATGGGATCTTGCAAACTCTTAGACTTTTTTAAGTTTAGAATTCGCATTTTAAAGTTCCCTTGATAAACAACTCTCTAGGATCAATTATAGGAACTTGCGAAAAGTTCTTGTTCTTAACCCGCGAGAGTTAAGACTTTCGCGTTGTAAAGTTCTCTATATAAAAGCCTAGCAAAACTTGACTTAAACACGTTAAGGATACTAGCTAGAGTAAACTTAGATAAGTAAACTCGGGTTGAGTCAAAATATTCATGACTTTGAAAAATTTAAAACCACTTTATTGAAAATCTATTCTAGCAAAGAAAGTAAATAGCTATAGCAAAGGAAAATACTACTATAATACTAGGCCAAAATAGATTAAAAATTTTGAAAAATGTCAAAAAATCAAACTTTCCGGTTAAAATATGGGCAAATTCATGGAAAAGACCACTTACTTCAATAGAAGTCCCCCTACACTTGATATAAACATTGTCCTCAATGTTTAAGCATGTGGGAGTAAACTCCCCTACACTTAGGACATTGTGCACTTTGTTTAAATCTTGCTAAGGAAAGGACAACCATAGGGATTCCTGTTTTAATATTGAAGAATATAAAATAGTGAATCAAAAGAGTTTAGGATAGAACCAGGAAGACGGGTACACGGGATCACGGTTCGTCAAAAGTCATCGAGAATGGATTTTTGAAGCTTTAATCCCTACACATTAGAAGAAACAAGACAACAAACACATACGGGGCTCCCCCTACACTTATTATGAAAACGGTAAAGGATAGATCAACGGGTTGCCTCCCGAGAAGCGCTTATTTTTGTTAACCGAGTCACGAGCCTGACTCGGCCCAGAACTAATTCAAGGGAAATGTGGTGAGGGATGGAATCATCTCATGAGAGATGTCTTCACCAAAGTACAGCTTCACACGCTGGCCATTCACCTTAAAATTGGGCCCATTTGGCTGAGAAAGCTCAATGGTGCCATAGGGGAAGACTTTGGCGACAATGAATGGACCAGACCAACGGCTCTTCAGCTTGCCCGAGAAGATCTTCAACTGAGAGTTAAAGAGTAAAACTTGATCACCAACGTGGAACTCTCGGTTCTTAATCCTTGCATCATGGATGATCTTGGTCTTCTCCTTGTAGATCAATGAGTTCTCATAAGCTTCATTCATCAGTTCATTTAGCTCATTAAGTTGAATCTTCCAAAGATCGTCGGCTTTATTGATTTCGAAGTTAGCCCACTTCAAGGCCCAGTATGCCTTATGTTCCAGCTCGATAGGGAGGTGGCATTCTTTCCCGTACACAAGACGATAAGGTGTACAACCAATTGGGGTCTTATAAGCGGTACAGAAAGCCCACAAAGCATCATCTAACTTATCGGCCCACGAGGCACGATGCTCTCCCATAGTACGCTCAAGAATTCGCTTCAATCCACGGTTAGATATCTCGGCTTGACCATTTGTTTGAGGATGATAAGCGGTGGAAAGACGGTGATTGACACCGTACTTAGCCATGACTCTAGCAAATTGATCATTGCAAAAATGAGTCCCGCGGTCATTGATAATAGCACGAGGAACACCGAATCGAGCAAAAAGCTGCTTCAGAAAGTTCACAACCACCCTCGCATCGTTCGTAGGGAGAGCCTTAGCTTCAACCCATTTGGAAACATAGTCAACGGCTACGAGGATGTACTTGTTCCCTTTAGATGATGGAAACGGCCCCATAAAGTCGATACCCCATACATCAAAGATTTCACAGTCTTGTATGAAATTTTGAGGCATCTCATCTTTATGTGTGATCTTGCCTTGGCGTTGGCAAGCATCACAATTTTTAACCATCTCATGAGCGTCACGATAAATGGTGGGCCAATAGAATTCCGAATCAAACACTTTCTTCGCGGTGTAGTTGGGACCAAAGTGACCACCGGTGGGTCCTTTATGGCAAGCTTCGAGAATGTCTAAAGCTGCGGGTCCATCAACACACCGACGAATAATCAGATCAGCACATTGTTTGAAGAGATAAGGGTCATCCCAAAAGTAAGTCTTAACATCTTTAAAGAACTTCTTCTTTTGTTGGGATGTTAACCCTTCGATGAGAATACCACCTGCTAAGTAGTTTGCAATGTCCGCAAACTACGGGGTGTCATCAAGATTGTAATTGATAGACATTAAGGCCTCAAGGGGAAAAGAGTCATTGATCTCTTGATTCGGATGATCCCCTTGATAAGGATCCTCAAGTCTACTTAGATGATCCGCGGCAAGGTTTTCGGCTCCCTTCTTGTCACGAATTTTAATTTTAAATTCTTGAAGGAGCAAAACCCAACGAAGAAGTCTTGGCTTGGAATCTTGTTTAGTTAACAAGTACTTCAACGCGGAATGATCGGTGTACATGATGGTGGTGGAAAGAATAAGATAGGGGCGAAACTTCTCAAAAGCATACACTACAGCTAAAAGCTCTTTTGCGGTAGTGCTATAATGCAATTGAGCCCCCGTCATTGTCTTGCTAGCATAATGGATTGGTTGGAAGTGTTTGTTCACTCTTTGGCCCAAAACCGCTCCAATGGCAAAGTCGTTAGCATCACACATCAATTCAAAAGGTAGCTCCCAATTAGGGGTAACCAAGACCGGTGCCTTAGTTAGCTTGTCCTTAAGAAGATTGAAGGATTCAAGACACTCTTTAGAAAAGATGAAAGGAGTATCTTTTTCTAAGAGGTGGGTCATCGGGCGAGCGATTTTAGAAAAATCTTGAATGAATCGACGATAGAAGCCCGCATGACCAAGGAAACTTCTCACACCCTTCACGGTTGAAGGTGGAGGTATTTTGACTATGACATCCACTTTAGCACGGTCCACTTCAAGACCAGCTTTGGAGATTTTATGTCCAAGCACAATGCCTTCTTTTACCATGAAATGGCATTTTTCCCAATTTAGAACAAGGCGAGTGTCTTCACACCGCTTAAGCATGCGTTCCAAATTGGTAAGGCAATTAGAGAAGGAGTCACCATAGACCGAGAAATCATCCATGAAGACTTCCATAGTTTCTTCAACCATGTCATGGAAGATAGCCATCATACACCTTTGAAAAGTCCCAGGAGCATTGCATAAGCCGAAAGGCATTCGTTTGTAAGCAAATGTTCCGTAAGGACAAGTGAATGTGGTTTTCTCTTGGTCTTTGGGATCGATGGGAATTTGAAAATACCCGGAGAAACCATCTAAGAAGCAGTAATAGTCATTACCCGCTAGACGTTCAAGCATTTCGTCCATAAAAGGAAGGGGAAAATGATCCTTTCTCGTAGCATCATTGAGTTTGCGATAGTCTATACAAACTCTCCACCCTTTAACGAGACGAGTATGAATCAACTCGTTGTTTTCATTGGGAACAACGGTGATTCCGCCTTTCTTAGGCACACAATGGACGGGACTAACCCATGGTGAATCCGAGATAGGGTAGATCATTCCTGCATCAAGAAGTTTAATAACCTCTTTTTTGATAACGTCATGGATCTTGGGATTCACCCTTCTTTGGCTTTGAATAGTGGGTTTAAAATCGTCCTCCATGAGAATTTTATGTGTGCAAAAGTGAGGATCAATTCCACGAATATCAGAGATTTTCCAAGTAATCGCTTTCTTGTGATTCTTCAGCACGGCGATAAGTCGAGATTTTTCTTCCTCTTTTAAGTCCTTTGCGATGATGACGGGTGACATCTTGTTGTCTTCAAGGAAAACGTACTCGAGATGAGACGGTAGGTCCTTAAGCTCTAAATCCGGAGGATTTTCGATGGAAGGCGTAGTCAAATTCGGATCATCGATAGAAATATCCTTAGGAGATGGTGGAGAAATATGGTCCTCATTGAGAAGTTTCTCAATGGTACGAATGTATTCATCCCAATTGGAGGGAGAATCGTCATATTGCAAGTCCACATCTCCCAAAGTTGCTTCAAATTCTTTCAAAATGAAATCACTTTCTCCAAATGGAGTTAGTGATGGAGCAATAGAGGCAACGGTCTCAACAATAGGTAGAGAAGAAGAACCACTTTTACAAGCGTCTTTGAAATGTTCTTCACAAGCCTCATGAAGAACGTCAATGAAATTAACGCTCTCGTTTTCAGAAGGTTGCTTAGAAAGTTTTCCCATGTTAAAGACGATTTTATCGTGACCAACTCTCATAATTAATTCGCCTGCGGCTACATCAATGAGAGTGCGACCGGTCCTCAAGAATGGACGTCCAACGATTAATGGAACACGGGGGTCCATCTCGTAGTCAAGGACAACAAAATCCGCCGGAAAGGTGAATTTGTCGACACCGACGAAGACGTCTTCGGCTATCCCCACCGGATAAGCAACTGTACGGTTAGCTAATTCCAAAGTCATTCGTATGGGGACTAGCTCGGGTAGAGATAATTGTTTCCAAACACTTAATGGCATTAAGTTTATACTAGAACCTAGATCGGATAGGGCCATACAATTCTCTACCCCAGGGAAGTTGCAATGAATGAGAAAATGACCCGGATCACCAAGTTTGGTGGTTAATTTCCTTAAGAGCACTGTAGAGCAATTCTCATTAAGTTGGGTCTAAGCGATGTCAATAAGTTTCTCCTTATCACTGAGAACGTCTTTAAACATTTTAGCATATTTGGGCATGTGAGCGAGAGCCTCAGCAAAGGAGATATTGAAATTCAGTTGTTTAAACATTTTGAGAAAGTTAGAAACCTGAATATCATCCTTGTTCTTCAATTTCTCTTTCCTAAACCTTGAGGGATAAGGTATATTGGGTTGAGATGAAGGCTTTGGAATGGAATTCTCACTCACATCCTTGGGTGGTGGAGGGGTGGAAGTAGAAGTTGGAGGAATTAGAGAAGGGGAATCGTTTTCCTTTGTCCCAATCACTGGTGTAGGTGTAGGAAGCCTGGGTTCCTTTAAACCTTTTCCACTTCGAGTGGTGATTGCTTTCATCTCCCCTCTTGGATTAGCAACGGTGTTACTCTGAAGAGAACCCGAACCAGAGGCTTGATTACTTTCGAAGAAACTAGCCATCATATCCCTTAAGTCATTCGTTTGACTGGCCAAAGAGTTTCGCATATCTGCTCGAAGATCATTCCCTTGTTTCACCATATCTCCTTTCAAGCTAGCCATTTGCCGCTGAAGATTCTGCACTATTGCGTCATTAGTCCTCATGTAAGTTTCAACCTCGTGATTAAATGTGGTGGTTTGGTTGGGAGGAAGAGCATGGTAAGCAGGTGGTTGATAAGCGGGTTGTTGTTAAACTTGATTGTTTCCTTGAGGTGGATATGTGTTTCTTTGGGTTGGATATTGATTTGGAGCTCGAGGTTGGTTTTGATTGTTGCGATTGAGGTTGTTTGGGTTTTGAGGTGGAAAACCGGGTGGTGAAAGAAAGTTGTTTGAGCGATAGCTGAGCCAATTACGGTCACCTTGAGGACGTGCTTGATAGCCTCCCGTAGAAAAGTTACCGTTGGCGGCATACACATTTTCCGGATTGTCATGAGTCGAAGGACAATCGGTGTATGAGTGAGATCCCCCGCATATTTCACATGATTGACTCATAGCATTAACTTGAGCATTGATAGCTTTAGTGTTGTTAGCGGTTTGGAGAGCAAGTGTTTTAACAAGCGAAGTAAGCTTTTAAATTCTCTTGTCGCTCTCATTAGTGCTAGCACTAGCCACATTAGTGCTAGCACTAGCCACATTAGTCCGAACACTCTTCGTTTGCACTATAGACTTGTTCTCAATTATATCCCATGCGGCATTAGAATACTTAACCAAAATGTTACCCCCCCCCCCCCCCCCGAGGCACTATTTAGTGAATCTTGGTCATTCATGCTTAAACCATTGTAAAAAGTATTAATTTGATGTACTTTTGTGAAACCATGTTGTGGAAACTTTCTTAAAAGTTACTTAAAACGGTCCCAAGATTCACTAAATGTCTCACCGTACTTTTGTTCAAAGGTAGGATTTCATTCCGCAAAGCGGTAGTACGTGAGGGTGGGAAAAAGTAGTTGATGAGTTTAGTCTCTAAATCCGTCCACGTAAGAATACTTTTTGGTGGTGCCTTATCAAGCCAATTCCGGGCTTGTCCCTCTAAGGAGAAAGGAAAAAGTTGTAAGCGAATTACCTCTTGTGAAACCCCATTATACTTAACCGTATTGGTGAGTTGAAGAAACCTTTTTATATGGTCATGAGGATCATCAAGCGAACGCCCCAAGAAAGGTTGAGCAGAGACCATTTGAATGAAACCGGATTTGAGCTCAAAGTTGTTGGCTCCAATCTCGGGTATGACAATAGCATCGATGTTGCCCTCTACGTGCGATTGCAAAAGCTCGATCATTGGTTGATTGTCCATGGTGACAATAGGTGGAGTAATGAATTCGGCTTGAGCTACTTTCTTCTTGCGAGCACGAGTACGCATACACACCTACAAAAGGAAGAGAAAAATAGACAAGAAATATTTTTGGTTTTTTATGTTTTTCTATTTTTTTTGGATTTTTGAAAATTTTTAATTTTTATGGATTTTTGAAAATTTAAGCAAGAAAAATAACGTTAAAAAATGAACGGATCCCAAAATCCAACGCGTCTCTCACTAAAAACTGTTAATCTTAACGAAAAGAGCCGACAGCGGCGCCATTTAATAACTATGTTTTCACTTAGTTATGAAAGAGTTATCGTCCGATCTTTTCGAATTGACTACTAGTTAAGAGTGCGACTCAGTCGTTCTTGGTGGAAAAATAAATGGTTTGGTTATCTATTTTAAACTAAAAGCAAATAAGAAAATGTCGTTGAGTAAATTAAAAGCTTTAAAAAATTAAACTAAAAATTACTAGAAAAACACTTGGTAAAAGCAGAGATTTCGGGAAGCGCGCAATTTTTGGAAATTAAAAATGAATTTGAAAATAAACAATTAACCCCGTCGGGATGACCTATCGCAATCCCGTCGGAATGTGCAATCTCAAATCTTTCAATCTCAATATGACCTCTATCCAATCTATCGCAATACCAATCTATCGCAATGCCCTGATCGCAATATGAAACTTAAATCTAATCGCAATGTCACAAACTGATCTCTGTCGGAATAATGGGATCTAGATCCTATCGCAATACAACCAAAAGTAATCCCGTCGGAATACCAATCACAAAACGCATCTGAAAACAAAACCCTATCGCGATGCAGTGATCGCAATGTGCATCGGAATCCCAATCGCAAAAGGGTTTACTTTGCGATGGCTTTGTGATTCGAAATAATCTAAGATTTAAGCTATTTTCAATAAGCTCAAACCAAGACCTAATCAACTCAATAATAAGCCGAACTAATTAAGCATGAAATAAGGACTTTTTAAACATTAAATAAGCAAAATTTTTAAATCAAACCATAAAAAGATTAAAATTTAAGAAAACTTTTAAAAAGTAAATAAACTAAGTACCAAATAAGCCAATAAGTCTAATAAGCTCAAAGCTTAATTTGCACAAAAACTTAGATATGATCAAAAAGATAAACTTTTTAATCACATAAACATCAAGATGAAGTAATATGAAAAATGATACCAATAAAAAATAAATAAAATCAAGAAAGGTAGAAGAAGATTAAAGATAATAAGCTTAACTTGAACTTGTGATTAATGAATTCCAAATACAAGGATGAAACAAGCTTAAACTTGAAAGAAAAATGAAGAAAAGATGAAAACTTAGTGAGAGAAAGATAAAACTTTCTCTCTCTAAAAACTAAAGAAAGGAAAAAAAAAATGAAAAATGACTAAATTGACTAACACCCTCCTAATGCGTCATTAGGAGGGTATTTATAGGAGATGGGGAGGTGCATGTGCTTCCTTCTTTCTTTCTTTCTTCTCGACTCGATTTAAATTCTTTGTCGTTCTCGACGTCGTCTCGGGATTTGTCGATGTAAATTAAACTCGTCTTCTAATTTTCTTCTATAATTAGACTTGAGTTCTTCGACTTCATTAAACTTCCGTCTTTAGACTTTTTCTTCGATAAATCTTCAAAATAGGTCTTGGACTTCCGTTCTTTTTGCACTCTTGATCTTTTGACTTCGTCTTTTCTCATTTTCTTCGATAAAAGCCCGTGTTTTCTTCCTTTTTCATCTTTTGGTCCTAAAACACAATAAAAACATAAACTACGCATAATTTTGACTTTTACGACATAAAATACACGTTTTGGTCTTGTTATTATTGGAAATAAGTGGTAAAAGGATAAGTGTTTTCACACTTATTAGGGCGATATAGGGAGATGAAAGTTATAAGTATTATCATGGGATTCTAAACAAAAAAACAACTTTCCATTCGAGGTGTTTTGGCTGCTGGAATTTGGATTGAAAATCCAGCCTTAGAGAAAAATGAGTTTTTAAATCACTTCAAAAATCAGTTTCAAGGAGAGAAAAAGGTGCGCCTCTTCTGAATACGGACTTCCTTTGTACATTGAATTCTATACAACAATTGGATATGGAAGCTGACATGTCTAACGAAAAGATTAAAAGGGCGGTATTAGATTGCGGGATCGATAAATCTACAAGGCCGGATGGGTTCACATTCGTCTTTTATAGACATTTTTGGAAGTTAATTGAATAAGACATGCTGGTAGGGGTGAAACTGTTCTTTAACTATGCGTTCATTCCTAAAGGATGTATATCCTCCTTTATTGCTTTGATTTCGAAGGTTCCTAGCGCGAAAATGGTTAGCAAAAATGCTAAAATCTTGGCCAATCGTCTTGTGATGGTATTGGGGGATAGTGTAAATGAGGGGGAATCGGTTTTTTTTTGCGGATAGACAAATTCTTAACGGTCCGTTTATTATTAATAAACTTTTTTAATGGTGTAAGTCGAAGAAAAACATTTGTTCATTCTTAAGGTAGAATTTGAGAAGGAATATGACTCTGTTTGTTAGGATTATTGGTAGGATGTCTTAAAACTTTTTGGCTTCGGTGAGAGATGGTGTGGATGGATTCAAGAATGTATTTTATCCTCTCGGGGTTCGATTATCATGATAGGGAACCATACTCAGGATTTTCAATTCTTTAAGGGTCTCAAGCGGGGCGACCCTCTTTATTCATTTTTATTTATTTGATTATGAAAAGTCTTCATATTTCATTTCAAAGCGTCGTGGATGAGGGTATGTTAAAGGTATTGCTTTAGATTCTTCGGTGCATTTATCTCATATGTTCTATGCGGATGATGCGGTCTTTGTGGGTCAATAGAGTAATTCGAATATTAACACTATTATTCATGTGCTGAAGTGCTTTCACAGTGCATCACGCCTTTGTATTAATACGAGCAAGAGTAAAATTATAAGGATATCTGTGAATGAGAATAGGGTGGAGCAAGTTGCGTCCAAAATTAGGTGTGCTATTCTTAAGGTGTCATTTTGTTATTTAGGTTCAAAAGTCAGGGGAGTATGTAGCGTATTCAATCTTGGAATGAGATTGTTTATAATATGGTAGCTCGTCTTTAGAAATGGAAAATGAAGACTTAATTGACCGGTGGAAGGCTAACGCTTCTCAAGTCAGTTTTAGGGTCGATGCTGATTTATCATATGTCTTTTTTAAGGTTTCTAGAAAGTTCTTAAGCATATGGAATCTATTCGGTGTCAATTCTTTAATGGTGTTGATATTGGCAACAAGAGGTTAATATGGGTGAAATGAAATAATGTGTTGGCGTCCAAAAAGAAAGGAGGCCTTGGGGTGTCAAGTTTATATGCGCTAAATAGAGCTCTCATGTTCAAGTGGGTGTGGAGGTTCACAACTCAAAAGTCTACCTTATGGGCTAGGGTTATCAAAGCTATTCATGGTGAAGACGGAAAAATTGGCAAGTGTTCGAAAGCTGGTTATACATCTATATAGTGTGACATTGTCAAGGAGAGGGATACTTTAAAATAACAAGGGACTGGTCTTTATGGTTTCATATAGAAAAAGTTAAAAAATGATGCGAATACGTCTTTTTGGGATGATGTTTGGAGATAAAATACGAAATTGAAACTTAAATATCCTAGATCATACGTTGGAGTTGAACAAGAACATTGATGTTGGTGCTAAATTAGCGTAAGCTAGCCTCGTATGTTCGTTTCGCCGAGAGTCAAGAAGTGGGGTGGAGTAATCTCAACTTGATGATTTGGTAGCACTGATTGAGGGTGTTTCTATTGTTTCTATGAATGACAGGTGGGCATGGACTTTGGAAGGGTCAAGGGTATTTTCGTAGTGTCAGTTAGAAAGCTGCTTGATAATAGTAAGCTTCCGGTTGTGGCCTCTAAGACTCGTTGGATTAAAGTTGTGCCAATTAAGATAAACTTCCATACATGGAACGTAAGCTTAAACTGTTTACATACTCACTTTAGTATGTCTCGTAGAGGAATCGATATTACGTCAATCCTTTGTTCAATATGTGGTATTGCGGTGGAATTGGTGCTTGTCGGTGTGTGTGATCCGATAGACCTAATCCGGAAGGTAACCGGAAGAGGTTCAGATCTCTCTTCGAGATCTACTAGACGCTATATAAGTATAGCATCATTGACCGTTAGTCAATAATACTATACTGAGGGGCATGTTGACATATGTGGTAAAATGAACTTGGTTAATACTTGAAGGGCCAATAGGTAAAAGACCAATAGACAAAGGACCAATACATTAAGGACCTATGTGTAAATGTTGGGTTATAAATACCCCATTTGTCTCTCTCTCTAAGGCAGGTTATTACACATTCTCTCTAAACTATCATTCTCTCTCTATACATACTGTTCCATATACTGTATACATCAGATATCATGCTAAGACATTTTCAACAAGGTACTGAATTGACCGTCGGAGGATGGTTCCCCGGGCTTCGGCCTGGGACCCCTTCTAACGGGTTCTTTAATGATTGACATCCTATTTCCAAGCTGAGGATGACGACATACGGCTTTAGGAGTTGTTCAGGTCGACCCTGCGGAAATTAGCTTCAACATTTGGCGCCATCCGTGGGACACGTTATTCAATCTACCAATGATTAGAATGACGTGGGACACGTTATTCAATCTACCAATGATTAGAATGACGTGTCTCGCCTTTAACTAACCTCCGTTTGCTGTTCGATAAACACCGTCGGAGATGTTAGTTGATTCATCACCTTCGGAGGTTGGAGGGTACGTGTTATGCGGTAATCATGTCCCTCCGCTCCTTCGGGTGTAGAAGGATACGATGATAACTCGAGTATGGTTCGGGGAAAAGAAAACGGTGGTCCAGTTCACCCTCCGGCACATGTTGTTCGGTTTATGATCGGGTCCGGTGAACATCCATCTGTAGGTTGAAACACCGGCGGAGATGATAGCCCGGTATGGAGACTTTCAGTGTGAACCTCCGGTATCCATCACGGTGGTTTCAAAGGTATGGTTCTCCGTGGGTGTCCGGTGCACCTCGTTGATGTGAACTCATCTATTCTTTGATTGTCATGTTGCTAAAGACATTTTTCGAAAGATCTACTGTTGGTGGGATGTGAATCTTATGGAGGTGAGGTCGTTTGAAGGATGGTCTTCTTGGATTTTAAGTATCAAGGTTTTCGTTAAGTATAAAAGGTGTGTGTCTTGAGTTATGGTTGCATATTTGGTTGTTTCATAACAAATGTGCTTTTGGTTCGGGATCCTCTTCTAAGGCTACGATATTTGATGAACTAGTATTGCGTTTTTTTGTTTGGAGCTGATATAGATGTAATGTTTTTTTTTTCCGTTATAAAACAAATTTACCATATGAATTTCGTTTTAGTTGGTGAGACACAAATGTTATCGCTACTTAGATAATAATTATGATCTAAACGAATACATGCACTGTGCTAGTGTCCAAGACAATTATTATTTGGTTCATTAGCAAGGAAAGAAGAGTAACATAGGAACTATCGATGCGTTCTTTACTAAATATGATTACAAACCAAAACCTAAAATTTCTCGTAAGAGATCAAGCCAATATCATTCACCACCACCAAGACTTTCACGTGAAGTCGTATCGTTTTGAAAAACTAGTTACCTAGCTAATTGGTGTGTACATCTTCACGTACACTAGCTTTACACACCCAATGGGTACTTAGTTTAAGGGTAGAAAACCAGTAACGTTATGATATTTTTCGTGTTCCACATTAACAAGTTTATATTTTTCACGTGGGAGTGTGAAGCATGACATGCAATACCAAAGAAAACGGTTGCATTTTTAGCGTTCCTCATTTAAATAACTTAACATAATTACATAACTATATATCTTATTTTAAATAAGAAGCAAATTAGTATCATCTGAAACGGTGTATACATATTGCAGTACGATTTAACGCATATTTAAATGCTTATTAGAATTTTATATTAAAGTTATTCCTTAAACAAGGTGTCAATGCATTATTTTATGTTCATGTGTCTATTGTCTAGTACTGTAGTTATTAACACTTAATAGAGTGTCTAGATGTCCTTTGTAGATAACTTGTTTTGTTAAGCAAGCTAGGTCAACGTTAGTAATACTAACAAATAATTCTGTCTGATAATAATTACAATTACAATATGAAAACTCGTCATATAATCAACAGTGTTAGTGGATAAATTAGTGGTGCATTACAAAGACTACTTGTAGCAACGAGTAATAAACGTTAAGATTGAAAGTGATATTTAATTACTCATACATTAGAAGTGTAAAAAAGCTAATGTCTTTAAACTCATGAATGGACAAGTTGCATGAATCTCTAGGACTCTACATTATTTGACGCTAGTACAATAGTAATCTTTAATTAGATACCAAAAGAGCTTATACATATTAACGAAAAACTAAAACTTTAATTGAAAAGATCTCGTGAATAAAAAGTTAAATGTTTGAGTCTCAACTCATCCCTAAAAATCTTACTGAAGTTCTTCCTTATAAAATGAATAATGACTGACGCCAAAATACATCCGAGGTTATGATGTTTCTACATACTCATATATTTGTTTTTGGATATATGTTGCTAAGACAAATACAAAAAAAAACTTTATTTTTATATGTAATTTTTTTTTTCTTAGAAAGAAGATGAGTTATAATTATAAATATATGATACTAATTTTTTTTTTTCATATTCATTTATTTGAAGATTTTTATATAATTTAAGATATATATAAACATGTAATTCATCAAGGCACGAGAGGGTATATTACATTTATACATGTACGTAGAAACTATATGCATAGTCTAACCAACCGAGTATAGTTTTGGACGGAATGAACTTTTTTTATGAGTATGACTACTACACGTCAAAAGATTTGATTCAATATTTCCATTTTTTTTATTCAATATTCTTCAGGTTGCATATTCTGGTCAAACTTACGACGTTTAATTCATACCCTTATATCATCCTATAAATATCTAGAACTCTAGTCCTCATTATTTCATTCTACAACACAATCACAAAAACATACAATCAAATAACACATTTCACAACTCAATAGCCAAAAATGAAGAATCTTGAAGCTCTTACGTTTTCTGTAATTGCATTGTTTTCATTTATGTTATGGAGGGTTTTATATTCTTGTTGGGTTTTACCTATTAGAGCTTATAGAAAGCTTGCCATTAATGGATTTAATGGTCCACCTCCAAGCTTCCCATTGGGTAACACCACTGAGATGAAGAAGACCAAGACGACTGAATCGTCTTCTTCATCTTTGCGGGTCTCCAACGACATACATTCTCGTGCGTTTCCATACTTTGCTCATTGGCAAAAATCATATGGTAAGTAGGCATTGCAACCCTAGCTTCAAGGTTTTATGTATGATTAACTAAATTTTTATAGCACATTATATTTGGATGATATCGTACCACGCACTTGAGCCTATACGTGCTGGTTCTTATTACTATGGTTGAACTATTAGGGTTAAATATGTTTTTGCGTGTTTTCAGGGAAGGTGTTCATGTACTGGCTTGGAACTGAGCCGTTTTTGTACATTGCGGATCCTGAATTCTTGAAGAAAATATCATCCGGTGTTATGGGCAAAAGTTGGGGGAAACCAACAGTTTTCAAGAACGATCGGAAACCAATGTTTGGTGATGGATTGGTTATGGTGGAAGGTGATAATTGGGTTCGACATCGTCATGTTATAACTCCCGCATTCTCCCCTTCTAATCTCAAGGTGATTAATCTCAATATCTAGACTTTTACGCATGGAATACATACGTCTGTATGAAAATGTTGCAACACATTTTTTGTGATGTATTGTTTGCAATAGTTTGATACATATTTTTAACCAAACCATGTAAAACTTGTATGCTTTATATTTTCGATCTATCCTTTTCTATTCATAGCATTTATCCCAGGTTACTAATATATAAAAGCATTTTGGTTGCATGGATTTATCAGGCAATGACCGGCATGATGGTGGAGACGACGACAAGCATGCTAGACCGATGGACAAAGCTAATCAACTCTGGGAACCCAGAGATTGAAATAGAGAGAGAAATCATAAGCACTGCAGGCGAAATCATTGCAAAAACAAGCTTTGGAATGAATTTCGAAAATGGAAGAACAGTCTTTAAGAAACTAAGAGCAATGCAAGAGACACTATTCAAATACAATCGTTACGTGGGGGTACCGTTTAGCAAATACTTGTGTTTGGGACAAAATCTTGAAGCAAAGAGGCTTGGAAAAGAGATTGATGCCTTACTCTTGTCGATCATAGTCGATAGAAAGAAATCAATGGCCCAAACTGGTGCTAGTAAAGACGGTAAAAATCTTTTAGACGTTTTGTTGGAAGATAATCATGTGGAAAATCAAAAGACGAGGAAGCTAAGCACAAGCGAACTTGTGGATGAGTGCAAGACATTTTTCTTTGGTGGGCACGAAACCACGGCATTAGCAATCACTTGGAGCTTATTGCTGTTGGCTGAGCATCCCATGTGGCAACATGAGCTCAGACAAGAAATCAAACAAGTGACTGGAGATGGTGACATTGATGCAACCATGGTTGCTGGTCTAAAGAAGGTAACACGCTTTCTTTTTGTATTCTTTAACACGCCACAGGCCGGTTTCTCCTTGTTTTCGCTACCACCCCAATAATTTTCTTTTATGTTCTTGATAGCGCGGGCTTATGACAATATAAAAAAAAAAAAACACTTTGCTGTATATTGAGCTGCTGATAATTTTTTGCTAAAAAGGGATTTCAATCATATACAGCATGTTGTAAAGGGAATAAAATCTTATCATTATAAACATTTGAGTACATAATATGGAATTTTATATACTGAAAATACTTGTAGAACTATCGTTATTAATTTGTTCTGACGGGTTTGTATTGCTATAACAGATGGGGTGGGTGATGAACGAAGTCTTAAGATTATATCCAACGGCACCAAATGTACAAAGACAAGCCCGAGGCGACATTCGAGTAGACGAAGATACTGTAGTCCCCGATGGCACCAACATATGGATTGATGTTGTGTCAATGCACCATGATCAAGAGTTTTGGGGTGAAGATGTCAATGAATTTAAACCCGAGCGATTCAAGGATGACGTGCACGGTGGGTGCAAACACAAAATGGGCTATTTACCATTTGGATTTGGAGGTCGAATGTGCGTGGGTAGAAATTTGAGTGCACTCGAGTACAAGATCATGTTGAGCTTAATCTTGACTAAGTTTTCGTTTTCACTATCACCAAATTACACTCATTTGCCCTCTATTATGCTTTCCCTTAGACCAAGGCAAGGGTTGCCCCTGATTATGAAACCTCTCTAAGTTTGTAGATTGGTGTAACAGAAAGTAATATTGATTAATTAGTGACAAATTATAAATAGGGCATAAAATAGTATAAGAGACCAAACTCGATGTACAAGCTCTAATGTTCATTCGTTTCCTATTTATCAGAGTGTTGATTTTTCTATTGCTTTTGAAACATATGAAAGCTTTAAGTCACTCTTTTATTTTCTCCTTATGATCATTTACACAACTTGATTATAGTGGTATTATGAATTTATGTTATCATTATCTTTGGCTATACACATATATACACAACAGATATATTTGATTTTATACTCCTCATGGTAGTAGTTAATTAGGTCAAATAGTAGGGCATAGCATAACAAGCTAAGGGGATATTTTTATAATTGTAGGATTAAGTGTTCATGGTAGGGTTGGGGAGAAATCGTACCGAAATCGTCAAACTGCAAAAACCGTATTGTAAAAACTGCATAACAACAAAAACTGGTAGATCAAGTTTAAGAAAAAAGAAAACCGTAAAATACGGTGCGATTACGGTTTTACCTTTAAAACCACACCGCAAAATTCTTACCGCACCATACATTAGTTATATAATACCGAAAGACGGCATAGATTATTTCATGTGTATTCTAAGGATTTTAGTGCATATTATCATTAATACTTTAAGTAATGTGTGTATTTACATTAAATATATGCATTGTTATAACTAAAAATACCTACAATAAAACCGCAAAAACCCACATTAAATATATAAATCCTAAGTGGTGGTGCGGTGCAATTAAAATCCGCAAAACCCACAAAAACGCAAAAACCCGCAAAACCGAAACCACATAAAACCGCGCGGTGCGATTAGGGTGGAAATTCAGGTCGGGTTCGGGTTGACAGGTTGGCGGGTCAGAAAGCATCAACCCAAACCTAACCTATTTAAATAATCGGGTCAGTTATGTCAACCTTAACCTGTTTAAACATGACCCGAACCTAACTCATTTAACCCATATATATACTTAGGTTGGGTAGTTAAATAGGTTACATAGGTTTAACAGGTTACACGGATTTCGGTTGATCCATCACTAGTACAAAAAATGGTATCCGTCACACTAAAAAAGAGTGACCGTAGGCATACAGTCACACGCAGGTTTTTTAGGCTTTGTTACCAAAGGTCCCGCGACCGTAGGTACCTTTTGGTCACAAGTTCGTCTTAGTGACCTTAGCTATAAAAAATGAGTGACCAATACTCGAAAATGTGTGACAAACTAGGTACAATATTTGGTGTTTTAGTGAATATGTGTGACGGTAAACACTCTACAGTTACACGAGTTTTGTTTAAGAGTGACTATTGTTTATAAGTTTGTCACATGAATATACGATATGTGTGACATTTACTATGTGATTAGTGTATTTTGTGTGACTATATGCATCCAATAGTCACATGAATTGTATGTTTTTGTGACCTTTTATGATAGTCACACAAATCATGCTAATGGTACTGAGTTTGTCATATATAATTTACCAAAGAGTTACCAATAGTAGAAATAAGTGTGACTATATGCTTTGTCAAGTCAAGCCAATTGTATTTTGTGTGACTATATGCATCCAATAGTCACATGAATTGTATGTTTGTGTGACCTTTTATAACATGTAGTCACACAAATCATGCTAATGGCATTAAGTTTGTCACATACAATTAACCAAAGAGTTACCAATAGTAGAAATAAGTGTGACTGTATGCTTTGTCAAGTCAAGCAAATTGTATTTTGTGTGACTATATGCATCCAATAGTCACATGAATTGTATGTTTGTGTGACCTTTTATAACATGTAGTCACACAAATCATGCTAATGGAACTAAGTTTGTCACATACAATTAACCAAAGTGTTACCAATAGTAGAAATAAGTGTGACTGTATGCTTTGTCAAGTCAAGCAAATTGTATTTTATGTGACTATATACATCCAATAGTCACATGAATTGTATGTTTGTGTTACCTTTTTTTGACATGTAGTCACACAAATTATGATAATGGCTCTGAGTTTGTCATATACAATTAACCAAAGAGTTACCAATAGTAGTAATAAGTGTGACTGTATGTTTTGTCAAGTCAAGCCAATTGTATTTTGTGTGACTATATGCATCTAATAGTCACATGAATTGTATGTTTGTGTTACCTTTTATGGCATGTAGTCACACAAATCATGCTAATGGTACTAAGTTTGTCACATATAATTAACCAAAGAGTTACCAATAATAGTAATAAGTGCGACTGTATGCTTTGTCAAGTCAAGTAAATTTTATTTTGTGTGATTATATTCATCCAATAGTCAAATGAATTGTATGTTTGTGTGACCTTTTATGACATGTAGTCACAGAAATCATACTAATGGCACTAAGTTTGTCACATACAATTAACCAAAGAGTTACCAATAGTAGTAATAAGTGTGACTGTATGCTTTGTCAAGTCAAGCAAATTGTATTTTGTGTGACTATATGCATCCAATAGTCACATAGAATTGTATGTTTGTGTGACTTTTTATGATATGTAGTCACACATTGGAATGTGAATAAGTGTGACTATGTTTCATCTTCTAATAACCTTTCAGAATTCAATAAAAACAAACAACAAAATTCTGGAAATCAAATTTCAATTGCATTAATATATAAAATTGAATGTACATAACCAAAGCAACAAATGTAATCTCGTATTATTCTCAAGTAACATACTTTTCACATAAAATCACATTTGTAAAGACTTTGAATCACCGTATTGTAAAGTCTTTTGAGCCTTGTTATTCCTAGCTTGTTTCTGCATATGAGTAATAGTCGTATATGTACTGCCTGCTGGAACATTCATCGAGCGCTTAGATCCTATCTTTGGTGCACTTTCAATAACAACTTTCATGGTATTTGGTGGTGTTGTTTCCTGTATGGAAACAAAAGTCGTGTATTAAACATTGAACTAAATATGAAAAGCTATGTATATGTAGGATGATAAATCAAGTGTATGTACCTCTTCCAAAAAAATAACCTTTTCCTTTGGCCATGCCACGAAACTACCTTTTACATCCTTAACAGTTTTTAAACCATTATTTCCGGCATCAGGTATGAATGCTGCATCCACTAAGGATTCATCAATTGAAACTTTGTAGCAATTTTTTGGTAGTGGTTGGTTATGAATCATTACATTGTCTCCATCCTTAGACTTGTATACCCTACCGTTACCAAGGATCATTGTCCTAGATATGTTCCACAGTTTGCACTTAAATGCCTGAAGAAAAAATGTTTATATGCGTTAATGACAAATAAATTAAACAAGTAATTATATGAAAAATGATGAAATACTTACATCTGGTAGTGATGGTGAAGACTGGTTTACTTTTGATTTAGAAGGTGTACGCTTATTTCGTAATGATGCAATAGGTACGTCTTGTTGTGGCGAGGGAGACAAATTTTGTTGTGATCCGGAAGCTGGATAAATATCTTCTTGAGATTGGGAATTTTGAATTGGAGACTTCTTTTCCAACGATGTTGTCTTATTTTTTGCTAACCTTGTTCTAGTAGGTACCTGCATATATACATAACACAGTAAATAAGTCATGTATAGTACAATTTAGAAACCAAACATGGTTTTTTTATAACTTACCTTCTTCGCAGTTGCAGTTGCAGTTGCAGCTGCAGCTGCAGTTGCATTGTCCAAATCCTTGTTCGAAGTTTCAATTGTCTTGGACATTGGAAATAACACACCCTTCTGAAGTCCACCACCACTGATCGACGTCCTTTGCTCTTCACTAGGTATTTTGCTTAATGCATTATGTTCTAGTTTTAATACCTGCAATATATAAGTATGTTAGTTGTTAATGGTATTACAGACTGAAAATCATGAAATCAAAATTAGAAAACTAGTCTTACATTTGACTGACTTGGCATTAACTCAACTATATTAACCCCTTGTGAAGACATAACTTTCAACATTTTTTCAATAGTTTCCTATGTTTGTGACATCTTGGTGGTTAATTCAGCGACTGTATCCTCTTTTTCTTTACGCGCCTGTCTCTCCTTCTCAAGTTCATTTTCAAGCAATGCAATCCTTACATCAGTTCCTTGTTTCCTTCTAGGTAGATCAAAGAACTTCCTGCATGTAACTCTGCCTCCCACTCCTCGTGCATACCCTCCCTTTTCCTTTCCAAATACATGTGATAATGAATCTGAGCCACTATCAACCGTCAAGGTTCCATCTCTGATATGTTCCTCTGCTTCCAGCTGCACACAAAAAATGGTAAATAATTTATTATACGAATATAAACATTATATAAATTTTTTTGCAATAACACATACAATATTAGTGCCAACTTTGATTGTTTCATCATCTGTCTCTTTTCCTTCTTGTCTAACCCTTCCATTAAACCACAATACACCACGGGGGGTTCTTAATATGGTGTAATTTCTTTTCTTATGATCTTCCAAACATCAAATACATATAGATGAAAAGTTAAACCAACATGGACAACAGTGTTAGGATATTACACTAATATACCATTTGCTCTTTTATATATACATAACCACCACGTCCCATTGTATGCTGATAAAGAGACCTGGAACGCGCCAATTTATTAGCAGCTGATTTCGCCTAACAAAAAAGATTACTGGATGAGAAGTTGCTAGTACGTAACAGACTGTGTTTGTCATACGGAGTTTCCAAACAATGCATACATACGTTGTTTATAAATGTAAAACGAAATAGAAATTAACAACCTTAAATTCTTCTGTCGCCGTGTGGTTTACAAAAGCAACCCAGTGTTCGGCTTTGACGATTGCTTTGTAATTCTTTGGAACTACATTTAGTTTTTCAGGATTATCTAGGTTTGAAACTATGTGCTTTGCTGTCAATTTGCTTCTGAAATTTCTTAGCAGTTCACCTAGCTTATTCATAACCAAATTTTTGTTGGACACATCAAATTCAAAGTATTGCTGCACATATTAACATTATGTTAAAGTAAATGTAGGAATACGACTAATAGTTGGGTAAAAAAATTTGTATTTGTACCGTGGTTTCAGTCCAAAGTGTTTCTCTTGCTTCCTCCTTCACATCTTTCCACGATAGAATCTTCAATCCTATCTGCTCCCGAACCGTGTCTCCTAAAAAACTTATAAACAATGATCTGTTTGGCCCTGATATTCTATTCAGTGCATCAAAGTTCACATTTATCTTCATGACATCTGGTTTTCCATATTTTATCTGAAACTTGGCTAACCTAGTTATACCCCTCTTATTAACAACCTTCTGTTTACTGATGTCTTCATCTGCATCCGATTGATCACCATAATCCTCTGATTCATAACCTCCTTCATTATCGTGATTTACATCATCATTATTAGCCAAATAATCATCATCATTAACAATATAATCTTGATCATTGTTTTCAACGTTCATGATTATTGACATGTGTACAAGAACAATAAGTGGAAATGGTATGAAACTAGTGATGGCAGTAATTGAGATGGAGATGGAGTTAGAAAATATGGTATATTTTGTGATTTTGGAGAAAAATCAGGATTCGAGATGGAGATGGAATTAGAATATTATGGTAACTGCATATGCATTAACTTAGCATGGACATTCAAAATTTTCGTGAAAAATTTGGCTCCAAATACAAATTAAACAACCAAATATTTTGAACTCCAATTTGCCTCCAAATTAAACATTCAAATTATGTAAACTTTCCCTTTGAGTTTCCTGGTAAAAATAATTTTTGAACAGAATTTTATACTATTTTACACATTCAACCAAAAACCTTTGATAGATAACTGATAATTGCTTGAGTACAGATATTGAATTGTACATGAACTTAAAATACTTATATTAACTAGTTAACAAACCATATTGTTGATTACAGATAATTGATAATTGTTTCATAATGCTAGTAATGCATAAAAATCTATTAAATTGTTGCAACCTGTAGTTTGATAATACAACAGGTGCCTAGGAATACCAGACCAACAAAACTAAAAAAAAGTGTTCCTATTAAACACGGAGAACTGACATCATCCAACCTTCCTTTTGCCTTTGCTGTTGCTCCCCTCTGCAGCATTCCTTGACCAACCCTTCTCAGCAATTTCTTTCCAAGTTTTTTTATTGGCTAGACCAACAAAGACATTTGCTCTTGGAGCTTTAGCTTTAGAAGATGGAGCTTTGTGAGTGTGCTTTGATCTGGGAGTGTGCTTTTGTCTTGGAGCATCAGCTTGAGCAACTAATTCTTCATCACTAGAGTCAAAGAAAGGGCTCTTCCTAATCCAATCTATGTTTTCCCATTCCTCCTGATATTTGACCACATCATGTGTTTAAAACAATTAATCGATGGTATAAACGTATACAGCTTTATGCATAAACACATAACAACTTAACTATACCTTGTTTGAAATTTTCTTATATCCTTTCGAGTAAGCAGACGGCTTTGACTTTGAACCTGGCATAGCATTAAGTTGAATACATTAAAACTTCACAATGATGTACATTAAACCATAAACTTTTAGTTTAAACAGATTTACATTTAGAATTGCTATTCTTCTTGAGTTCTAACTCATAATCCTCATCACTCGTACCTTTCTCCTCATCACTTGTATCTTCCTTCTCATCACTAGAATCTACCTCAGCATCATTAGTGTCTTCATCCTCATTAGATGAATCTGATTCATCCTCTGCAGTAGGTTTGAATAGAATAGGAGTTTCCAAACAGGGAGGATGAATAAAGGGAGGACATACTTTTTTTGAAGATGTTGTGGCATTAGGTACACCTAAAGTTTGAGTTTGAAGCAAGGCAGGACGAACATAGGGATGACGAACTCGAGCGGACGAACTTGTGGCGTTAGGAGTTTGAAACAAAGAAGGACGAACAGATGAAGAACTTGTGACATTATGTATGCCTAAAATTTGAAACCGTGGAGGACGAAAAGAGGGAGTACTTGAAGTACTTCTTGGCAAACTACGAATAGGACTTGTATTGCTAGGGGGTGGGCGAAATTTAGCACTTTCAGAAGTAGATGATGAAGTGTCGGATTCTATATGAAGTACTTCTGCAAACATGTACATATTAATGTTAATTATATGTCGATGAAGGGAGTGTTTGGCAGAATGTGTATCATGGTTTTTAATGTCCTAATAACATTTGGATTTGGTTATACATATGTTTGTATATGGGACCATATCCTTAAACTATAACATACCATGGGACCATATCCAGACACATTAACAAAACCCATATCCTAGATTGAAACATAGACCATATAAACACATTAATAAGGGTTAATCCTATAAACTGAATCACGTTAATTAAGTATGACATAGGTCCACATACATGCATTAAAAGTAAGTGTAAACTCTAATATCAGTAACAAACTTACACTATTCGTACGAACCCTAATATTAAATTAAACAATACTGATTTTTGCATTACCTCTTTCCTGATGTTTCATGTTGTTAATGATTCTGTAGATTGGAGACTATTGTTTATGAGGTTTGATTTTTTTGATCGGTTAATGGGTGGTTAATTTAGGGTTCGTTCTTCCTGTGTGATTGTGAAAATGGTCGAAAATGGTGGTGGTTACAAGATGGTTACCAGATATTATGTGTGTTTAATGAAAATGTAAATATTAAATTTATTTAATAATAAAAGTATAATTAACATTTAATTTTTAAAAGTTAATAACAAATAAATAATTAAATAACTTAAATATATAAAAAATTAAATAACTTAAATATATTAATAATTAAATAACTTAAATATATTAGGTTATAATAATGCTTGACAACCGCGAGATAAATATCTTTTGTTTTTTTAACAGTATGTGGGATTTAGTTGAGGTTTATATCAATCACCTTGAATAATCATCTCAAGCAATTTATTATGAATAAGGTCGATTTTTAATGGACGGTTTAATAAGGTTAGGGTGAGGACATTCTACTTTGGTATTGGGTTATGGTTTATGGTTTATTTATGGTTGAGTTTATGATTTAGTGTATGTGCACTGGTTTAGGGTTTAAGGTTTATGGTTTGTGGTTTAAGGGTTAATTAATTGTTTAATGTTTATAGTTTAAGGTTGGTTTAAGGTTTATGATTTAGTATTTAGGGTTTTTTGGGGTTAAGGTTTAGGGCTTAGGGTTTGCGGTTTAGGGTTTAGGGTTTAAGGTTTAGGATTAACGGTTTACTTAGCTAGGGTTTGTGGTTTAATGGTTAATTAATGGTTTAATGTTTTTAGTATAAGGTTAAATGGTTTAATATTTATGATCTAGTGTTTAGGGTTTATTGGTTTAGGTTTCAGGGTTTAGGTTTTAGGGTGTAGGGTTTAAGGTTTATGGTTTGTGGTTTAAGGGTTAATTAATGGTTTAATTTTTATAGTTTAAGGTTAAATGGTTTAAGGTGTATGATTTAGTATTTAGGGTTTTTTGGGGTTAAGGTTTAGGGCTTATGGTTTGCGGTTTAGGGTTTAGGGTTTAAGGTTTAGGATTAATGGTATACTTAGCTAGGGTTTGTGGTTTAATGGTTAATTAATGGTTTAATGTTTATAGTATAAGGTTAAATGGTTTAATATTTATGATCTAGTGTTTATATATGGTTCACTGGTATAAGGTTCAGGGATTAGTGTTTAGGGTTTAAGGTTTATGGTTTGTGGTTTAAGGGTTAATTTATGGTATAATGTTTATAATTTAAGGTTAAAAGGTTTAAGGTTTATGATTTAGTGTTTAGGGTTTTTTGGGGTTAAGGTTTAGGGCTTAGGGTTTGCGGTTTAGGGTTTAGGGTTTAAGGTTTAGGATTAATGGTTTACTTAGCTAGGGTTTGTGGTTTAATGGTTAATTAATGGTTTATGGTTTAATATTTATGATCTAGTGTTTATATATGGTTCATTGGTATAAGGTTCAGGGATTAGGGTTTAGGGTTTAAGGTTTATGGTTTGTGGTTTAAGGGTTAACTAATGGTATAATGTTTATAATTTAAGGTTAAATGGTTTAAGGTTTATGATTTAGTGTTTAGAGTTTTTTGGGGTTAAGGTTTAGGGCTTAGGGTTTGCGGTTTAGGGTTTAGGGTTTAGGGTTTATGGTTTATGGTTTAGGGTTTATGGTTTATGGTTTATGGTATGCATGATTATGATTTATGGTTTAATTAAGGTTTATGGTTTAATGGTTTATGGTTTACGGTTAAATGGTTTAAGGTTTGCGATTTAGGTTTTATTATTGGTTTTTGGTTTAATTTGTGTTTATGGTTTAATTGGTTAAGGTTTATGATTTAGGGTTACCATCATTCGAGATAGATGGGTTTGACATTTCATATTTTTTAAAAACTTTAATGTTTTAAAATCTATCAGATAACAAATTAATCATTGTTTATGTTACATTCATACGTGAGCTTGTTGAATAAGTCATAAAACCGTTTAATCACCCGACTTATATTATATAATTAATAAACAAGATTTATGTTATAATTATTAATATAATTATCATGATAATTAAACATGACCATTTTATTTAAATTAACTTTAGGCTAAAATAATTATTAATTTAATTATTCATGTTACATTTAATTAATTAAGAAACATAGCTTATTTAGGTTATATTAATTTTTAACCAAGGTTTAATTAAATTAATAACATGCTTTAATTTAATTATCCAATAATCATGTAAGGTAAAGTTCAATTAATAAAACCATGAAAAATTAATAAGATTATACTACTAAACTCGACTTATACTAACGTGTCTAAAAAGTGAATCGTTTAATTTGCATGCAACTTGATATATTGCACCGGTACCCCGTCCACTAATAAATCACTCACACACACATACATTCAATATCCGGAGGTCAAATAATGAATCAACCACCCACCCACCCAGACACAAACAGTAACAAATCTTCAAACCCTGATAAATCAAACCTAAGTGACCAGTTGGATATTGATTTTAAGATCACTCCTAAGATGATTGATTATGTGATAGATAAGTATGGAACCAACTGGAGATATCCTGATCCGATTACTGACACTATTGTTGATGACTTGATGTAGTTAGATTTAAAAAAACGGACTAAAGGAAAATCAAAACAAGGTTAGTGTTTTTACTTCGCAATAGTATTATTGAAGTTTTGATGATTTGTCTTTGTTTTGATGATGTTGCATGTTACGAAAATACCAATAATTGATTCTATTTTAATATTTGTTATATAGATGACAAGGCAGATGAGGCTACGAAGGTTGATGAAGCTATGAAGGTTGATGAAGCTACGAAGGCACATATTAAAGGTCAATTTTGTGAAATTTTATGTTTATATGTTTGTCAGAAAGGCGTTAGATGGATCATTAGTTAGTGTTTACTATGTAATGTTTTAGGAGTAGTGAAAATGATAAATGGTTCAAGTATTCTGTTGGTTATATGATGATGTAGATACAGGAGATAAGGGGGTGTTTGGTTTAGCTTATATAATGGGCTTATAAGTTCAAACCAAGTGTTTGGCTAAGCTTATATTAGTGGGCTTATAAACTTATATATGGGTGTTATGATAAGCCATAAAAATGTGGTTTTTTAGGAAGGTTTGGGCTTATATAACATATTTACCATTTTACCCTCATGTTAACTTAAGTTTATATAAGCCATGGGCTTATAAGTTTATTAAACATAGGCTTATATAAGCAAAAAATGGCTTATATAAGCCCATTATATAAGCTAAAAAACACACTATAAAATTTTAAAAAAGGGGTTGGTCATACTAGAAACCTTAAGTTCTCAAGTTTTTTTAAAGGGATGGAAGAGTATGGAAAGGGAAATAAAAAAAATGTTGTTCTTAAGTTTTTTTTAAAGAAGGAAGGGTGGGGAACGGGAAGTAGGAAGGAAGGAAAGGTGCAGGCATTTTTATGTATATCTGTTCCGCCCAATTTTGGGGGGATTGGGAAGAAAAATGGGTTAGGATTGTATAAAATTACATTTATATCCTTATTATTCATCCACATTTTAAATATTTCTACTAGGGTTTCTACCTTTTACATAAGTTATTCGTAACTAGCATCTCCTTTATATATGTCCATTACATGCTAATTTTTTGATCATGCAAAAATACATTCTGATCAAGTTATTAGGTATAGTAAAAAAGGAGTCAGATAATGTATTTGCATCTTTCTGAGTTAGATTATGAGTTTTGTTTGTCCTGGTCATAAAGGAATAACATCATGTATTTGCATCTTCCTTGTTGTGTTGTTAGCTAATGGTTGGTTTTACTAAAATATCCTCCCATACTTTGCCCTTCCCATTCCACCCCCTTTCATCCTTTAAAATAAGACTCGAAAACAGAGCGTAAACATTTGAGTTGAGATTAGGTTTGATTATCTTGATGTGAAAACGTATAGACTTCCTGGCCAACTTTTTTGAATCTAAGATGGCATCGATAGAACAACCTACATCTTTTCATTTACCCTTTTTTTTATGTAAGTACCTATTACTATGGCCGTGTCATTTCCCTTTTTCATGGTCCTTGTTAACATCAACTACGGTCTTTAATAAACAACCCTTTTCTTTTCTGTTGATTGGTCGAATGTTTTCATTCCCAGTTCCCAATTTTGGGGCTTCATGGGGTAGCAATTTATCCGAGTCACCACTATGAATACTCTCTTTTTAGTTTCAGTTTCAGTTTCAGTATCCAAATACTCTTTGTAGTTGAGTATCTAGATACAGACTTGTATGGTTTATATCATGCATTTAGTATTTGGATTGATCCATGTGTGGATTATATTTCGATTCTGAAACTCAAAGTGAGAGTGAGCGTGTTCAGAGTGACGACTCGGATAATTTGATGCCGAAATAAGCGCCAAAATTTACAAATGGGAAGGAAATCCTTCGACCAATCAACAAAAAGAAAAGGGTCGCTCAGTAAAGACCTTAGTTGATGGTAGTGATGCCCATGAAAAAGATAATGCGACGGCCATAGCAAGAGGGGCTTAAACGAAAATATGTAGGTTCTTTTGTCGATGCCATCTTAGATTCAAAAATGTTGGCCAGGAAGTCTATACGTTTTCACAGCTGCATTGGTTCATATACTATGTTTTTTATATGTTGGTTATATGCTGATGCAGATACAAGAGCTAACTTAAAGAAAAAAGAAAAAGTCAAGGGATCAACAGAAGTTGATAAAGCATTTTTTAATCTAGATAATAGAGTGGAAAAGCTTGAAAGGGAATTCAAACTTCTTAAACAGACAAAGTTGAAGGGAGGTAAGTAAACTAAGATTTAACCTTTAGAGAAATATAGTTATTCACTAGCTTCGGTATCACATGTATGCTATAAAGTATTATAGCTCCACATAGACGACATCTCAAGCCCGTTTCCTCTTCGAGGTAAATATCTTCATGATTCCTCTTTCTCGTGAAAATCATCATCTTCATGCCCAATATGTGAATTCAGTATGCATTAACATCATTTTTTAGCCTTTTTAGTAAAGGACATCTTACTTTGGCACTCATGTTCACTTTTTCATGGGTATTGATGATATTCATATCAATCAAAGACCGAATGAGAATGTCAAATTTTGAGCTACTTACATAAAAAAGGATAAACAAAAAAGAAGTAGGTCCATATTGGATTCATATATTGGGCACGAAGATGAACATGTTCACGAGATAGAGGAATCGTGGAGATATCTACCTTGAAGAGCAAACGGGCTTAAGATGTCGTTTATGTGTAGCTGTTAAACATTATAGCAAACATGTGATTATGTATTTGTAGTTAACTTATGCGGTATTATGGTATGTAGATACAGGAGGTTACTTGAAAAACAAAGAAAAAGGAAACGGTTCAATGGAAACTGATACCACAACTACTCTTTCTAACCTACATAATAGGGTGGAAAAGCTTGAAAGGGAATTCCAACATTTCAAACAGAGACTGTTGTAGGGAGGTTAGTATATTAGCTTTTAACCTATAATAAGTTTTTATATGAATGTTTTATTGTTTAGAATATCTGGGTGGCTGTTAGTATCTGAATTTATTAAAATTTGTCTTGTAATTTACTGATGTTATCATCATTGATTCCTCTGAAAGCTCTAAAGAAGTTACGCTATCATCAGATGAAAGCTTTGAAAGCTCTGAGGAAGACCTTTTGTCATTCGATGAAATCTTTGAACATGTAAACACTAAAGACTTCCAGCACCCATTTCATGATGACCAGGATGAACCTTCCAAGTATTCCAGCACCTCTTCAGATGATTGTAGTTCGGACGATACTTGGGGAGAGACTAATTCACCGTCCAAGAAGAAAGGAAAAGCTATTGGCTCATCCAGTCAGACTGCAGGCAAGGCGAGTGGATAATCCAAACAGATACTCAGTCCAAGGGTTAGCAGGGGATGTACACCAAAAGTAGAGTCATCTTCTCGGTCTCCATTTTCTACAACAAAAAGGCCCCCACCTATCAGAAATGCAGTATGTTTTCTGCCTTGTCCAAAAAAATTGAAAGAATTTGAAACAAAGCTTGGAAAAAGGAAGAGGGTGTAGGCTATGGAGGAACCTGTAGGGGGTAGGCTATGGAGGAACCTATAGGGGGTAGGCTATGGAAGAACTTGTTATCTCTGTTTTATGGATGTTTATGATGAATCTTCTTTAGACTATTTCGGTTAAGTGTAGGTATAGTTTATGTAAACAATTTTAAACACTAATCTGCATGGATGGGTGTATCCATTATTTTTTGGAATGCAAATATGTTGTCATTCACATTTTGTATGAACCTGCAATATTATCATCAATATTATGAAATTAGACTTGTATTTCATGGATTTAAACATGGTTCATCTTGTATTTTATTTATTCATGTTGTGAGTTGTATAAGATCCTAGATGCATAACACATATAACCAAGATTTTTGTGTCAAAGTTACCTGTTACACATCCGGTTAAGGCTTTCCACTTCGATGGATCTTATAACCCAATTTTTTTCCCTAATTCTCCCGCCAAAACTAATTAAGCTTTTAGCAGTTTTTGTTTTCGACTTAGCTTAACTCTAAGGTGATTTTAAGTTTTTGCTATTACATCTGCAATTATTTTCCAATTGGATATAAAGTTGTTAGGCTCTTGCCTTATTCTTCTGAAGTTCTGAGCATACACTAGTACAAAAATGGGTTTCGGTCACACATACCAAAATTCGTGTAGTCACAAATAAATTTTTTGTGTGACTGAATTCGCCAGTCATAAATAAACAGTCATACTTGAAGTCAGTTTGCATGACCATTTCATATTTTGTTTGTCACGCATATGAATATTTACGTGACTAGGGCTAACAAATGCTTTTTTGATGAGTCGTTAGTCACTTCATAATTTGAGAGTGTTACTGAATCAAAGTCTGGTTCAAGTAGTAGTCACATTATACGTATACATGTGTGGCAAATATTTGTCTTACACCCATTGAATGTGGCCAAAAATCATATATGGTCACATAGACGTATTTTACAAGTGACAAATTGATAAACAAGGTTGTCAGACACATTATTTTAATGTGACTAGTATATTTTGTTAAATGTTAACCACACATGAATTTTGTGTGTGTGGCAAATTGAAAGTAGGTATTGAAACATTTGCCACTATATTAATTTTAATGTGACAAATATTTTTAATTACTTGAAGACTATGATCAAATATAATACATGATCATATTAAATTCATAAACAATTATGTGACTATATGATTGCCAATAGTCACAACATTTGAGAAATGTGTATCTAAATTATACTTATGGTCACATTATAATGGGATTAACTATGAACAACACATTGAAAACGTCACACAGTAAAATATTCATGTGACAAATGTTTATAACCAAATGTAATCCCTATTTCACTAATGTTAATATTAGTCACATATTTAGAACCAAATATGTTCATGTGGCAAACTGGTTAAGTGTGTTAGTGTTTGAATGGAAGGTCTAGGGTTCGAGTCCTAGAACTTGTTTTTTGCTATTTTTTTTAAAACACAATAAACCCTAAAAACACAGAAAACACACACTTTTTACACGCCTAACAATGAGAATGCTCATTCTTGGAACTTCACAAAAATTAATTACATGCATGAATATGCATTAGATGTTTAGGTAGGCTGCTGAACCTTTGTATTCCATCCTTGGTTATATAAACAAGGATTAAGTAATGAAATTAATCATAACAAAAACACAAAAAACACTTAATTATCAGCATTTTAAGAATCAAAAAATGGCTTCTTCATCAAAAAGAACATTTTCTGCTGCTTTTGAAGATACCAGTGCAGTTCCTAACAAGTATGTATCATTATTTATTTTATTAACGTTGTATCTTTGTTATCATTTAGTACTAATAATCTTTTATGTTCTTTTCAGGAAACCTTGTGTGGTGCCCAAAGTAAAAGCAAATGCAGATGGAGAGTTCCCTGCTGAATGTCCTACGATGATAAATATGATGAGTACGATTGCTATGTTGAGGAAGCTTACGAACAAAGACAATGGAAGCTGGAAGACGAAGAGAATGCCCGACTTGAACAACAATGCCGGAGGGAGAAAGCTGCTTCCTTAAGAAGGAGGCAACATGAGCAAGAACAACGCGAGAGGGAGGAAGCTGCTTCCTTTAGAAGGAGGCAAGAGGAACAGCGACAGAGGGAGGAAGCGTATAGGAGGCAACTGGAGGAAGAAGGTCAAATCATTGATGATGATGTTTATTCTTCTAAGCATGAAATTGAAGAAGACGAAGATGAGTTCAAAGAGGCTTTAGATTATGATGAACTTCATTTGGCTTTTGATCCTGAGAAATCTCTAAAGTTTGATTAGTTAGAGAAACAAAATGTTTGTTTTATTAAAAACTTGTAATCCATTAGTATTATTGAATTGAATTTATGTTTGATCAGTTTTCACCTTGTGTTATTTTTATTTTACTTCAGTCATTTCAAACTTTTCATTTTCAGTTTAGTTAATAATTAAGCACATTGTTTGAACAAATTAGTTGTTTATGTGAAATTAGACACGAATTGGAATAAATACTTGGGAGGACTAGTGAAAATATATTAAAATATAAAAAAATCTTAACTTGTGCTTGACTAGATAATGATTAAAAATAAAATAAGCTGAAACAACCAGTTTTTCAAGGAAATACTCAATATTAGCTTAGTTCTGAGTGAAGAATGGCCTAGCAGTATTGTTACAAACATATGCTCAGAACTTCAGAAGAATAAGGCAAGAGCCTAACAACTTTATATCCAATTGGAAAATAATTGCAGATGTAATAGCAAAAACTTAAAAGCACCTTAGAGTTAAGCTAAGTCGAAAACATAAACTGCTAAAATCTCAATTAGTTTTGGCGGGAGAATTAGGGAAAAAAAAATTGGGTTATAAGATCCACCGAAGTGGAAAGCATTAACCGGATGTGTAACAGGTAACTTTGACACAAAAATCTTGGTTATATGTGTTATGCATCTAGGATTATACAACTCACAACATGAATAAATAAAATACAAGATGAACCATGTTTAAATCCATGAAATACAAGTCTAATTTCATAATATAGATGATAATATTGCAGGTTCATACAAAATGTGAATGACAACATATTTTCATTCCAAAAAATAATGGATACACCCATCCATGCAGATTAGTGTTTAAAATTGTTTACATAAACTATACCTACACTTAACCAAAATAGTCTAAAGAAGATTCATCAGAAACATCCATAAAACAGAGATAACAAGTTCTTCCATAGCCTACCCCCTACAGGTTCCTCCATAGCCTACCCCCTCCTCCTTTTTCCTAGATTTGTTTCAAATTCTTTCAATTTTTTTGGACAAGGCAGAAAACATAGTGCATTTCTGATAGGTGGGGGCCTTTCTGTTTTAGAAAATGGAGACCGAGAAGATGACTCTACTTTTGGTGTACATCCCCTGCTAACCCTTGGACTGAGTATCTATTTGGATGATCCACTCGCCTTGCCTGCAGTCTGACTGGATGAGCCAATAGCTTTGCCTTTCTTCTTGGACGGTGAATTAGTCTCTCCCCAAGTATCGTCCGAACTACAATCATCTGTAGAGGTGCTAGAATACTTGGAAGGTTCATCATGGTCATCATGAAATGGGTGCTGGAAGTCTTTAGTGTTTACATGTTCAAAACTTTCATCTAATGACAACATATCTTCCTCAGAGCTTTCAAAGCTTTCATCTGATGATAGTGTATCTTCTTTAGAGCTTTCAGAGGAATCAATGATGATAACATCTGTAAATTACAAGACAAATTTTAATAAATTCAGATACTAACAGCCACCCAGATACTCAAAACAATAAAACATTCATATACAAACTTATTATAGGTTAAAAGTTAATATACTAACCTCCCTGCAACAGTCTCTGTTTGAAATTGTGGAATTCCCTTTCAAGCTTTTCCACCCTATTATGTAGGTTAGAAAGAGTAGATGTGGTATCAGTTTCCATTGAACTGTTTCCTTTTTCTTTGTTTTTCAAGTCACCTCCTGTATCTACATACCATAATACCGCATAAGTTAACTACAAATACATAATCACATGTTTGCTATAATGTTTAACAGCTACACATAAACGACATCTTAAGCCCGTTTGCTCTTCGAGGTAGATATCTCCACGATTCCTCTATCTCGTGAACATGTTCATCTTCATGCCCAATATATGAATCCAATATGGACCTACTTCTTTTTTGTTTATCCTTTTTTAATGTAAGTAGCTCAAAATTTGACATTCGCATTCGGTCTTTGATTGATATCAATATCATCAATACCCATGAAAAACCGAATATGAGTGCCAAAGTAAGAGGTCCTTTACTAAAAAGGCTAAACAAAAAGATGTTAATGCATATTGAATTCACATATTGGGCATGAAGATGATGATTTTCACGAGAAAGAGGAATCATGACGATATTTACCTCGAAGAGGAAACGGGCTTGAGATGTCTTCTATGTGGAGCTGTAATACTTTATAGCATACATGTGATACCGAAGCTAGTGAATAACTATATTTCTCTAAAGGTCAAATCTTAGTTTACTTACCTCCCTTCAGCTGTGTCTGTTTAAGAAGTTTGAATTCCCTTTCAAGCTTTTCCACTCTATTATCTAGATTAAAAAATGCTTTATCAACTTCTGTTGATCCCTTGCCTTTTTATTTTTTCTTTAAGTTAGCTCTTGTATCTGCATC
Source organism: Glebionis coronaria (assembly GCA_025667525.1). NCBI lineage: Eukaryota > Viridiplantae > Streptophyta > Magnoliopsida > Asterales > Asteraceae > Glebionis > Glebionis coronaria. Next base: position 112,457,598 of record CM046875.1, read on the forward strand.
ATCATATAACTAACATATAAACAACATAGTATATGAACCAATGCAGCTGTGAAAACGTATAGACTTCCTGGCCAACATTTTTGAATCTAAGATGGCATCGACAGAAGAACCTACATATTTTTGTTTACCCTTTTTTATGTAAGCCCCTCTTGCTATGGCCGTCACATTATCTTTTTCATGGGCATCACTACCATCAACTAAGGTCTTTACTGAGCGATCCGTTTCCTTTTTGTTGATTAGTCGAAGGATTTCCTTCCCATTTGTAAATTTTGGCGCTTATTTCGGCATCAAATTATCCGAGTCGTCACTCTGAACACGCTCACTCTCACTTTGAGTTTCAGTATCGAAATATAATCCACACATGGATCAATCCAAATACTAAATGCATGATACAAACCACACAAGTCTGTATCTAGATACTCAAATAGAAAGAGTATTCGGATACTGAAACTGAAACTGAAAAGAGAGTATTCATAGTGGTGACTCGGATAACTTGCTACCCCATGAAGCCCCAAAATTGGGAACTGGGAATGAAAACATTCGACCAATCAACAGAAAAGAAAAGGGTTGTTTATTAAAGACCGTAGTTGATGTTAACAAGGACCATGAAAAAGGGAAATGACACGGCCATAGTAAGAGGTACTTACATAAAAAAAGGGTAAACAAAAAGATGTAGGTTATTCTATCGATGCCATCTTAGATTCAAAAAAGTTGGCCAGGAAGTCTATACGTTTTCACATCAAGATAATCAAACCTAATCTCAACTCAAATGTTTACGCTCTTTTCTCGAGTCTTATTTTAAAGGAATGAAAGGGGGTGGAATGGGAAGGGCAAAGTAGGGGAGGATATTTTAGTAAAACCAACCATTAGCTAACAACACAACAAGGAAGATGCAAATACATGATGTTATTCCTTTATGACCAGGACAAAACTCATAATCTAACTCATAAAGATGCAAATACATGATCTGACTCCTTTTTTACTATACCTAATAACTTGATCAGAATGTATTTTAGCATGATCAAAAAATTAGCATGTAATGGACATATATAAAGGAGATGCCAGTTACGAATAACTTCTGTAAAAGGTACAAACCCTAGTAGAAATATATAAAATGTGGATGAATAATAAGGATATAAATGTAATTTTATACAAGCCTAACCCATTTTTCTTCCCAATCCCCCCAAAATTGGGCGGAATAGATATACATAAAAATGCCTGCACCTTTCCTTCCTTCATCCTTCCCGTTCCCTACCCTTTCTTCTTCTAAAAAACTTAAGAACAACATTTTTTTTAATTTCCCTTTCCATAATCTTCCATCCCTTTAAAAAAAACTTGAGAACTTAAGGTTTCTAGTATGACCAACCCCTTTTTTAAAAATTTATGGTGTGTTTTTCTTAGCTTATATAATGAGCTTATATAAGCCATTTTTTTGCTTATATAATCCTATGTTTAATAAACTTATAAGCCCATGGCTTATATAAACTTAAGTTAACATGAGGGTAAAATGGTAAATATGTTATATAAGCCCAAACCTTCCTAAAAAAGCCACATTTTTATGGCTTATTGATTGAATCGTTTTCGTACACCCGAAGGGTTATCGTAGTTCCGGCGAAGTGTGAATGGAAATCCGCGTTTATGTCTAAAGTTTGATGCTCGAATAAAAGAGATTTTGGTTTTTATATTTAAAACTACTAACTTTAACGACTAAATATTAAAATATATAAAAGCGATAAGGATGAAAATTAAACTACAATTATAAAGCGAAAGATATCAAAAATAATAATAATAACAATAAAGATGCTTGAATAAAAAAAAGGTTTGGACTATATATTAAAACTAATTAAATAAAGAAAACATTAAAAGATAAAAGCAACAATTATATTAAAAGACAATTCTAATCTAAAGGCAACAAAAAGTATAAACTAAATATCTACGAGACTAAACAAACGGTTATAAGGCTAAAATATAATTCCAAAACCTACGCTTAATTAGGATTAATGGATAAAATATTACAAGTGAAAGGTGTTTTCGAGTGATGAAATTATACACGTCTATGATAAAAGGTAATCTTCATCAACGCTATATTTCACAAATAATAATCCATCCGTTAATCCTAAATAACCATACTAAATAACTACTCTTTGAACATCACAATAGTTAAACTAGCAAAAATAATAGCAACAAATAAATTAGGCATGGCAAAATAAAATAAATAAAATAAATATGGGATCATAAGTTACCTTATTCGGTTTAACGAGTGAGATGAGACAATCAATTGCAACCCTACAAATTATACCCATTTCCAAACTAATAAACCATCACTTATCATATTCTTTCATGAACTCTCTTATAGTCACCAATCAAAGCAATAAAGATAGGACTTTAACAGCAAGCAACTACTAATCTTAAAATTTAACACAAAATTGTAACGTTTTATAAACTTGCGGAGAAGGGTAAAATAATTTGTAAATTATTTGATAAACTGAACATTGAAATCACAATATGAGAAGTTTGACAGAGTTTGGCAGCAAATTAATGGAACATTATATACTCAATTAAAAACATATTAAATTAAACAAAAAAAATCGTTCGAGCCTTTTTGTATAGAAAACAAGAAATTAAATACATTAATGAAAGCAATAATTATTCAATAGTAGTATTAGTCTTATGTAAATAATGCATAACAAATTTGTAAAGACCAAAAGAAATAGACGGCGTCTCCCCTGCTGGATGATATCGATATGAAATTAACGCACCCTTTTGAAATAAAACCATACATAACTTTTATTAACTGAAAAAAAATAATATATAAAAAGAAACTTCCAGCGAATCTATGGATGAACCATTAAATAAAGAATTAAGGGAAGTTGTGTTTAATTTGAGAAATATAAGAAACTTTAACAAAACATCAATTTAATCCTACTGCTAAAAAAAGAAAAAAGGAACAGAAAAAATAAAAATGCAAATCTGCCTATCTAGCAAAATAAAACGCAGGGGAATAACTATCTTAAGAAAACTCTGAAAAAAAATGGAATGAAAAAGCTGCGTTCTCTTTAAGTAAGATCTGATGTCTATTTTTTCCTTGGGCTTGTTGGGCTTGCGTGGCTGTATTGGGCCTGTGTGGCTGAATATATATTAATGGTCGGTTCGACCCATTAAAATGGTGTCAGACCGGCTCAATAAAATATGAAAGCACCGTTGGACTCGATTTTTCATGCTCTTTCCATTTCTCGTGTCCGTTTTGGCTCTTTTTCTTCGTTTTTGCTCCTTTTCTTCATATCCGTACCTACAATAATAAATAGCACATTTTAAACAATATATGCACTAAAAGTACACTTATGCTATTTATTATGCCATAAACGAAGGGATATTAGCACTCAAAACTTGAATAATTACGTGTCTAACACACCCCTACACTTAAGACGTTGCTTGCCCCCAAGCAACTACTATCACAAATGCTAAGTCCAAAAACAAATTAAAACTACCTTATTCAAAATCGCCTTTCTAATAAAATAAAAATAAAAATGCAGAGTGACCCGCCATGCTCGACTTTTTATTCAAGGTATAAGGATCATAGAACGGGAAACACACAAACTGGGTGTCTCCAGGGAATAAATATTGTCATCCTCTTTTTATTACTCCCAACTAAGCTAAGATTCCTTGTGCAAACGTTTTGTTAAAATGCTAACACTACTTATACTAATAACCTATGTAAATATAACTTTTCACTCCTATATTTATAACGACTAGGCAAGTGTGTTCATTTTCAAATTTTTTATCGTTCAAATCGACATTTGTTATGGTTGCTTAATCATCTAAGTGGAATATTAGACTCACCGAAAATAACGAGATTTAAGATTCAAAAATGGCCTTTCCCATGTAGCGGCTTTCTTCTCGGGACGTCCCAACCTCATCGGTTAAGCGCCCGGGCTTTTGACCATGGAGAATAGTACCGGGATCGGCGGGATTTTGAAATCAAAGATCTTGAAATCACCGCTAAGCTAATAAAACACACTTAGATGAAAAACAACGACGGTAATTAGAGAATGAAGATTCAAAGGAGAGATCACTCCATGTAGCGACTTTCTTCTCAGCTTGTCCTTTAGCAAAGCTTAGGAGGCTAGGTTTTTACACCCTCGAGAATAATATCGGAGCTCACGGGACCTTTGACTTCTACATTCTCAATTACCGTCTAAACTCTTATACAAAATGACGAATTCTAGTTCAACTTCGGATTTAAATTTAAGAAAAAGCAAGTTTCTCACAATTATAATTGAAGCAACAAAAAAATAAAACTCTTATTCATATTTTTTTTCTTATTCTTTTTTTTTCTTTTTTTTTTTCAAATATATATTTTTTTCTCTTTTTTTTCTATTCTTCTTTTTTTTCAATTTTTTTTTTCAAAGTTTTTTTTTTCAACATATTTCTTCACGCAACATTATTTTAAATTTAAGAAAGTATGCTTTCACTCAAATTTAAATAAAAAGTTGAACTAGGACTCTATATCAAAATTGCATAAGAATTTATTTTTTTACATAACAACACAATTTTTAACGTTCAAAGGCTTGAAAAAAAAACACACTTATTTAATCTAGTTATAATCTAGGAGGAAAAGCCATAGGTTACTCATATAAACTCTAAAGAGAACCAACTACTCCATGTTTAGCATTTTTATTTACACAATTCCTAAAAGCTTAGTCTAAAAGTTAAGGGAGCAGCCAGATCAACACTCAGGCAGAGTCAGGATCCCCTTTGTTCTAGCCTACGGGACAAGTCAATCATGCACGGTCAAAAACGTTTTATTATTTTTAATAAAGTAAAATAAAAACAAACAGACATTTGATCAAAATAGGATGCAAGAGGGCAAACAAGTAGGCAAGAATATGATCCATATGATATAAACCCCCTACACTTAGAACCGAACATTGGCCTCAATGTTCAAAAGTGATAAGGTGCTACCCCTACACTTAAGAACACAAAAGAATGCTAGAATTCCAAGTGTAAGAAGGAGAACACAATTAAATATGTATGGATAAAGATGAGAACTGAGTACTCCCCTGATATAGACATGAAGATCGATCGGATACTGAATGAAGAAGATGATGGAAAACAGCAACATCAACCTTCTGAAAGTCTTCTCGATCCAAGGGAACCTGCACACAAAAACAAAAACCAACAAGCACACACGGAGAGCAGCACACGCCCCTACACTTATGTTAGAAAATAAATAAAAAGGATAGATCATCGGGTTGCCTCCCGAGAAGCGCTTGTTTTTGTTAACCGAGTCACGAGCCTGACTCGACCCCGAATTAAATGGTCCATGGGGAAGCAAGAGAATCACCACTGGCTCAAAACAGATATGCCAGGGTCAAAGATCTTATCCTCATTACCGGATGAGAATAAAGAAGAAGAATCCACAGTATAAGTGAAGAAAAGCTGAAGGATTCTTATAACATACGAGAAATAGGTATAAAGGCGATCCTTAAGAATACTCGTCTTCGCCAAGGGCGGGAGGGTGGGAGAAAAAGATATCAAAGTGTCACCCGAGGACACTTGATAGAAACTCAAAGCAAGAGTCGATGGGGTAACCGGTAAAACATCACAAGTAATAGCAACATCAACGTCTCCTCCAGGATCAAAACACTCATCCTCATTTCCCGGTATGAAATGAGGCGAGTAAAAGCGATACATCACCTGCTTGGGTGTGCACGCAGTAGGACGGGGTGGCAACATAATATGAGAAATATCAGAAGAAATATCGACCACCCGCGTCACCTCTCCAGACCGAATCAAACGGAAGGTAGGGTCAAATCTCTCCACCTCCTCTACGATGGGAGGTGGCATGGCTAACAACGAATGCTCATCAATAGCAGGAGAGTCGGAGCTATCAATGTCCTCAATCCACTCTTCAAAGAGAGGATTCACCTCACTAGAGATGTAGGCGTCATCAAAATCAAATAAAGGGTTCGAATAAATCTTGAAATTTTCCTTCTGAACGTCTTCATCGGATAGTGACTCGTCATCACTAGAAGTAAAATCATCATCGAGATCAAAGAGAGGATTAGAGAAAGCCAAAGAATCGTCTTCCAAGATGTCGGTGGGAGGTAATGAGTCATCACTAGAAAGAGATTCACACTCATCGTCACTATCGGAAGCAACCGTAGGCTCACTTTGGATTGGAATAAGAGTCTCGTCACAAGGAATAGTGATAAGACCCTCATCCCCCATGATGAGAGAGGCATCGGTCTCCGTAGTGGAAGAATCGAGAATAGGAGTGGTAGAATCCTTAGGCTCGAGAGCCGGCAAATCGAGAGAAGGAATTACAATTGCACTAGGACATTGAGCACAAAGATCATTCCAAGAAATAGAATTCTCATCGTCATCATCATCATAATAGTAAGAACTCACAAGAGGAGGAGTATAATCACTAAGATTAGATACTTGCTCTTGTCGTTGTCGTTGTCGCTTTTCCTCCTCCTTTGCTTCTTTTAGAAGAACAACGGCTTCTTGAAGTTGCAAAACAATGGCGTGTGTTTCGTCATTCAAAGCATTGAGTTGTTGAATTCTCTGAGAGGATTGATGATTGAGAGTGGGATGTGGGGGCTCACAGTTATAAAAACCAGAATTATAGCACGGATGTGGCTCATAGGAAGTCATCGGTTGAGAAGAATTAGAACACGGATTTGGTTCATAATAATCCATCGGTGAAGAAAAATGAGGACACAGATTTGGCTCATAATAATTCATTGGCTGACAATACGAAGTATCGTGAGGGCCCCCGCAATAATTGCAACACGGGTATTGAGAAAAACCCGGTGCATGTTGCGGATAGGGATTGTCATAGACGGGAGGGGGTGAGAAAGTATTGTAAGAGGAGAAGTACGAATTTGTTGAATTGCAAAATGGACAAAATCCAAATTGTGTATTGTCGATATCAAAACCGCACCGCTCACAAGTACACCATTGACATGTTTGAAAACCATGCCATGGTCTCCCACATCGTACGCAAGACGAATCCATGAAGAATTAAAAATAAGAGAGGTAGAGAAAAGAATTAAACACAATAGAGGATAAAGAAGAATAATTTATAAAACTTTTTTTTGATATATATAGTAATAAAGAGAATAAAATAAAATAAGAAAATATTTTTTGGTTTTTATAAATTTTATATATTTTTTTGGATTTTTTAAAATTTTTTATTATATATATACAAATACGAAAATAAAACTTTCAAAACGAAAGGATCTTCAAGTCACTAACTAAAAACACAACGTAAACATCGCTACACACAAAGCCGGCAGCGGCACCATTTGATTGAATCGTTTTCGTACACCCGAAGGGTTATCGTAGTTCCGGCGAAGTGTGAATGGAAATCCGCGTTTATGTCTAAAGTTTGATGCTCGAATAAAAGAGATTTTGGTTTTTATATTTAAAACTACTAACTTTAACGACTAAATATTAAAATATATAAAAGCGATAAGGATGAAAATTAAACTACAATTATAAAGCGAAAGATATCAAAAATAATAATAATAACAATAAAGATGCTTGAATAAAAAAAAGGTTTGGACTATATATTAAAACTAATTAAATAAAGAAAACATTAAAAGATAAAAGCAACAATTATATTAAAAGACAATTCTAATCTAAAGGCAACAAAAAGTATAAACTAAATATCTACGAGACTAAACAAACGGTTATAAGGCTAAAATATAATTCCAAAACCTATGCTTAATTAGGATTAATGGATAAAATATTACAAGTGAAAGGTGTTTTCGAGTGATGAAATTATACACGTCTATGATAAAAGGTAATCTTCATCAACGCTATATTTCACAAATAATAATCCATCCGTTAATCCTAAATAACCATACTAAATAACTACTCTTTGAACATCACAATAGTTAAACTAGCAAAAATAATAGCAACAAATAAATTAGGCATGGCAAAATAAAATAAATAAAATAAATATGGGATCATAAGTTACCTTATTCGGTTTAACGAGTGAGATGAGACAATCAATTGCAACCCTACAAATTATACCCATTTCCAAACTAATAAACCATCACTTATCATATTCTTTCATGAACTCTCTTATAGTCACCAATCAAAGCAATAAAAATAGGACTTTAACAGCAAGCAACTACTAATCTTAAAATTTAACACAAAATTGTAACGTTTTATAAACTTGCGGAGAAGGGTAAAATAATTTGTAAATTATTTGATAAACTGAACATTGAAATCACAATATGAGAAGTTTGACAGAGTTTGGCAGCAAATTAATGGAACATTATATACTCAATTAAAAACATATTAAATTAAACAAAAAAAATCGTTCGAGCCTTTTTGTATAGAAAACAAGAAATTAAATACATTAATGAAAGCAATAATTATTCAATAGTAGTATTAGTCTTATGTAAATAATGCATAACAAATTTGTAAAGACCAAAAGAAATAGATGGCGTCTCCCCTGCTGGATGATATCGATCTGAAATTAACGCACCCTTTTGAAATAAAACCATACATAACTTTTATTAACTGAAAAAAAATCATATATAAAAAGAAACTTCCAGCGAATCTATGGATGAACCATTAAATAAAGAATTAAGGGAAGTTGTGTTTAATTTGAGAAATATAAGAAACTTTAACAAAACATCAATTTAATCCTACTGCTAAAAAAAGAAAAAAGGAACAGAAAAAATAAAAATGCAAATCTGCCTATCTAGCAAAATAAAACGCAGGGGAATAAGTATCTTAAGAAAACTCTGAAAAAAAATGGAATGAAAAAGCTGCGTTCTCTTTAAGTAAGATCTGATGTCTATTTTTTCCTTGGGCTTGTTGGGCTTGCGTGGCTGTATTGGGCCTGTGTGGCTGAATATATATTAATGGGTCGGTTCGACCCATTAAAATGGTGTCAGACCGGCCCAATAAAATATGAAAGCACCGTTGGACTCGATTTTTCATGCTCTTTCCATTTCTCGTGTCCGTTTTGGCTCTTTTTCTTCGTTTTTGCTCCTTTTCTTCATATCCGTACCTACAATAATAAATAGCACATTTTAAACAATATATGCACTAAAAGTACACTTATGCTATTTATAATGCCATAAACGAAGGGATATTAGCACTCAAAACTTGAATAATTACGTGTCTAACACTTATCATAACACCCATATATAAGTTTATAAGCCCACTAATATAAGCTTAGCCAAACACTTGGTTTGAGCTTATAAGCCCATTATATAAGCTAAACCAAACACCCCCTTATCTCCTGTATCTGCATCATCATATAACCAACAGAATACTTGAACCATTTATCATTTTCACTACTCCTAAAATATTACATAGTAAACACTAACTAATGATCCATCTAACGCCTTTCTGACAAACATATAAACATAAAATTTCACAAAATTGACCTTTAATATGTGCCTTCGTAGCTTCATCAACCTTCATAGCTTCATCAACCTTCATACCTTCATCAACCTTCGTAGCCTCATCTGCCTTGTCATCTATATAACAAATATTAAAACAAATCAATTATTGGTAATTTTGTAACATGCAACATCATCAAAATAAAGACAAATCATCAAAACTTCAATAATACTGTTGCGAAGTAAAAACCCTAACCTTGTTTTGATTTTCCTTTAGTCCGTTTTTTAAATCTAACTGCATCAAGTCTTCAACAATAGTGTCAGTAATCGGATCAGGATATCTCCAGTTGGTTCCATACTTTTCTATCACATAATCCATCATCTCAGGATTGATCTTAAAATCAATATTCAACTGGTCACTTAGGTTTGATTTATCAGGGTTTGAAGATTTGTTACTGTTTGTTTCTGGGTGGGTGGGTGGTTGATTCATTATTTGACCTCCAGATATTGAATGTGTGTGTGTGTGAGTGAGTTATTAGTGGATGGGATACCGGTGCAATATATCAAGTTGCATGCAAATTAAACGATTCACTTTTTAGACACGTTAGTATAAGTCTAGTTTAGTAGTATAACATTATTAATTTATCATGATTTTAATAATTTAACTTTACCTTACATGATAATTGGATAATTAAATTAAAGCATGTTATTAATTTAATTAAACCTTGGTTAAAAATTAATAAAACATAATTTAGCTATGTTTCTTAATTAATTAAATGTAACATGAATAATTATATTAATAATTATTTTAACCTAAAGTTTATTTAAATAAAATGGCCATGTTTAATTATCATGATAATTATATTAATAATTATATCATAAATCTTGTTTATTAATTATATAATATAAGTCGGGTGATTAAACGGTTTTATGACTTATTTCAACAAGCTCATGTATGAATGTAACATAAATGATGATTAATTTGTTATCTGATAGATTTTAAAACATTAAAGTTTTTAAAAAATATGAAATGTCAAACCCATCTATCTCGAATGATGGTAACCCTAAATCATAAACCTTAACCAATTAAACCATAAACACAAAAAACCAAAAACCAATAATAAAAACTAAATCGCAAACCTTAAACCATTTAACCGTAAACCATAAACCATTAAACCATAAACCATTAAACCATAAACCTTAATTAAACCATAAATCATAATCATGTATACCATAAACCATAAAGCATAAACCCTAAACCATAAACCCTAAACCGCAAACCCTATGCCCTAAACCTTAACCCCAAAAAATCCTAAACACTAAATCATAAACCTTAAACCATTTAACCTTAAATTATAAACATTATTCCATTAATTAACCCTTAAACCACAAACCATAAACCTTGAACCCTAAACCCTAAACCTTGAACCCTAAACTAATGAACCCTAAACACTAGATCATAAATATTAAACCATTTATTAACCTTATCCTATAAACATTAAACCATTAAACCACAAACCCTATCTAAGTAAACCATTAATCCTAAACCTTAAACCCTAAACCCTAAACCGCAAACCCTAAGCCATAAACCTTAACCCCGAAAAATCCTAAACACTAAATCATAAACCTTAAACCATTTAACCTTAAACTATAAACATTAAACCATTAATTAACCTTTAAACCACAAACCATAAACCTTAAATCCTAAACCCTAAACCCTAACACCAATGAACCCTAAACACTAGATCATAAATATTAAACCATTTAAACTTATACTATAAACATTAAACCATTAAACCACAAACCCTATCTAAGTAAACCTTTAATCCTAAACCTTAAACCCTAAACCCTAAACCGCAAACCCTAAGCTCTAAACCTTAACCCCAAAAAATCCTAAACACTAAATCATAAACATTAAACCATTTAACCTTAAATTATAAACGTTATACCATTAATTAACCTTTAAAATACAAACCATAAACCTTAAACCCTAAACCCCGAACCCTAAACCAATGAACCCTAAACACTAGATCATAAATATTAAACTATTTGACCTTATACTATAAACATTAAATCATTAAACCACAAACCCTAGTTAAGTAAACCATTATCCTAAACCTTAAACCCTAAACCCTAAACCGTAAACCCTAAGCCCTAAACCTTAACCCCCAAAAACCCTAAATACTAAATCATAAACCTTAAACCATTTAACCTTAAACTATAAACATTAAACCATTAATTAACCCTTAAACCACAAACCATAAACCTTAAACCCAAAACCCTAAACCCTAAACTCTAAACCAGTGAACCATATACACTAAATCATAAACTCAACCATAAACCATAAACCATAAACCGTAACCCAATACCAAAGTACAATGTCCTCACCCTAACCTTATTAAACCATCCATTAAAAATCGACCTTATTCATAAAAAATTGCTTGAGATGATTATTCAATGTGATTGATATAAACCTTAACTAAATCTCAAATACTGTTAAAAAAACACAAGATATCTATCTCGCGATTGCCAAGCATTATTATAACCTAATATATTTAAGTTATTTAACTATAATTTTAATTATGTTTAAAATTAAAGTAATATTTTAATTTTTTGTTTTTAATAAAAATAAAACGTATATACTTTTTTATTTACTAATTAACTTTTAAAAATTAAATTTATTATTAACTGTTAGAAATACGTTTTAACGTATATTAGAAGTATCGGTCACTCCACAATATTATTAATGTTGTAATATCTCGTAGTTAATGAGTACTTATTTAGTTAAGTAAGAAACCGACCTATGGGCTTGTCATGGGTCGGCCCAAGCCCAATAGTGGCTTGGATATAAATACCCCTTTCCACCATGGAAAGGGGTTGGTTATTGATTATTCCATTTTATCATTTAATAAAAAACACATAGTTCTCTCTCACTTTCTCTCACTAGTTTCTCTCTCTAGAAATCTTCAACCCACTTCATAGATTAACAAGATTATCAATATTCTACAATTGGTATCAGAGCTATGGGGTGATTTAAGGTAATGATTTGTGTTGTTATTTAGTTTTTGATTGTCTTAGTGTTCTTTAAGAAGACCTATCTTGATTCTTGGAGTTTTTGGTGATTTTATTGATTGGGATTAGTAGATAAGTATTGGGTTTTACTTATTTTAGTAGAAATCACAAAACGTTTTGGGTAATTTGGTAAAAATCTGGGTTTGTTTCTTCATTTATTTAATCGACTGTTACACGAACCAGCTTCTGTTTCCCAGTAAAGTTCCGAACCAAAAAGTTCCGGATCAAAAAGTTTCGGATCAAAAAGTTCCGGATCAAGGAAAGTTCCGGATAAAAAAGTTCCGGATTAAAAAGTTCCGGATCAAGGAAAGTTCCGAATTAAATCTTCTGAACCAAAAGTTCCGGATCAAGGAAAGTTCTGAATCAGTACTTCCGAACCAAAAGTTCCGGATCAAGGAAAGTTCCGAATCAACTCTTCCGAACCAAAAGTTCCAGATCAAGGAAAGTTCCGAATCAGTTCTTCCGAATCAAAAGTTCTGGATCAAGGAAAGTTCCGGATCAAATCTTCCGAACCAAAAGTTCCGGATCAAGGAGTTCCGAGCCAAAATCTTCCGAATCAACACTTCCGAATCAACAATTGTTCCGAACCAAGGGATATTTTACTTGTTTTTTCGACGATTTTTTTTAGAAGATTTAATCTTGGTTTCTTACACAAAAACTCAACACAACTCACAAACTTTACTTCACTGCTCGATCAACCGATAATCTTTATCTCTTTGAAGTGATCAAAATGAATCCGAATTCATTAATGCCTCAAATGACATCACTTACGGATATTTCCGTCATTACGGGAACGGATAATCGCCCTTCAATGCTCATTAAAGAAGTCTTTGAAGCATGGCAAGGCCGTATGATGTCATACATTAAGGGAAAACCGACATATGGGAGGCTTATGGTCAAGTCAATTATAAATGGTCCACTTGATTATGGTACCATCGTGGTTAACAATGTGACTCGACCACGGGAGTTTGAAGAACTTACACCAGCTCAACAACTTGTTGCCGATGCAGACGAAAAGGCTCTTCAAACCATTCTCCAAGCTCTTCCACATGACATCTATCGAATGGTAAGTCAATATACGATTGCAAAGGATTTATGGGAACGTCTAAAGGTGTTGCTACAAGGTACGTCTCTTACCAAACAGGAAAGGGAATGTCAGTTGTATGATCTGTTTGATAGATTCACGTACAGCCCAGGGGAAACGCTTCACGACTATTACTTCAGATTCACTACTCTCATGAATGATCTGAATGTATACAATCTCGTGATTGCTCCATTCCAGGTTAACACCAAGTTTTTGAATACTTTACCTCAAGCTGAATGGGGTGAGTATATTACCGATGTTAAGTTAACCAGGGATTTGCATAAGTGCAATTTGGATCAACTCTATGCATTTCTTCAGCAGCATGAGAAACACGTGATCATGCACCGTTCGCCTCGAGGTATGTACCCTGATTCTTTAGCTTTGATGGCGAATCAACCAAGTTTGTCATACAACAACACTCCTTATATCATGGGACACCAAGCCTATCACCCATCACCGTACCTGACTCCAAGCTTCCCCCAATATTCGATTCTACCGCAACCACCCACCTCACATCAGCAACAATATCGGTTTAATGCACCTTCATCACAATATGCTTCACAACCTTACCCAGCAAGCATTACACCTTATGCTCAGTCTTTATATTCTTCTTATCAAGAGAATGCAGCATATCCATCAAGCTACTCTGACCACATGAGTATTCCTTCTAGTGCTTATGCAGCTCAATAAGACCAAGCAATGTATTGTGATAATGATGAAGTCCCCATTCCTGAATTGAAACAAGGAACTGACCCAGTTGAAGTGTTAGCCACTATGTCTGCTTATCTCACAAGGACATTAAGCAAACGAGGATTTAGAGGACCAGCTCCTACTAACAATCAGCTGAGGAATTCATCCAATTCTCGCCAACAAGCTACTATTGAGAATGGCAGGGTAATGGTTCAACCTATTCAACCTTATCAGGGGAGACCTACTACATCAACCACCAATGCACGCACGGTCAATCCTGCTCCAATGGTCAACACTCCTCCACGGGCTAACTCCACAGGCAAGTTGAGAATGATTACATGCTACAACTGTAAGGAAGAAGGTCACATGTCCAGGGATTGCAAAAAACCCAAGAGGAGAAGGGATGGTCAATGGTTTGCTGAGAAGATTTATCTGGTGAACGCTCAGGCACAAGGAAGGGAACTTGATGAAGAGGAGCTTGCATTTCTTGCTGATCCAGGGATTGCTGAACAAGACGTTGTCACCACACAGAATGCAGCATACCAAGCAGATGATCTTGATGCTTACGATTCAGACTGTGATGAACTTCAATCTACACAGGCAGCTCTTATGGCAACTATCTCTAGCTTAGGGCCAGAAAAAATATCTGAGGTACTTACTAATACCACTGATAATACCACTGATACTAGTATTCAACCACATCAAGTTGGGCAAGAGGGTGCTGATCCGAATGAGTCTTCGGTGGTGAGTCTTTCAAATGAGGAGACAATAAATGATAGTAATATCAATGTGAGTCCCCAGACTTTGAGTGGATCACAACCGAGAGCCATTTCGCATACACATATTCCTGCTCAACAAGATTTGGTCATGGTTCCTGCTACATTACTTAGCCAAATGAATACTGCACTCTTAGAAACCCTAGCTAAGAATAAGAATTTGTCTGCTGAGCTTGCTTTGTGCAACGAAAAGGTTCAAACTTTGGAATTAGTTCCTTCGTCAACTGTTCTAACAAACCCCAATATGATCATTTTTGAAACAAACAAATGAGTCATTTGCAAGAAATTGAAACCTTAAGAGCAGATCTTTCTAACGAACTTAAAGAAAAAGAGTTAGTGGTCACTAATTTTCACAAACTTCAAACGGATTTTGAGTTACTCGAGTCTAAAAAGAATGAAATGGAAATTAATGCGGCTAATAAGATTAGAAGTTTAGATTATTTGCTTTTAAGACAATACGCTGCCTCTCAACTAGTGCACTTATTTGATGCTTCGTTTAGTGAATTTAACTTATCACGTCAAAAAGGCCTTCCCCCTAACCCACGGTATGCAAAACAAGCTTTTATCCATAGTCCAAGACTTTATAATGCAACCCAATTAGGATTGGTCTTAGACCCGATTGTTATTTTCGATGATCGCACAAATAAGGATCTAGTTGATGAGAATCGGTCATACAACTTTGCAAAATATCCCGAGTGTGATTATTTTAAAATGAATCAGGAGCTTGCAAAAACGGATTTTAGAATTCGCTTCCATATGGATAAAGATCTCATCGCAGCACCAACCTACATGTTAAATGAAGAAAACCCTAGTACACTTCCTACACTTGTCAAAATGGAAGGACCTAAGGAAATTCTAAAGGATCTTCCACCTGTTAGCACTGTATGGTTAAACTTGCAAGAGATTAATCAATACTTTGCTAGTTTTGACAAGGTCATTTTGGAATGTACGACTTCAAATGGCCTAAACGCCAGAGAATGGGCTTTCGAACACATGAACGAGGTGTTTAAGAATAAGATCAATCCGTTTGTCGAAAGTCTAAAAGGAAGTTTTGCATCTCTTTCGGAAAATCTTGAGTTTGAAATTGCAGAAGTTCAAAAAGTGTTTTATGAAATGGACACCGCTTACGAACTACAATTAATTGACAAGGAAAAGATTTTATCCGAATATGACGATTCTTGTCCCAAGTAATTTTGTGTGACGTGCTTACTACTGTGAATGTTAATTATTCGAATGAGCTTACATCCGCTATGATTAAATGTGATGATGTGAATATATGTGATGATGTGTGTGATCTCTCTGTAAATGTTGCTGATACTGTAAATGAGGTAGATAATCATTCTTGTCACGAGTCTAACGCTGAATTTTTAAAGCTTCAAGATTCTTAAAATTTACTTACAAAACGTTTTAATCAACTTGAACAACATTGTATATCTTTAGAATTAAAACAACAAACTCAAAATGAGGATCTTTTGATAACAAATGGGAGTGAAAACAGTGTTGAGACGAGTGACAAGATGATTGAGATAGTTAAGGCATTAGAGGAAGAGATTATGAGATTAAAGAGAGATGTGTCATCAAATGAAACACTAAAATTGGAACTAGAGGCTGCATAGTCTAAAAACCAGGACTTATAAATTAGAGTTTCGTCTATTCTAGGGGAGATGGATCGGGCAAGACAGGGACTATCCGCTCTTTATGGTTCAATAGAAGAACGCTTAGCTTTTAATGCAGCACAACAACAATCTTATGTTGAACAACTGAACCAAAAGTGTGAGGAAATCTCTGACTTAAACATCCAGCTCATTGACAAAAACATGGTTTTGGCCGAGTTAAAGGAGACACTTCTTCTCACCCGACAAGAAGTTGTTAATAACTTAGCTACCGACTCTGCACCGTCCTCTAGTGCTCCAACAACCAAGTCAGTAGTGCTTTATAAGAACCCGCTCCATAAGAAAAACCCGGTTCCCTACGATGATTATATGAGGAATGCAATTAAGCATGTAGATCTTGTTAGGGATATTTTAGATGATTTATATGCGTTAGATCCCTCAAGCAGTTACTTTTATTCAGCTCATGCATATATTAAGCGAGTTCAATATTGCTTAGCATATTTGCAATACATAGGTAAACCGGGTTCTGTACTACTCACTAATCGACCCATTGCTGTAACTCCATTCAATAAGACCCCAGAAGCAAAACCGTCATTGGCACCATCAAGTAAGGCACCTTTAAAATCTGTTGCTAATGTTCCCACTTTGCCTTCTACAGGATTAAAAGAGTCTACTAAGGCTAAAGGATCGCCACTCAAGAAAGATAAGATCAAGCCCTCCACTAGTAGTACCATCAAGAAGAAAGTAGAAGCGCATAATAGGAATATCAGTTCAGATTTAAATAAAAAGAATCATGTTAAGACTAAAAGCTCTGCGCCTGTGCAGAAGCCTAAACCATTTGTGAATTCTAATTTGAAATGTTGGAATTGTAATGAATGCATGTTTTCCCAACGTCATGATTTGTGTCTTATTGATCATGTGAATGAAATGAATGCTATTAGGAATGATCTTGAATGGAAACCAACTAGGAGAACTCGTACCCAAGTTGGATGGCAATGGCGTCCCACTGGTAGGACCTTTACATTAGATGGAAAAATGTGCCATTTAACTAGGAATGCATCCATTGAGGTTAGGTCTCAGCGTTCTTTAGTTAGGCACACTAGCACTAAAGTATGGAAACAGCGCCCTTTAATTAGGTCAGCCGCCACTATAGTGCCTATCAGTGAAGAAATACCTCAGGATTTAAGCCAACTAGAATCTACACCACCAACTAGGAAGAAGGCTAGGAAATCTAAGAAACCTAAAGTTAGCAAATCTAAGATTATTAAATCTGTACCTGCTAATAACAAGGAACATTCAGATTCTGAAACCTATACATTGTCCTCGTCTGGTGATATTTTCAGGTGGTCCAAATCATCCTCTGGTATTTGGACTCCGGTTGTTCAAAGCATATGACCGGAGATCGCTCGATGCTCCGAAATTTCGTCAGCAAGTTTCTTGGAACGGTTAAATTCGGTAATGATCATATTGCAAAGATAATGGGGTATGGTGAATATCAGATTGGGAACGTTACGATTTCAAGGGTATACTATGTAGAAGGTCTTGGTCATAATTTATTTTCAGTAGGATAGTTTTGTGATTCCAACCTAGAGGTTGCTTTTCGACAACATACTTGTTTCATCCGCAACTTGGAAGGAAAAGACTTGTTGAAGGGATCTCGTGGTGCAAATCTTTATACGTTGTCCCTACAAGACATGATGGCCGCCTCTCCAGTATGTCTTCTCTCCAAAGCATCTAAGACCAAGTCATGGTATGGCATCGCAGATTATCTCATCTCAACTTTGATGCTATTAATCATTTGGTGAAAAACGTATTAGTTCGTGGTCTTCCAAAGCTCAAATTTCACAAGGACCATTTATGTTCCGCGTGTTCAAGGGGGAAAAGCACCAAAAAATCATACAAATCCAAAGCTGAAGACACCAATCAAGAAAAACTTCATCTTTTGCATATGGATCTTTGTGGGCCAATGCGAACCGAAAGTATGAGCGG
Organism: Glebionis coronaria; assembly: GCA_025667525.1. Classification (NCBI taxonomy): domain Eukaryota; kingdom Viridiplantae; phylum Streptophyta; class Magnoliopsida; order Asterales; family Asteraceae; genus Glebionis; species Glebionis coronaria. The sequence continues at coordinate 112,476,196 of CM046875.1, forward strand.
TAAGAAATTCATTCTTGTTATTGTGGATGATTTCTCCAGGTTTACATGGGTAAGAAATTCATTCTTGTTAGTGTACGTCTCAGTGCATTAATTTGTCAAAATAAGAGAAATCTTATTGCCACCACGAATCAATCTTTTCAAGACATTAATTGGAAATGTTTTCATCAATATTTGACTCTTTAAACAATGACTACAGCTCTTTAAATAGAAAACGGGTCATCGTTTAAGGGGGAGAAAAATATTAAATCATCTTCGTCATCAAAACGATTTTCAAAATTGTTTAATGATTGGACTTGCTTTAGAATACGACTTGTGCTCAATGAGATAGGACTTGCTTTAAATCTCGGTGATTTGCTAATAGGATTCGATGCTTAAGTTGTGTGAGGGTTAGAATAGTTATTACAATGAGATAGACTAACGATTGTTAAGTACCTTAACGGATGTTAGCCTAAAAAGAGTTATAAACCAAAAAGGAAAAGAAAAGAAAAGTATAGGGATTTAATATGACTAAGGGTGAAAGTTGTAAAATTTTTGACCTAAGTCAAACCAACCCCCCCCCCCCCCCCCCCCGTTCTTTCATCTTCTCTTTTTCTGTTTTATCTTCTCTTTCCGCCATTGTTACACAAACTCAAGCTCGGTTTTTCTTAATCCAACATTCGCCTAATCCGTCTCTTTCATCTCTAAGGTACTTATCCGCATGTAATTTTTTCTTATTCATTACTCAATTCCCTTAATTAATTCGATTGAATTAAGTTAATCAAGATTAGGGTTTCTGCCTTAATTTAGGGTTAATTAATTAGGGGTTTTAGTTGGGTTTTATGCGGATTAGCATTAGAACGTGTTTAGTTGCCTTAGATTGCCTTAAATCTCACACATGCGTTTAGAATAATCCATCATAGGGGAAGGTTTGTGAACTTCCGAATGAGCTAGGCTAGTGAACTTCCGAAGGAAGTTCCGAACGAACTTCCGAATGAAGGAGTTCCGGACGAACTTCCGAATGAATGAGTTCTGGACGAACTTCGGAATGAAGGAGTTCCGGATGAACTTCCAAATGAAGTTCCGAATGAAGTTCCGAATGAAGTTCCGAATGAAGTTCCGAATGAAGTTCCGAATGAAGTTCCGAATGAAGTTCCGAATGAAGTTCCGAATGAAGTTCCGAATGAAGTTCCGAATGAAGTTCCGAATGAAGTTCCGAATGAAGTTCAGAATGAAGTTCAGAATGAAGTTCCGAATGAAGTTCCGAATGAAGTTCAGAATGAAGCTCAGAATGAAGTTCCGGATGAAGTTCCGGATGAAGAGTTCCGAATGAAGAGTTCCGGATGAAGAGTTCCGAATGAAGAGTTCCGAATGAAGAGTTGTTGGATTGATAGTTGTTTGCTTGTTTTAATTACTTGTTGAAATGTGTTATGCTTAGAAGTCATAATGATATATATATATATATATATATATATATATATATATATATATATATATATATATATATATATATATATATATATATATATATATATATATATATATATATATATATATATATATATATATATATATATATATATATATATATATATATATATATATATATATATATATATATATATATATATATATATATATATATATATATATATATATATATATATATATATATATATTTTGTGCATCAACCTTTTATGTCTTATCTTAAGCAGACACGATGACTAATCCAACAGTACAAGAACTCCAAGATGCTAGAGCAACCGCAATTCCTGAAGCAAGAGCCCTCAAGTTTATACCAAACAATTACCGGCTGAAGCAAGTTTCAAAATCCACTCACCATGGATTTAAAGTCGCCATAGCAATCCTTGATCAATCTCACTTCAAGAATGCGTTAAGGAGTACTGCTTCGGTGCCATATGATTACATGTATGAATTCTGGGCTACCAAGGAAAGTACTTCAAACAAGATCACCTTCTCTCTCGACAACAAACAACAGACACTCACCATTTCAGACTTCCGCAAGATATTTGGAATTCGGGATACACTTAAAGGTATGTCATTTTCCAGGGATCCTACTAAAGATAAACTCATGGAGATGTTCCATGCTCTTGGATGTCCTGACCTACGAGTTGTGTCCGATTTTACCACCGCTAAAGTAGGTCAACCTTGGAGAGCAATCTTGGGTATTCTCAGTAGATGTCTTACACCTAAAATATCTGGGCATGATGCTGTGCGTGGTCCAATCATGAACATATTCTATGGAATGTACAAAGGCTCAAATGCAGATTATGCATTATTGTTGTGGGAAGAATTTAACTTTCAACTCTTCCAAAACAAGAAGCTGAAGACTAATTTCTTTCCTTACCCTCGGTTTATCAAGCTTATAATTCATTATTTTATGAAGAATGATGTCTCTATTGATAAGCGTGCAACAAGTCGTCATCACACTGAAGAGGCTGATCACATTGTGGATCTAAGGCATGAAGGACCATCTACTGTTGTTAATCCTGGTCCTATTCCCGATTATCTTCTGACTGATAAAATTAAAGCTTCTGCTGATTACAAGCTACTGCTACTAGAAATCAAGAAGCAAAAAGCAAGCCTTCAGACAGGAGAAGACTCGTCTACTACGGTCAAGAGTAAAGGTAAACGCAAGCAAGCAGTTGCTTTATCTGAACCCGAAACCAAGAAGAAGAAGATTGAGGCTAAGAAGGGAAAGAGCATGGCTGATGAGTTCGTTCTACACGACGAAGAAGATGTTGATGTCGATCCTACTCTTGACAAGACTGAGAAAAAATTAATGAAGATAGCTATCGAAAAGAGTAGGAGAGACACGGGCGGTAGTGGTTCGGGTGCACAGATGAATATTGAAGAAGAGTACGAGGAGCCAGATGATATTGCTGAGTTTGGATCACCTGAACGGTATTCTACTTCGAAGGAAACATCCATTGCTGTTTCAGCAAGTGTTGAAAAGGAGTCCGGTGCTCCCACAATCATGGTACCTACCCAGCCTTTAGTAACTCATCCTCCACCAATCCAGCCTTTACCAACCCGACCGGTGCCAACACCATTCCTTCCACCTCCAATAACTTCCATCCTCAGTACTGTAGTCACAATCGAGCCTCTTCAACCAACCCAGAGTAGCTCTGCATCATCTTCAATGGCTGCATTTGTAATGGCAGAACTGTTGGATAAACACACGGATAATCAAAGAAAAGAGATGTATAATATTCGCCAAGAGCTACTTAGACGAGTTCAAAGTGAAGAGGCATCCAAGAAAGCCTAAGAAGAGATGCTAGCTAAGTTCGCTGCAGAGATGGAGTTGACTAGTAAAGCTCATGCAGAAGAACTTGCTCAGGTCAAACAGGCTGAAGCTGATAAGTATGAAGCACGAATCACGAGACTTCGAGCTATGAAGGATAAATACAAGGAGCAGAAAGATACACTTGAAGCTTCTATTGAAGAGAGAGTGAAAGAATCTGTTGAGTCTTTTATGCCAAAACTGCGTGATGAGATGAAGAAACTCGCGGCTGATAATTTGATGATTAAGTCGTCCAATCCTTCCGAATCCGCCTACAAAATTGCATATGACTTAACGGATTTTGAATTAAAGAAGATCCTCAAAGCTCGCATGAGGGAAGTTGGATCTTTTGATAAGTCTAAAGTTCAACGGACACTCTACAAATCACTGAATGAAGCTATCATGGAGGATGATCGGTTGTTTAAGATGTTTGGAAGTGTGGTACCTTACCACATTCTGCCTGAGGAGGAAAAGGATGATAGTGAACAAGAAGAGGGTGACGGTGAAGAAGAAGAAGAAGAAGAAGAAGATGATGATGATGGTGACGATGATGGTGATGATGATGAGGATGATGATGATGATGATGGTGGTGATGGTGGTGATCGAAATGAGGAGAGTGCTAAGGGAAGCAACGAAGATGACGATGAGGATGATGGTGATAAACATGATCAGCCTCACACGGGGGACAAGGTTGCCAGCACAAAGAAACCATCTAAGTCTGGTACCAAGTCTCAGAAAGATGCTGCGCAAAAGGAAAAATCCACTTCTACGGAATCAAGACGATCCAAGTGGCGCCATGATGTGAATGCTACTACGGCATCATCGATTCTTGGTACATCTGTTGCTGTTTCTATACCTATTACCACTAATCCTGTTAGTTCTTTTGTTGCTCCTGTGATTGCAGAATCAGTAACTGAACCTGAATCTACACAACACTCGCCTGTTCATGACACCGCCGAGATGCCTGAATCAGAACCAGCAGATGTTCATGTTTCTACTCCTCTGCCACAAGAACCACAATCTACTGTTCCCGAGACAAGCACACGGGACTGGGCGGACACATTGGAGATTGATGAAACTGCACCGCCACAAGCTTGGATCACGGCAGCTGCTAAATATGATCCAATCACAGACGCTGACAGAGATGTTCTATATCTCCGTATCCGTAGTCCGATAGACTTGTGTGCATTTCTGGCTCATGAGTATAAATCTTCGGTCACTCCGTCTTTGGTGAAGAGAGCGCTAAAAGATAAGAGAATTCACGCCAAAACTTGGTTAAGCCGCATGGAATACGAGTATTATGCTGATGAGGTCCTGAAAGCTCTTAATACCGTTCAAAGGCCAGGTCTTCATGAATCAGAAAGAGCTCCTCCTCCACTTGATCCTTCTCAAGATAATCAAATTGCTCTCGACTTCTTTGTCACCTATGATCTTGATTATCTCCTCAAGGGTTCATCAAAGTACGCAACCTCCCTGACCTTGCTGAAAGCTGCTAACTGGGGGACAATACCCTGGATCGAGGAAAAGGTAAACCGACTCTGGGTCCCAAAGGTAAATCGTAATTATGATATGTATGCTGTTATAGGTGCATCACATTGGGACGAACGAGTCCGAAGGGCGTACAGAGGTTGCTGCTTAGCCAATTCAGGAAGTATCGTTAGATCCGATATTCGTATCTCCAGCATCTTAGGGCTGAAAACTGAAGCCAAGAATGGCTATCATCATGTGACGGAGATTCGCCTAAAAAGGGAGGATGACAGAGAATACACAATACAGCAAGGAGATTTTTCTATCATTCGCCTTGAAGATATCGAAGACATGTTGCTTATGATGACCCGTGATCAACTCACCCATCTTACTCGTGAAGAAATCATTGCCTTGAATACAACACTTCGTATGTTCACACGAAGCGTTGTTATCAAGAAACGAGTTGAAGATCTTCAATTGGGAGTTGAAAGCTACCAAAGGAAGCTTAACCTAACCCGTCCAATGAATCAAGTTCTACCTCAACATGTCACAAGATGTCCCTATACCGGCATTACTGTTCCGAGTTACGGGATTTTCTACTTGAACAGTCGAGGGATAATGAAGTTTATGAGGGTAGGTGAGCTTTATAAGTACAGTGATGGGACTCTCATATACGTCAGAGGAAAATTGGAGCATCTTAATTCGGGTGGGTCTTTACCAGAGATGACCAAGGACTGGCATCAGGGTTATCAGCAAATGGCGAAATATGTGATAAAAAAGATTGATCAAAAGCTCCGGGAACGTAGATTGATGAGGAGCTTAGAAAGGTTCGTTGGTGGTAGACCATATGGAGTGCACCACAAGTTACTGCAACGATCCATCTAATGGATCGTACATTTCAGGTCTACTCTATATTGGTTTTTAATTATGAATATGTAAATTTGTGAATATTGTGCTTTTACGGCTTGATGTAGTGTTAAGGTATGATAATTTTTCAAGAATTTCTCACGAGATTCTAAATCTTTCAAAATATATCATACTAAAGCACTACAACTATCCCTTATTAATTTAAGGGGGAGCATTAACATGTTCTATGGCCAAACATCGATTTCATTTTTACCCAAAGACCGGTTAATCCATTCAATATCCCAAATATTAATGGTTAACATTTTGGATAAGGGGAGAAAATGGGATTAAGGAGACTTAAATGATACTTGGCTAAAACACCTAAGGTATAAAACTTTTGATTTCAGTATCACAAGTACCTTAAGTGATTTTCAAGGATTTTTCATGGTGGCTATACTTTCCCAAAACACGCTTAATTCACGAGGAATATGATGACAAAAGGGTGGTAGGAATAGGTTTAGTCCAATGATTCATCAGAGCCGATGGAATCTTCCCAAGGACAATTCCCTAGATAGAATTAGAAGTCCTAGGAAAGTTGGAGAAAGATTGTGAACGTAGCTGAATGCCGACCAAGTACTTAAGCTAGCACTGGAACAATCACAACAAGGTGCTAGTTATGACGTATTGGTAAGCATTGAAGGGGTTGAAGAATGAAAAAGAATTGTAAAGATAAAGGGTGTAAAGAAAGAAGCCCTCCTTACAACTTTAGGCAGAAACCGGGTCAATACATATGCTATTGAGATCATTGATTAATGATTCTCGATATTGAAGAAAGACATCATGGACCCAGTGATGCAACGCACAACCCTTCCCAGCTAACTCAAATATCTCTCAAAAGGTATTTGTTTTAATCACACGGAGATCAACACGTTATCTATTGGTTTATTCACTGCGAATAGACTGATATTGAAAAGGTGGCACTCCTCTCCAGCCATCGCTCACTAAATCAAAACGCACTATCGAGTCTAGAGCCACGAGATCATCAAAAGTCTCATTAGGACACTTTCCATTTATTCCTTGCTTTCTCACACACTGTGAAAAGTAAGAGATTTTTATGAGTCCTACGCAGTATTCTTGTGATATTGCCAGAACATCCGAGTAATACGCAAGTATTACAATGAAGATGGAAATGCTGCTTGAGCCAACATCAAACAAGCTCATGGTAGGTTACACGTGCGGTTCTTTAAGAACCAATCTTGTGAAAAATTGGAAAGAAACAGTAGTTTAATTCTTAATTGAACTTAAAGTCGTTCCAGGCCTCTACGCATTATCAAATGATCTTGCCAGAACACTCATAGTGACTCTTTATTGATCACAGTGACGAGTGGAAATCCTTCTAGTGTTAACATCAAACAACACTTGGTAGGTGACATGCAAGATTCTTTATGAATTAAGCTCGTGATAACTGGAAAGCAACGATGGTGAAAATCTTAACTGAAATTCACTTGTTCCAGGTTTCATGAATTGACGGCTTCAATCACAAGGATAATTTATCCAAGTGATTCACTCTTTATGTTCTCAGTCAAGCTTAGTGATCGTCGAATAAAGAGAACGGGTTTACCCGCGAAATCCTGTTAGGAAGTTACTTAATTGAAACTATCCGTCACAGGTACGATAATATCGTCCAACGGTCTTCACCGACCAGAGGTAAAATGCTACCGATTTAGAATGAAATGTTCTAAGCCATTTCATTCGTGTCTTATCATGTTGCTGGGAAGACGGTGGCGTTGCGGTGTACCAGCTGAAGTCGTTCCCACATGCTTATGTTTTTCTGCATCAAAGTTCAGCAAAATTCAAGAAAATGCAAAATGAAGTCTTCCGCGGTACCAAACTCTGAAGCTTTCGAGAATTCAACAAAAAGACATAAGTGTGTGGAACATGGAGTCACGAGGAGGCAAGATTCACAAGAAGGCAAAGATCGCACGTGATTGGTCAAAAGAACAATGCTCTCAAGCCAAAGCCTAAAAGATCAAATCAACATATTCACAATAAAAAGAAAGAAGAAAAGACTACGAGCTGAAGAACAAAGACTTAGTATAGTATGCTAGGTTTAAAACTTTGTAACGTGGAGTGACCTCCCTTAGGGGAAGATTGTTAGAAATACGTTTTAACGTATATTAGAAGTATCGGTCACTCCACAATATTATTAATGTTGTAATAGCTCGTAGTTAATGAGTACTTATTTAGTTAAGTAAGAAACCGACCTATGGGCTTGTCATGGGTCGGCCCAAGCCCAATAGCGGCTTGGATATAAATACCCCTTTCCACCATGGAAAGGGGTTGGTTGTTGATTATTCCATTTTATCATTTAATGAAAAACACATAGTTCTCTCTCACTTTCTCTCACTAGTTTCTCTCTCTAGAAATCTTCAACCCACTTCATAGATTAACAAGATTATCAATATTCTACATTAACTTTAAAAATATTTAAGTTATTTAACTATTAATATATTTAAGTTATTTAATTATTTATTTGTTATTAACTTTTAAAAGTTAAATGTTAATTATACTTTTATTATTAAGTAAATATAATATTTACATTTTCATTAAACACACATAATATCCGGTAACCATCTTGTAACCACCACCATTTTCGACCATTTTCACAATCACACAGGAAGAACGAACCCTAAATTAACCACCCAATAACCGATCAAAAAATCAAACCTCATAAACAATAGTCGCCAATCTACAGAATCATTAACAACATGGAACATCATGAAAGAGGTAATGCAAAAATCAGTATTATTTAATCATACGAATAGTGTAAGTTTGTTACTGATATTAGAGTTTACACTTACTTTTAATGCATGTATGTGGACCTATGTCATATTTAATTAATGTGATTCAATTTATAGGATTAACCCTTCTTAATGTGTTTATATGGTCTATGTTTCAATCTAGGATATGGGTTTTGTTAATGTGTCTGGATATGGTCCCATGGTATGTTATATATTAAGGATATGGTCCCCTGTACAAACATATGAATAACCAAAGCCAAATGTTATTAGGGCATCAACAACCATGATACACATTCTACCAAACACTCCTTTCCTCGACATATAACTAACATTAATATGTACATGTTTGCAGAAGTAATTCATATAGAATCTGACACATCATCATCTACTTCTGAAAGTGATAAATTTCACCCACCCCCTAGCAATACAAGTCCTATTCGTCGTTTGCCAAGAAGTTCTTCTAGTACTCCCTGTTTTCGTCCTCCACTATTTCAAACTCCTATTGTAGGCATACATAATGTCACAAGTTCTTCATCTGTTCGTCCTTCTTTGTTTCAAACTCCTAATGCCACACGTTCGTCCGCTCGAGTTCGTCCTCCCTCTGTTCGTCCTTCCTTGCTTCAAACTCAAATTTTAGGTGTACCTAATGCCACAACATCTTCAAAAAAAGTTCGTCCTCCCTCTATTCGTCCTCCCTGTTTGGAAACTCCTATTATATTCAAACCTACTGCAGAGGATGAATCAGATTCATCTGATGAGGATGAAGACACTAATGATGCCGAGGTAGATTCTAGTGATGAGGAGGAAGATACAAGTGATGAGGAGAAAGACACGAGTGATGAGGATTATGAGTTAGGAATCAAGAAGAATAGCCATTCTAAAGGCAAATCTGTTTAAATTAAAAGTTTATGGTTTAATGTACAACATTGTGAAGTTTTAATATATTCAACTTAATGCTACGTCAGGTTCAAAGTCAAAGCCGACTTCTTACTCGAAGGGATATAAGAAAATTTCAGACAAGGTATAGTTAAGTTGTTATGTGTTTATGCATAAAGCTGTATACGTTTATACCATCGATTAATTGTTTTAAACACATGATGTGGTCAAATATCAGGAGGAATGGGAAAACATAGATTGGATTAGGAAGAGCCCTTTCTTTGACTCTAGTGATGAAGAATTAGTTGCTCAAGCTGATGCTCCAAGACAAAAGCACACTCCCAATTCAAATCACACTCACAAAGCTCCATCTTCTCAAGCTAAAGCTCTAAGACCAAATGTCGTTGTTGGCCTAACCAAAGGTAGTTTCGTGGCATGGCCAAAGGAAAAGGTTATTTTTTTGGAAGAGGTACATACACTTGATTTATCATCCTACATACATAGCTTTTCATATTTAGTTCAATGTTTAATACACGGCTTTTGTTTCCATACAGGAAACAACACCACCAAATACCATAAAAGTTGTTGTTGAAAGTGCACCAAAGATAGGATCTAAGCGCTCGATGAACGTTCCAGCAGGCAGTAAATTTACGACTATTCCTCATATGCAGAAACAAGCTAGGAATAACAAGGCTCAAAAGACTTTACAATACGGTGATTCAAAGTCTTTACAAATGTGATTCTATGTGAAAAGTATGTTACTTGAGAATAATACGAGATTACATTTGTTGATTTGGATATGTACATTCAATTTTATATATTAATGCAATTGAAACTTGATTTCCAGAATTTTGTTTTTTATTTTTATTGAATTCTGAAAGGTTACTAGAAGATGAAACATAGTCACACTTATTCACATTACAATGTGTGACTACATGTCATAAAAGGTCACACAAACATACAATTCTATATGACTATTAGATGTATATAGTCACACAAAATACAATTTGCTTGACTTGACAAAGCATACAGTCACACTTATTACTACTATTGGTAAGTCTTTGATTAATTGTATGTGACAAACTTAGTGCCATTAGCATGATTTGTGTGACTACATGTCATAAAAGGTCACACAAACATACAATTCATGTGACTATTGGATGCATATAGTCACACAAAATAAAATTTGCTTGATTTGACAAAGCATACAATCACACTTATTTCTACTATTGGTAACTCTTTGGTTAATTGTATGTGACAAACTCAGTGTCATTAGCATGATTTGTGTGACTACATGTTATAAAAGGTCACACAAACATACAATTCATGTGACTATTTGATGCATATAGTCACACAAAATACAATTGGCTTGACTTGACCAAGCATACAGTCACACTTATTACTACTATTGGTAACTCTTTGGTTAATTGTATGTGACAAACTCAGAGCCATTATCATAATTTGTGTGACTACATGTCATAAAAGGTCACACAAACATACAATTCATGTGAATATTGGATGCATATAGTCACACGAAATACAATTTGCTTGACTTAACAAAGCATACAGTCACACTTATTTCTACTATTGGTAACTCTTTGGTTAATTGTACGTGACAAAATTAGTGCCATTAGCATGATTTGTGTGACTACATGTTATAAAAGGTCACACAAAAATACAATTCATGTGACTATTGGATGCATATAGTCACACAAAATACACTAATCACATAGTAAATGTCACACATATCATATATTCATGTGACAAACTTATAAACAAAAGTCACTCTTAAACAAATTCGTGTAACTGTAGAGTGTTTACCGTCACACATATTCACTAAAACACCAAATATTGTACCTAGTTTGTCACACATTTTCGAGTATTGGTCACTCATTTTTGATAGCTAAGGTCACTAAGACGAGCTTGTGACCAAAAGGTACCTACGGTCGCGGGACCTTTGGTCACAAAGCCTAAAAAACCCGCGTGTGACTATATGCCTACGGTCACTCTTTTTTAGTGTGACGGATACCATTTTTGTACTAGTGATATGTTTGTAACAATACTGCTAGGCCATTCTTCACTCATAACTAAGCTAATATTGAGTATTTCCTTGAAAAGCTGCTTGTTTCAGCTTATTTTATTTTTAATCATTATCTAGTCAAGCACAAGTTAAGATTTTTTTATCTTTTTAATATATTTTCACTAGTCCTCCCAAGTATTTATTCCAATTCGTGTCTAATTTCACATAAACAACTAATTTGTTCAAACAATGTGCTTAATTATTAACTAAACTGAAAATGAAAAGTTTGAAATGACTGAAGTAAAATAAAAATAACACAAGGTGAAAACTGATCAAACATAAATTCAATTCAATAATACTAAAGGATTACAGGTTTTTAATAAAACAAACATTTTGTTTCTCTAACTAATCAAACTTTGGAGATTTCTCAGAATCAAAAGCTAAATGAAGTTCATCGTAATCTAAAGCCTCTTTTAACTCGTCTTCGTCTTCTTCAATTTCATGCTCAGAAGAATAAACATCATCATCAATGATTTGACCTTCTTCCTCCAGTTGCCTCCTATACGCTTCCTCCCTCTGTCGCTGTTCCTCTTGCCTCTTTCTAAAGGAAGCAGCTTCCCCCCTCTCGCGTTGTTCTTGATTCTGTTGCCTCCTTCTTAAGGAAGCAACTTTTCCCTCCGGCATTGTTGTTCAAGTCGGGCATTCTCTTCGTCTTCTGGCTTCCATTGTCTTTATTCGTAAGCTTCCTCAACATAGCAATCGTACTCATCATATTTATCATCGTAAGGACAATCAGCAGGGAACTCTCCATCTGCATTTGCTTTTAATTTGGGCACCACACAAGGTTTCCTGAAAAGAACATAAAAGATTATTAGTACTAAATGATAACAAAGATACAACGTTAATAAAATAAACAATGATACGTACTTGTTGGGAACTGCACTGGTATCTTCAAAAGCAGCAGAAAATGTTCTTTTTGATGAAGAAGCCATTTTTTGATTCTTAAAATGCTGATAATTAAGTGTTTGTTGTGTTTTTGTTATGATTAATTTCATTACTTAATCCTTGTTTATATAACCAAGGATGGAATACAAAGGGTCAGCAGCCTACATAAACATCTAATGCATATTCATGCATGTAACTAATTTTTGTGAAGTTCCAAGAATGAGCATTCTCATTGTTAGGCGTGTAAAAAGTGTGTGTTTTCTGTGTTTTTAGGGTTTATTGTGTTTTCAAAAAAAATAACAAAAAACAAGGTCTAGGACTCGAACCCTAGACCTTCCATTCAAACGCTAACACACTTAACCATTTTACCACATGAACATATTTAGTTCTAAATATGTGACTAATATTAACATTAGTAAAAATAGAGATTACATTTGGTTATAAACATTTGTCACATGAATATTTTACTGTGTGACGTTTTCAATGTGTTGTTCATAGTTAATCCCATTATAATGTGACCATAAGTATAATTTAGATACACATTTCTCAAATGTTGTGACTATTGGCAATCATATAGTCACGTAATTGTTTAAGAATTTAATATGATCATGTATTATATTTGATCATAGTCTTCAAGTAATTGTAAAATATTTGTCACATTAAAATTAATATAGTGACAAATGTTTCAATACCTACTTTCAATTTGCCACACACACAAAATTCATGTGTGGTTACAATTTAACAAAATATACTAGTCACATTAAAATAATGTGTGTGACAACCTTGTTTATCAATTTGTCACTTGTAAAATAATTCTATATGACCATATATGATTTTTGGTCACATTAAATGTGTGTATGACAAATATTTGCCACACATGTATACGTATAATGTGACTACTACTTGAACCAAACTTTGATTCGGTAACACTCTCAAATTATTAAGTGACTAACGATTCATCCAAAAAGCATTTGTTAGCCCTAGTCACGTAAATATTCATATGCGTGACAAACAAAATACGAAATGGTCATGCAAACTGACTTCAAGTGTGACTGTTTATTTATGACTGGCGAATTCAGTCACACAAAAAATTTATTTGTGACTACACGAATTTCGGTATGTGTGACCGAAACCCATTTTTGTACTAGTGCATTTAACATGTTTAATATACAAACGTTGCCACATTACACGAGGTTAAACAGGTTAAACACATTTTATGTCGCTCACTTAACCTATTTAACTCGAAAAAAATATAAATAGTTTTTAATATAAGAAAAATATCATAAATTGGTTGGCGGGTCGACCCATTTATTTTTTTCTCAACCCAAACCTAACCTGTTTAATAAACAGGTCAGATGGGTCGACCCAAAACCGACCCGAAATCAATTTATACTCGACCCGGACCTGTTAATTTTTGTGTCGGTTTCAGGTGGGGTTTTGTGTCGGGTCAGAAATTGCCACCCTCTATTCACACTATATTAAAAATCGCAATTACGGATGCGCTGTGATTTTTGTCAGAATTTGCATCGCTCCGCACCATGCTCACTCCTAGTTCATGATAGTAGTTTATTAGGTCAAATAGTAGGGCCTAGAATAACAAGCTAAGATGATTTCTTTTTTATTGTAGGATTAAATGCTCTCTCCATATATGGTCCTATTAGCTAAGAATCATTTTATGAAACCACTAGTTAACACAAAATTGATGTTCCTTTTCTTGTTTAAATGAAGGTTACCATTAGTAGTAAATACCAATTTTACCCCTATAATAAATCACTGTTTTGACATCTCTGGTATAAGTTTAAAACATGAAAATCATAACATTCTATCACCTGAAGTTTCATTGATCCTTCATTTTTAACCAAATAACATGCAAATCAGAAAGATCCAAATCAAAACCCACTTGTTTGATATTTTTTTATCAAATGAAAAACCTTGAAATCAAATCCACTTCTTGAAGCCAAATCTAGTGTCAAGTTCTTAAAATTTATATTGGAGATCCATCAACATATTAGGTAAAAAAATTAATAATTCAAAGTAATTACACTCCATCGAATTTTCTTGAGAAAATATTAAAAGAAATATGGTTAGTTCAAGTTCAACAGGGACATTGATGACGTGAATAGAGCGATGAATTTGACAAATCTTAAAAGGTAGGAGTTGGAGATGAATATTTTTGTTGAATCAAGTGGGTATTTTAAGAATGAAGACGAGATCTGTGGATTACTGATTGATGTAGATGAGGGACGTAAAAGGAAAATAAAAAAAATAGAATATTCATATGAGAGTCTGAATTGATAGAGAGAGTTTTTCTAACTCCTCCAAAACCAAATGCTCATATCTTACATTGTAAAAAGGAAACGCCCCACTAATCCTTGTGCGGAATCTTTTTCATAAGACCCATTAAGTGAAAAGTAAACGAAGCCTAAGTAACGTTTTATGTTCAAGTCATAAAACTTATATACGAGGTTAATTATGACAGAGGCGATAACTGGATAATCTTCATGAACTATGACATGACTAATAAACAATGCCATGACATGAAAAAATATATTAAAAAAGAACCTCTTCGTAGATTTAAACCTTAGGTTGTGAATCCAGTAGCAAACCCTTAAACCACTAGACTTTGCTAGAGGTTATGATTTACAACTGAAAACAAAATTGTTATCCTTCTACCAAACCGCATTTATTTTAAAATATGAAACATATTATAGAATCCATTCTTTAAATATAGCGTTTCTGAATCTATTTTATCGTAGTCCGACTTTACTTTTAAAGATAATACATATATTTCTTTTCATTAAACACGGGAAAAGAAACGAAATATCATTTACACATTATGTCAACTAGGTTATTGACCCGTGAAATTACGGGGCCTTAAGCAGCCGTGAGTGTTTTAATAAGAGATCGATTTGTAGTATTACGTAAATAATTACATGTTTTGTGCAGTGAATACAAAATATTGATGCTAACTTTCGATACATATAAGTAATTGAAATCCCAACTTAGATACCAAGAACGGCCAACCAGCTAGCAATACTATGCAATTAAAAGTAAACAAAGGATAAACATTGCTAAGAAAGTAACGATACCAAGTCATTAGTAGTAGCTGCACAACTCAAAACCTGTATATAAATAAGGAAACTCTTTGTACTAAAAATAAACTTAACATGGTGACCATAAAATAATATATAGTTTATACATAAATCATAGCCTTAATCGTAATGTGACGATTTCACTTTCAGACATAGGTAACCTTTTCTAAGGGGTCATTTTTAAGTGCGCGCAATACTGAGTTTTTCACGTATCATACCTATTTACTATTATCAGACCAACAGGTTTTGAACGATGCAAGCTTGATTTCTCCACTTCCAATGAGTACCATCAGAAACATAAAGTTTGTCCAAGCCATTCCAAATCTCTAGAAGTTACTATGGCTGGCATTGAGTGTCATTTTTGCCAACAATGCACCAGGTCAGCTTATCACCTGCAGTCCTGCAGTAACGTTTCTGAATAGAGGTGCTCCTCCTAAGATGATGCCTCCTGGTGTGTTTGGTCCTCTAGTATGCGTCCACCGCAAAACCATCATCAACAACAGTTATCACTTGACAGACGTTACCTCCTTGAAAGAGTTATATCTTGCTAACAATCATTTCACTGGAACCATTCCAGAATCTCACATACATTAAATACAACAATTCTGATGGAACCAACTTCAATTGTTAGAAAAGATCATACAAGGACCATTTATTCTACTATTTCAGCTATGATTAGATTCTATTCAAACCCATGCTGAAAGAAAAAAATGTATTTTTCATAAAGATGCTTACTTATCGTATCATTGATGATATTGGCCGTAAATAAAAGATTTAGTCAATTCCGGAAAATAACTAACATCCATGTGTAAATAGAATATTCAATCAATTACTGAATAAATAATATGCATTGTTTCAAAACATCCTAATAGTCCTGAAACACCATTTTTACATCAAATCAGACTTTCATATTAAATACATCCAATTCATTGTTCATTCATATTTTACAACGTTATACTTCCACACCCCTGGATTACAAAGAATTTATAGTCTTAAACTGCATGTCAATAACTGCAACTTCAAAAAGGAGTTAGGAAACCATCTGATTAGTCTCATTAAACTAAATGCAACATACCAATGACATTCACAACCACAATAAAATCACAAAGGATTACACCTAACAAAGATTTAACTATTCATAACATTAAGATCTAAAAAATTCAATGCATTTGACATTATAAAAAAAGGTTACAAATTGAAGCTAAGTTTTACTCTTTTAATTCCTGAAATATCAAAGCCAAGTGTAGAATCAAGATAATCTAAGATCTATCAAGTTTAGTTGTTGTTTCTAGAGAGAGAAACTAGAGAGAGAAAGATGAGAGAAATATGTGTTTATTATTATGAAAATGTGAAACAACCAACACCCTCTCCATCAAAGGAGAGGGCTTTTATATCCAATCTTTAGTGGGCTTGGGCTTACAACCCATGGACAAGCCCATGGGTTGGTGAGTTACTATGTTTTACACATAAAACTAACTACGAGCTAATTACGTTTAATAATATTGTTGGAGTGACCGATACTTCTAATATATGTTAAAAACGTATTTTCAACAATCTCCCCCTAAGGGAGGTCACTCCAAATTACAAAGTTCTAAACCTAGCATACTATACTAAGTCTTCGTTCTTGAGCTCGTATCCGTTTCTCTTTTCTTGATTTCTTTTTTTGCTTGTGAATATGTGTTAATAATCATTAGGCTTTGGCTTGAGCATGTTCTTTTTGGCCTTGCAAGTGCGATCTTCGCCTTCTTGTGATACTTGCCTCCTCGTGACTTCATGTCCCACAAACCTATACTTTGTTGAATTCTTGAAAGTTTCAGAGTCGATACAGCGCAAGACTTTAGGTTGAACTTTCTTGAATTTTGATGAGTTATTTGATGAAGAAGGTATAAGTATGCGAGGACGGCTTCATTTGGTACATCGCAACGCCACTGTCTTCAAATGCAGCAACATAATAAGACACGAATGAAATGGCTTTGACACTTTATTCTGATTCGGTAGCATTTTTCCTCCGGTCGGTGAAGGCCGTTGGACAATATTAAAAATATCGTATTTGTGACACGTAGATTTAATTAAAAATCTCCTTGACAAGATTTCGTGGGTAAACCCGTTCTCTTTACTCGACCGTCCAAAGCTGACTGCTAACATAAAGAGTGAATCATTTGGATAACAAAATCCTCATGATTGAAGCCGTCAATTCATGAACCTGGAACAAGTGAATTTCAATTAAGATTTTCACCATCGTTGCTTTCCAGTTGTCACGAGCTCGATTCTAATAGAATCTATCTTATCACCTACCGCAGTGTTGTTTAATATTGACACTGGAAGGATTTCCACGCATCACTGTGAACACTAATGAGTGCCACTCTGAGTGTTCTGGCAAGATCACTTGGATAATGCGTAGAGGCCCTGGAACAAGTTTGAATTCAGTTAAGAATCAAACCATCGTTTCTTTCCAGTTGTCACAAGATTGGTTCTAAAAAAATCGCACGTGTCACCTACCATGAGCTTGTTTGATGTTGGTCCAAGAAGGATGTTGGAAATACGTTTTTACATATTTAGGAAGATTCGGTCACTCCGACAATATATTAAGTAGTAGCTCGTAGTCTAGATATCTTTATTAAACAAACAAAGCCAAGCCTAGCCTACGACATGTGTAGGCCGGCCTAATATTGTAAGCCCAAGCCCATCACAAGGCTTGGGTATATAAACCCTCTCCTTTGATGGAGAGGATGGTGATTTCTTTTTTAATTTACACATAGTTCTTAAACTTTCTCTCTCTAGAAGTGTGAAATCATCTATCTTTCTCTCTCTAAAACATAAGCAAGATCTACATATCCTATAAATGATATCAAGAGCCATGGGATGATTGTATTGTTTATGTGTTTGTGTTCTTGATTCATACGCCTATTTTGATCCATTTTACACGAACCAAAATTTTTTTTGTGTTTTTTTCGGTTTTTTTCTTGATACAAATCTTCTACATAGTTGTGGTAGAGATTTGGTATATTTACTTTGGCTAAAAACACAAAATTTTTGGGTGTTTTGATCATTTTTTGGCTTAAAATCTCGAATTGGTTGAGTTTTGTCCGAGAAAAGTGGGATATATTCCGATCAGGGTCATCGGAAAAGGGTTTAAAGGATTCAAAAAAGTTATTCTGATCAGTGTCATCGGAAAAGGGTTTAAGCATTCCGATCACATTCCGACGAAGGGATTCCGATTGCATTCCGATTTGCTTATTCCGATTTGAGTATTCCGATTTGGGTATTCCGATTTGGGACATTCCGATAAGGGACATTCCGATTTGGTACATTCCGATTTGGTACATTCCGATCTGTGACATTCCGATTAGAGACTTTCCGATCAAAGGTATTCCGATTAGGGACATTCCGATCAAGGGTATTCCGATAGGGTTTATTCCGATAGCTTTCCGACTGATATTCCGACAGCTTTCCGATCCTTTATTCCGATCAACATTCCGACAACCCAAAAATTATTCCATAAAATATGTGTAATTTTGACTTGGAATTTTTGGTTTATCGAGAACATAATTTAAGGGATTTTAACATTATTTCTCGGCTTCTACATACAACAACAAACACATTTACTTTCTTTCATTGTTCGATCAACTTTGTAAATCTTAACTTATTGAAATGGAGTACACATCTCTTACGGATAAGTCCATCCTCTCGGGTACGGATAATCATCCACCTATGTTGGAGAAGTCTATGTACGAGGATTGGACTTCCCGAATGGAACTTTACATGTTGAACAAAGAGAATGGACATCTCATTTGGGCATCGGTGCTCAATGGACCATTAGATTATGGTACAATGACGGAAGGTACGACTACTCGTCCTCGCACAACGGGTGAATTGACTGGAGATATGAAGATTCAAGACAAATGTGATAAGTATGCTACAAACATCATTCTCCAAGCCCTACCTTCAGATGTCTACAAACTCGTCAGCAAACATAAAGTTGCCAAAGAGTTATGGGATAGAATTCGTGTTCTAATGCAAGGCACCTCGTTAACTAAACAAGAACGAGAGTGTAAGCTTTATGATACTTTTGATAAGTTTGCCTATGTGCCAGGGGAGACTCTCAATGATTACTATCTGAGATTTACCCTATTGTTGAATGAGCTCAATATATATGGCATGGCAATTCCTACGTTTCAATTGAACACCAAGTATTTGAACACTCTTCCTTCAGAATGGAAAAAGTACGTGACGGATGTTAAATTGGCTAAGGACTTGCATAACACCAATGTGGATCAACTTCAAGCTTTTCTTCAACAACACGAATGCCATGTGATCGAGGCTCGGTTATCTAAACCTCAAGTTCATGATCCACTTGCCATGTATGCTTCTCAACAAAACATGGCTTATTCTTATCAACAACCATCATACTTGCAGCAGCCACCACCACACACCAATCAGCAACCACAACAACCATCTTATCAACCACCAATGATGCCACAACAAGCATTTCAACAAAGTGTTCATCAACAATCTTTTCCACAGCAACCAACATATCAGACATCACCATCACAAGCCAACACTTCTCCAATGGGCTATACTCCTCAGCAAGGATATTTTCCAATAGAAGCACAATAAGCACAAGCTTTCTACTCTAATGAACTTCCACCAATCCAAGCACCGGTCTTTACTCCAAATGATACGCTAGCTAATGTTCTAAACCATCTCACTGCCTACTTGTCAAAACTTGTTGCAACTAGAGGATTTCCACCAATAAACAATCAGCTCCGCACCTCTTCAAATCCTCGACAACAAGCTACTGTTCAAGATGGTCAAGTAATAGTGCAACCTATTCAGGGAAGGCAAAATTCATATGGACCTCCTACAAGGACTGTGAATGCTCAAACTGTGAATTCTCAAGCTAATGGAAATGGAAGCCCCATTGGTCCTCAAAAGGTTGTGACTTGCTACAATTACCGAGGACAAGGTCATATGGCTAGGCAATGTACTCAGCCGAAAAGGAGAAGGGATGACGCGTGGTTTCGTGAGAAGATGTATTTGGTCGATGCTTAGTCTAAGGGAAAGATTTTGGATTCAGAGGAGTTAGCATTTCTTTCAGACCCAGAGGCAGCAGATACTGAAGGCATTGCAGTTGTTTCCACTTCTAATGCAGCTTATCAAGCAGATGATCTTGACGCATATGATTCGGATTGTGATGACATTCACTCTACCCAAGCTGCTCTCGTTGTTAATCTCTCTCACTACGGTTCTGATGTCGTCAGTGAGGTACCCATCATAACTAATCTTGGTAATTGATGATAACCAACATCAAGTTGGGCATGAAAATGACAACCTCGAACAGCATTCGGGAACTAGTAACTCAAATGATGTGGTACCCAATCCTACACATTTGAGTGAACCTCAACCAAATGCTACGACGGGTATGGAATCTTATGCTCAACAGGATTTGGTCATGGTACCTAAACATATTATTGATCAAATGCATATGGCCCTCAGACAATCCGTAGATACCAATTCCACCCTAACTGCTGAGCTTGCGTTGCATAAAGTAAAGGTCAAAACTTTTGAAATGGTCCCTCAAGCAGAGAAAATAACATGTTCTGAATTTGACCAATTTCGTTTTGAAAAGGTTGAACACTTGAAAGAAATAGAATCATTAAAAGCTAATCTTTCCAATGAATTAAAAGCAAAAGAGTCGGTTGTCAATGATTTTCAGAAACTTAAAATGGATTTCGAAACTCTCGAGTCTAAAAAGTTTGAATCAGAAATTAATGCTACCAAACTTCTTAAATTCAAGGAACAACAGCTTTTAAAACAATACGCTTCCACAGAAAAGGTTCATCTTTTAACTAAATCATTTAAAGAACTCGAACTTAAGCGTCTTCAAAATTTAACACCTAATCCCGGTTATGCAAAACAAGCTCAGGAATATATTCCCGGTCTTTATGATATGACCATAATTGGTAAATCGAAAGAAGCACCTTATGTTCGTAGTTCTAAGGAGACACAGTCACTTACGGAAGAAACTCATTCTAAAATGTTTTCAAAATTCCGTACGATTGATTATGATAAGCATAATAAAGATCAACTTTCTAAAAAGACACGTAACAAAAGGAATTAGCTGAACTAACAGTTCTTGTGCCCCCAAGTTTGTCAAATGAAAACCCTCCTAGTACGTCTCCTACACTTGTCAAAACAGATTTAACAAAGTTACTTCCACCGGTAAGTAAGGCGTCCGTTAACTTAAACGCGGTACACCAACACTTAGCCGATTTTGACAAGGTCATTTTGGAACGTACAACGGCCACGGCCATAACGGAAGGTGAATGGAACTTTGAGCACACTAGAGTTGCGTTCCGAGATGAAATTGTTCCGTTTGTAAAGAATGTTAAAGCTTGTCTTAATAATCTTGATCAAGATTTGCATTTGGAAATAGAAGAAGTTAAACGTGTTTTCAATAAAATGGATGATGCTTATGAAAACAGTTTACTTGAAATAGAACGGGTTTCACGCCAAAATGATCAGCTTCTGAAGCAAGTGATGTCTCATGATATAGTTTCCGTCTGTGTGAATGAAAGTGTTGATAATGATTCTATTGTGCATAATGTTGAATCTGTGGATAATGTGGTAGATAGTACTTGTCACGAATTTAACGCTGATTTTTTAAAGCTTCAAGATTCATATTCTTCGCTTTCAAAACGTTTTGATGAGATTCAAACACATTGTATTTCGCTTGAATGCAAGCAACAATTTATTCAAGAAATCTTTCAAACGTCATTCGAAGGTGTTAATATCGATGATGCAAACTTTGAAAAGAATTTTCGATTGAATTTACAATCATAACAGCGTCAGCCAAGTGACAAAGTTGCTAAATCTTTGCCGATAGACATAGAGAAATCTAAGGAGCTTAACTGTATGAACGTACTTGAGGCCGCTGAGAATTTAAAACTTGATCTAGATAATCGAGTTTCCAAGATTTTGTCCAAAGTTGATAACTTAAAATAGAAAAATACACGACTCTTCGATTCAGTGAAGCCCGCATGTGTTAACACCACTGCACAGAATCAATCATTGATTGAACAATTGAATCGAAATTCGGTGGAAATATCTGATTTGAGGGAACATATTTGTGATAAGAATCTGGCCTTGGCTGAATTAAAGGATACACTTCGTACTCTAAAAGGTAAGAATGTTGTGGATAACGCAGCCACTGTCTCAGCATCGTCCTCTAGTGCAATCAAAAGGAACGTTATTGCCGTCACACCATTTAATAAGGGCCCTAGGACTAAACCATCTCAAACTTTGGTCACTAAAGATAAGGCAGAATCAAAACTAGCTTCTAATATTGCCGTGTTGCCTTCTACAGGAGTAAGCCCCACTACTAAGGCTCAAAGATCTAAGCTTAAAAGAAACAAGAAGAATGATAGGATCTTGCCTCCATCTAGTAGTTCAGTGAAGAAGAAAGTAGAAGCCCACCCTAGGAATGTTATTTCTGTTTTGAATAAAAAGAATCATGTAGCTAAACCTAAAGGCTCTACGGTTGTGCAGCCTTCTAAGCCTACTGTGAATTCTAATTTGAAATGCTGGAATTGCAATGAATGTATGTTTTCTAGTCGTCATGATTCTTGCCTTATTGACCATGTGAATGAGATGCATGCCCGGAAAAATGTATTAGAATGGAAACCGACTGGGAAAGTGTTAACCCAAGTTGGTTGGTTGTGGCGCCCCACTGGTATAACTTTCACTATAGTAGGAAATATGTGCCCTTTAACTAGGATCACTCCCACTAAAGCGAAGAAAGGGTGCCCTTAACTAGGAGTACCAAGGCTACCACTACACAAGCGTGCCCTTTAACTAGGAACACCAACACTACTAAAGGAACTAAGTGCCCTTTAAATAGGTCTACTCCCACTGTAGTGCCCGTGAATAATCCAAAACCTAAGACAGTTAGAACAGTAAAACCTGTTAGTGCTAAAACTTACATTAGAAAAAGCAGAAAATCTAAGGGTCTCATAAATGCTATCAATTCTGATAATCTTATATCTCTATCTGCTAACACTCCCGAACCAATAGTTTTCAATGCATTGTCTACTGTTGTTGTTGAAAACAGGTGGTCCAAATTGTTCTCTGGTATTTGGACTCTGGTTGCTCCAAGCATATGACCGGAGATCGCTCTCAGCTTAGAAATTTCGTTAGCAAGTTTCTTGGTACGGTTCGATTTGGAAATGATCATATTGCAAAGATAATGGGTTATGGTGAATATCATATAGGGAATGTTATAATTTCAAGAGTGTATTATGTGGAAGGTCTCGGTCACAACTTATTTTCTGTGAGACAATTTTGTGATGCAAACCTAGAAGTTTCTTTTCGTGAGCATACCTGCTTCATTCGTAATTTGGAAGGGGTTGATTTATTGAAAGGTACTCGAGGGAATAATTTGTACACTTTGTCTCTACAAGACATGATGGCCGCTTCTTCCATATGTCTTCTCTCCAAAGCATCAAAGACTAAGTCATGGTTATGGCATCGACGGTTATCTCATCTTAACTTTGACGCTATTAATCATTTGGCGAAAAACGAACTTGTTTGTGGTCTTCCTAAACTTTCATTTCACAAGGATCATTTGTGTTCTGCGTGCACAATGGGGAAAAACACTAAGAAATCATACAAACCCAAGACGGAAGAAACCAACCAAGAGAAACTTTATATGTTGCATATGGATCTTTGTGGGCTAATGCGTGTTGAAACTCTTAGTGGCAAAAAGTACATCCTCGTAATTGTCGATGATTACTCTCGATTTACATGGGTGAAATTTCTTACAACAAAAAATGAGGCACCTAAATTCATCATCGGATTTCTCAAGATGATTCAAGTGCGTCTCAACACTACTGTCCGACGCATTCGTACAGATAATGGAACCGAATTTGTGAATCAAATCTTGCGTGATTATTATGAAGAAGTTGGCATATCTCATGAAACATCCGTTGCACGCACTCCACAACAAAACGGTGTCGTTGAAAGGCGAAATCACACACTTATGGAAGCTGCTCGAACGATGTTAATTTACACAAAGGCTCCATTGTTTTTATAGGCAGAAGCAGTATCTTTAGCAGTGTACACCCAAAACCGGTCACTAATTCGTAAACGCCATGGTAAAACACCCTATGAGCTTCTCCATGGAAAAGTATCAGATTTATCATATCTTCATGTATTTGGTTCTCTTTGCTATCCAAATAATGATGGTGACAATTTGGGAAAACTTCGCCAAAAGGCTGATATTGGTATTTTCATTGGTTACGCACTCGTAAAGAAGGCATACCGAATCTACAACCGTAACTCTCGCAAGATCCTCGAAACTATGAATGTTGATTTTGATGAGCTGACAGCGATGGCTTCTGAGTAAAGCAGCTCTGAACCCGCACTTCATGAAATGGGACCCAGTAACATTAGTTCTGGTCTTGTCCCAAACAAACCTACTTCATCATCATTTATACCACCTACTAGGAATGAATGGGATACGTTGTTTCAACCGTTCTTTGATGAATTCTTTACTCCTACAAGTATTGTTGCTCCAGAACCTGAGGTAATAGCTCCAGTAACCGAAGTTGTCGCTCCAGCAACCGAAGGACAATCAGATACGTCTGCACCTATAATTGGTCAAGATATACCCTCAACAAGTAATTCTCAACCAACACATGTTTCAACTACCCATGTCATGCCTATTGATGATGAAGAGGATGATAATGATCACGATTTGTAATTCGCTCAAATGCATGAACTTCCATTCTTTGGTGTACCAATTCTTGACCCTAATCAAGCCGGGTCGTCCACCTCAAAGGAAGCTCCTACTACAGTTTACTCCAATCCACGGATTCGTGAACATGACAGCAAGTGGACAAAGGATCATCCTATAGATTCTATTATTGGTGACCCTAATCGTCCGGTATCCACACGAAGTCAGTTACAATAAAATGTAATGTTTTGTCATTTTGATGCTTTTCTCACTGAAGTTGAACCTAAGACATGGCAAGAAGCTTTTACTCAATCCTGTTGGATAGAAGCTATGCAAGAAGAACTTAATGAATTTATACGTCTTGAAGTATGGAAACTTGTCCCATGCCCGGATCAAGTGCAATTACTCACTTTGAAATGGGTTTACAAGGTGAAACTCGATGAGTTAGGCGGAATATTGAAGAACAAAGCTCGACAAGTAGCTCATGGATACAAGCAATTATTTGGCATCGACTTTATGGAATCCTTTGCACCTGTTGCCCGTTTGGAAGATATTAGACTATTCCTCGCTTATGTAGCCCATATGAATATGATCGTCTATCAGATGGATGTGAAGACGACATTTCTTAATGGTGAAATCAAGGAAGAGGTCTATGTTCAACAGCCGGATGGTTTTGTGAATCCTAAATATCCTAATCATGTGTACAAGCTTAAGAAGGCTCTCTATGGGTTGAAGCAAGCTCCACGCGCATGGTATGATCTACTATCACAAATCCTCATTACGCAAGGCTTCGCTAAAGGCAAGGTGGATCCCACGCTGTTCATTCAGAAACAAGGTAAAGATATTATTATGGTACAAATATATGTTGATGATATTATATTTGCAGCCTCGACCCAAACCTTATCCGACGAGTTTGGGAAACTCATGTCTTCCAAGTTTAAGATGTCAATGATAGGGAAAGGTATTATTCTTCTTAGGTCTTCAGATATCTCAGAGTCCTAGAGGCATCTTTATCAATCAATCCAAGTATGCCCTTGAATCTCTTAAGAAATATAAGATGGAATCTTGCGACCCCGTGGATACTCCAATGGTGAAACGAACTAAGCTTGATGCAGATCCACATGGAGTTGCCGTTGATCTGACACTTTATCGTGGTATGATCGGTACTCTTCTCTATATCACAACTAGTCGACCTGATCTTCAGTTTTCTATATGTATGTGTGCTCGGTATCAAACTCGACCTACTGAGTTACACTTGGCCACTGTGAAACGGATCTTTCGATATCTTAAAGGAACCATTAATCGGGGACTTTGGTATTAGAAGGACTCTTCTATTGCACTAATGGCATATGCAGATGCGGATCACGCAGGTTGTCAAGATACACGAGCGGAACTTTGCAACTACTAGGAGATCGACTAATCAGTTGGGCATCGAAAAGGCAGAAAAGCGCTGCAATTTCAAGTACGGAAGTAGAATACATAGCTATGTCTGGTTGCTGTGCTCAAATTCTTTGGATGAGATCGCAATTAACCGACTATGGTCTAGGTTTCAACAAAATTCCGATGTACTGTGACAACAAATGTGCAATTGCCTTATGCTGCAACAACGTTCAATTCTCCCGGTCGAAGCATATTGATATTCGCTACCACTTCATCAAGGAGCAAGTGGAAAATGGAGTAATCAAGCTTTTCTTTGTCCGATCCGAGTATCAATTGGCGGATATTTTCACGAAGGCTTTAGATCGCGCTTGAATGGAATTTTTGGCCGACAAGCTAGGAATGAGAACTTTTTCGCCTGAGACTCTAAAGGAACTGACAGATGAAGCGAAAGAATAGTGGTGGTAAACTATTCTCTGTATCCTTGGTGATCATTCGTATATATATTTTTTATATTTTTATCCACAAAAGCAAAATACAAAAATATAAAACCATATAAAAACCATAAAAATTGAAAAATTCATAAAAATCCAAAAGTATTTTTACTTTATTTTTCAAAGGCATGTCTTTTGGTACGATAATATTTACGGCCTTAGAAATGTTGATTAATATCGACACGGCGCCATAAATAGAGTTCATACAAAAGTTGTATATATTTCATAAAACATGCCTAAATGACTTGAAGTTAATTCTGACTACAACCCGGTTTTCATATTAAAGTCAAGTATTTCTTATGAAAGCTTTGGCTCAACAACGGGAATGAATTTTCTCGGGCAAGGTTTTCTTTTAAACCTTGTAAGGGATCAAGTTTACTTTATAACTTGGTCTAACACAAATCTATGTACGTTTCAGTGCATTTATTTGTTAAAACAAGAGAAGTCTTGTTTTTATGAAGCTATCATCTCTACAACCATAGCTATCTACAATTGGTATCTACATACTCGACGATGCGACTACTCAACCGATGACTACAACTCTTTCGATAGAACACGAGTCAACAATTGAGGGGGAGCAATTGTCAAGCATTCGGAATCTTCGATGCCGAACGTGCCAAGTTCACAAGTTGGTGTCAAGACAACAATACCAATCGTACACTTGGTGTCAAGAGATGACTGTAGACGTGACGAGGCGACCAACATATGCTGACAAGAACCATTTGATCTTTTCATATGATGTTCTCATCAATCAGGTCCAACCTTGTCAATTTTTTTCTAATATGGTGAATATGTGATCATGTTACAAGTCGGTATCATATCTCATACATTTGGTATCATGAAGATAAAACGGACTTGCATTTTTCTTCCCAAAACCTTTGTTAAAACTTCATTAAATCAATTGATATTAAAAACATCGATTGGGTTAATATTTTTAATATGGGGGAGAAATGTGATTTAATATGGGAAATTATCACAAATGGTTTGACTTAATGTGCTGGCTCATCCCGACATATGCGAAATGTTTTCGAATATCGTGGCATATGTTAAGGGGGAGCAAAACGGATTTGCATATCAAAATGGATTTTCCTGGTGACATGTACTTACCCAAAACCCATTTATTTCACGACGATGAAGATTGTGGTGACATAAGGATGGTAGGATAGGTTAAGTCCTATGATTCTTCCAAAACCGGAGGAATCTTCCCAAGGACTTTCCATAGCTAGAAATGGTAGTCCTTAGGAAAGATGAAGAAAGATTGTGAACGTAGCTGAATGCCGACCAAGTACTTAAGTTAGCACTGGAACAATCACAACAAGGTGCTAGTTATGACGTATTGGTAAGCATTGAAGGGGTTGAAGAATGAAAAAGAATTGTAAAGATAAAGGGTGTAAAGAAAGAAGCCCTCCTTACAACTTTAGGTAGAAATCAGGTCAACACATATGCTATTGAGATCATTTTAAATGATGCTTGATATAGCTACTGTTGAATCATCTTTTAAATATTTTCTAAAAATCGTCCAAAACAGTGAACTCAGATTTGTATCTTAAACTTGTTTTGATCATATCTCACTCATTACAATGATTCCATTGCATGGCCAACTCTCACATGTGTACAAGACATATAGCTTACTGTAAATGGATTCTACTTCATCATTTTATCAGTTCATGACATGTTTCTTTACTGTTTTATACAGCCAACATTTTTAAGCAAGATTTTAGCCTTGTTCTTTATAGTTTTTCACCTTTTTGATCATGTTTATCAACACCAAATCCCCACATAACATATTTATCATCATATAATCATCATATACATATACAATAGGAAATAAAATACATGTTTACATAATCAAAATGACAAGAAGATGAGGAGGAAAATCTTTATACCACCATGATGATGTAGGTTGTGATCAAAACATGGATTTTGATGGAGAAACTTGTGATGCACCAAGACCATCTTCAAGACCATCAATCTTTATGACCACCTTGTGGAAAATCAGCCCCAAGACACCATGAATACTCCTCCTTGGATGTTATAACTTGCACCAATCAATAGGGCTTCAAAAGGGCATCAACATGTATATGAATAACATGAGATTTTGTGGTTGATTTTGATCAAATGAGGGTGTTGTTTGTGAGATATGGGACGGCATTTTTAGAGAGAAAGGGAGGATGAAAGTTGTTTTGCATGTGTGAAATGAGAGTGAGTGGTTTTGGTAGCTTGTTTTGATGTAGTGGAAGCTTACAAAGTAAGCTAATTTAGACAAGTGTAAGTTTTATGCTTGCAACTTGACACCTAAGGTGTTGTGTTGCTTACTCTTGCCGTCAAGAGTGGGGGTGGGGCAAGATTTATCTTGTCTCATCCCTATTTAAATACGGGTACTCCTCGATTCTAGTTTCCTCGATTTGCGTGCCCTCAGGTCGTTTTACGAAAAACGTTTTTATAAATTATGAATCACCGTCACAAAACGAATCCAATAAAAATTGTCTCATCAAAAACGGAGTTCGAAAACGTAAATACGTAATCCTAGGGTTTCCGGTTTAGTCGTAAAGGACGTTAAAATAAAATCGTAAGTCCTAATCTCTTCTCGTAAATTTGTGAGTTTATGAACTAACACAAATTTAAAACTCCAAAATAATATTCACGGATAAATTTATTTTCTGAAATGTCGGACTGTCACCAAAGACGGTGTATGTAAACGTAAGCACGTAACGTTGAATCATCCGGTTTAGACGTAGTCGATGCTACTTTAAGACGTAAATCCAAATTTCTTCCCAAAAATAAGTGAGTTCATATTGTAACATTAAAATAATGTTTTCAAATAAATATTGAGAATAAAATATCGACCATAAATTGACGGATTGTCACAGCATTTACCCCTAAACAGGATCTTTGTCCTCAAAGATCATCTTACTACTCGCTTCTTATAGAGTTAAAGCCATGTGGGTATTTCCTCCACATTCGGTCCTTTCTCACAAGTGCAATTCATTACAATACGCGAGTTTCATCAAACATAACTACGGGAATAAGATCAGGCTAAATGTTGACTTACTTTCTCTATCCATGATGTTCACGGGTTTTTGATGAATGCAACTTTTCGCCGATCTAAGCTTTATTAAGAACAATCAGATTTTCACTTGATAGATATTCTATCAAGTTCGATTTACGAAACATAATTCACGCAGTTCTTGAAGTCCTAGGGTAGATCCAACTTATATGCCTTTCAAACCAATCTTTTACATCATCTCAATGGTCCCATACAACGGGGACTTATATCCCATGATTTGTCAGATCATGAATTCATTTTTCCAAGTTTAAAAATTGTGGCATAACTTCTCTACCCATTTGGCACTTCGAGATCTACATTTCACATTCACATAACCTCTTGCCCACTACCGGCTGTCAATAATCAGATCCTAATTTCAACAATCATTTTAGATCTCGCGGGTCGGGTATTTTGCAAGGTTAGGTTCGCCATCATAGGAAACCTTAAACCTAAAAGACATGTCCAACTCACAATGGGTGTATGTCGGATGTCTTCATCTCAACTCTTGCTTACAGATGCTCTAAGATTTAGATTCTAACAAGATTCGATCTCAATCCTAATACGATGACTATCAATGATAATCTCTCCAAAGGAAAACGATTTTACGGTCTATTACCAAAGGTCAATCATTCAAACATAAAACAACACTTATATTACTTTGTATCGTTACTTTACCTCGTCCCTTCGATTGGGGTGGTACATAGTACTCTCATCAAGGTTCGTTCTCAATGATTTCTGAGCAAATTTCTAGAAATTCGATGCGAAGCGAGGATCTTGATAAAGATGTTCGATATAGGCACACTATGTTTACATAACTCTTTTGCATTTATCATTAACGGGAATGATATTAGCAGATTTGGTCAGTCTGTCGACGATGACCCAAATCGAATCAAATTCAGATGATGACCTTTGCAATAGCTAGACGTTTACTAATGTATGAGGCGATGTCTGCCTTCATAATTGTCATCAGTACAACTTCTTCAGACAAAGATACTTTTAGTCATAAATGACATAAATAGAATACTTATACTTACAAATTCCAACATAACTATATCTCACAATCCTCCAAATTTAGACAATCACGAGTGGCCTTTTATACTTTGAACGCTATCGGCTTCTCAATTCTAATGGTTCACATTAGCCGCGAACCCCTTTTATTATCTATATTATCCTTTTTACAATCATCGGCTATTTTTATATCGTTCGGCAATTTATTTTGCACCTTCATTATTAAGGAACACGTCCTAATGGATTCTTTATCCTTCTTATAAACATCGTCTATATTTTAAATTATTCGGCAATTTGCACATTCATTATTAAGAAATACATTCTAATTGGTTCTTTATCTTTTATACATAATGCGTCGGTATCTATATTCACTTCTCATGATGATATAATTATCATGTCCACAATTCACTCAGATATTCTTTCTATATTATGTGTCAGTAATTACGTTCACCTTTCTAGATGGAATAATTGTCATGACCGTATTTATTCAAAATTCTTTCTTCATATCTTCTATGTTTTAGTTTCATCTCAACTATTATTTTTATCAGTTTTTCTCAATCCGGCGTTTAAAGCGTCGATAATTATTATAATTAATTAAATAATAATTATTAAATTTTCATGAAACGTAAACGTTAAAAGTTTAAATTTCTTAGTTCGGCCAATTATAAAAATGTTCAAAATAAAGTTGAATTTAATTAATTAGATTTTTGTTGATTTATCGAAAATATTTAATAAGATTTCGTAAATATTCGAAAAACCTTTGTTTATACTTTGGTCAAAGTTTTCTTAGTTGAAAAGCAAAAATTGTCGTTTTAAGTTTTCAGGTTATGGTATAAATGGTTTTACTCAATCCTTCTTAAGTTATCTTGAGGTATACACAAACATTTACCCCTAAACAGAAGTTTAGCTAAATGGTTTGTGTATAAGGGAATAATCCCTTAAAAATCCTTTGTTAAAACATTTGTCAAAATATATTTGCACTTTCTTTTTAGTATAACTCAAAGTTTTAAATGACTTCTAAATTTTGAAGAGTCAATTTATATTCCATTATCTATTAATCACACGGTTAAATCATGTAAAGGATTAAGTCTTTAGTCACATGTTATATATTCAAGGTACAAGTTTTAATTGTTCGGCCAATTCAGGGCAATCTATAAATAATTATTAACTCCATTCTTATTCTTATAATCAAACAAATAAATAGTCTTTAATGATCACGAGCATGAATTTATCAAATTACAGTCTACACACGTGATTCATCATATTTATGAATACTACATGTGCATTGTTAATCCAAACGACATCACGTGAAACTCATAACGTTCATCACAAGTTCGGGATGTGATGATTGGAATAGATAATCTTTTTCGCAGATGCGAAGTTGATAATAACCATGCCGTGGATCAAATCTTTAAAACATACGCTAGAACCTTGTAAATGATCGAACAAATATTCCATTTCGAGTTATGGATATCGTTTTCGATTGTCAATTTACTCAGTCACAGTAATCTATAAATATAAGGAATGATAACACCATAGCTCTTCATGATGACAGGCTTGGTATAATAAAATCTTTCTCCGAAAACTCTCTCAGTTGTACGGTAATTCCTTTAATTTAGATGGTGCTGACGTACAGTGCACAAGCCATAGGTGCAGCACCGGGAATATAATCAATACCAATTTCTACTTGCCTTAGTGGCGAAAGTCTAGTTAATTTATCAACAAATACTTACTAAAGTTTCAGATAACATAAACATCTTTTAATACATTCATATTAAGTTCTTCTAGATTACAATATCTATAACTAGTTCACAACCATTCACGGTATAATTTTAAGTCTAAATACAGGATATCGTCATCCATTAAGAATTATTTAGGTCAGTTTTTGATAATCAACATCTTATCTTTTAGGGGAATTCTACTCGAGTTCCCATCAATTAAGACAATGTCGTCATGTCATAATCAATCAATCCATTCTACTGGCATTATCAACTTTCCAGTTTTATTGCCGTTGATAAGATGTGAACTTCTCAAAAGACTAATAATAACTCATAATCCTTCACAAGTTCAGGAGACATAACTAACCTTAAAAGAGTAAGATCAACGCATAATCTATGCGAGAAAATTTTAAATCAGATACAGACGAAAACATTTAATGAATATGAATATATCCCATGTTTTCATAATTTGAGTACGCATTCGAAAGCTCCTCGGATCGTTACCCAGGTCATTCAAATGAAACCAAATCAAAAGAAATGATAGGAATGTCGATACATCCAGTCGGGTATCAACACTCGGTAATCAGATACTTTTCCTAAGAATCTCGCTACGGGAGAATTGGACAAGAAGGGAATATCAATTGTCAAATAAGAAAAATTCCACAGATGAGTAAATTCAACTCAGAAGAATAGATACTACAGGCACATATGTAGGTGTCCCTAACACTATGTCCTTATTTTTCACTTCTTGCAGATCTCATAAAATTTAATCTTTCACAATCTTCGAAGAAAATTTAGTATTTATTAATCAATTTTATGGTGACTACTAATCAGCCTTGCATGGTCCATTCCAAATTGTATGTAGGCGCGCAACTATATACAATTTCAAGATTAACGATGCAATACTCAGTTCATCAAAACTTTATCATCATGTTTATAATAAAAACATTTACGAGCTTAATTCTTAAATAAGAATCAAAAATAAATTTACAAAGATTTTCCTTGTTATGAAAACAATTAAGTTTTCCAAGGTATTTTATAAACAATCTCACTTTGATAAAAATCACTTATAAATCTCACTTCGAATAAATCCTTATAGTGATGAAAATTCAATTTCCTCAATTGATACTGTTTTATCTTATAAAAACAATGAGTGATCTGAAAATGAGTGATGAAAGCTTGTTCGCCAAGAATTAAATACTATACGATAGGAAATGAGCTTTAGCCAAATAATCATGGGGTTCATGATCTCGATGGCACTCAAAAGAATAATCCACAACGTAACTCAAATCGAGATGAGTACTTGTTCAATGGTTGCATCACTAATGCGAACATTAGGATGAAGCAAGAAAAGATAGATAACATCCATACATGTAGGATTTAGCAATCAAAGGTAGTCTTTTTCATTAATCACAAACAAGTCAAAATTGTACCGTAACACATTACGTGTCACTATGTCATACAATTCTCAAAACTCATCCTACCAATTGATATCTCAGTTAAGTTAGGGATTTTTAAAAGATACCACAATGAATACTAATCTACAAGAGTCATTAGGTGTTCCACATGTCCCGGAAGATCCATCGGTCTCAATTCAGAAGAAGATTTCTTCAATTTATTTCTTGGACACTGGGCATCCTCGTTAGTGGACAATGGCCTAGGAACAACCCTTAACACGAATCAACAATCAATTAAAACCTTATAATTCAATCACAAAACTTAACGACTTTATTAATAATCTCATATTTCATATGGGTTAAGTTTCACTTTATTCAAGTTTTTAACCAATTTTATACTCAATTCGACATCCTGCCTTATTCTCCAATACTTACAACCTTATTCTTCGGCCTTGTAAAGGTAATACAATCTCAATATGAATCAACACTTAATTTCCAATCCTATAACTCCTTTATCAGTAATTATCAAATGAGTCATTAGTATGAGATGACTCATACATTCAATTAGACTTCTCGGAAAGGTACTAGTGGCATGAGGCTTTTGGGTAATGGTTCCAATTACGGCCTCAAGTGCAACATTCACCCTTTCGATTTCAATTTAAGAATTGGATGACAACGAATCAGATGACATCTTTCCAGGTGGTAACGTTTTGTCAAACTCCACTCTATGAGGAAAGATCGTCATGACATCGATATCAGATTTAATCTCGCCAATTCTTTTTCAATATCACAATCAACTAATATCTATATTTCTACGAATATCAACCATTTGTTGGGATCATAAATATCCACAACTTGGTTTAGATCTAGGATAGCTAGAATTCCTACGAGAATAGCTTCGATTAATTTACTAGGGGATTTAGGGTTCCTTGTGACAATCTACGTCGTATAAATACCTCGTATAAATATCGAAATAATCATCAAACGATCATGTAATAAAATTACATCATATATATATATATAATCCAAGTTATATATATATATATATATATATATATATATATATATATATATATATATATATATATATATATATATATATATATATATATATATATATATATATATATATATATATATATATATATTAAAATAACACTTCTCAGTCTGGCCTTGTCGGTAACTCGGGAATTCTTCGGCACCGTTATAGTCAAAAGATTTTTAGACATTTTTAGAAAAATGTTTATAGTTAAAAGATTTTGAAATGTTTTATTCAAAACCTTGGTTTTAAAAATCTTTCGTTCTCTATAACGAGAGCTCTGGTACCAAACTGTAACACCCCCAAATTTATACAACTCAATACAGCGGAAGACTCGTTGGTGTTACAGGATAGCACATTACTCACATCATAGACAACGCATAAAAATCGCGTCGTTTAATAATAAATCATTTCCATTCATAAACATCAAGGTTACATCGGTCCCAAGTCATTATATTTCATACAAAGTTTTACAAAGTATTTGAATGGAAAATATTGTTTAAGTGCGGGCCATGAATTCTTGTCGTCTTCCCGAGAATTACCTTCAAGTACCTTAGATAAAACATGTTAAAAGAAAAGGTTAGCGATAACGCCGAGTGAATTCATAGAGTTTAATAAAATTCCATCAATATAACTTTGGTATAAAATTATTACCAAAAATCATTTCGTACAAATTATTGTAATAGGTCATAGAATAGCCAAAATCTTTTTATACAAATCTTTATCAAAATCATAATATAGGCATTTGCCTTAAAAATCATTATACGAGTCAATGTCGTAAAAATATCATACAATACGTTTTACAACGTTGTATAGATTAAATAAAAACCGTTATATGAATATGGTTATGAAAACCAAAACACGAACATAATATCAATAGTATGACCCTGTATTGCTAGTCAGGCAATACATCGTAATTCGGAGCGTCTAGTAGTATTTCGTTATTTTGGATTATTATAAGCCGCATGACATTGTTACCTTACTAAACCAACAACGGGTAGCTAACCCGATACCAATTTTGCCCATCTAAAGTAGCGTGTCGTCACAAAGGTCACGCTATAGAAATCTTCTCATACATAAATTCGCTTACCAATCAATGTGGCACGACGGGGATCAACCGTCAAGGCGCGAACTGTGGTGATCGTCCCCAAATAGTACTATTAAATGCATAAGCGTCTACCAAATCCCGATAGTTCATAATTCATGCTAATGGGACTTTTAGTGACATAACCTAACTTTAATAATCCATTTAATTTCATCTATCGGGTCCTTTAATCATTTATCGGGTCATACAATCGGGTCATTCAATCATTCGGGTCCAAATCAATAAACAAACAATCGGGACAAATGGTGTCCTAATTTATAAAAACTAACATGTTATCTCCCTCGCGGGTTTATAAAACATTTATAAAAACATTTAAAAGAGTGCGAGGCTATGAACTCACGTTGATGTGGGAAGGCGGGTTATCGGCAATTCGGACGTACGGTACGCGCTTCAATCACGGAAACCTAGACAAATAATACTTGTCTTAGACTCATGTCCAATGACTTTATAAAAATAACAACTATGTATACATATGATAATTTTATATATATGATGATCAAGTTGGTTTACATATTCTCGTTTACTCATTTTAGTGTTATATGTCGATAGCTTTTATACTAGTTTACTAGTTTTACCCATTTACGTGTTTTAAGTCCAATAAACTTATTGTAAGTTCTTTAACTTGTTTTAATCCATGTTATAATTATTTTATCAGTATCTACACTTTACAAGTTGGGCCCAAATGGGTTAAGCCCAATAAGTTCTTTTATGAGTGTTTATCTTATTTAGTCCAATTATTAGCTCAAGTATTAGTCCAATATGTTTACTTAGCTCGTTAATGTCCGTATGTCCTATAGTTCGGGTTTTATCGGTTTTTACTTGTTATACATGTCTATATATCAGTATATGAGTTTATAAAAGTTTACATTAGACGGGTCCAACCGTCTAAGTTTTATTTAACAAAAACGTTAATTTTACGGTATTAGCCGAAAAAGTCGTAAAAATCATGTTTAAAGTTTTATAGCTTATAAAACTTAACAAGTTATCATTTTTATAAAATGTCTACTTATTTACCATTGTACATATTTATATAAATGTACTATATAAGTTAGTGGATTTTAATTTATATTTTATACTATTAAATTTTGAGTGCTTATATAATAATATTATACTTTATTTTTCAAAAATCTGATTTTTATCTTCACTTTCACCAAAACTGCCATATCTAGATTTCTATATGGAGATAGAAGCTCAAATTTTTATCACATAAACTACATGATATTTTCTCCATTTAACTCTTCTATAGCTACTGTTGAATCATCTTCTAAATATTTTCTAAAAATCGTCCAAAACAGTGAACTCAGATTTGTATCTTAAACTTGTTTTGATCATATCTCACTCATTACAATGATTCCATTGCATGGCCAACTCTCACATGTGTACAAGAAATATAGCTTACTGTAAATGGATTCTACTTCATCATTTTATAAGTTCATGACATGTTTCTTTACTGTTTTATACAGCCAACATTTTTAAGCAAGATTTTAGCCTTGTTCTTTATAGTTTTTCACCTTTTTGATCATGTTTATCAACACCAAATCCCCACATAACATTTTTATCATCATATAATCATAATATACATATACATAGGAAGTAAAATACAT
Source organism: Glebionis coronaria (assembly GCA_025667525.1). Taxonomy (NCBI): domain Eukaryota; kingdom Viridiplantae; phylum Streptophyta; class Magnoliopsida; order Asterales; family Asteraceae; genus Glebionis; species Glebionis coronaria. The sequence continues at coordinate 112,514,044 of CM046875.1, forward strand.
GTTTACATAATCAAAATAACAAGAAGATGAGGAGGACAATCTTTATACCACCATGATGATGTAGGTTGTGATCAAAACATGGATTTTGATGGAGAAACTTGTGATGCACCAAGACCATCTTCAAGACCATCAATCTTTATGATCACCTTGTGGAAAATCAGCCCCAAGAAACCATGAATACTCCTCCTTGGATGTTATAACTTGCACCAATCAATAGGGCTTCAAAAGGGCATCAACATTGATATGAATAACATGAGATTTTGTGGTTGATTTTGATCAAATGAGGGTGTTGTTTGTGAGATATGGGACGGAATTTTTAGAGAGAAGGGGAGGATGAAAGTTGTTTTGCATGTGTGAAATGAGAGTGAGTGGTTTTGGTAGCTTGTTTTGATGTAGTGGAAGCTTACAAAGTAAGCTAATTTAGACAAGTGTAAGTTTTATGCTTGCAACTTGACACCTAAGGTGTTGTGTTGCTTACTCTTGCCGTCCAAGAGTGGGGGTGGGGCAAAATTTATCTTGTCTCATCCCTGTTTAAATACGGGTACTCCTCGATTCTAGTTTCCTCGATTTGCGTGCCCTCGGGTCGTTTTACGAAAAACGTTTTTATAAATTATGAATCACCGTCACAAAACGAATCCAATAAAAATTGTCTCATCAAAAACGGAGTTCGAAAACGTAAATACGTAATCCTAGGGTTTACGGTTTAGTCGTAAAGGACGTTAAAATAAAATCGTAAGTCCTAATCTCTTCTCGTAAATTTGTGAGTTTATGAACTAACACAAATTTAAAACTCCAAAATAATATTCACGGATAAATTTATTTTCTGAAATGCCGGACTGTCACCAAAGACGGTGTATGTAAACGTAAGCACGTAACGTTGAATCCTCCGGTTTAGACGTAGTCGATGCTACTTTAAGACGTAAATCCAAATTTCTTCCCAAAAATAAGTGAGTTCATATTGTAACATTAAAATAATGTTTTCAAATAAATATTGAGAATAAAATATCGACCATAAATTGACGGATTGTCACACCCGTTTCCTTCTTAGTTTACCTTTATGTTTTTTTTGATAAGTGATACATGTTGGCACCTATATGTTTGTTTGGTTTATGTTTATTGTTTGTCTTGGGTAAGAGGTAGGACTGTTACCTACTTACCTAGACTCCTGCATGTTGAGATATTGTCATGACATTTGTGTCGCCATTTATGACATTTCTTATATCATTTAGTTATCTCTATAGACACGCTATTGTTGTGATGATATCCATATGTCGTGCCCCATATTCCGCCATGGTGGGGTGTGACATCAACCCCTTCAATACTTACCCATACATCATTACTAGCACCTTGTTGTGATTGTTCCAGTGCTATCATCAGTAATTGGTCGGTATTCTGCTACGTTCACAATCATTCTCCATCTTTCCTAAGGACTACTAATTCAAATTGGGGAATTGTCCTTCGGAAGATTCTATCAAATCTGAGAAATCATTGGACTTATACCTAATCCTACCACCCTTTTGTCACCCCTACCATCGTGAACTAAGTGTGTTCTGGGCAAGTACTTGTCATCATGAAAATTCCTTGAAATCACTTAAGATACTTGTGATATAAATATCAAGTTTTTGTGTCTTAAGTGTTTTTGTTCATCAAAAACGCTCCCCCTTAACATGTGCATTCCACATATTAAGTTGGTTTATACTTGAAGTCTTTTTCATCTTTAGCCAAATATATTATCAAGTCTCCTTAATCCCATTTTCCCCCCTTATCCAAAATGTTAGCCATTAATATTTTGGATATTAATTGATTAACCGATCTTTGGGTAAAAATGAAATCAATAGATGGCCGTAGATCATATTAATGCTCCTCCTCAAGTTAATGAGGGTTAGTTGTAGTGTTCAAGTATGATATGTTTGAAAGATTTAGAATCTCGTGAGAAATTCTTAAAAAATTTCATACTCTTGCACTACACTATGCCACAAAAGCCTATGATGCATATATTAACATATTCACAATAAAAGACATATGGAGTTGACCTGATAGAGTACGATCCATATTAAATTGATCGTTTCTTGAGCCTGTGGTGAGCTCCATATGGTATTCCACCTACGAGTCGTTCCAAACTTCTTATCAACCGTCGCTCCCGTAACTTTTCCTCGATCTTCTTAATCACGTACGTAGCACTCCTCTTGCATTGGTTTGTCCATGTGTACGTTACTACTGGAAGAGGTTGTCCGACATTGAGAACAAGCAGGTTATCACGAACGTGTTTGAGTGTGCTGTCACTGAATTTATGCATTTCGGAAAATCTCATGAATTGCATGACTCCTGTTTCGTTCGAATAAAATATTCCTGCTTCCGGTCGCTTAGTCCCCATGTATGGCAATTGTTTTTGTGGTATTGACTGAGCGGAGTTGTGTGGAGACGTTGCAAGTTTAGCTTCTTTTGGAAACTCTCTACACCAAGTTGTAAGTCTTCAACTCGACTTTTGATGACGATCGTTTGAGTAAATTGACGAATGCTTGAAATCAATGCAATTACGATGTCAGGAGGTAAGTGACTGGCCTTTTCTTGAGCGAATGTCAGTAGAAGATCTTCAATTCTTCAAGATGAAGGTACTAGAGGTCACTTTCACTAATTCTGTATTCTTTTTCGTCGGTCCGCTTGAACCGTATTACATTCAAGTAATCATAACCGAATACCGGTTGAATGGTTCCTCCTTGTATGCTTTTAATTCGAAGATCTGAGATAATAAGAGAACCTGATTTTTTACGATTGAAGTAGTTGTAAGCTAACTTCTTTCTTTTATCACAATGAGAAATTCCAAGCTCTGTGAATGGATCGTAATATTTGAGCAACTTTTTTCGCCATAGATCAGGTACTTTGTCTTCAATCCAAGGTACATTCTCCAAGTTTACTGCCTTGACCATGGTGAGTGATGTAGCGTATTTTTTGCGCCTTTTTCTAGATACTCGAGATAATGAGAGACGAAATAGTCCATTGGAATATTTGTAGAACCGACGATGATCGTGGGTGTGAGAGGCTATAATACTGGAGTCTGGATTCTGGAAGTCGTCGCTTTCATGGCCTTCACAAGCTCATTTATGTGATATTCAACCTCATTACTGTTAATTTTCGTGGTGGCAAAGAAATTCACATCTGAGAGTGACAATTCGAGAAGATCTAGAGTCATATTGGGTCTCCCGTATGTATACGTAAGGAATGCCGAAAAGTCAATTGAATTGTTGAGGAATTGAGTCAGCTCGGTCTCTGTTGCCGTAGAGAAAGGATGCCGTGGTGCAGCCTTAGTAATCCATTGTTGCTCCTGTACACTTTCGTCTATGATAAGAGATTCAGCAAATGTCGGTTCTGGTACGTTTAGGTCTTCGACTTCCATGTCAAAGTAATGCTGATCCGTTGTAGGAGGTGGGGAATGTTGTTCTACTGAAATCGGAGTTTCGTCTTCGACCATTGGTTCTGTGTTAGACACGTTAGTAAGAACCGGTTCAGTGGACTTACCTGCACTGTTGTTAGCATCTTTGTTTCCTCATCTACGACTTTGTCGTCATGTTTATCCTCACGTGCATCCTTATCCTTGTCATTCTTGTCGGTTTGCCCTTCATTGGCGTTTTTTCCAGTATCGTCTTTTGAACCATCGTTATTGTCATCGTCGTAGTCATCGCCCTCATTCTCGTCCTCTTCGTCTTCATCAGTATTGTCATCTTCATCATCATCATCATCATCATCTCCATCGTCATCATCTTCCTCATATTCATCGTCCTCATCATCATCCCCATTACTATCATCTTTAGCATCATCTCCATCCTTAACGTGATTACCATTATCCTCATTATCTTCATTCTCGACATCGTCTTCATCCTCATTCTTAGACTGTTCAACTTCTTCAGGTGTGTCTTCAATGATAGCCATTTTGAGATATTGCAGAAGTTTTCTTTTTGTCTTCGTTTTATCTGACCCCATGTTGTTTAGTCGGGTTTGCAACAATTGCATAAATTGAAGACCAGTTAAACCGGTAGTGAATAGAGTTGGTAGCTCTTGGTTGACATATGAATTTACTTCACGTTTAATGATGTTGGTCATATTATCATTAATGGAATCAATGAAAGCAACATTTTCTTTCTCAAGAGCTTCCTTTTCTGCAACAAATTCTTGATGCTTCTATGAAAGTTTTTTGATGTCGGTGTATATCCCCTGAAGTTTGGACTCGTCACGTTTCTGCTCTCTAATGAGTCTTGACTGAGGATTAGTAAACCTTTTCTCGAGATTTGCAAGTGCTTTTGCCTGATCTTGCACTTGTTATTGAAGGTTCTGAATAACTGCATCATTGACAGTAAAATAAGAGGTAGATGGTACAGGTTGTTCGGATGTTGGTGGAGGTATTGAAATGAATGTTTGGGAGGTGGATGATACTGTTTGTTCGAGGGGTTCAGTTATGGGAGTGGCTGTGATGACAGTGCTGATAACCGGTGGAATGGATGGTGAAATCACACTAGTTATGGTTGAAGTGATAGGAACTTACACCATATTCTCATTCGTCGAGGGATCGGTATTCGTTACTTAAACGCCTTCCCCTTCAAGGTTAAGATATTTCATTACATCTTCAGAGCCAGAAGTAGACTTACTTTGGGTTGGAGTTGCTGGAGTGAGAATCACATGAGCATCATCTGAAGTCATAGTGTAAGTCGATTCTGGTAATGATGTGTTGACATTAACATCCTCATACATTGCTTCTGTTTTTGTGTTGTCACTACCACCACCCTCCGCATCTTGCTTAATATTTCAAATTTGAATGTGCAAACTTTTTCATCATTAGGATCTTGATAAAGGTTAGTGTCCTCATCAGGGTCTCCAAATTCATCTAAGTCATCGGCTGGTTTAGAACCTGAACCCTTGGATTTCACGAGTGCGTCCTCTTTGCTCTGCCTAAGGGTGATCCGTAGCTGTTTGCCTTGGGATATATTTTCTGGAGCTAGTTCATCTTCATTAACGATTGCTTCTTTACCTTTAGCCTTCTTTACTGGTGTCTTTGTCTCAACCCGTTAGATGAGCTCTTATTCCTTTTGCCTTCGGGTTTGTCAAAAAAGTCTCCAGATGCAACCTTTTTCTTCTGAATTTCAATTTCTCTCAAGACTTCACGATATGCTTCACTGTCCTTAACACCATCATTCAACATGCATTCTGGAATGAGAGCTGGAACCTCTTTATATTTACCCGCTGTTTTGGGTCCTTCTAGTTTAATATTTTCCATAATGTAATCATGATCTACGGTGTGGTAAGAAAAATCTCCACGTCGACTAATGGTTGAGGGATTTGCCTTCATGAAATGATCTATGATGAGCTTTGTGAATCTTGGAAAGATCAGATGATTAGACTTCCTTTTGTTGTTTTTGAAGCCTTGAAAGTAAAATTCTTCCTAGATAAGACTACCATAATCGATTTGCAGACCATTGAAATTCCCCAGAGATAGAAGCTTGAGTAGGTCTAAATGTGTCTGCTCCCTTTGACTTTGCAGAAAAACATTGAGTGATGATACTAATTATTGCTTTCCAAGGTTGTCCTATATGCGATGTATGAAATGAAGACAGGTTGGATAGTTCGCCATCATACCCAAGGGATTTATCAGCTCTATCAGTTGATCCTTAGTGGGAAGTGTAGCATATTTTTCACCACTGCCAAGAGGAGGGAATCCCAAGTATGTCCGAAAAAGATCTAGACTAAGTGTCATCTGTTGACGATCTATGGTGAAGTCAATCTTAGTGTCTGAAATGGATACGACTGATCTCTAGAATTCATGCAGGTATATCTTTGGAACTGATGCTGAGGCCCTTAGGATTTTGCTGATTGGTGAGTTGTCGAGTAGATCCGTTGCTAATTTGAATGCTGACTGAGGTGGATCAAAATCTTCCCTTAGTCTAAAATTGTTCTCTGCCAATGGAAATCGTTCTTCTTTTGGGATAAGTGCTTCATCAAGTTCTTTTTGTTGCTCTTTGGTAATCGACATAATCTTGCTTTAAGATAACACATACAAAATTGACATATATAGATATATAACATAATACATGTAAACCTTAGCATAACAAATATATCACAACACATCATTTCATAATCTTGAATAAGCAATAAGTCATAATTACACAATGTGAAAGATATATGTATTCGCAATCTTAAAATGATATGATTTTGCAATATTGACATCATATGATTTTGCAATCTTATAATTTCGCAATGTTGAAGTCATATAATTTCACAATGTTGAAATTGGCTTGATTCCGCAATATCGAACATCACATAACTCCGCAATATCAAGATTTACATGATTCAGGAATATCAAGAATTTTATGATTCCGCAATATCAAGAATTTACACGATTACGCAATAGCAAAAATCATATAATTCCGCAATAGCAAGAATCGTATAATTCCGTAATATCAAGAACCACATGATTCCGCAATAGCAAGAACCATATGATTCCGCAATAGCAAGAACCTATGATTCCGCAATAGCAAGAATCACATGATTCCACAATAGCAAGAATCACATGATTCCGCAATAGCAAAAATCACATGATTCCGAAATCACAGGATTCACATAATTCCGCAATCACATGATTCTGAAATCCGTAGGCAACATAATTCCGCAATGTTGCGGAGTTAACAAGAAAATATGATTTTTTGCAAGATCTGCTATATGTGATCATTTTAAGACAAATCTAGTTCCTACTCTGTGATTCTAAGGCTTAAGGGAACAAAACACCCTTATCAATTGCAATATTCGAGAACAAAAAATCGTATAACCCCTAGACATCACCCTGATGGAATTTGGGTGAAAGCACGATTAATTACACCTAAAGGAACGATTCACATGATTAGACAAGCAGAGATTCAATACATTTCCAACGGATTCGACCTAGATATTGAATTAAACGAAGGTTTTTGGGATAATAGCTATGGCGGCTAGGTGTTAGGTTTTTGATGTTTTGTGTTGGAAATACGTTTTGACGTATTTAGAAAGGATCGGTCACTCCAATGATATATATGTAGTATGGGATCGTGATCTAGTTATGTAACAATATAACCCATCAAGCCCACATGTAGGGTGGGCTATATATACCCCTCCTATCATGTTAGGAGGGGTTGGTTCTCATTTCTCATTCAATTCAATAATATTACGTTCTCTCTCAATCTATCCAACCTCTATCTAACTTTCTCTCTCTAGTTCTTCATCTCTTCCTCCCTCTTTAGATCGTTCTAACACATAGACAATCCAAGGATTTCATGGACCTACAATTGGTATCAAGCCATGGGATGATTGGTTTGTTCTTATGTTTGTTCATCATTGATTTGTGAGTTTTGATCTAAAATCATTCGATCCAAATTTTTTTTTTGTGTTATTTATGGTTTAATCTTCCTAGAAATCATATACATAGTTGTGGTAGTGATTTTGGGTATTTGTTTTGGTCAAAAACACGAAAAAATAAAGTTTTGGCTTGATTATTGGGTAAAAAGTTTGAAATATCAAGTTTTTGGAATTTGAGGGTTTAAAGTATTCCGACATTTGATTATTTTTAGTATTCCGACATTTGATCTTTAATTTCATTCCGACGTTTGCAGTTGGTGTGATTCTGACATTTGCCAAGGTATCATTCCAATATTAGCCATGTTTCTACATTCCGACATTTTCAAGGTATACAAATTCCGAATTTAGTAAACTTAAAGTATTCAATTCCGACATTATTGAACTTGTTGTATTCCGACTTCTGTTTGAAAATATTACATTCCGACATCTACATTCCAAATTATACATTCCAAAGTTTCACATTCCGACATTTTGTCAAGACACGTATTCCGACATTTTGTCAAGACACGTATTCCGACATTTTGTCAAGACTCATAATCCGGCATTTTTTCAAGGTTTCAAATTCAGACATCTTGAATTCGTCCAAATATTTATTCCGACTTTCAGTCCAGTTCTATATTCTGACATTTGTGCTCTAGATTCTGACTTTCATAGTTCTAGATTCCGACTTTTATAACAGTCCTGGATTCCGACTTTTATAACAGTTCTGGATTGAGAATTTAAGTTTGGCTTTAGATATTCCGAATTCCAGTCAGTTACATATTCCAAATCATTTTTCTGTTTTCCGTCTCTTGTCAAATTTTCTTTCCCGAATTCATTTTTAATAGACTCGAAACCCTGACTACACAACTTGTCTTTTCAAAACCACTCTCAGTTCTTAATAAAAACACAGACTCGACTCGATACACCAACAGACTCGACTCCAACAAAAACTGACTCGACTCACGACTCGGCTTATGACTCACCACTCACGAGACTCGACCACAGACTCCAAAAACACCAACAGACTCTGACTGGACTTAAAAACGAATACAAACTCAACAAAGACTGGACTCAAACATTTGCTCAGGGGATTTGAAGAACCTGACTTGACTAGGTACAGACCCGACTCGACATCCAAACAACAATAGACTCCTACACCAACAGATTTGACCACCAGCCTCTGCTCAAACAAAACTGACTCAAATCTTCTAATAAAACCTAAAAATAGAAAGATCTCAGTCATAAAACATCATCGATCAAGGACTCAAACCGAAATTAAAACATTACAAGAACCTACCCGAGATCATCAATTTGATCTTGAAGACGTTTGAATGGACGAAGTATTCATTTACTATCTCATAAATTAATATTCACTTAGCAACGTGGACAAGATATGGGTCTTCAGGATTTGATGTATATGTCTTCATAGATTCGAAGGATCTGCTTATTATTTGATAGAGCAGTTGAGTAATTGAGTTGATATTAAAAGGTGATCTTATTTTCTTTTTGACTGCATAGTGTTTGAGATTGGTAACATTCAATGTGAGTAGGGCGGAGGAAACGAGAAACCAAGATTTTTAGGATAGAAAAAAGATAGACGGAGGATACCAACATATCTTAAACGTTTAATGTTGATTTAAATGAGATTGGTAGCATTGAGATTTGTATGAGTTTGGTTGCTTTGGGAGCATCGAAAGTCAAATAAAAAGGGCGGAGGTTACAAGGTTGTTTGGGAAAAGGGGAATATCAATTTTTATATGCTTTAGGAGCATAGAAGTTGGTTTCCACGTCTGTTATACGTGTAAAACTAGATATTATCCAAAAATTGATATTCGGTTTCCACGTGTTTAAATAAAAAGTGTTTATTTCTACTCTAGGTTTTTCACAGGGTTTAGTATTAATAATTTGTGGGCCTTTCATCATAACAAATATTGTTTATTTATGCTAGTGGGCTGCTTATCATAATCATTTGTGATGTTGTGTTTTATTTCAAAACGGTTTGCTAAATAGATTTAAAGTCAGTTTGAAAATTTAGTTTTGGGCTGAGAATATAGATTTGATTTTGGGCTGCTTTGAGACTAAAGTCAGTTTGAGGCAATTGTGGCTTCTAATGTTTTGAGACGGGTGTTTTAAGAATTTTTACGATTTCTTTTACGGTTTCTTCGTTGATTTGAAAAATCCCGAGAAATCAATTTCTTAATTTCTACACGAATTATACTCTCCCGTATAGTTCTTTCAAACAACAAAATTACTTTCTTTCATTGTGCGATCGATCAATCCTTTACGTCACTGTTCATCGAACTTTGATGGAATCGTTGAATTTGACATCTCAAGAGGGAGACTTGCATCAAATGCAAGATAAATCTAGAGAAAGTGGTATCACTTTATTTCGACTACTTCAGTCTCATCTTGTAACCCTTTCATGGCTTCAAGGAGGAAGCGAATTTGTGACACTCTTCGGTCAGGATCGTTATATGTTCATCGACTCAATACTCCTCAACTTGAACCAAATAGCTGAGCAACTTCAGAAAGAAGACTTTAATCACTCTGCATCAGAATCTGCATATTAAGCTCTAGTGACACAACTTACGCACTTGTTCCAATTCAACGTCGTTAAGTATGAAAATTCAGGGATATGTCAGTCATTTCTTCAATACACACATACGGAGGTTTAAGAGTTCCGTGGTACACTGTTGAAATTCATGACATCGGTCTCGTCTTCAATTTATAAAAGATCCCGACTTCTGCAAGCGTATGATAGTGGAGTGCAAGAATCTACGATGCAGATGCAAGAGGAGAATGGTCAAAAGATTGACGTATTAGAGGTTGCTAAAGATTGCAAGGGCATGGAATCCATAACAAAGTAAGATATCAACAACACGTCAGGGAATGTTAGAGACATCTCTTATGATGACACTATACCCATTTATGACGAAGAGCCTACGAACATGGTACACTGTAATGTTGTATATGATGTATATGCTGATGAAATGCCGCATATTGAGCATTTCGAACCTAATTATGACAAACATGGGATGGAAAAGAGTGATAGCGATACCATTTCTGACTCATCTGATGTGCTTCATAATGGGGGAGAAAGTGTTCAAAATGCTAACAATCATGATAATTTCCTTATGCCTGCTTCATTAACTGCTTCTGATTCCAAGGTTAAAGAGCTTGAAACGATCGTATCTCAACAATCAAAAGATATTGAGGATGCCAAACTAGAATTTTCCAAGAAAACGAACAAATTTGAAACATATTTTGAACAACTTGAAATGTCAAACGTTGTTCTTGAACGAAAATTGGATCAAAATATTCTAGATTCTAAAGCTGAAAAGGATAATATTTTGAAACAAATTAAGTTGTTAGAATCTAAGTTGGCATCCCAAGATAAATTGCTCAAAGAGAATGAGACTTTAAAGGCTCAAATTCAGGAAAATGTTTTTGCAATAGCTGCTCTGAAAAACGAGTTAAGGAAAACTAAAGGAACTAGTGTGGACACTAAGCTTGAAATAACACAAATATTTAAACACACGCTAACACGAACATTTAAAATTACAAACGAACACGGAAAATACTTAAACATGAAAAAGCCCGGTTTGGCCTTGTGGGCCTTTGGTGTCCGCGACAATCAAAGAAAGGAGGGTCCCAAGCCCTTTTGACTTAACTAAATGGTAAAAGTAAAAACACATGAAACATAATACATAATTTTACAAAAAGTTAAAACCCTAGCCTACCCTTGGTGATTCTAGGTCGCGACACACAACAAAACAACAAGAGGGATTCATTTTTGATTTGGATCTTTGGTTTATTGGTATTCGTGTTTGTGTTCTTTTCAATCACGTATTTGGGTAAAATCATCAAACCTTCATTTCTTTTTAATCTTTTATTGATTAGGAACACATTTGTTTTGATCTTAAAAACAATTGATTAAACATGTAATGGTTATAAACTAAAACAAGTAGAGGGTTCGTTTGGTTTGGGTTATGGATCGGCAGCCCCCAACCAAGAGCCTAAGGCTCTCGGTGCTCCCATTTGGCCACAACCGAGACCCCCATGGGGCTCGGTGTGTGGTTGTGTCACGCAGTGGGAACCACCAGCTTTAGCAGGTGGCTGTGTGGTTTGAGTAGGGGGAACGCGAGGCAGGCAGGGGGAACAACAGGCTGTAGCCGGTGGGAACCTTGTTCTGATATTGGCCAGCCACGACGCAACAGCAGTGACTGCCGCCATTTGTTGCGCAGCCATCAGCCGCCACCACAGCCGCGGCTGTGAGTGGTGGTTGGTGTTCGGGTTTTGGTTTTGTTTTGGGTTTCAGGCTCGGGATATTTTACTAATTATTTTTACAAGTTAATATACTGGATTTAATTATGGTTGAAAATCATCTCGACTCTATTCGAATTGAAAAAGGATTTAAGTGCGACTCAGTCGATCTTGGTGTGAAAAGAAAGAAAATGTCGTTGATTAACTATTTAAAATTAAAATAAAAATGACAACTTAAAAGCCATAAACTAAAAATAAAAGAAATTAAAGTAATTTAAAACTTGATTAAAAGTGGATTTGAAAATAAAACTAATTAAGACTGTAGAAACTAGAGGGGGTTGAATAGTTTCTTATAATTTACTTGTTAAAAGGTGGTTTTCAAAAATCCTTTTACAAAAACTTAGACTTGAGGAAATGTGTGAAATCTTCTTATGCATAATATGAACAATGATAGTGTAACTAAGCTAATACTAACAAATATATATGCACAAAGAATAAAGAATGTAAAGAGTTAAGGGTAAAGAAAGATCAAACCGAACACCAAGGATTTATAGTGGTTCGACAACGAAGCTCACTCCTCGTTCCTACTCCACTACTCGAGTACTCCTTACTCGAGAGTTCACTACACAACAAGCTCCTTATGGTGGAGAACACCGTACACGTCGTTTAACCAATTTTCGACTCTAAGCTAAAAGTCGAGCCCTAATCGTAGCTAGGACCAATCTACACAACTATACTTAGTACATACACAACTTCCAAATAGACACAACTACTTGGATCTTCTCAACTAAGACACAACAACAAATGTATAAAAGTAGATCTTCAATGGATCTTTGATGGTGGACTCAACACTTCACGAGGATAGTGTTCTTCTCTTTGCACTTGGAGAGGAAGGGATGGAAGAACAAGATTCACTTCTTAAACAAGTAGTAATCAAACAAATGATCAAAGATTTGAGTGATTAAAGAAGAAAGTTTGAATCTGGAAATAGATGTGCATAAGAGGTTATTTGAAAAGCTGAGAATGGTCCATTATTTATAGGACAAAGGCCCAACGGATATATCTGGCCGCGGTTGTTGATCCCAAACTTAGATCGATTAAGCTTTGTGTATACGAGATTAGATCAAGTATTACACGTAGAGAAACCTTTGCTTATGAGTAAAGTAACAAAGTGTTATGCGGAATTAACACTTGATCTAAAACACAATGATGTTAAACAAACTTTCACTTGTATTAGAATGATTCTTGTTGATTACAATGAAAGAGCTTAACAATCGAAAACTTATGAAAACTGATAATCAACATTAACCTAAAAGATCTTCTTTTATAGAACAAGAATTTTTGTACAATAAGCTACGAATCAACTATTCTAGGTAAAGATAAACATAGAAAATACATTGTCGTTTCTATCCTTACTAGAAGTAATCTAGAATATAATAAACGTGTAGCTCACATCTTCCATCAGTGCTTGTCTTCAATCTGTCAACGCTTGACTTTAACTTGTCAACGCTTATGCTGTCAGCGCTCACTTTGCTCTTGTCAACGCTCAAAGTTGTTCTTGTCAGCGTTCAAGTGTTCTGGCCTAAATTTATTCCCAACAATCCTCCCCTAAACTTGATATCCACTCTTATGATCAAGTTTCTGAATAAACATTAAGAACTTGGAGAAGTCTGACAAACCTTGTCATATTGATGATAAATAAATCTGATCAAATTCTTTGCCACGTCACTTGTATAGTCTATCTCCAACTGGGTGTCCTTCATCTTCTCCAAAACAGCCTTGGATATGAAATACTGAGCATCTACAAGTAAATACTCAGCAAACTTTGTAGAACTCAAATGGTATACACCAGCAGCTGAATATAACCTCCATTGAAGACCACTGAGGTCATCTTCAAGATCCTTCCATATTTCAGGATCTTCTTCTTTTGTCCCACACATTCTTTTGAATGTGGTCCAAAGTTTTATTCCATTGGCTGAAGTTGGTGCTTCAGCCTCATACTTGGTCTCTAGTAACCTCCAAAGGTCTACCAAGTCTTCTCTGTCACAACTTGCAAATAAAGATATGAGAGTGGTAAAAGTGTGTACCTCCTTGCCAAATCTTCCAATTTTCCAGAATCCACATTCATCTTCCTCATAACTTACAATTGGATTCCTGGAATCTAGTGGTAACACATGCACCATATCTGAAGCTTCTAATGAGGAGAGCTTTAGGCTCTTTCAAATGATTGCTTCACTTGGATATAGTTGAGACATATCTTTTGGAAACTCAAGAATAAATCCCTTCTTTACTGGTCTAGGAACTATCATAGCTTTCTTGATTGCCATCTCTTCTGCAAGTTGCTCCTTTCTTTCATCTGAAAGAAGTCTGAAAGTGTTCTCTTCCTGCACTTTCACCCAAATAGGATAAGCCCTATGTTCCAACTCATCAAATGTCAAAGCCTTCAGCTTCTGATGTGTCCATCCAACTCCATGACATTTGAGCAACATAAAGTAGAGCTTCCTTCTATCCCTTTTCAATTCAGAGAGAATGTTGCTTGCCTTGTACTTCAGCATCACCTTACAATCCTGCTGAACTCTAAGAAGAATTTCCAAACCCCATATTTGATCTGAAATGGTCAAGTCTGGATTATCCATACAGCTTTCTTCCCAAGAATTGTACATCTGAACTACCTCTGGCATATCAAAATCAATTTGCAACTTCAAATCTCTCAGCCTTTCCCTAGCAAGCTCATCACCATACTCAAGTCTTTCTGGTTCAACAATCATCACACTTGAATCTGAGCTAGCTCCATCACTTTCTTCTTCAGAAGTCACAACAAATGGTGACTTTTCCTTCTCACCTTGTTCCATCATTTGCTCAGCCAATCTTCTATCAAATTCAACCTGAGCTGCATTCTTTGGAACAATTTCTTCTACCAACTTACCCTTACCCTTATCTGTTGGTTCAATTGTTAGTAGGGTAGATGATAATACCTGAGTAGGAACATCTTTGATGATAGATGATGACTGGAATACATCACCTCCATATGCAGATCTGTCAACGCCCAAATTTCCTCTATCAGCGCCCAAAATACTTCTGTCAGCGTCCAAACTTGTCTTGTCAACGCTCAAATATTTTCCCTCAGCGCCTTGTGTAACCTCCCTCAACATATCTGTAAATGATAAATTTAAATTTGTTGGAGAGATTAAGGACGTATCAAAACCTTTTTGTTCCTTCAATGTAGTAAGAGCTTCAGCAATATCCAATGATTGACCATCTTGACTGCTCTTATCACTCAGATTTCTTTGATCTTCCTCCCCTTTGGAAGACTCCTCCATACCTCCCCTTGAATGAGCACTCTCCAAAACAACAATCCTCTCCCTCAATTCTTTGAGTTTAAGGCCTTGGTTACTGACAATTTGTACCAAGTCTGCATTTTGCTTTTGCAAGCTAATGCAGACAGCCGTCAATTCTAAAAGCGTCATTGGTTCCAGTCTGCCCTCTTCCAAAATGGGAATTTGACCTCCCAAGTTAGGTTCATTGGGCATGGATGAGGACTTAATTATGGTGGGACTGTCTTGGCCAGCATCTAAGCCAGAACCAATAGTCTCAGCCTCATCCAGGTCACCAACCACACTTGTGGTGGTGGTTCTCTCTGCTACATGGCGAGGACCACCAGAGGAGAACACTCCAGCAGTCCTTTGGCGTTTAATCAACCTATATTCTGGTGGTGTGGAAGATGGTGTAGAAGAAGGTGTAGATGTAGGTTGGTTAAGGGGTGTTTGGGATTGTGATGGTTGGGTGTCAACGTTGGAAATAGGCACATCAACGCCCACATTAGATGTGTCAGCGTCAAAGGGATTTTGGTCTATTTGCATTTGGTCAGGTGAGGGTAAAGGTTCAGGGATAGGTTCAAGTTGTGGTTGAGGGTCAATATGAGGTTGGGGGTCTGGTTGGGGTTGTGCTGCTGCAATAACAGCAAGCATGGCTTGGGTTAATGGTAGGTCTCTATGAGGTGGTGAATTCATCTTGGTAAAAATAGCCTTCTTTTGTTCAGGGATCTTATAAAAATCATTGTGATCCCTTGAACAATATCTTTGAGCATCAAAAACCATTTGCAGAAAACGGGGATAAGCCAAAGTCATTTTTGTCCCCTTGTTTTTACACATTCCTTCAAAAATCATTTTAGACCAATTATAATTTTGCCCTGTTGTAATACACACAATAGCAGATGCAATGGATCTATTGATCTCATTGTGTGCAGTACATTTGGGACTCAAACATTGAAGGAGAATGTGAATTAGGTACTTCCAGGCTGGGGGAAATTCCTGCTTATGGTACTTATTAAGAGTACCTTCATCAGGAATAGGGTATCCCAAAGCCCTAAGCCCTTGTTCTATTTCAGATATGGGAAGCATGGTTATACCATCAGCATCATTAAGATGCAAGGCCTGGCGTACCAAGGCCTCAGTAACCACCCAAGGTCTCCCATGTACAATAGAAGTCAATGTTGTCACTCCATTAACTGTTGAGGAACTGACAGTGTTCCAAAACTGTTTAATGTGTGTGACTGGAATGAGTGGTGCATGAGAAAGAGCATACCTTAATGGGGATGCATTCAAATACTCCACCATCTCTGTGTATTGAGGGAACAAAGTATTATCAGCAACAAGATAAGCAATCATGTTGTGTTGAGACTTGAACCCCAAATCCAATTCTGCTGAGTTAAATCTTGGTGCCATTGATGAAAGCTGTTAATTTGATGTATAAAAGATGAAGGTTGATAAGAGAAAAGTGTTAGACAAGAATTATAGATACCCTGTTTAAAATAGGAGCCAAATTTATAGGAGTGGATGAATGCACGTGATTGGCCCAAAAATAGGCAAAGATTTTCAAAAATCAATCATGAAAATATTGAAAAAGTTTATAAGTTATCTCATGCATTAAATGAAAGTAACAACTCCTAAAATTACGGCTTGAAAATATGTCAAAAAGTTACAACTGGGTAGGTCCCATTGATTGTCAACGGTCAAATATAACCCATCAACGCCCAACGGCTATAATCCTGTCAACGTTCGCCTAAAGCCATGTCAGCGTCCATTTTGGTCACAACAACGCTTGGAAAAATCTTGTCAGCGTCCAAAAATAAAATTGTTTTAAAAAGTGAAAAATGACCTTAACAAGTAATTTATCCTAGAGAAGATAACCAAAAGCTGATAATTATCATAGGGCGGCAAGAACTGTCCAGTTATGCACACTTGCATAAGCAAGATAGACATAACAGTCCTCTAGTGTCCCTTGCTAACCAAAATTCTTAACAACCAAGTTACCTCATAAAATCCTTGTTACTCCCAGGTAAAACCCATATCAAAAGGATTCCCAAGTCTCCCAACAGACCACAACCAATTCTAGGTCAAAAATGTCTTGGCAGCATGCAAAGTTGATATACTATGCATGCTACAGTGCCTCATGGTTTAGTAAAACTAACCCATACTCACCTGTGGACACAATCTAGAATTGTGATGAGAGTATTCTAAGAATACCCAAGAGTCCTAAAGGTTCCTTAAACCTCCCCTTAAACTATGATACATGAGTTCTCAAAATATATATGAACATTAAAAATTTATGTCAAGATAGGAATATAAATATTCCAACCATCATCCATAAACAAAACATGTCCAAATAGCTCTTCAAAGATCCATAAGCAACTCTGTATCCAATGGCATAAAGCTACCATTACCTGCACATTTAGATGAAAACCACAAAACTAACATTTGTTGCTAACAGCGTCCCGACAACACTTATCAGCGTTGAAGGAACTCTTGTCAGCGTTAGACAATAATATCTCCAACAACGGCAAAATAACACTTGACAGCGTTACATTTACCTTTGTCAGTGTTAGAAAAATAATGTGGAAAATCTAAATTATCACAAAGACCAATAACAATGCATTATCCTGTACATACTTTTACAAAAAGGTTCCAAAACACATATTAAGTGAGATTAACCATTCCAATATTTGTTACCAAATATTGAAATCTTCCAGCATCAAAAGGTTTAGTTAATAAATCAGCTACATTATCTTCTGTGTCTACCCTATCTGGTTGTATTAAACCTTTCTCAAAGCAATCTCTTATAAAATGATGTCTAATTTCTATGTGTTTGGTTTTAGAATGATGTACAGGATTTTTAATAATGCATAAAGTACTGTTATTGTCTACAAAAATCTTGGTATGCATAAAATTATACCCATAATCCAACAGCTGGTTCTGAATCCATAAGACTTGTCCACAACAAGCAGCTGCTGCAACATATTCTGCTTCAGTTGTAGAGTTTGCCACCACTGTTTGTTTCTTGCATTGCCAAGATATTAATCTGCTCCCAAGAAATTGGCATCCACCAGTTGTGGATTTCCTATCAAACTTGTCACCACCATAGTCACTGTCTGAATATGCAATAAGGTCCAATGGAGAATCTTTTGGGTACCACAATCCAAGATCTGGGTAACATCTTAGGTACCTAAAAATTCTCTTAACAGCAAAAAGGTGACATTCTTTGGGAGTCACTTGATGGCGTGCACATGCACACACAGCAAACATGATGTCAGGTCTTGAGGCTGTAAGATACATCAATGATCCAATCATTGATCTATAGTGCCTAACATCCACATCCTTTCCAGCTCCAATTTTTCCCCAAGGGTGTTGTCTATCCATAGGAGTGGAAGCCTCCTTCTCATGTGGAGAAAAACCATATTTCTTCAAGATTTCAGCTACATACTTGTCTTGGGAGATGAAGATACCATCTTCTTTCTGCTGAACTTGTAAACCTAGAAAGAAGTTCATCTCACCCATTGCACTCATCTTGAATTTATCTGTCATGAGCTTGGAAAAATCCTCACTCATTTTTGGATCAGTAGACCCAAAAATGATGTCATCAACATAGACCTGCACCAGCAACACATGTTTTCCTTTCTTCTTTGTAAATAGTGTCTGATCTATGGTGCCCCTTTTGAAACCATTTTCCACCAAGTAGGTGGACAATGTACCATACCATGCTCTTGGGGCTTGATGAAGTCCATACATTGCTTTCTTCACTCTATAAACCTTGTCTGGATTTTCAGGATCTTCAAAACCAGGAGGTTGCATGACATATACTTCCTCAACAATTGTCCCATAGAGGAAAGCACTCTTCACATCCATTTGATAAACAGTAAAATTCATACAAGAGGCATAAGCTAGAAAAATTCTTATAGCTTCAATTCTTGCAACTGGTGCAAAAACTTCTTCATAATCAATTCCTTCCTCTTGTGTATATCCCTGGGCTACCAAACGTGCCTTGTTTCTGACCACAATGCCTCTTTCATCTTTCTTGTTCCTTAGAACCCATCTTGTCCCAATTGGTCTCACATATCTGGGACAATCAACCAGCTCCCAAACATCCTGTATAGCAAATTGGTGAAGCTCATCCTGCATTGCTTCCACCCAACTAGGTTCCTTGAGAGCATCAAAAATTTTCTTGGGTTCATCCTGTGACAGAAAACAGGCAAACAAACATGCTTGTACAAGAGGGGTATCAACCTTCTTGTGTATATTGGCAATAAATCCACCAAGACCTTGATGGGATCTTCTTGTCTGAACTGGAGCCATAACATCACCAATGATTTGAGATGTGGGGTGATCCTTTGCTGTGGAAGTGAGAACTCCTCCTTCAAAAAGTCTGGTGTCCTCAATTTCACGCTCCATGTTGCCAATATCTTCTTCAGATTCTTCTTGATCAACAGAAATCTCTTCATGGACATTAGAAGGTCCACCTTGTTCAAAATGAGAAGAGAAAAGCTGTGTAAAGGTGTCTCCAAAGTCTGATCCTTGTTTATCAGCGTTTGGGCTAACAACGCTTGAACTGGTGTTGTCAGCGTTGGAGCCATCAGCGTCTGAATTGGTCGTGTCAGCGCTTGATTTCCCTTTGTCAGCGCCTGAAGAATCATGCATGTTTGTATTTGGTGGTATTTGAACACCACCATTATCTTTCCTTGCAGCAGTAGCAGCAGCATAATACTCATCTGTCCATATAGGAAGTGTAACAAATTCTTGTGTGGGAGATGATTTAGCTGCTGGTGGTCCATCCTCCTTAGCAACCTGTATACCTGAAACATTACCAATTCTCTTTTCCAAAACACTTGAAGTTACCTTCACAATGTCTGGATCAGTAACAGGCATATAATTTAAAGCTCTAGATAAAGGTTCTAAGTCAAACAACCAATTTGGACCACTCTCAGGATCACTAGGTTTACTTTCTAAAAACCTAACATGTACTTTTTCAAGTATACGTTTTTCCTTTTTAATGTAAACCCTATATCCTTTACTCTGCACTGAATAACCCATGAAGTAGCCTTCATCACCTTTTGAATCAAATTTACCTAGGGCCTCACTAGTTTCTAGAACAACTACATGACATCCAAAAGGCTTGAGGAAGCCAATATTGGGCTTCCTTCCCCAAAGTAATTCATAAGGTGTCTTATTATGTATCTTGTTGACCAATGCCCTATTCTGAACATAACAAGCTGTGTTAACAGCTTCAGCCCAAAAGGCTATAGGAATGTGGGCATCAGCCAACATGGTTCTTGCTGCTTCAATAAGGGTCCTATTCTTCCTTTCAGCAACCCCATTTTGCTGTGGGGTTCTAGCTATGCTAAACTGCCTAGTAATCCCTTTCTTGGCACAAAAATCATCTAACAACTGATTTCTAAACTCACCCCCATTGTCACTTCTAATAATCTTGACCTCATTACCATTCTTCTTCTCTATCTGGGTAATGAAATTAATCAGACTTAGGGCAGTTTCACTTTTCTTGGCTAAAAAGAAAGTCCATGTAAACCTAGAGTAATCATCAGTAATAACAAAACAATATGATTTACCCTTCAAACTTTCTATATTAGTTGGACCAAAGAGGTCCATATGCAATAAGTGAAGAGGTTTAGAACTAGAGTGCACCTGTTTAGACCTGAATGAGACCTTGTGCTGCTTGCCCTTAAGGCATGCAACACAAGAGTGGTCATTGTGGAAAGCCTTTTCAGGCAAACCATCAACTAAACCAAGCCTCACAAGTCTATTGATATTCTTAAAGTTTATGTGCCCTAGTCTCCTGTGCCAAAGATTACTTTCATCTACTGAGGCTTTAGCATACAGACATGACATTTTATTATTTACCTTAATTCCATTAAGATTCACATTATATATGTCTTTATGCCTTGGTGTTCTAAAATCTATGTATTTCTCCTCAGGGAGCTTATAATCTTTGCTTAACACCAAGCACTCAGTATCTGTGAAAAGAACCTTATTTTTGTTATCACACACTTGTGATACACTAAACAAATTATAATCCAGATCTTTCACTAAGAAGACATTCTCAAACCGTAGATTGTTGGTGACAAGGGTTCCTTTTCCTGTGATGGTGCCGTAGCCCCCTCCAAAGTATACCTTATCACCATCTTGAATAGGAGAGAAATTGGTCAGATAGTCTTCCTTTCCTGTCATGTGCCTTGAGCATCCACTATCCCAGTATCCATAGTCATTGATCTTCTTCTGAATGCCCTGCACATAAAGAAAACACATTAGTTTTCTTTAGGAACCCAAGCCTTGGAAGACTTGGATTCATTTGGTTGTTCAACAAGAACAGACTTGGTTCTCATAACAACCCCATTTTCATCCCTGTTTGAATGAAATTCCCAGTTAACCCCAATTGGTGTTGACAATGCCTTTGAAATATAATGAAACCTGTTGCATGTCATAGAAATACCAGTAGAATTAGGGTTCTGGTCTTGTTTTGGTCTCCATGTTAAGCTAGTAGAAGCTTTAGACCTATTTCCCTGTGGTTGCAAATACCTAGGTTTAGCAGTGTGTCTGTCAGCGCTGAAATTTCCCTTGTCAGCGCCCCGATTACTCTTATCAACGTTGAACCTAGGGTTTGCTACAGGAACCCATTGCCTATTTGACCAAGTATTTGACTTTTGAAAAGGTCTTAGGCCTTGTGTGTTAGACCCTCTAGAAAAGAATGGGGCTGGTCTAACAACTTGTGAACTTTTGTTCACAAAGGTATTGGGTCTGACAGTGTTTGACCTATGTTGACTCTTGTCAGCGCTGAAATGGTTCCTATCAGCGTTGACATTGGAAGCGTTGACACATTTGTAGGCCAAATGTGAGAAGCTACCACATGTATAACAAGCTTTTCTAGACATAGTCTTAGGTCTAGAAGCAAAGAAGCCTGTTCCATGATTACTAACTTGGCTTTTTGGTGACCTAGTATTCCTATACATCTCTGCATATTTAACACTAGGTTTTCTAACAGATTGTGGGCCAAGGTCAACAGCTTTGCCAGTGGTGGGGTGTGTGATTTTAATAGGTTTACGATCAATGGACTCATCAATTGGTATCATGTTTGGTGTGGGCTCATTTGGACTTTCACACAACAACCCTCCCTTAACAAACAAAGTGTGGTTAGCTTTCTTCCACTCTTCTAGGTCAGTCAGTTTTTGTTGATATTCCTCAACTGGGGAAGTCACTCTAGGTGGAGGAATAAACTCCTCCTCTTGGCATTCTGGCAAGCCAGTCCAAGATAAGTCCTTTGATTGGACACCATAGAAATCCCCAGCTGGTGGTGGAACAACAGTATAATTATTCATCCCAATCCCACTCATATCCTTAGAGTCTCTTTGTTTACTAACACACTCTCCTAGGGATTGTGTAGCCTTATCAAATCTCTGGATTTTAAGACTCACATTATCTTTGTTTTTGTTAGCCTCCTCTAACTGAGCTATCAAATCAAGATTAACCCTATTTACTATATCTTGAACATCCTTACTCTGATGTAACTCATGTTTTAAGATATTTATTTGATCCTTTAAATCAAACTCCATTTTCTTATACTTAGATACTGTCTTTTCTGTTTGGGTAAGAGCAACTTGATAGTTAGATACTTTGCATCTTTCAGTACTTGCCTCATCTAATAATTTAACTATCTCTTGTTTTAATTTTTCAGTATTTAAACGACAACCCTTAGAACAGAAAGCATCATCATATACCTCATTATCTGATGAAGAGGAGGAGTGTGCCATGAGAGCATATTCAGCATGCTCTTCTTTAACCTCAGCAACCAAAGCTCTGTCCTCTTCCTCATTCTTAGCCATCCAGCTCCAATCCCATTCTCCAACACCATCAATTTGTTGAACGGCAACCATGGCCTTGGGATCTGGGTTCTTAATCATTTGGCTAGAAGGCTTCCCAGCATCAGATCTTCTTGGAGATCTACATTCCCTCATAAAGTGCCCCATCCTATGACAGTTGTAGCACTCAACCTTGGACTTGTCAAATCCAGCAACATCCTTAGCATTAAAGGTCATCTTCTTCTTGAACCTTTTATTGAACCTGTTTGCTCTTAAACTTACAAGAGCCATAGTCCACTTGATGTCCATCTCTTCCAATTGTTCATCACTTATCTGCTCAAGATCTTCATATGTAATCCTTGAATCACTGGGCAAAGAAGCAATGAATGCACACACAGTATCAAGATCAAAACCAGCAGGTTTAATTCTATCAGCGCCATGATTGTGTGTGTCAGCGCTTGAGTACAACGCGTTGACAGGATATGATCCAGCGCTGACAGATTGACATCCAGCGCTGACACCTTGAGATCCAGTTGCTGAATGTCCATAGAAGTTCATGGAATCAAATTGGCCTTCACTTTGTGAGAAGAAGGCCATGTTGCTGCTGGAAGATTTGTTATCACTTTCCAATTGCCATTCATTCTCCAATAGTCTTAACTTGTTGAAGATGTCATCAAACCTGGAAGTCTTGTGGGTATTATTGACAAGAATGGATCTTGTCTCAATCTTCCATACATCACCAAGGCTTTTGAGAAAAGTAGCATTCAATTCAGGATCATCAATCTGTTTTCCCATGAAGGAAAGTTGACTTGTGATGTCAAGAAGTCTACTTCTCACACTGCTGAGATTCTCATTAGGTTGAGCTTTAAAGACAGCATACTCATGCAATAGTTGCTTCTTCTTTTCTTCTTTTGTGTCAGCATTGCCACCATGTGCTACTTCAAGAGCTTCCCAAAGCTCTTTTGCTGACTCAAATCGTTTGTACTTGTGCTGATTCTCATGACCTAGGGCATGTTTCAAGATATTCAAGATTTTCATGTCCACCCTCTTCTTGGCTATGTCTTCAACAGCTACAGCTCTCCCATCTTCAGGCTTTTCCACCTTATCAGATTCAGGACAATTAGGAACAGCTGTCCTTGTGGCAATTGCAGCAGTAATCTTTGCTGCTTTATCGAATGTGTTCCCATATTCGATAATCTCCCAAAGAGTGTAGTCATGAATAGCTATATATTGCTCAAAATTGGACTTCCAAAGCTCAAAGTTCCTGGCATCAAACATGGGAATTTTGATACTAGGGTTTGAGAAGTTGTTTTGTAGCAAAGCAGGAGGTTGATTTGTGCCAGACATGATGTTTTTAGGGTTTTGAGAATTTTAGGGCTTTTAGGGTTTGGTGTTTTAGGGTTCTGCGTTACTTAAAGATCAAAAGTTTCTCAACAAGCTCTGATACCACTTGTTGATCCCAAAGTTAGATCGATTAAGCTTTGTGTATACGAGATTAGATCAAGTATTACACGTAGAGAAACCTTTGCTTATGAGTAAAGTAACAAAGTGTTATGCGGAATTAACACTTGATCTAAAACACAATGATGTTAAACAAACTTTCACTTGTATTAGAATGATTCTTGTTGATTACAATGAAAGAGCTTAACAATCGAAAACTTATGAAAACTGATAATCAACATTAACCTAAAAGATCTTCTTTTATAGAACAAGAAGTCTTGTACAATAAGCTACGAATCAACTATTCTAGGTAAAGATAAACATAGAAAATACATTGTCGTTTCTATCCTTACTAGAAGTAATCTAGAATATAATAAACGTGTAGCTCACATCTTCCATCAGTGCTTGTCTTCAATCTGTCAACGCTTGACTTTAACTTGTCAACGCTTATGCTGTCAGCGCTCACTTTGCTCTTGTCAACGCTCAAAGTTGTTCTTGTCAGCGTTCAAGTGTTCTGGCCTAAATTTATTCCCAACAGCGGTTTCTTAGCTCAGCCGGCGGTTCCTTATCGATAAGGAACCGCCTAGGCACTAGAGAACCGTTGCCTAGACTCCGCTCCATTTTTTGTCCTTTAGTGGTGGAGGTCTTATCTAGATATAAAAAATATCCTGAAAGGATATTCCTAAACAAATAAGAATATGCCATTTTCAAATTTCAAATAATTAATTTAATAAAACATTTTCTTAAAAAGAAAGTTTAATAAAAACTTGTCACACTTAATAAAAAGTGAGTTTTTAAGAAAGTTTAAATCACTTGATCACTTGATTAAGGTTAGTACTTGTTTATTCATACCTTAAGTGAAAATGGGTAAAATGAAAAAATACTTGAACTCAAGAATTCGTTTTTCGTTGTTTTCGTAAATGTTTGTTTTTACATATTGTCGTAATCAAAACAAAGCGAGACCGAAAAATGCAAGTAACGTTTTAGGCATTATTGCATTAACAATGTCCCCCTTTTTGATTCCGACAATACATAAACTCAATCACACAAAAACAAGATTTTCAAAGACGAGTTTATTCATTTCTCCCCCTTTCTCGAAGCAAAAAGGTTGCACAAGTCGGTGTTGAAGAAACGGACTTAGCAAAGACTCCCCCTTGGTGCTTACTCCCCCTAGCTTGGGGCACCGAGGAATCGAGATATGGTGACAAGCTACAGAGAAGGGTTAGTTGAACAAAAGAAACAACCAACAATATATAGCAATAGGTCACAAAAAATAAAAGAGAAGAAAACACAAAGACAAAGATCCAAGATAGGTTACTAAAAGAACATCATACAAAGAAGTATGGAAAAAGAAACAAGCCAAAAGCATAAATCTAATCCTAGTTATTCTAGAATTGTAAGATTTGCTTGAATTTGGTGTCTTGTGGATAAGCAACCAATGCTTATATGAAAGACAAGGTAATGGCAGAGGGTGGTGGTGGTGGCTTGTTGGAGGTCTCATAATCATAGTGAAGAGGAGGCTTGATTAAGAGACTCTTGATGTAGCTCAACTCCTCATAGATGTGTGCCATAGCAAGATGTTGATATTGACAACAATGACAATATGTTCCATGGTGCATGACATTATCATGAGAAGGAGGAAGAACACTAAAGGGTGGTGGTGGAAGCAAAGAAGTTCCACAATCAACATTCTTGGTAGGAGAGATGTAATTAAGAGTGTTCTTGGGTGAATTTGGGTTGAAAGCAATTGGAGAAAATGGAGGAGATTCAAGGCTTTCATTGGGAGAATAAGACATTTTGGGATGTGAAGTATGGCAAAATGCTTAAGGTTTAAATAGGGAAGGTTTAAGGTATTTTGGGGTGGTCAAAGGGTTTGAAACAAAGATTCTCAAAAAATGTTGGAGCAAATCCGGAGTTTTAGAGAAAAAACCGAAAAAGGAAGGCACTGTATGCGGTTCCGTATCATGCCCGGCGGTTCCTTATCACTAAGGAACCACGGTTCACTTATGGAACCGCCTACAGGGGCTGTGTTTGGTGTTTGGTGGAAGATTTTTCAATTCAGCAAATCTTATTTTTCTAGTCTAACTTATCATAGAGATATGCTTAAAAAGCAAAGATAGACAAAGAAAACATATACAAACTTACCAAATAGAGATTTGACCAAAGTACATGGATTAAAAGATCGATGTAGGAGGTGTGTAAGACAAGACCTTAAGTCATGACACAATGATCCTCCATGATTCTATCTTGTTCTTGCTATGTTTGAGAGAATCATACATATGAATTATGTAAGCTCTAGATTAATAGCGAGAATATATGAAAAACCGTTTTTAATTGAATTAACAATGTTAAAAGCATTTCTCAACCATTTTCGAAAGAGAGGGTTTATCAAAAAGAGTTTGGAAGACTCAATGACTCAAAGTGGTAAAATGAGACACACAAAGAGAAGAAGGTAATTAAGGAAGATGTTCCATTAATACTAGACCTAGACGCAAGTAATTAAAAGGTTCCCTCTTAAGTGGCTTAGTGAAGATGTCGGCTAAGTTGTCCTTGGAGGGTACCTTCTCAATTGAAATGTTCCCCTTTTAAACATTATCCCTAAGGAAATGGTGTCGAATTTCTATGTGTTTGGTTCGCGAATGTTGCACGGGATTCTTGCTAAGGTCTATAGCGCCTTTATTATCTCACAGGATGGGAACATCATCAAGAGAAATCCCGTAATCAACAAGCGCTTGCTTCATCCATAGAGCTTGATGGCATGCTTTTCCGGCACTCACATACTCGGCTTCCGTGGTGGATATTGCAAGAGCGGTTTGTTTCTTGGAGAACCAAGAAGTTAAACAACAACCCATGAAGGTACAAACTCCACTAGTGCTTTTCCGGTCCACATAGTCTCCCGCATGATCCGAGTCCGCGTAGACAATGGTTTCTACGCCGGTCGCTTTAGGATACCATAATCCTAAATGTATAGTGCCTTTAATGTATCGGAAGATACGCTTAACCGCTTCAAGGTGAGAGGTTTTGGGAGCCTCTTGGAAGCGAGCGCAAAGGCAAACACTAAACATGATATCCGGTCGACTTGCCTTTAGGTACAACAAACTACCAATCATACCTCTATATTTGGTGTTGTCTACCGACTCACAATCATCATCTACGGTGAGTTTAGTATCCGAGGCCATTGGGGTCTTCATTGGTCTAGATTCTTCGAATCCAAATTTCTTTAGCATTTCTTTAGCATACTTAGATTGACTAAAGAAAATACCATCATCCATTTGTTTAATTTGGAGTCCTAAAAAGAAGTTAAGTTCTCCCATCATACTCATTTCAAACTCATCATGCATGATTTTGGCAAAGTCATCACACAATTCTTGACAAGTTGATCCAAATATAATGTCATCAACATATATTTGTACGATTATGAGGTAAGAACCTTTCTTCTTTGTAAAGAGCGTGTTGTCTACCATCCCCATGGTATACTCATGTTTAACAAGAAACGCTTTAAGTCTATCATACCAAGCTTTGGGTGCTTGTTTGAGTCCATAAAGTGCTTTCTTAAGCTTGTAAACATGATCCAGTTTCTCAAAATCAATGAAGCCGGGAGGTTGAGCCACATATACCTCCTCATTGATCAAACCTTTAAGAAATGCACTCTTTACATCCATTTGTTGAAGCTTAAAATCTAAGGCACAAGCGTAGGCTAAGAGGATTCTAATGGATTCTAATCTAGCTACCGGTGCATATGTCTCGTCATAATCAATCCCTTCTTGTTGATTATAGCCTTGAGCTACAAGTCTAGCCTTGTTACGAGACACAACGCAATTCTCATCTAACTTATTCCTAAATACCCATTTTGTTCCTATAATGGTAGAACTTCTAGGTGGAGGAACAAGTTCCCAAACATCATTGGCAACGAATTGATTCAATTCTTCTTGCATTGCAATGACCCAACTCTCATCCGTCAAAGCTTCTTTAACATTCTTTGGTTCATTCAAGGAGACAAAACAAAAGAAGTTGCTTTGGCTTTGGACTTGAGATCTTAGGGTCCTTTGATTTAAGTAACCAATGACATTATTGAGAGTATGATCCCTATATTCCTTAATGTTTACTTTCTTTTCAACACTAAGGTCTTCAACTCCTATTTTTCTAACCTCTTTGGCTTTAACTACTTCTAATTCATCCAAGTCATCATCAACCAATGGTGGTGTCTTGGGTGAAGGAGGGGTTTCATCAAAGGTTACGTTGAGTGATTCTTCAATAACCCCCGTGGTTCTATTTAGGACTATGTAGGCTTTGCTAGTTTGGGAATAACCTAAAAGGATACCTTCGTAAGACTTTGGGTCAAACTTGGTAAGGTAGTCTTTGGTGTTGAGGATAAAGCACTTGCTTCCAAACACCCTAAATTATTCCAATGAGGGTTTCTTACCTTTAAGAATCTCATAGGGGGTCTTTCCTAGGAAAGGTCGAATAAGAATTCGGTTGAGAATATAAGTCGATGTGTCCACGGCATTGCACCAAAACTTTTGAGGCAAAGATTGCTCGTTTAACATCGTCCTACTCATCTCTTGGAGAGTCCTATTCTTCCTTTCAACTACCCCATTTGATTGTGGAGTGCGAGGAGCCGAGAAGTTATAGGTAATACCATGAGCTTCACAAAAGGCACCAAATTGCACTTCATTATCAAATTCCCTACCATGATCCGTCCTAATAGAGACAATTGAACATCCTAGTTGATTTTGAATTCTTCAACTAAAGATTTTGAAGTGATCGAAAGCTTCATTCTTAGATGCCAAAAATCTAGTCCAAGTGAATCTAGAATAGTCATCAACTATAACTAGGGTATAAAGGTTACCTCCATAACTCCGTATGGCGGAAGGTCCAAAAAGATCCATATGTAGGAGCTTGATGAGACTGCTTTTATACATGGTCTCATCGTCCAAAACGGGCTTAAAATCAATTAAATATCATAAAATATGCCAAATATATGCTCGTGTTTGTTACTTGTGTATTTTTAGGTACGGATATTGAGGAATTGGCAAAAGATCACAAGAATCATTCAAAAACGAACACGGGAAACGAAGCCGCACAATGAACCGGGCCCAAGTTTGGATTTTGCAAAATGACCCTTGAAGTTTGAAGAATTGGCAAGAATGGCCCCTCATCTTTGAAGAACTTGTCACAATTGACCCTCCAAATGTCATTTGTACAAGTATGGTCCTTAAAGATTGAAGATACTACAATTCCAGTCCTTGAAGAATCAAGAATATACATATAAGGCCCTTGGAAAAGTTTTGAAATTGATTGTGCCATATTTGACAACTTGTCCAAAGTTGACAAGTGAAAAACAAGAGCTGATGGGATTTTTAACAAAGTAGAAGAAGTGTGATAGCTTGGGGACTGTTTCTGCCAAACCACCAAACTCCCACCACCATTCAGGCCTTGCCACATCACTAAAACCCACCCAAATACAAATACCCTACCCATATCCTACCCCAACCCGTCCATACCCAAGCCCAAACCGGTTTTAATATTAAACCTGGTCAACTAAAAGTCAAACCCCACTTACCCCTAATTTCCCTCCAAACACGAATTTTAAAAAATCTCTTAACCCAAACAGATTAAACCCACCTATTAATCCCCTTAAACCCTAAAACCCCACCCAGATTAATTAACCCTAAACCAAAGGGTTATTCCCCAATAACGTGCAGATCCCTAATTTCCCTCACCCTCACTTAATCCCACCTCACTTGACAACACCACATGGGCTGTGGACCCCTCCCCAAACCTCCCCTGCTCATGTCACTTTCCCCCAAAACCCAAAACCTGACCAAACCAATGCACCAGATTGCTCTACTTGGTCCCCAAGTTTAAATGGACGATTTTGATCATTCCTCCTTGCTGGCATCCACATGGGATCAGCTTTTGACCGATTTTGAAGACCAAGACTTCAAGGGCACTTTAGGCAATCCAATGTTTAGGGTTTTGATATTCTAGATAGTTCTTTCTAGTAGTATATAAGGACATGTCGACCTGTGGCATTCCTGGTTCCAGTTTTTTAGCAATCACATTGTAATTCCTTTTTTATATATTTATAAAGTTTGGTGTTTTTTGATATAAATTGTAATTCCTTTTACTAATTATAAAAAGTTGTGTGTTTGGATTGCTAATACTGAGTTCCATTTTCAAAGAGTGAAAGACTTGTGTGAGTTTTCAAGTTTTCAAGTTTTCCAAAAAAAGTGTTTTAATTTTCAAAAATCCAATCTTTCAAGAAGTGAAAGTGGACTGAAAGATTTGGATTTTTGAAGTTAGTGTAGTTTTTAAAACGTGTGTTTTAAGGTTTGAGAGTTTGTAAGAAATTTTTAAGAAAGAAATAAAAAAACAGATTTGAGATATTATTGTGTTTTTCTCTTTTCTTCTCTTAGCAGGTTAATTGTTGTTGATCATAGTTCTGCATACACCCCAGTGTATAGGGAGGTGGTATTGCTACCACTGTTGGTCTTGGATGTAAGACCAACAAGGTATTTCCTTGTTAAAAGTTTTCTTAGCTAAAATTGGTGATTGGAATGATTTATTGTGCAAAGCTGTTCATGTGAGTTCTTTTGGTTGGATTTGAGTGAAGTTGATGATATATGATTGTTAGGAAGGTTTTTGAGCAGTTTGGTATAGATTTGGAAGAGTTTGTTTGAAAAAAAATTGCTTAACAGTTTTTAAGGTGTGTTTGGATATAGGTTTTAGCAGGATTGATTGACATTAAAACTGTTTAAAACCTGTTTAAATACATTGAATAGGGTTGTTTAGGGTTGCATGAAAGTTTTAGCTTAGATTGGTGCTAGTTTAAACAAGTTTGTGTGAGAAATAGTTTGAAAAGGATAGCAAAAATTCTGCATAGTCATTTTCTGCTTGATTTTCATGAAGTGGTGAGCTTGGATCTTGCATACTGTTAGAATAGAGGTAGTTATAGGAGTGAAGATTGCTTGTGTGTTGTTTGGATTGGTTGTGTGCTAGATCTAGGAGATTAAAATTCGTTTTTGAGCAGTTGCATAAGCTTAAAATACCACCAGACTTGCATTTTAGTATCAGCAACTCTTGAGTGTGCATTTGATCTTGATTGTGATATTTGGTGCAAGTTCTTGTTGATTTCTGTTTATTTGTGACTCCCTACACTCCAAAGAGTGTAGGGGTGCCTGTTTGTTCCAAGAAAGCATCACCAAAAAGCACACACCAAGCTCCTCTTGGTCCAAACTACTCAAGTGTAAACATCACACTTGTTCATCAGAAAGAACAAAGACCTGGCCACGTTTTTGGTCATTATATAGCTTAATTCTTGGTAATTTTGGATTTGGATTGTGTTTCTAAGCTATACTAGTGTCACTATTTGAGTATTAAAAAGAAAAAAAAAGAAAAAAAAAGTAAAAACTTCACCCTGCCTGGACTCGAACCCCCGACCTGCAGCTCAGGAGTGAGGGGTTCTACCAGTGATCCAGATGAGTTTTTATGTTAACCATTCATTTCAATAGTTATATAAGGTGTCTTTGTTTTGTTCTCATTTAAATAAGTCGTTGGCTTTTAAGCTTATTCTGGCTTATTGAATAAGCATTTTTGCTTCCTTTCATTTTTCCTAGGATAATATTAGAGTTTAGGATTTTTCTGTTTAAAAGTTTTATTTTTCCCATTATTTAATTAATTATTAGGATTATTTTTAGTTTTAAATTTAGAAAGTAATTTAAAAATAGTAAACAGTAATTAAAAAATCCAAAAAAATAGTTTTTAAGTTTTAATTGATATTTTTGAGGTTTACATGTCATAAAGTTTTCAAAAAGTCTTATTTTTAATTTTATTTAATTTTAGGGTTTTTAGATAAGTTTAAAAATTAATATAAAACTAATTAAAAGGATTTAGGAGCTTTAATTTACATTTTCTTCTTAGTTAGAATATTTAGGATTTTTGAGAATTTTTTAGAATTTATTTAAGAACTTTTTATTTTTTTTGAATATTTTAATATTATTTTATTAAGAAAAATTAAAAGTTTTATTTTTAACTTTTTTTCATTTTTCCTAGATTGTAGTCATTAAAATAGGACCTTTTTCACTTTCCAATTAATTTTTAGGCTTTTCAATTAATTTTTAGAATTAATTTAAGATTTAATAGATTTTAATAGTTTTTAGGAGTTTAAAAATAGTTTAATTTGGTTTTAAAATTTTTAAAAATAGTTTTTAGCTTAATTAGGTCATTTTTAGGTTTACAAACTATTAAATCTTGTTTAGGGCTTTTTAATATTTAAAAGTGATTTTTAGGGCTTTAATTAGCATTATTAAACTAATTAAAAGGTTTTGGCAAGTTTGGATTTTTTGTAAACTCTTAGAATATTATTGTGGATTTTTAGTAATTTTTAGGAATTTTTAGGTTAAAATTTTCAATTTTGTCGTTTTTACGTTTCTACGTCGTAACTTTCTAGTAGTGTTTTTGCCTATTTTTTCTATTTTTTTTCGTCTTCGTCATTTTCTCTTCTCCTTTCTTCTCATTAATAATTAAAAACAAAATCAATCATTCATTACACAACGCACTAACCTCCTCGAGAACGAACTCACTTTTCTTAAGGGTCATTAGTGCTTGGTTTTCCTAAACCGACACTTAACGCTTACCACTTTGTTGCCTCTTTTTCCTAAAAGGGTATACAAAAATACTACATCATTTTTTGGCGCCGCTGCCTGGGAGGCGTGTTGTGTTTTGATTGAACCATTGTTGTTTTTCTATATTAGCGATAATAGTAATTGTATTAATAGCACTCTATTAATACGTATTATCGTTTTTCGGTTTTTTTTGTATATTATTACTATATTGTATACGTAGAACAATAAATACACAAGTACTCCAAATACGTGAGCAATCACAACCTTGATTCGGGATTTCATCACTCGATCATTGTATTCGAATCTCAAACCAAAGAAAAGGCAAAAATAGATAAATACTTTCGTGAAGCTTGATCTTGATAATACAAACTATAAGGTGGGTATAAGGCGGTTGTATTTCACAACCTAAAGGAAAAAGGCTCTTAAGTGCTTCGCGCCGCCTCGTTTCCTCCGCTTGCTTGTGCGTATTTGATTTTGAGAGTGAATCGAGGGTTTTGCCGCCCAAAGTATTATTACATATCATATATATTTTCTTGGTTTCTATTTGATTAAACCCTCTTGAACGATTTGGTGTTCCACCATCGTTCTAAAGTCATCGAAGGCGTTCACCCCACGTGATCGTTTTCATTCCTTGAGGCCTTTTTAATCAAGAGATTTGATTGAGGAGGAGATTTGTGGACTCATTGTCTACTTAATACATTCACCAATTTCCAAAAAAGTTAATACAATCAAAAACCACAAAAAAATTGAAAAAACACAAAATACCAAAAAGAATCTTCTTTGCTCGTCTCCACGTTGTACGTGACGTTTATGCTCACTCGTAATCAAGCAAAACGTGCACGTAGACGAAAGAACAAAACTCCTACTAAAACTCATTCTAGTGAGGAGTCTCCAAGTGAGGAACCTATTGTAGAACAAGAAGCTATCATGGCTAATCGTACTATGATGGAGTTGCTTCAAGCACCCACCGAGGGTTTTGGAGAGGCCATTGTGATTCCCGCCATCCTTGCGGAGAACTTTGAGATCAAGACGGGTTTAATGTCTATGCTTCAAGCAAACAAGTTTCGCGGTCACGAAAAAGACAACCCACATTATCACATTAGGCAATTTAATCGTCTTACCGCGACAAGCAAGTTTAAGGATGTACCACACGATGCCATTAAGATGATGTTGTTTCCTTACTCGTTAGATGGACCCGCCAAGATTTGGCTTGAGAAAGAACCACCAAATTCGATTTTGACATGGGCCGATCTCGTGTCTAAATTTGTGAATCAATTTTTTCCACCATCTAAGACAACACATTTGAAAAACGAGATTTCACGTTTTACACAAAGACCAAATGAAAGTTTTTCAATGGCTTGGGAAAGGTTTAAAGAAATGTTACATGAATGTCCACACCATGATTTTTCCGAATTGCATCAAATTGACACTTTTTATAATGGGCTTAATGATCATGAACGAGATTATTTAAATGCCGCCGCTGGTGGTAATTTTTTGTGCAAAACGACCAATGAGGCTTTGAAAATCATAGAAAATAGGTCTAAGGTCTATAGCCCTCGTAACACACCGAGTGTTGCCAATTTGGGCTCGTCATCATCTCGTTCCATTAATGCCTTGCAAGATGAAGCAAATGAGGAGAATCGGTTTTTCGATAGGTTTTCGACTCTTATGTCTCATTGGAAAGCTCAAGAAGCTTCAAATTCCGCTTCGGTTAAAGCGATTGCTAAGAGTTGTATTTCATGTGGGGGAGCTCATGATTTTTCCGAGTGCATTACCGCGGATGGTAACACTTCGAATGCTTATGTAGCCACGGGAACTTATAACCAAATCGGTCAAGGTTCCCGCCAAAATCAAGCTCCACAAAATCAAAATGCTAATAACTATCGAAACAACAATCAAGGTGGAAATTACCAAGGAAATCAAAGGAATTATAACAAGGGTAATTATCAAAGTGGTAATGGGCAAATTTCAAATCAAAACCAAAACCGTGATTTTCAAAACAATGCCCAAGGTTTTCAAAACGATCACACCAAAAATCTTCAAGGAGAATTTTTGAATTATGCTAAGGCTAATGATGCTAAGTTTGACAATATGCAACGTGAAATGGTTAGCTTAAGATCCGAGTTGAAAAACGAGCTTAAAAACGAACTTGCTAATGAACTTAAAACTCATGCTAACAAAATGGAAGGAAATGTCCAACGTCTTCAACAAAATCAACAAAAGATGGAATTAGGACAACATGAGATTAAGCAAGAGTTGTTAAAAGCGGATGCTAGGCAATCTAAGTTTGAAGACCGTATGGCTAAAATGTTTGAAGCTATCATGTGTAAGCCCTCTTCTTCGGGTGGTCTTCCTAGTGATACTATCGTGAACCCGAAAGGAGAATTGAAGGTTATTACCACTCGTAGTGGTAAAACTTTCAAAGAACCCATTTCTCGTCCAAGTACTTCTATGGAGAAGGAAAAAGAGAAAGAACCCGAGGTTGTGGTTGAAAAGGAGCACATTTCAAGCCCACGAAGTACCGCTCAAACCACACCTACGGTTGAACCTACACCAATCATGGAACCCGAGATTCCAAGGCCGATGCCTATGCCTAATTTGCCCCAACCCACACCACCTTTACCCTACCCATCAAGACGAGACAAGGAAAAGGCACAAGAACGAAATAATTATCAATTTGAACTTTTTATGAAAATGTTTCGTGACTTTCATTTTAATATAAGTTTTGCCGACGCCTTAGTCATGATGCCTCGATTTGCCGCGAACTTCAAAAGTATGTTAAACAACAAAGAGAAATTGCAAAAATCGTCTAGTTGTTCTTCGGTTTTTCTAAGCCGCATACCTCAAAAAGTCGGTGATCCTGGAAAGTTTTTAATCCCATGTGCTATCCAAGACATGGAAGAATGCTACGCCTTGGCCGATCTTGGTGCTAGTATTAATTTGATGCCTCTTGAGATTTTTAAATCGCTCAATCTTCCAAATCTCACTCCTTCAAGAATGTCAATCGAAATGGCCGATCATTCTACGATTCTAGCTTGTGGAGTTGTCGAGGACGTCTTTGTGAAAGTTGGGAAATTCTATTATCCCGTGGACTTCATTGTTGTTGATATTCCTATCGGTCCTAAAGTTCCGTTAATTTTAGGTCGATCTTTTTTGGATACCTCGAGAGCACTTATCGATGTGCATGAAAGAAAAATCACTCTTCGTTTCAATGAGGAAGAACTCGTCATTAATGCAACCCAAAATTCCACTCTTTCTCATGTTTATTCCATCACATCTTTGTACAATGTCAATTCCACCAAAAACATTTGCAAAAGAATTTCAAATAGAGTTTTAGGAGTTGTTGAGAAAAATGAAGTTCCGTCCCCTCCGCCGGTGGAGGTTAAGAGTGTTAAGCCTATGATTCCAATCTCGAGTGAATCTTCGGATGATGAATACGTTGATCCAGATGGGGAGGTTTTCTTTGTTGACAAAAGATTTGAAAAATTGCCACCACCTAAACCAAAAAGATTTCAAATGTGAGAATTTTTAGTGTGACTAACATTGTTTTAGATACACCAAATATTTTTGACATAATTAAATCGGTTTTTCACAAAGAGAGTGTAAAAGATGAAAAAGGAAAAGATTTTGAATTTAATTTAAAAGATTTTTCTACAATTCTAACTCCGTCATCACCGCGTGTCTTGAGTACTACAAGCTCGTCTTCTCCTTTTGACGATGCTTTGTGTGGACTTAGTGTGGGGGAAGCCCCTTATGTTCCCTTCCCTTTCTCCACCGAGGACGAGATATTTGATCCTGGAATTGCTTATATAGGGAAATCTCGGTCTTCCACCGATGCAATAAATGGAAAATCTTTTCATTTGATTGGTGCGAGTCTACCTCGAGTAGCTCAATGTTTTGCCTTACCCATTGTCCCACCCTTCTATTTCTTCTCTCCTATTTTCTTCTACCCCATTGGGGTTTGTGTTGAAGAAGCGTTGTTTTGTCTTTCATCCGAAAACGAAGACGCTATCTTTGACCCCGGTATACGTTTATCGGATTTTTAAAGTACTCCACGTGCTTTTGGGCCTTGTTTATCATGTAAGCCCCACTAAAAATTGACCACACCATGATTATCCCTAAATGATCACATTTATGGGGATTCGAGTCGAGCTTTTGACTCGGTTATCAAAAACAAGGTGCCTCGTGGGGGAGACCCATGCTTATCCATGTATATATTATTGCTTTCTAATTAGTTAATGTGAGGGGATTTGTGCCCTTCCAACCTTTGTTCCGTGGTTGTTTGTGAATTGTGTCTTTTAGATCATAATCTTCACGATTGGAGCCTCTCGTGTTTCGTTTCATGGGAGCACTCGATCGTTTGCTTTGGAGGCCTTTCCCAATATCCATATGATATATCCTTTTATGTTCTAACCTTAGGTTTTTAGCACACTTCATAAACGGCTATTAATTTAATGGTTACACCCTTTCCATGCTAGATTAGGCATTCGACTACGTCTCTAGTATGGGGGTGTTTGCACCCCTAGACTCGAAACATTGAGGACAATGTTTAACTTTAGTATGGGGGGTGAATAGATACTTGCCTTGCCAAACCTTCACGCTTTCCAAAGTTTATCGTTTTGTTATCGTTTTTTTTGCAAAATAAG
This sequence comes from Glebionis coronaria, assembly GCA_025667525.1. Taxonomy (NCBI): domain Eukaryota; kingdom Viridiplantae; phylum Streptophyta; class Magnoliopsida; order Asterales; family Asteraceae; genus Glebionis; species Glebionis coronaria. The sequence goes on from CM046875.1 coordinate 112,551,516, forward strand.
GCTAAAAATGGCCAAATTTTAAAAATTTTCATGTCTTTTCTCATGTTTATAAGTGTTTGAAGACACGAATGTAGATTTTCCGATGGCGAGAATAAGAGTAATTTTTGACTCGACCGTGCGTGTTGAGCACTTAGCTTTGACTCCTTAACCACACATTAGGCTAAGTCTCTTAAATGAGGACGAGAAATGATAGAGTTAATTATAAGTTACTATGCTAAACGTAGAGTACTCGTATTCTTTCAAAAACTCATGTGTTCTCGTTGTTTGCTTATTCTCCCTTCGCTTGTAAATATTTTTGCTTAATAAATATTGATTTAGCGGTTTAGTTTTGATTGTTGGGTTTCTAGTCTTTTCTAGTAGCTTCCGTGTAATTAAATTGGGAAGACATTAAGGTATCGCCAGCGTCACGGTTTTGAAGTATTGGCACCCTAATAATCGAAAGCTTCACCCAATAATAAGATTTCAAGTGCTCACCAAAATCTAGCAAACAATTTGAAGCCCCACAAGGCCTAAAATCTATGCAAAATTGAAAGTGAATCAAGCCTTAATCTTCGAAGCTTTAAAGATCCAAAATTTGCTTTTGCGTGAGGATATACGTCTTTGGCTAATAAAACCACCGATGAGGCGGATAATAAAAGGCAAGGCAAGACCGAAGTCATAATAAAAGCTTCATGGCGAAGTTGAATAAAAGATGGAGGTAAACCAAACATAATAAGGCCCTTCCGTTAGGGGGCGTATAAAAGTCTTGGTAATAAGTCTCATGTTCAAAACCGTTATAAAACCGTGTTTATCGATTCTTCTTGTCAACTTAATTTTTTAACATCGTCGTCTATTAGGAGGGGTTATTGATTTGATGGTCTTGGTTACACCGTTAGGACTCTATTTTTAGACCTAAATCTCTATTATCGCATAAGTCAATGATGTATCCTCGTGATCATTAAGACATAATAAAATATAAGAGATACAACTTAGGAATAATGGGAGAATAAGTACGTGATTAGGGCATATGAGTAGTGTTAGCATTACTAACTTATAATGACAATGATCTCGTTGCACGCTTGGCATGGAATTAGGGTGAAAATCGAGGACGACGAAATTATTTCTAACGAAGCATTCACGTGTTCTTATTCTATGAATCTAAACGTCCCATTTTGCGATGAGAATCATACATTATGTCTAAAACGCAAGTAGTAGTAGTGTAGTTAGTTTATCATTCCAATAAAGTGAATAAAATAAAATTTTGGAGTTGTTACGATACTTTATTCTAGCATTGCGTGAGGGCACGACAATGGTTTAGTATGGGGGAGTGATGAGACTGCTTTTATACATGGTCTCATCGTCCAAAACGGGCTTAAAATCAATTAAATATCATAAAATATGCCAAATATATGCTCGTGTTTGTTACTTGTGTATTTTTAGGTACGGATATTGAGGAATTGGCAAAAGATCACAAGAATCATTCAAAAACGAACACGGGAAACGAAGCCGCACAATGAACCGGGCCCAAGTTTGGATTTTTCAAAATGACCCTTGAAGTTTGAAGAATTGGCAAGAATGGCCCCTCATCTTTGAAGAATTTGTCACAATTGACCCTCCAAATGTCATTTGTACAAGTATGGTCCTTAAAGATTGAAGATACTACAATTCCAGTCCTTGAAGAATCAAGAATATACATATAAGGCCCTTGGAAAAGTTTTGAAATTGATTGTGCCATATTTGACAACTTGTCCAAAGTTGACAAGTGAAAAACAAGAGCTGATGGGATTTTTAACAAAGTAGAAGAAGTGTGATAGCTTGGGGACTGTTTCTGCCAAACCACCAAACTCCCACCACCATTCAGGCCTTGCCACATCACTAAAACCCACCAAAATACAAATACCCTACCCATATCCTACCCCAACCCGTCCATACCCAAGCCCAAACCGGTTTTAATATTAAACCTGGTCAACTAAAAGTCAAACCCCACTTACCCCTAATTTCCCTCCAAACACGAATTTTAAAAAATCTCTTAACCCAAACAGATTAAACCCACCTATTAATCCCCTTAAACCCTAAAACCCCACCCAGATTAATTAACCCTAAACCAAAGGGTTATTCCCCAATAACGTGCAGATCCCTAATTTCCCTCACCCTCACTTAATCCCACCTCACTTGACAACACCACATGGGCTGTGGACCCCTCCCCAAACCTCCCCTGCTCATGTCACTTTCCCCCAAAACCCAAAACCCGACCAAACCAATGCACCAGATTGCTCTACTTGGTCCCCAAGTTTAAATGGACGATTTTGATCATTCCTCCTTGCCGGCATCCACATGGGATCAGCTTTTGACCGATTTTGAAGACCAAGACTTCAAGGGCACTTTAGGCAATCCAATGTTTAGGGTTTTAATATTCTAGATAGTTCTTTCTAGTAGTATATAAGGACATGTCGACCTGTGGCATTCCTGGTTCCAGTTTTTTAGCAATCACATTGTAATTCCTTTTTTATATATTTATAAAGTTTGGTGTTTTTTTGATATAAATTGTAATTCCTTTTATTAATTATAAAAAGTTGTGTGTTTGGATTGCTAATACTGAGTTCCATTTTCAAAGAGTGAAAGACTTGTGTGAGTTTTCAAGTTTTCAAGTTTTCCAAAAAAAGTGTTTTAATTTTCAAAAATCCAATCTTTCAAGAAGTGAAAGTGGACTGAAAGATTTGGATTTTTGAAGTTAGTGTAGTTTTTAAAACGTGTGTTTTAAGGTTTGAGAGTTTGTAAGAAATTTTTAAGAAAGAAAGAAAAAAAACAGATTTGAGATATTATTGTGTTTTTCTCTTTTCTTCTCTTAGCAGGTTAATTGTTGTTGATCATAGTTCTGCATACACCCCAGTGTATAGGGAGGTGGTATTGCTACCACTGTTGGTCTTGGATGTAAGACCAACAAGGTATTTCCTTGTTAAAAGTTTTCTTAGCTAAAATTGGTGATTGGAATGATTTATTGTGCAAAGCTGTTCATGTGAGTTCTTTTGGTTGGATTTGAGTGAAGTTGATGATATATGATTGTTAGGAAGGTTTTTGAGCAGTTTGGTATAGATTTGGAAGAGTTTGTTTGAAAAAAAATTGCTTAACAGTTTTTAAGGTGTGTTTGGATATAGGTTTTAGCAGGATTGATTGACATTAAAACTGTTTAAAACCTGTTTAAATACATTGAATAGGGTTGTTTAGGGTTGCATGAAAGTTTTAGCTTAGATTGGTGCTAGTTTAAACAAGTTTGTGTGAGAAATAGTTTGAAAAGGATAGCAAAAATTCTGCATAGTCATTTTCTGCTTGATTTTCATGAAGTGGTGAGCTTGGATCTTGCATACTGTTAGAATAGAGGTAGTTATAGGAGTGAAGATTGCTTGTGTGTTGTTTGGATTGGTTGTGTGCTAGATCTAGGAGATTAAAATTCGTTTTTGAGCAGTTGCATAAGCTTAAAATACCACCAGACTTGCATTTTAGTATCAGCAACTCTTGAGTGTGCATTTGATCTTGATTGTGATATTTGGTGCAAGTTCTTGTTGATTTCTGTTTATTTGTGACTCCCTACACTCCAAAGAGTGTAGGGGTGCCTGTTTGTTCCAAGAAAGCATCACCAAAAAGCACACACCAAGCTCCTCTTGGTCCAAACTACTCAAGTGTAAACATCACACTTGTTCATCAGAAAGAACAAAGACCTGGCCACGTTTTTGGTCATTATATAGCTTAATTCTTGGTAATTTTGGATTTGGATTGTGTTTCTAAGCTATACTAGTGTCACTGTTTGAGTATTAAAAAGAAAAATAAAAAAAGAAAAATAAAAAGTAAAAACTTCACCCTACCTGGACTCAAACCCCCGACCTGCAGCTCAGGAGTGAGGGGTTCTACCAGTGATTCAGATGAGTTTTTATGTTAACCATTCATTTCAATAGTTATATAAGGTGTCTTTGTTTTGTTCTCATTTAAATAAGCCGTGGGCTTTTAAGCTTATTCTGGCTTATTGAATAAGCATTTTTGCTTCCTTTCATTTTTCCTAGGATAATATTAGAGTTTAGGATTTTTCTGTTTAAATGTTTTATTTTTCCCATTATTTAATTAATTATTAGGATTATTTTTAGTTTTAAATTTAGAAAGTAATTTAAAAATAGTAAACAGTAATTAAAAAATCCAAAAAAAATAGTTTTTAAGTTTTAATTGATATTTTTGAGGTTTACATGTCATAAAGTTTTCAAAAAGTCTTATTTTTAATTTTATTTAATTTTAGGGTTTTTAGATAACTTTAAAAATTAATATAAAATTAATTAAAAGGATTTAGGAGCTTTAATTTACATTTTCTTCTTAGTTAGAATATTTAGGATTTTTGAGAATTTTTTAGAATTTATTTAAGAACTTTTTAGTTTTTTTGAATATTTTAATATTATTTTATTAAGAAAAATTAAAAGTTTTATTTTTAACTTTTTTTCATTTTTCCTAGATTGTAGTCATTAAAATAGGACCTTTTTCACTTTCCAATTAATTTTTATGCTTTTCAATTAATTTTTAGAATTAATTTAAGATTTAATAGATTTTAATAGTTTTTAGGAGTTTAAAAATAGTTTAATTTGGTTTAAAATTTTTAAAAATAGTTTTTAGCTTAATTAGGTCATTTTTAAGGTTTACAAACTATTAAATCTTGTTTAGGGCTTTTTAATATTTAAAAGTGATTTTTAGGGCTTTAATTAGCATTAAAAAGTCATTATTAAACTAATTAAAAGGTTTTGGCAAGTTTGGATTTTTTGTAAACTCTTAGAATATTATTGTGGATTTTTAGTAATTTTTAGGTTAAAATTTTCAATTTTGTCGTTTTTACGTTTCTACGTCGTAACTTTCTAGTAGTGTTTTTGCCTATTTTTTCTATTTTTTTTCGTCTTCGTCATTTTCTCTTCTCCTTTCTTCTCATTAATAATTAAAAACAAAATCAATCATTCATTACACAACGCACTAGCCTCCTCGAGAACGAACTCACTTTTCTTAAGGGTCATTAGTGCTTGGTTTTCCTAAACCGACACTTAACGCTTACCACTTTGTTGCCTCTTTTTCCTAAAAGGGTATACAAAAATACTACATCAGAGCTCTAAGCACCGAGAGGTCGAAACCAAATTCTTGGCTTTGTGACTTGAGTGAACTTGCTTTACAACTTTGCAAGCATCACAAAAGTGACTATCAAACTTAATCTTGGGGAGGTGTCTTACCAACTCCTTAGTGACTAAAGATTGAATTAAACACATATTAGCGTGACCTAATCTCCTATGCCAAAGAGTAGAACTATCATCTATAGTCGCAAGACATATGTTGTCTTTTGACTTCTTATTGACCTTCATAACATAAAGCCCATGCTTTCTAATACCTTTTCCAATGACCTTTCCATCTTTTACGATTTCACTGTCATGTTCCGAAAAGATGACCTTACACTTATTATCACAAATTTGACCTATACTTAAAAGGTTAAACCCTAAGTTATCTACGTGCTCAACATTATCAATGGTCATGGAGTCAAGAGAAACCGTACCTTTGCCAATGATATTACCACGTAGACTACTAGCGAATGTGACGTTACCTCCATATATGCTTTGTAATGCAAGAACAAACTTCGATTACCCGTCATGTGTTTAGAACATCCACTATCCTTAATCCACTAATCGGGCTCTAAATCAATTCCCAAGCATATCTAGGTAACAACACACAAGATCAAACATTTGGTCCCCAATATCTCATGGGTCCAAAATTGTTAGTTCCAAACATCCCTTGCATTTGGTTGGGATGCATGAATGAAGGAGGGGTTCCCCATGGAGAACAAAATGGAGGAGGGTAGTAATTCATGTAACCATTTTGTTGTTCATTATTTCTCCTAGGTGTATTTGATCTAGGTTTAGAGTTATGATTATTCCTTCTAGGTGTTGGAGTTTTACTTCTAGGTCGTGAATTGTTTTGATTATCTTTTCTAGGAGTTGTTGTTCTACTTCTAGGCTTAGACACATTTCGTACTCTAGGCGGAGTAGAAGATGGTCTTGATAAACTTCTATTTCCCATGAGAGGTTTACTTAATGGCTTGTAGAACTTATCAACGGTATTGTTGTCAAGTATGGGTAATTTTACTTTATTAACAATAAGATGCTTTGGTTTTTCATCAAACTTAGACTTTTCAGAAAGTTCAGGATTTTCACCAAAATCACCCTCTGGCCGCGGTACCTTATCTATGGCGGCGGTTCCATAGTGATAAGGAACCGCCCCATACAATTTGGGACCGCGTACAGCAGATGTTTTTTTGTGAAAACCTGACTTGTTTTGGTTCACTAGTTGAGGCTGCATTTGAGTTAAAACCTATACCAAGTCTTTCCTTTGAATGAACTTGTTTGTTTAACATGTCATCAAGATCACTAGTACCTTTCATGAATTTTTCCAATTTAATGGAGGTGTTCTTGAGGTCTTCATTTTCTAATCTAAGTTTCTCACAACTTAAGCAACTTAAATCAAACTCTTTATTTTTCTCAAGTTTAGCTAATTTCACCCTAAGTTCATTGATCTCATTTTTGAGCTTAGTTTTGGTTGATTTTAAGGTTTTGTTCTTTTCTATGAATTTGAGACTAAGTTTGTGTAAACTATCATATTTGCCTTCAAATTCAATATCATCAAAGGTGGAGCTATTATAACTATAATATTCAGTTTCGGAATGTACCTCTTTAGAAGTGTGAGCCATAAGACATTTCTCCTCTTTGGGGTTGTCATCATCATCTTCACCGCTATCGCTCCAAGCGCCACTAACGAACGCCGTGTGGTTCTTATCGCGAGCGGGCTTTGGACAATCACCAATGAAGTGATTTGGATCACCACATCTAAAGCAATTCCTATCACCTTTTTCGTTCCTGGCAAACCGATTCTTTGAGAATGGTTTCTTGTCATTGTTGGGTTGCCTAACGTGTTGACCTCGTCTCTTGAAGAACTTCTTGAAATCTCTCACCGCCAATGCATACTCCTCGTCATCGCTTTCCGAGGAACTATCATTGTCACTTTGTGCATTCTTGGCTTTAAGTGCAAGAGATTTCCTTTCACTCTTGGTTTTCACTAATTCCGAGTCCTTCAAAATTATCATCTCATGAACCTTCAAGTTGCCTATGAGTTCATCGAGTGATAAAGTTGAGAGATCTTTCGATTCTTCAATCGCCGTGACTTTTGCTCTCCAATTTGGATGTAAAGCCCTTAGAAACTTCCTAACATAGTTCTTGCTAGAAAAACCTTCATCAAGTGCTTTTAGACTAGTAATAATGGTGTTAAACCTAGCAAATGCACTATCAATAGTTTCATCTTCTAAGATGACAAATTGTTCATATTGTTGGACAAGAAGATCGATTTTTCTTTCTTTGACTTGGCTATTACCTTGGTGGGTTACTAAAAGAGTGTTCCAAATATCTTTAGCGGTTTCACACATAAAAATTCTTTAATACTCTTTCTTAGGTAACGCATTATAAATCACCATTTTAGCCTCATTATTTTTTGAAAGTTTCTTTTTAGTATCGTCATTAGCTTTGTCAAAAGTGACCAATTATTTTGTTTTAGAAACTTCATTAAATTGATAAGGTAAAAAATCACCATTGGTAATAACATGCCAAAGATCTAAATCTTTTGATTTCACATAAGTTTCAAATCTATTTTTCCAATAGATAAAACTATCGGTTTCAAAAAGTGGTGGTCTTTGCATAGATTGCCCTTCTAGGTATTTGTTGGAATCCATAGACCGATTCAAGTTTTAAAATACAATATACTTTAAAAATTCTTGAGCAACCACGCTCTAATACCAATTGTAGAAACTAGAAGGGGGGGGGGGGGGGGTTGAATAGTTTCTTATAATTTACTTGTTAAAAGGTGGTTTTCAAAAATCCTCTTTTAAAAACTTAGACTTGAGGAAATGTGTGAAATCTTCTTATGCACAATATGAACAATGATAGTGTAACTAAGCTAATACTAACAAATATATATGCACAAAGAATAAAGAATGTAAAGAGTTAAGAGTAAAGAAAGATCAAACCGAACACCAAGGATTTATAGTGGTTCGACAACGAAGCTCACTCCTCGTTCCTACTCCACTCCTCGAGTACTCCTTACTCGAGAGTTCACTACACAACAAGCTCCTTATGGTGGAGAAAACCGTACACGTCGCTTAGCCAATTTCCGACTCTAAGCTAAAATTCGAGCCCTAATCGTAGCTAGGACCAATCTACACAACTATACTTAGTACATACACAACTTCCAGATAGACACAACTACTTGGATCTTCTCAACTAAGACACAACAACAAATGTATAAAAGTAGATCTTCAATGGATCTTTGATGGTGGACTCAACACTTCACGAGGATAGTGTTCTTCTCTTTGCACTTGGAGAGGAAGGGATGGAAGAACAAGATTCACTTCTTAAACAAGTAGTAATCAAACAAATGATCAAAGATTTGAGTGATTAATGAAGAGAGTTTGAATCTGGAAATAGATGTGCAAAAGAGGTTATTTGAAAAGCTGAGAATGGTCCACTATTTATAGGACAAAGGCCCAACAGATATATCTGGCCGCGGTTCCTTAGCTCAGCCGGCGGTTCCTTATCGATAAGGAACCGTCTAGGCACTAGAGAACCGCTGCCTAGACTCCGCTCCATTTTTTGTCCTTTAGTGGAGGAGGTCTTATCCAGATATAAAAAATATTCTGAAAGGATATTCCTAACCAAATAAGAATATGCCATTTTCAAATTTCAAATAATTAATTTAATAAAATATTTTCTTAAAAAGAAAGTTTAATAAAAACTTGTCACACTTAATAAAAAGTGAGTTATTAAGAAAGTTTAAATCACTTGATCACATGATTAAGGTTAGTACTTGTTTATTCATACCTTAAGTGAAAATGGGTAAAATGAAAAAATACTTGAACTCAAGAATTCGTTTTTCGTTGTTTTCGTAAATGTTTGTTTTTACATATTGTCGTAATCAAAACAAAGCGAGACCGAAAAATGCAAGTAACGTTTTTAGGCATTATTGCATTAACAAAGACAATTTAAAATAAAGCTAAGTGAAAATGGCGGGAAAAATAAAGTTTGAAAATAATATAATTCGGGAAACAAAGAAATCAAACATAAGTCGGAATGCAAAATAAAGAACTAATTCGGAATCCACATTCAACAAGCAATTCGGAATATGTCATTCACAAACAATCCATAATCTGTGTTTGTACTCAATCCGGAATGTGTATTTGTACACAATCTGGAATGTGAATCTTCAACACAATCCGGAATGTCTAATCACAACACAATTCGAAATCCATGCACTTCAATGTAATCCGGAATCCGTGAAGTTTAACTAATCCGGAATCCAAGACTTAAACGTAATCCGGAATGTGGGAACAACACTCAATCCGGAATGTTGATCATGTACACTATTCGGAATCCAAGTGCACTACACAATCTGAAATAAGAGATGATTAATCTAATTCGGGAAAATGAAATAGTGTGCAATTCGGGATAAGGGTTTAAAAACCCGGATTAAACAAATTAAGCAAAAACTAAATAAGCACTTAACCAAAACTTTAACCAAACAACTTTAAGAAAAATTTAATAAGCCACAAATTTAAAACTCTAAAAACACTAAATAAACAAAATATTAAAAATAAACTTTTAAAAGATTTAACTATAAAACCACTTAATTAAAAATAAGACAAACACAAATCAAACAATAAGCACAAATAGCTAAAACATCAAACAAATGAAAAACAATAAGAACAATCAAACAAGCACATCAATAATCAAATAAGCAACAAGATCAAACAAACTAGACGGTTAACCAAATCAAACAAAAGATTTGAAAAACAAGAAAGGTAGAATGAGAATGATTATGAAAATCTTGAAATTAAGATGAAGATTAAAGATTCAAAAGATTACAAGATTAAAGATGAAAGCTTAAGAACATGAAATAAATCTAGAGAGAGAAAGTAATTATCCTACTCCTATTCCTAAACTAATCTATCTAATAATAATGAAAAACTTGTTACAAATGATGGAAAATAAACTATATATAGTGGAGGAGTGTATGGTGTTGTTGCTTCCATCTTTCACTTTGTCTTCTCGTCTTTTAATTAATTTTCCTTTCTCGACTTTGTCTCGGGATTTGACGAATGATAAAATGAACTCGTCTTCTAATTTTCTTCTTTTATTAGATTTGGTTCTTCGACTTCGTTAAACTTTTGTCTTTGGTCTTTTTTCTTCGATAAATATTCAGAATAGGCTTTTGACTTCCGTTCTTTTTGCACTTTTGATCTTTTGACTTCGTCTTTTTTCTTTTTCTTCGATAAAAGTCCGTGAAAGCCCGTGTTTTATTCCTTTTTCATCTTTTGGCCCTAAAACACAATAAAAACACAAACCACGCATAATTCCGACTTTTACGACATTAAATACACGTTTTGGTCTCGTTTTTAATTGTTTTAAGTGGTAAAGGATAAGTGTTTTCACACTTATTAAATCCCCTACACTTGACCATTGCAATGCCCTCATGTAATGCATTAATTTCAAAGAACGATTTACATTCTCCATCGTAATTAACCCACATTGGCCTTTATTAAATACTAGACAATGAGGAAACTTAAAAAGATAGAAAATTACAAAATGTTTGAAGGAGGAAACAAGTAAAGAAATCTAAGACTTACATTAGGGATTTTTGTGTCATGAATGTTTATCACCCTCAAGTTTCACGTTCCCCACACCAAGCTTACAAACGAGATCATTGTTATTATAAGTTAGTAAAGCTAACACTTACTCATGTGTCTCAATTATTCACTTAGACCCCCTTATCCCTAGGTTTATCTCTTATATTTTACTGTTGTCTTGAATGATCACGAGGATGCATTGTTGACTTATTTCGATAATTTATTTAGGCTGAAAATAAAGTAGGACGATTTAATCAATAGTTAGCTAAAGGACAAGATCTTTTAAAACTGCTTCTCGAAACCTCATAAAGTTCATATCTTGGCGTAACTCATTTCACGATTTGAGACCTTTCTCGGATCGATATTTGGCATTGACTGCATACTTCGAATCTTGAGAGACATTCTTGAAATAACGGTCTTCTCTTCATAATAGGAATTTCTTCACTTGAAGTTTTTGAGAGATTCTTCAAACTTAGACCACGACTTCTTCATTTTTCTCCAATCTTTATTTGGGATTTTTATATACAACGATCCGCCTCCTTTTAGGACTTGGATCTATTTATCCTCATACCTTGTCAGGGTCTTTTCGGATAGACTTCTCCTTGATCTTTTGGGGAGTATTTTCTTTTCGTCATGTGTCTCGATCCTTCACATTGATTTTTGAATAATGATTCTTTACATCACTTTGGATCTTTAGCAACAAAATGTAGCCCTCATGCCTTGTTAGGGCCTTTTTGGACTCGCCAATATTCGCATCCCGCTTCAATAAGTTATGCCTTGGCTATGAACTCTAATTAATACCGAGCAACTTTTAAACGATCTTGTGCTAGAGGCTATGTAACACCCCCAATTTACCACGCAGCGGAATGTCCACATTGGGTGTTACTATCATGGTTCAATCTCATAATCATAGAAAACGTCTCAAAACGAGTCGTTTTAATAAACATCCATTCAATTCCATTTAATCAAGATAAAATTTCATACATGGTCCCGGATGATTCAAAAGTGTACAAACAATTATAAATGATAAAAGTTATTTGAATGGATATGTTTTAGAAAAGCGGGCCAAAACATTTCAAATATGCAAGCTTCACGAAACCGCCTTCCTCGAGTGCCTTCAATATGGACCTGAGATAAAACATGCTTAAAAAGTCAGCAAAAATTTGCCGAGTGAATCTATAGAGTTTTAATTTAAATAAAGTGAACACAAGTATGAAAAATAACCTTCCATGGTTAATAATTCACTAAAAGACAATGGCGTTGTACGGACAGAATTATCGTTGTTATTTCTATAAGTCTCGTGAAATTGAACGTTAACATATATTATTTCAGCCCAACACACCTAGCCAAGTGCGTATATTTCTCTTATACAATGCATCCGATGTTTCATTACTAGTGCATCACAACACCACGCGAGAGCTAATCGCGACCGGACTGGGCGTCACCCCGATAGATCTATCCATAGTATTAGCGTTCCTTTCGATTAACAATTCACGATTCATGGGTCTTTTAAGGCTAAAACAAACTTATATAACAACTTTCATCTAAGCATACAATCAAGTTCCTTTGTGTTCAATTTTAAAACAAAGAGGGTTTACCACAACTTCTCGTTGCACCCTTTCATTTATAATAAATACTTTTCCAATAATAAGGGTTTCCACAACTTCTCGTTGCACCCCTACTCTTCTAATAAGTAGAGTTTCCACAACTTCTCGTTGCACCCCTACTCTTCTAATAAGTAGAGTTTCCACAACTTGTTGTTGTACCCTTTAATTTCAATAATTACTCTTCAAGTAAAATAAGGGTTTCCACAACTTCTCGTTGCCCCCTTTTATTTTAGTAAAACAAGCATGTTATCCCCCTCGCGGGTTTTATAAAACAAGTAAACATGTTTAGAGCGAGGCTATAGACTCACCTTAGCCAATAGTGGTAATGAGACGATCGCCGACGATTAGTGATGCCCGTTAAAACACGAAAACCGCGACCTACCGAATAAGGCGCGTTCGTTAATAATCGACTTAAGTATAAATCATACTTAAATAATATAAAAATCAAAATTACAAAACCAAGACAAATCCCGAAAAATTTAACGATACAAGTGTTATTCTATACCCTTTTATTCAACACTTAACCATTTAAAAACTTGCACTCTACATTGACCCGTCATGAGACGCCAAGTCAACGCAAGTCAACTTATCATTTTACTTCCCTCGGACCAGTAGCTAAGTCATTTATATAATGACTTAACACTCGAGTAAGTCACCATGTCCAATGGCGAATACTCAACTCACACCATACAAGTATTGGACTACGTGTCCAAAATACCACTCAGCATGTACACTCCAAATGTACACACCAATCTACCCTATCTACACTTGTCCGATTTCGACGAAACTTGGTGACAAACTCACACATAATATGAATAAGACTCAGTAAAAGTTTCATTCAAAAATATTACTTCTAAGACCTTCTGCCCGACACATCTTCGTGTTATAAAAACCGGACAGTTTTACGTCTTTTACTTGTAAAACCATTTCGACTTATCTAAACAATTCCGTTTATAAAACCGACACTCGGGTTTGAAAATAGACTCATGACCTGAGGTTTAGCAACTTACATCAGTACTTGAACATTTTTAAAACTCATTCTATAGTCCCCGAGATTCGATCCAAATATCGACAACAATTTTCGGATTGTGCCGATACCCGTCTCCCGGTACACGAATACTAAAAGTAGTATAACTTTTCGCTCGAAATGAGTTAGAAGCTCATTCAAGCGGCAAATCGAAGCTAAAAGAATCCTCTACAAGCCTATCCTATTAGTTTCATCATTTTAAAACAGTAAGATTTTCGAAAATAACCTTTTACCTACTGGTCTAAAATACCTTTCTAAAAATCATACTAAAACAATTTTTCAACCCATTTTAACAATTTTTATACTTCTAATATCATCTATCAATCATCTATATCAAGCCATCTAACCTCTAACACCCTTGAATAATCATACAAAAATTTACCCACTTAAAATAATAAACATGCAACACCTCCCACTATGAATATAATATTATTAACACTAATATACAACATAAAAATGGATCAAACACTACTAGTTCATCAAGAAAAATAAAATTTTTGAAAAGTTAATGCATGTGGATGAAAATTATACCAACATGATCCTTGTTGAATTTGCAAAGTGGGTCTTCTTTTAGTTTCTCTTGATTCAAACTTGATTTTGAAAATCAAATGGGTTTGGGGGTGGTGTTTTTGGCCGTGGGTTTCAAAGAGAGAAAGAGAGGTGATGTTAAAAATTTTTAATGAATATAATAAGGTGTGTGTGTTAGTGGAGGCTATTTAAATAGTGGGGTGAGGGTAGTTTTTGCCAATAAGGTATAGTTTTGGTCCAAAAAGTAATTAAATGGTTATAAGGGTAGAAAATGTAAATATTACATTTTAAAAATATTTACGGGACTCGGGTTTCGTAAAAATACTTTTTAAAAGTTAAAACGCTTCAAAAATAAATTAATATAACTTCGACACGACTTAAAACGTAATTAAATCGAAAACGTCGAAAATATTAAATATCGAGACAATCGATAATAAAACGTAAATTTTTGGGCATCCGTCGGTATCGCGATCATTCGTAGTTCTCGTCATTCGTTAAAACGAAAAATACGAGAAATAAAAATAAATATAAGAAAAATCATTTCCATGATTATTTGAGAATATAATATCGATACTTAACATATTCCTTGTCGGTTTTCATCTAATCGACATTCTTACGCTAGTTTCAAGCCATAACCTTCTCGGTTAATCGATAATTTAAAATTCTCATTAAAATAAATTTATAATTCTTAATAGTCGAAACTAAAATAACGACCTGAAATTGACGGATTGTCACATTATCCCCACCAAATTGGGATCTTCGTCCCGAAGATCAACTTGCGTTCTTCCTCGATCGCTCGTTGAAATCAAAGAGTTAAACGTATTTTGGTCCTCGTCTAGAGTTCCATCACACATGACAATAAAAATCCGACTTCGTTTCTGTTGCTTAACTTCCTTATCGATAATATCAACAAGTACTTTGATGAAATGCAACTTACTGTCGATTCATACTTCATCAAGAGAGATAATAAGATCTTCGACGAGAAGAAATTTCTTTAGGTTCGACATATGGAAAGTATCGTGAATTCCATGCGGCTTTCGAGGTAATTTAAGTTTTCATGCCATCGGACCTTCCATCGATATCATCTCGAATGGTCCAAACTAACGGGGACTTAACTTCCCACGTTTTCCAAAATACATAACACCTTCTTTATGGTGATAACTTGGCATAACTTTTCCTAGAAAGCGACGTCCCGGCGCTTAATTCGTATACGATAGTCTTCAGTGTAACAGTGAAGAGTGAAAAACAGGAAAGTCATCGTCTAAGTTCCAAAGAAAGTCAAAAGATATTATATGGTACATGTTCTCCATGATCGGACGTCATTGGACAATGCCGCCTCAAGTTCTCACAACTTACGATCACTCAACTCGATCACATACCACATAAGTACCTAAAAACAAAGGTCAAACATAAACATCAAATGTAAATCTCCGTCGTTGATCATCGATAATACCTTGGACTAGCCCTTGATAATACAACTCGATCTCTAAAGTCTTTCCACTTGCAGTGTCGGCAACAACATACTCTTCGAAGTGAAAACGAATTTGTTAATTCCAGTCATTAAGAAATTCGGTCCATTGGCGAGAATTCACAACATATCGGGCATACCATTAAGTTCTACTCCAGTGTTCAACGTACAAAAGCGTCCCACTAATTTTTGCTTCAGCGTTCATCGTACAAAGGCGTCCCAATAATTTCGACTTTAGTGCTCAAGGTGCTGCATCATATTCCTCGTTTTTAGTTCGTCATACTAGCCCCAAGAGTTTCGTCATCAAGAAAAGTCTTCGGTGACCCTTCGATAGTAGCAAGTAAAATTACAAAATCTTCACGTCCACGATAAGTTGTCGTTGATAACTGATCCTCAGTCAATCCGCAAGTACACACATAAATCATGGTGACGCTTAAGTGAGTCGCCTATTCTCGGAACGGTCAACGGTTCTTAACAATCTGTTTATAAAGCTCACGATCATCGAGACACATTAGAAATGGTCCATCAAAACAAATCATAACTCGAGAGAAGTACAACGGGTTACTTGTACATAGATGATAATCGACGATCATCATAATGACGACAGCACCGAACGATTCTTACCAACGAAATACGAGTCAAAGGAAGACGTACTCACACCAAACATCCACAAATCGAGCCAGACATACTTGGGCCCACTCATTTATAACTCCTTGTCTACATCAAAAGGCGTCCCCCTCCATGTATACAAGAGTTTATAAATTTACGGTTCGGAAACTTATAACTTTCTTGTTCAAATGAAAAGGCGTCCCATTCCAATTCAACAAAACGATTATAAGTTAACCTACTCAAGTATTACTACCTCTCAACACGATATCACATCAAAATACCATAGTAAATATAAGGTGTCAAATAAACTTACATCATGATTTCCGTATTCAAACGTCCCATTCCATCTGAATAAGGAAAACACAACAATCTAAGGTCCAGTCGTTTAAAATTTTCTTATTCAAATGTCCTAATCCATTTAAGTAAGACAACATTAAACGACTCTTAGTTGGGTGAGTTAAAATCTATATATCTAAATGTCCCATTCCATTTAGATACACAATATTAAGTCACTCAACCGAATGGCTACTACGAGCATACTATTGTTGTACCCAAACTATATATATTTGATTAGGATATATATATCTTAAGTCCAACATTGGCATCCTCCTTTTCGCCAATAAAACGTGGTCATATAAACTCAAATCACACGTCGCATTACATAGAAGATGTCGCCTCAGATAAATGATTCTTCAAAATCATAAGAAGTAACGGAAAAAAAAATATATCACGTTAATCAATTACGTTTCAATATGAGATGTCCAAAAATGGCACATCACGATACGATGATAACAATCGAATTTAAACAAGTCGATATGCGATAGGTTACAAAACCATGACAATCTGCGTCATAATAATACCTCGTATCAATATAAAACTATCATTTATAATTAAATAAATGAAACCATACTTTGTAATTCACAAGTTCAAATAATCGATAAAGATTACAGCAACATATATAATGACATATATATATAAATACTATCATTCTCGTCCATTGGCAACTCGGAGGTTTCGCTTGCAACAGTTATAGTTAAAAGATTTCAAAAATTCATTTTGGAAAATCTTTTCGTTCTCTATAACTTGAGCTCTGATGCCAATCTGTAACACCCCCAATTTACCACGCAGCGGAATGTCCACATTGGGTGTTACTATCATGGTTCAATCTCATAATCATAGAAAACGTCTCAAAACGAGTCGTTTTAATAAACATCCATTCAATTCCATTTAATCAAGATAAAATTTCATACATGGTCCCGGATGATTCAAAAGTGTACAAACAATTATAAATGATAAAAGTTATTTGAATGGATATGTTTTAGAAAAGCGGGCCAAAACATTTCAAATATGCAAGCTTCACGAAACCGCCTTCCTCGAGTGCCTTCAATATGGACCTGAGATAAAACATGCTTAAAAAGTCAGCAAAAATTTGCCGAGTGAATCTATAGAGTTTTAATTTAAATAAAGTGAACACAAGTATGAAAAATAACCTTCCATGGTTAATAATTCACTAAAAGACAATGGCGTTGTACGGACAGAATTATCGTTGTTATTTCTATAAGTCTCGTGAAATTGAACGTTAACATATATTATTTCAGCCCAACACACCTAGCCAAGTGCGTATATTTCTCTTATACAATGCATCCGATGTTTCATTACTAGTGCATCACAACACCACGCGAGAGCTAATCGCGACCGGACTGGGCGTCACCCCGATAGATCTATCCATAGTATTAGCGTTCCTTTCGATTAACAATTCACGATTCATGGGTCTTTTAAGGCTAAAACAAACTTATATAACAACTTTCATCTAAGCATACAATCAAGTTCCTTTGTGTTCAATTTTAAAACAAAGAGGGTTTACCACAACTTCTCGTTGCACCCTTTCATTTATAATAAATACTTTTCCAATAATAAGGGTTTCCACAACTTCTCGTTGCACCCCTACTCTTCTAATAAGTAGAGTTTCCACAACTTCTCGTTGCACCCCTACTCTTCTAATAAGTAGAGTTTCCACAACTTGTTGTTGTACCCTTTAATTTCAATAATTACTCTTCAAGTAAAATAAGGGTTTCCACAACTTCTCGTTGCCCCCTTTTATTTTAGTAAAACAAGCATGTTATCCCCCTCGCGGGTTTTATAAAACAAGTAAACATGTTTAGAGCGAGGCTATAGACTCACCTTAGCCAATAGTGGTAATGAGACGATCGCCGACGATTAGTGATGCCCGTTAAAACACGAAAACCGCGACCTACCGAATAAGGCGCGTTCGTTAATAATCGACTTAAGTATAAATCATACTTAAATAATATAAAAATCAAAATTACAAAACCAAGACAAATCCCGAAAAATTTAACGATACAAGTGTTATTCTATACCCTTTTATTCAACACTTAACCATTTAAAAACTTGCACTCTACATTGACCCGTCATGAGACGCCAAGTCAACGCAAGTCAACTTATCATTTTACTTCCCTCGGACCAGTAGCTAAGTCATTTATATAATGACTTAACACTCGAGTAAGTCACCATGTCCAATGGCGAATACTCAACTCACGCCATACAAGTATTGGACTACGTGTCCAAAATACCACTCAGCATGTACACTCCAAATGTACACACCAATCTACCCTATCTACACTTGTCCGATTTCGACGAAACTTGGTGACAAACTCACACATAATATGAATAAGACTCAGTAAAAGTTTCATTCAAAAATATTACTTCTAAGACCTTCTGCCCGACACATCTTCGTGTTATAAAAACCGGACAGTTTTACGTCTTTTACTTGTAAAACCATTTCGACTTATCTAAACAATTCCGTTTATAAAACCGACACTCGGGTTTGAAAATAGACTCATGACCTGAGGTTTAGCAACTTACATCAGTACTTGAACATTTTTAAAACTCATTCTATAGTCCCCGAGATTCGATCCAAATATCGACAACAATTTTCGGATTGTGCCGATACCCGTCTCCCGGTACACGAATACTAAAAGTAGTATAACTTTTCGCTCGAAATGAGTTAGAAGCTCATTCAAGCGGCAAATCGAAGCTAAAAGAATCCTCTACAAGCCTATCCTATTAGTTTCATCATTTTAAAACAGTAAGATTTTCGAAAATAACCTTTTACCTACTGGTCTAAAATACCTTTCTAAAAATCATACTAAAACAATTTTTCAACCCATTTTAACAATTTTTATACTTCTAATATCATCTATCAATCATCTATATCAAGCCATCTAACCTCTAACACCCTTGAATAATCATACAAAAATTTACCCACTTAAAATAATAAACATGCAACACCTCCCACTATGAATATAATATTATTAACACTAATATACAACATAAAAATGGATCAAACACTACTAGTTCATCAAGAAAAATAAAATTTTTGAAAAGTTAATGCATGTGGATGAAAATTATACCAACATGATCCTTGTTGAATTTGCAAAGTGGGTCTTCTTTTAGTTTCTCTTGATTCAAACTTGATTTTGAAAATCAAATGGGTTTGGGGGTGGTGTTTTTGGCCGTGGGTTTCAAAGAGAGAAAGAGAGGTGATGTTAAAAATTTTTAATGAATATAATAAGGTGTGTGTGTTAGTGGAGGCTATTTAAATAGTGGGGGTGAGGGTAGTTTTTGCCAATAAGGTATAGTTTTGGTCCAAAAAGTAATTAAATGGTTATAAGGGTAGAAAATGTAAATATTACATTTTAAAAATATTTACGGGACTCGGGTTTCGTAAAAATACTTTTTAAAAGTTAAAACGCTTCAAAAATAAATTAATATAACTTCGACACGACTTAAAACGTAATTAAATCGAAAACGTCGAAAATATTAAATATCGAGACAATCGATAATAAAACGTAAATTTTTGGGCATCCGTCGGTATCGCGATCATTCGTAGTTCTCGTCATTCGTTAAAACGAAAAATACGAGAAATAAAAATAAATATAAGAAAAATCATTTCCATGATTATTTGAGAATATAATATCGATACTTAACATATTCCTTGTCGGTTTTCATCTAATCGACATTCTTACGCTAGTTTCAAGCCATAACCTTCTCGGTTAATCGATAATTTAAAATTCTCATTAAAATAAATTTATAATTCTTAATAGTCGAAACTAAAATAACGACCTGAAATTGACGGATTGTCACAGGCTAAGTAAATTTTCAAAACGTACGAACTTATTTATTGCTATTATTAATTAACAAGTGATGGGAGAAAAAGCTCATAATTAACTCACATAATTTCATGAAAGAATACCAAACTTATAAATGACTCTATCATCTCTCATTCTCCACAATTTAAAATCTCAAGGAATGAGACTCGTGGATGCTTAACCTATTAAATCAAAATTTTGGGTTTTAAAGTCATCTATAAGATCTTGCAACTTCTTAGACTTTTTTAAGTTTAGAATTTGCATTTTAAAGTTTCCTTGATAAACGACTTTCTAGGATCAATTATAGGAACTTGTGAAAAGTTCTTGTTCTTGAACCCGTTTGAGTTAAGACTTTCGCGTATTAAAGTTTCCTATATAAAAGTCTAGCAAAACTTGATTTAAACACGTTAAGGATACTAGCTAGAGTAAACTTAGATAAGTAAACTCGGGTTGAGTCAAAAGATTCATGACGGGCCTAATATATCAAAGATATCTAAACTCATTAAAAACCATTTTATTAAAAAGAAAGAAAATAATAATAACAAAGTAAAATACTACTAGGCCAAAATAGATAAAAAAAATTTGAAAAATGTCGAAAAATCAGTTTTCTGGTTAAAATGAGGACAAATTCATGGAAAATCCCACTTAACTTCGATAGAAGTCCCCCCTACACTTAAGATAAACATTGTCCTCAATGTTTAAGCATGTGGGAGTAAACTCCCCTACACTTAGGACATTGTGCACGTTTGTTTAAATCTTGATAAGGAAGAGACAACTAAAGTGATTCCTATTTCAACATAAATGATAAAATAGTGAATCAAAAGAGTTTAGGATAGAACCGGGAAGACGGGTACACGGAATCACGGGTCGTCAAAAGTCATTAAAAGTGTATCGTTGAAAGCTCTAATCCCTGCACATCATAAGAAAGAAAACAACAAACACATACAAGGGCCCCCTACACTTATTATAAAAATGGATAAAGAAGGATAGATTAGCGGGTTGCCTCCCGAGAAGCGCTTATTTTTGGTAACCGAGTCACGAGCCTGACTCGACCCCGAATTAAATGGTCCATGGGGAAACCTCTAATGTAATACCAGGACCAAAAATCTTGTCCTCGGTCCCGGAGGAACATAAATGAGAGGCAGGACGATAAGTCTTGAAAGGTAGAAAAGTCCTCTAACATACGAAAATTATGTGAAATCGTGATCCAAGGGAGGTGGGGTGGGTAAAGGAAGAAAATTGTTATCCCCCAAAGATAGTTGATGGTCACTAAGCGGCAAAGCCGTAAAGGTGTCAATCATAGAATGGTCAATTTCACCTCCCGGGTGAAAGCACTCATCCTCATTTCCCGGTGTGAAATGGGGAGTGTAAAACCGATGCATCACCCGCTTGGGTGTGCACGCGGTAGGATGGGGTGGCAACATAGTATGAGAAGTATAAGAACAAATACTTTCCACCCACGTCACCTTTCTAGTAGGGTCAAATCTCTCCACCTCGTGATAGGAGGTGGCATGGCTAACAAAGTATGCTCATCAATAGCAAGAGAGTCAGGGCTATCAATGTCCTCAATCCCTTCTTCAAAGAGAGGATTCACCTCACTAGAGATGTAGCGTCATCAAAATCAAATAAAGGGTTCGAATAAATCTTGAAAGTTTCCTTCAGAACATCTTCATCGGATAGTGACTCGTCATTACTAGAAGTAAAAACATCATCAAGATCAAAAAGAGGATTAGAGAAAGCCAAAGAATCATCTCCCAAAGTGTCGGTGGGAGAGACAACATCATCACAAGAAAGCACATCACACTCATCGTCACTGTCGGATGTCACCTTATATTCACTTGGGATCGGGACAAGGGTATCAGCACTAGACTTTATGAATTCGTTTGATTCCTTTGCAGGAATTGTGATGATATCCTCAACTCCTAAGATGGGTGAATTATCGGGCTCCATAGCCGGTAAGACGAGAGAAGGAAGTACGATTGCACTAGACGAAGGATGTTGAGCAATAAGATCTCGCAAAAATATAGTACTCTACTCGTCATCATAATAAAAGGGACCCACAAGAGGAGGAGTATAATCACTAAGATTAGATACTTGCTCTTGTTGTTGTCGTTGTTCCTCCTCCCGTGTTTCTTTTAGTCGAATTACACCGTCATGAAGTTTCAAAAGAAGCGCTTGTGTTACGTCATTCAGATGCAAAGAAGGTTGATGATCGAGGGTGTATTGTGGGGGCTCAAAATTATGAAAACCGGAATTATAGCACGGATTCACCGGTTGACAATAAGAAGTATCGTGAGGGCCCCCACAATTGTTAGGGTATTGAGAAAAACCCTGTGCATTTTGCGGATATGGATTGTCATATATGGAAGAGGGGGTGAGATAGTGTCATTTGAGGTGAAATATGAATTGATCGAATTACAAAATGTCCAAATTCGTAATTAGGGATATCCATTCCACACCGTTCGCATGAACAACATTGATAGGATTGACTACCAGAAGATGGTTTTACACACCCTACACAATCAACATACGAATCCATTAAGAGTTAAACACAATAGAGGATTAAGAAGAATATTTTTGGATGCAAAACTTTTGAAAAAGAAATGCTTTTTATGATTTTTCAAATGTTTTTGAATTTTTGAAATTTTTTTTAGGATTTTTGAAAAATTTTGAAAATTTTGCAAGAAAAATAACGTTCAAAGGTGAACGGATTCCAAAATCCAACGCGTCTCTCACAAAAAACCGTTAATCTTCACGAAAAGAGCCGGCAGCGGCGCCATTTTAATATTAAGATTTTATTAAAGTGAAATTGTCTCGACTCGATTCGAATTGAAAAAGGATTTAAGTGCGACTCAGTCGTTCTTGTTGTGAAAAGAAAGAAAATGTCGTTGATTAACTATTTAAAATTAAAATAAAAATGACAACTTAAAAGCCATAAACTAAAAATAAAAGAAATTAAAGTAATTTAAAACTTGATTAAAAGTGGATTTGAAAATTACACTAATTAAGACAATTTAAAATAAAGCTAAGTGAAAATGGCGGGAAAAATAAAGTTTGAAAATAATGTAATTCGGGAAACAAAGAAATCAAACATAAGTCGGAATGCAAAATAAAGAACTAATTCGGAATCGACATTCAACAAGCAGGAATATGTCATTCATAAACAATCCAGAATCTGTGTTTGTACTCAGTCCGGAATGTGTATTTGTACACAATTCGGAATGTGAATCTTCAACACAATTCGGAATGTCTAATCACAACACAATCTGGAATCCATGCACTTCAATGTAATTCGAAATCCGTGATGTTCAACTAATCCAGAATCCAGGACTTAAACGTAATCCGGAATGTGGGAACAACACTCAATCCGGAATGTTGATCATGTACACTATTCGGAATCCAAGTGCACTACACAATCCGAAATAAGAGATGAATAATCTAATTCAGGAAAATGAAATAGTATGCAGTTCGGGATAAGGGTTTAAAAACCCGGATTAAACAAACTAAGCAAAAACTAAATAAGCACTTAACCAAAACTTTAACCAAATAATTTTAAGAAAAAGCTAATAAGCCACAAATTTAAAACTCTAAAAACACTAAATAAACAAAATATAAAAAAATCAACTTTTAAAAGATTTAACTATAAAACCACTTAATTAAAAATAAGACAAACACAAATCAAACAATAAGCACAAATAGCTAAAACATCAAATAAATGAAAAACAATAAGAACAATCAAACAAGCACATCAATAATCAAATAAGCAACAAGATCAAATAAACTACATGATTAATCAAATCAAACAAAAGATTTGAAAAACAAGAAAGGTAGAATGAGAATGATTATGAAAAGCTTGAAATTAAGATGAAGATTAAAGATTCTAAAGATTACAAGATTAAATATGAAAGCTTAAGAACATGAAATAAATCTAGAGAGAGAAACTAATTATCCTACTCCTACTCCTAAACTAATCTGTCTAATAATAATGAAAAACTTGTTACAAATGATGGAAAATAAACTATATATAGTGGAGGAGTGTATGGTGTTGTTGCTTCCATCTTTCACTTTGTCTTCTCATCTTTTAATTAATTTGCCTTTCTCGACTTTGTCTCAGGATTTGTCGAATGATAAAATGAACTCGTCTTCTAATTTTCTTATTTTATTAGATTTGGTTCTTCGACTTCGTTAAACTTCCGTCTTTGGTCTTTTTCTTCGATAAATCTTCAGCATAGGCCTTTGACTTCCGTTTGTTGATCCCAAACCTAGATCGATTAGCTTTGTGTATACGAGATTAGATCAAGTAATACACGTAGAGAAACCTTTGTATATGCTTTATGAATCTAAGTGTTATGCGGAATTTAACACTTAAACAAGAACACAAGATGTAAACAAAACTTTCACTTTGATTATGAATGTCGAACTTGCTTACAGTGAAAGATGTTTACGAACGAAAACTTATATGAAACTTATATTAAACATTAACCTAAAGGCCTTCTTTTATAGACATAAGAAGCCTTGTACAATAAGCTACGTATCAGCTATTCTAGGTAAAGATAAATATAGAAAATACATTGTCGTTTCTATCCTTACTAGAAGTATTCTAGAATATAATAAACGTGTAGATTATATTTTCCATCAGTGCTTGTCTTCAATGTATCAACGCTTGACTTTAACTTGTCAACGCTTGAGCTGTCAGCGCTTGCTTTGCTCTTGTCAACGCTTAAATTGTTCTTGTCAGCGCTCAAGTGATCTGGCCTTAATTTATTCCCAACAATCCTCCCCTAAACTTGATATCCACTCTTATGATCAAGTTTCTGAATAAGCATTAAGGACTTGGAGGAGTCTGACAAACCTTCTCATATTGGTAATGAATAAATCTGATCAAATCTTTTGCCACGTCACTTGAATAATCTATCTCCAGCTGAGTGTCCTTCATCTTTTCCAAAATAGCCTTGGATATGAAATATTGAGCATCCACAAGTAGATACTCAGCAAACTTTGTAGAACTCAAATGGTATACACCAGCAGCTGAATATAACCTCCATTGAAGACCACTGAGGTCATCTT
Organism: Glebionis coronaria; assembly: GCA_025667525.1. Taxonomy (NCBI): domain Eukaryota; kingdom Viridiplantae; phylum Streptophyta; class Magnoliopsida; order Asterales; family Asteraceae; genus Glebionis; species Glebionis coronaria. The sequence goes on from CM046875.1 coordinate 112,576,702, forward strand.
CAAGATCCTTCCATATTGCAGGATCTTCATCTTTTATCCCACACATTCTTTTGAATGTGGTCCAAAGTTTTATTCCATTAGCTGAAGTTGGTGCTTCAGCCTCATACTTGGTCTCCAGTAACCACCAAAGGTCCACCAAGTCTTCTTTATCACAACTTGCAAATAAAGATATGAGAGTGGTAAAAGTGTGTACCTCCTTGCCAAATCTGCCAATCTTCCAAAATCCACATTCATCCTCATCATAACTCACAATTGGATTCCTGGAATCTAATGGCAACACTTGCACCATATCTGAAGCTTCTAATGGGGAGATCTTGAGGCTCTTTCTTATAACTGCTTCACTTGGATATAGTGGATCCATATCTTTTGGAAATTCAAATTTAATTCCCTTCTTCACTGGCCTGGGAATCATCATTGCTTTCTTGATTTCCATTTCTTCTGCAAGTTCCTCCTTTCTTTCATCTGAAAGAAGTCTGCGAGTGTTTGCTTCCTGCACTCTCAACCAAATGGGATAAGCCCTGTTTTCCAACTCATCAAATGTCAAAGCCTTCAACTTCTGATGTGTCCATCCAACTCCATGACATCTGAGCAACATAAAGTAGAGCTCCCTTCTATCCCTTTTCAACTCTGAGAGAATATTGCTTGCCTTGTGTTTCAAAATCACCTTACAATCCTTCTGAACTCTAAGAAGAAGTTCCAAACCCCATATTTGATCTGAAATGGTCAAGTCTGGATTATCCATGCAGTTTTCTTCCCAAGAATTGTACATCTGAACCACCTCTGGCATGTCAAAGTCAACCTGCAACTTCAACTCTCTCAGCTTCTCTTTGGCCAACTCATCTCCATACTCAAGCCTTTCAGGTTCTATAATCATTACACTTGAGTCTGAGCCAGCTCCATCACTTTCTTCTTCTGAAGACACAACAAATGGTGACTTCTCCTTTTCATCTTGTTCCATGATTTGTGCAGCTAATCTTCTATCAAATTCAACTTGGGCTGCATCCTTTGGAACAATTTCTTCTACCAATTTACCCTTACCCTTATCTGATGGTGCAATGGTTGGTAAGGTAGATGGTAATACCTGAGTAGAAACTTCCTTGATGATAGATGATGACTGGGATACATCACCTTCATGTGCAGGTCTGTCAACGCCCAAATTTATCCTATCAGCACCCAAAATACTTCTATCAGCGTCCAAATTCTCCTTGTCAATGCTCAAATATTTTCCCTCAGCGCCTTGTGTAACCTCTCTCAACATAGCTGTAAATGACAAATTCAAGTTGGTGGGAGAGATTAAGGACTTATCAAAACCTGTTTGTTTCTTCAAAGATGTAAGGGCTTCAGCAACATCCATTGATTGACCATCTTGGCTGCCCTTATCACTCAGATTTATTTGATCTTCCTCCCCTTTGGAAGACTCCTCCATACCCCTCCTAGCATGATCACTTTCCAAAACAACAATCCTCTCCCTCAATTGCTTGAGTTCAAGGCCTTGTGAGCTGATAATTTGTACTAAGTCTGCATTTTGCTTTTGCAAGCTAATGCAGACTACCGTCAATTCCAAAAGAGTCATTGGTTCCAGTCTGCCCTCTTCTAAAATGGGGATTTGACCTCCCAAGTCTGATTCATTGGGCAAGGATGAGGACTTAATGATGGTGGGACTGCCTTGGCCAGCATCTAAGCCAGAACCAACAGTCCCAGCCTCATCCAGGTCACCAGCCACACTTGTGGTGGTGGTTCTCTCTGCTACATGGCTAGGACCACCAGAGGAGAACACTCCAGTAGTCCTTTGGCGTTTCATCAACCTATATTCAGGGGGTGTGGATGATGGTGTGGAAGAAGGAGTAGATGTGGGTTGGTTAAGGGGTGTTTGGGATTGTGAAAGTTATGTGTCAGCGTTGGAAATAGGCACATCAACGCCAACATTTAATGTATCAGCGTTGAAGGGTTCTTGGTCAAGGTGCATGTGTTCAGGTGAAGGTAAAGGTTCAGGAATGGGTTCAAGTTGTGGTTGAGGGTCAATTTGAGGTTGGGGGTCTGGTTGGGGTTGTGCTGCTGCAATAACAGCAAGCATGGCTGGGGTTAAAGGTAAGTCTCTATGGGGTGGTGAATCCATCTTCATAAAAATAGCTTTCTTTTGCTCAGGGATCTTATAAAAATCATTGTAATCCCTTGAGCAGTATCCTTGATCATCAAAAACCATTTGAAGAAAACGGGGATAAGCTAAAGTCATTTTTGTCCCCTTGTTTTTACACATCCCCTCAAAAATCATTTTAGAATAGTTATATTTTTGCCCTGTTGTAATGCACACAATAGCACTAGCAATGGATCTATTGATCTCATTGTGTGCAGTACATTTGGGACTCAAACATTGAAGGAGGACGTGTATGAGGTACTTCCAGGCTGGGGGAAATTCCTGCTTATGATACTTGTTTAGAGTACCTTCATCAGGAAATGGATATCCTAAAGCCCTAAGACCTTGTTCTATTTCATTTATGGGAAGGGTGACTATACCATCAGCATCATCAAGATGTAAGGCTTGGCGTACCAAAGCCTCAGTAACCACCCAAGACCTCCCATGAACAATAGAAGTTAATGTGATCACTCCATTAACTGTTGAGGAACTGACAGTGTTCCAAAACTGCTTAATGTGTGTGACTGGAATGAGTGGTGCATGAGAAAGAGCATACCTTAATGGGGATGCGTTCAAATACGCCACCATTTATGTGTATTGAGGAAACAGATCATTATCAGCGTCAAGATAAGCAATCATGTTGTGTTGTGATCTGAACCCCAATGCCAATTCTGCTGAGTTAAACTTTGGTGCCATTGATGAAAGCTGTTAATTTTGAATGTAGAAGATGAAGTTGATAAGAGAAAAGTGTTAGACAAGAATTATAGATACCCTGTTTAAAATAGTAGCCAAATTTATAGGAGAAAAAGAATGCATGTGATTGGCCCAAAAATAGGCAAAGATTTTCAAAAATCAATCATGAAAATATTGAAAAAGTTATAAGTTATCTCATGCATTAAATGAAAGTAACAACTCCTAAAAATTACGGCTTGAAAATATGTCAAAAAGTAACAACTGGGTAGGTCCCATTGAGTGTCAACGGTCAAAAATAACCCATCAACGCCCAACGGCTATAATCTTGTCAACGTTTGCCTAAAGCCATGTCAGCGTCCAATTTGGTCACAACAACGCTTGGAAAAATCTTGTCAGCGTCCAAAAATAAAATTATTTTAAAAAGTGAAAAATGACCTTAACAAGTAATTTATCCTAGAGAAGATAACCAAAAGCTGATAATTATCATAGGGCGGCAAGCACTGTCCAGTTATGCACACTTGCATAAGCAAGATAGACATAACAGTCCTCTAGTGTCCCTTGCTAACAAAAACTCTTAACAACCAAGTTATCTTATAAAATCCTTGTTACTCCCAGGTAAATCCCATATCAAAATCATTCCCAAGTCTCCCAACAGACCACAACCAATTCTAGGCCAAAAATGTCTTGGCAGCATGCAAAGTTGATATACTATGCATGCTACAGTGCCTCATGGTTTAGTAAAACTAACCCATACTCACCTGTGGACACAATCTAGAATTGTGATAAGAGTATCATATGAATACCCAAAAATCCTAAAGGTTCCTAAAACCTCCCCTTAAACTATGATACAAAAAGTTTGCTAAAATCATGCATGAACATAAAAAATTTATGTCAAGATAGGAATGAGACATTCCAACCATCATCCATAAATAAAAACTTGTCCAAATGCTTCTCCATTGATCCATAAGCAACTCTGTATCCAATGGTATACTGCTAACACCATCTGCACATTTAGATTGAAAACCACAAAACTAACATTGTTGCTGACAACTCCTCGATAACACATGACAGCGTTGAGGGAAGCTTTGTCAGCGTTAGACAATTATATTGCTGACAACGTTGCAAAAACACTTATCAGCGTTCAAGCAACCTTTGTCAGTGTTAGAAAAATATAGTGGAAAATCTAAATCATCAATAAGACCAATAATAATAATGCATCATCCTGTACATACTTTTACAAAAAGAATCCAAAACACATACTATGTGAGATTAACCATTCCAATACTTGTTACCAAGTATTGAAATCTCCCAGCATCAAAAGGTTTAGTTAATAAATCTGACACATTTTCCTCAGTGTCAACCCTATCTGGTTGGATTAAACCTTTCTCAAAGCAATCTCTTATAAAATGGTGTCTAATTTCTATGTGTTTAGTTTTAGAATGATGTACAGGATTCTTAATGATGCATAAAGTACTATTATTGTCAACAAATATCTTAGTATGCATGAAATTATACCCATAGTCCAACAGCTGGTTCTGAATCCACAAAACTTGGCCACAACATGCAGCTGCAGCCACATACTCTGCTTCAGTTGTAGAATTAGCCACCACTGTTTGTTTCTTGCATTGCCAAGATATTAACCTGCTCCCAAGAAACTGACATCCACCAGTTGTGGATTTCCTATCAAACTTATCACCTCCATAATCACTATCTGAATATGCAATCAGCTCCAATGGTGAATCCTTTGGGTACCACAAACCAAGATTAGGATAGCATCTTAGGTACCTAAAGATCCTCTTCACATCATAAAGGTGACATTCTTTGGGATTCACTTGATGGCGTGCACAAGCACACACAGCAAACATAATGTCAGGTCTGGAGGCAGTAAGATACATCAAGGATCCAATCATGGATCTATAGTGCCTGACATCAACATCTTTCCCATCTACAATCTTTCCCCAAGGGTGTTCTCTATCCATAGGAGTAGTAGCCCTCTTTTCATGTGGAGAAAAACCAAACTTCTTCAAGATCTCAGCAACATATTTGTCCTGGGAGATGAAGATACCATCCTCTTTCTGCTGAACTTGTAAACCAAGAAAGAAGTTCATCTCCCCCATAGCACTCATCTTGAATTTGTCTGTCATAAGCTTGGAGAAATCCTCACTCATCTTTGGATCAGTAGACCCAAAAATGATATCATCAACATAGACCTGCACAAGCAATACATGTTTGCCTTTCTTCTTTGTAAACAGTGTCTGATCTATGGTGCCCCTCTTGAATCCATTGTCCACCAAATAGGTAGACAAAGTACCATACCATGCTCTAGGGGCTTGATGAAGGCTATACATAGCCTTTTTGACTCTATACACTTTATCTGGATGCTCTGGATCCTCAAAACCAGGAGGTTGCATTACAAAAACTTCCTCAACAATGGTACCATAGAGGAAGGCACTCTTGACATCCATTTGATAGACTGTGAAGCCCATGCATGAGGCCTAGGCTAGAAAAATCCTAATAGCTTCAATCCTTGCAACTGGTGCAAAGACCTCCTCATAGTCTATCCCCTCCTCTTGTGTATAACCTTGAGCCACTAACCTTGCCTTGTTTCTGACCACAATACCTCTTTCATCTCTTTTGTTCCTGAGAACCCATCTTGTCCCTATAGGTCTGACATATCTAGGACAATCAACCAGCTCCTAAACATCCTGAATTGCAAATTGGTGAAGCTCATCCTGCATTGCTTCCACCCAACTTGGTTCTTTGAGAGCATCAAATATTCTCTTGGGTTCTTCTTGTGACAGAAAACATGCAAACAAACATGCTTGTACAAGAGGGGTATCAACCTTCTTGTGTATATTGGCAATAAATCCACCAAGACCTTGATGAGATCTTCTAGTCTGAACTGGAGTCATAATATCACCAATGATCTGAGATGTGGGGTGATTCTTCAATGTGGAAGTGAGAACCCCTCCTTCAACAAGTCTGGTGTCCTTAACTTCACGCTCCATGTTGCCAATATCTTCTTCATCAGACTCTCTTTGATCAACATGAACCTCTTCATGAACATTGGAAGGTCCACCTTGTTCAAAACTGGAAGAGAAAAGATGCCCATAAGTGTTGTCAACGTCTGAATCTTGGTTGTCAGCGTCTGGGCTAACAGCGCTTGAAATGTTGTTGTCACGTCTGAGCCATCAACGTCTGAAGTGGTCTTGTCAGCGCTAGATTTGCCTTTGTCAGCGCCTGAAGAACCATGCATGTTTGTATCTGGTGGTATTTGGAAACCACCATTATCTTGTCCAGCAGCAGCAGCAGCAGCAAAAGCATCTGTCCAAATGGGAATTGTGACATATTCAAATGTAGGAGATGCCTTTTCTGCTTGTGATCCAACCTTCTCATGAACCTGTGTACCTGAAACATTAACAACTTGTTCCTCCACAACATTTGAAGTTACCTTCACAATATCTGGATTAGTGACAGGCATATAATTTAAAGTTTTAGACAAGGGTTCCAAATCAAACAACCAATTAGGACCACTCTCAGGATCACTAGGTTTATTCTCTAAGAACCTAACATGTACTCTCTCAACTATACGTTTGTCCTCTTTAAGATAAACCCTATAACCCTTGCTCTGGACTGAATACCCCATGAAGTAGCCCTCATCACCTTTTGCACTAAATTTCCCTAAGGCATCACTAGTATCCAAAACTACTACATGACAACCAAAAGGTCTGAGAAAACCAATATTAGGTTTTCTTCCCCAAAGTAACTCATAAGGTGTTTTGTTCTGAATTTTGTTAACCAATGCTCTATTTTGCACATAACATGCTGTATTAACAGCCTCAGCCCAAAAGGCTATTGGAAAGTGAGCATCAGCCAACATTGTTTTGGCTGCTTCAATTAGGGTTCTATTTTTCCTCTCAGCAACCCCATTTTGTTGTGGGGTTCTAGCAATACTAAATTGCCTAGTAATTCCTTTCCTGGCACAAAAATCATCTAGCTTCTTGTTCCTAAATTCTCCACCATTATCACTCCTAAGCATTTTAACCTCATTGCCAGACCTTTTCTCAATCTAAGTGATAAAATCAATAAGAACATCAGCTGTGTCACTCTTCATAGCTAGAAAGAATGTCCAAGTAAACCTAGAAAAGTCATATTTGACAACAAAGCAATATGACTTACCATTCAAACTTTCTATATTTGTTGGACCAAAGAGGTCCATGTGAAGCATATGAAGAGGTCTGGAACTAGTATGCACCTGTTTGGACTTGAATGAGACCTTGTGCTGCTTGACTTTGAGACATGCAACACAAGAGTGGTCATTATGGAAGGCCTTCTCAGGCAAACCATCAACTAAACCAAGCCTCACAAGTCTATTTATATTTTTAAAATTTATGTGCCCTAGTCTCCTGTGCCACAAATTACTCTCATCTACTGAGGCCTTAGCATAAAAACAAGACATATTTGCATTCATTTTAATCCCATTTAAATTCACATTATATATGTCCTTATGCCTAGGTGTTCTAAACTCAATATATTTCTCATCAGGGATCTTAAAATCCTTGCTTAACACCAAGCACTCAGTATCAGTAAAAAGAACCTTATTTTTGTTATCACAAACTTGTGTTACACTAAACAGATTATAATCAAGTTCTTTTACCAGGAAGACGTTCTCAAAACGCAGATTATTGGTGAGAAGGGTTCCTTTGCCTGTGATAGTCCCAAAACCACCTCCAAAGTATACCTTGTCACCATCTTTAATAGGGGTGAAATTCGTCAGATAGTCTTCCTTCCCTGTCATGTGCCTTGAGCATCCACTATCCCAATATCCATAATCATTGATCTGTCTTTGAATGCCCTGCACATAAAGAAAACAAATTAGTTTTCTTTGGGAACCCAAGTCTCAAGAGACTTGGATTCATCTGGTTGTTCAATAAGAACAGACTTAATTGTCACAACAACCCCATTCTCATCCTTTTTAGGATGAAATACCCAGTTAACCCCAATAGGTTTTGTAATGACCTTTGAAATGTAATTAAATCTATTGCAAGTCATTGAAATCCCATTTTCATTAGGGTTTGATCTTTCTTGGGTCTCCATGTTAAGCTTGAAGAAGCTTTAGACCCCTTACCTTGTGGCTGCAAATATTTAGGTATGGTCACGTTTCTGTCAGCGTTAGAATTTGTCCTGTCAACGCTGAAATTACCCTTGTCAGCGTTGAACCTAGGGTTTGCTACAGGAACCCATTGCCTATTTGACCAGGTGTTTGTCTTTTGAAAAGGTCTTTGTCCATGAGTGTTAGACCTTCTAGAAAAGAATGGGGCAGGTCTAATCACTTGTGGACTTTGCTGCACACAAGGTTTGGGTCTGACAACGTTTGACTTCCTAACAACGTTGACTTTCTTCCTATCAGCGCTGAAATTGTTCCTGTCAGCACTGGCTTTGGGAGCGTTGACACACTTGTATGCCAAATCTGAAAAGTTACCACAAGTGTAACAGGCTTTCTTAGACACACCCTTAGGTCTAGAAGAGAAGAAACCTGTTCCATGATTGCTAACTTGGCTCTTGGGTGACCTATTATTCCTATACATCTCTGCATATTTAATGGTAGGTCTTCTAACAGCGTTTGAGCCTAGGTCAACAGCTTTACCAGTGATTGGATGAGTAACCTTAATGGGTGGTGATTCATTGGGACTTTCACATAGCAAACCTCCCTTAACAAATAAAGTAGGGTTAGCTTTCTTCCACTCATTTAGGTCAGTCAATTTTTGTTGATACTCTTCCACTGGAGTGACAACTCTTGGTGGAGGAATGAATTCCTCTTCTTGGCATTCTGGTATACCAGTCCAAGACAAGTCCTTTCTAAGGACACCATAGAAGTCACCAGCTGGTGGTGGAACCAGAGAGTAATCATTCATCCCAATCCCAGTCGTGTCCTTAGGATCCCTTTGTTTAGCTACACAGTCTCCTAGGGTTTGGGTGGCTCTATCAAATCTTTGAATCTTGAGGTCAACATTATCTTTATTCTTAATGGTCTCATCTAACTTAGCCTGTAGATCTCTATTAACCTTTGTCATGATGTTTCTAACATCCATACTACCCTCTAGCTCATGTTTTAAGATATTGATCTTATCTTTTAAGTCAAATTCCATTTTCTTGTATTCAGAAACGGTTTTCTCAGTTTCAGTAAGAGCTAGTTGGTAATTAGACAATTTACACCTTTCAGTGCTCATATCATCTTTTAGTTTTAACACCTCTTTGTTAAGTCTTTCAGTGTTTAACCTACAACCTTTGCTACAAAAAGCATCATCATATACCTCATTATCAGATGAAGAGGAGGAGTGTGCCATGAGAGCATATTCAACATGCTCTTCTTCTTCAATATCAGCAACCAAAGCTTTATCCTCTTCAGCATTCTTAGCCAGATAGCTCCAATCCCATCCTGTACCATCAATTCCTTGAACTACAACCATGGCTTTGGAATCCTGAGCTTTAACAACCTGACTTGAGGGTTTACCAGCATCAGATCTTCTAGGAGATCTGCATTCCCTCATGAAGTGCCCCATACGATGGCAATTGTAGCATTCAACTTTGGATTTATCAAATCCAGCTGTGTCTTTAGCATTGAAGGTCATCTTCTTTTTAAACCTTCTGTTCCACCTATTTGCTCTAATACTAGCAAGAGCCATGTTCCACTTGATGTCCATCTCTTCCAAGTGCTCATCACTTATCTGCTCAAGGTCCTCATATGTAATCACTGAACCATTGGGCAAAGAAGCAATGTAAGCACAAACAATATCCAAATCCAAACCAGCAGGTTTAACTCTTGGGGTGTCATTCTTGAATGTGTCAGCGTCTGAAAAAGAGACGTTGACAGGACTAGTTCCAGCGCTGACATATGATGATCCAGTAACTGGATGCATATAAGAGTCCTTCTGATTGAATTGACCTTCACTATGAGAGAAGAAGGCCATGTTGTTGGTGCTAGATTTGCTTCCATGCTCTGAAAGAGTTTCATCTTCCAGCAGTCTTAGTTTGTTGTAGATGTCATCAAACGAGGAGCTCTTGTAAGTATTGTTGGCAAGAATAGATCTTTCCTCAATCTTCCATGCCTCAGCAAGACTTTTAAGAAAGGTAGCATTGGTGTCAACATCACCAACTTGTGTCCCCATGAAGGACAACTTGCTTGTGATGTCAAGCAATCTGCTTCTCACACTACTCAGTTTCTCATTGGGTTGAGCTTTGAAGACAGCATAATCATGCAGAAGTTTCTTTTTCTTTTCTTCATTAGTGTCTGCATTGCCACCATATGCAACTTCAAGTGCTTCCCAAAGATCCTTAGCAGATTCATAGCCTCTATATTTGTGCTGGTTTTCTTGTCCCAAAGAGACTTTCAAAATATTTAGGGCTTTCATGTCAACCCTTTTCTTTGCAATATCTTCAGCACCTACAGCTCTACCATCTCCAGGTTTTTCTCTCTTATCTTCATCAGGGCATCCTTCAACAGCTGATATTTGAGTAATGGCATCAAGAATCTTTTGAGCCTTATTGAATGAGTTTCCATATTCAATAATCTCCCAGAGTGTGTAGTCATAGATCCCCAGATATTGTTCAAAGTTGAACTTCCATAAGTCAAAGTTGGTTGCATCAAGCATGGGAATCCTGATGTTTGGTAAGGGTGAAGAGGAGGTGGTTATTGCTTCAGACATGATGTTTTTAGGGTTTCTGAGAAAATTAGGGTTTTGGTGTTTTTAGGGTTCTGGTGTTCTTCAAAGATCAAAAGTTCCTCAACAAGCTCTGATACCACTTGTTGATCCCAAACTTAGATCGATTAGCTTTGTGTATACGAGATTAGATCAAGTAATACACGTAGAGAAACCTTTGTATATGCTTTATGAATCTAAGTGTTATGCGGAATTTAACACTTAAACAAGAACACAAGATGTAAACAAAACTTTCACTTTGATTATGAATGTCGAACTTGCTTACAATGAAAGATCTTTACGAGCGAAAACTTATATGAAACTTATATTAAACATTAACCTAAAGGCCTTCTTTTATAGACATGAGAAGCCTTGTACAATAAGCTACGTATCAGCTATTCTAGGTAAAGATAAATATAGAAAATACATTGTCGTTTCTATCCTTACTAGAAGTATTCTAGAATATAATAAACGTGTAGATTATATTTTCCATCAGTGCTTGTCTTCAATGTATCAACGCTTGACTTTAACTTGTCAACGCTTGAGCTGTCAGCGCTTGCTTTGCTCTTGTCAACGCTTAAGTTGTTCTTGTCAGCGCTCAAGTGATCTGGCCTTAATTTATTCCCAACACCGTTCTTTTTGCACTTTTGATCTTTTGACTTCGTCTTTTGTCTTTTTCTTCGATAAAAGCCCGTGAAAGCCCGTGTTTTCTTCCTTTTTTATCTTTTGGCCCTAAAACACAATAAAAACACAAACCACGCATAATTCCGACTTTTACGACATTAAATACACATTTTGGTCTCATTTTTAATTGTTTTAAGTGGCAAAGGATAAGTGTTTTCACACTTATTACAAGTTAATTAAATTAATTTTCATGACTTAATAATTAATTTAATTAAAACATGACTTAGGTTATATTATTTTTATAAATAATACATGTTTTAGCCTAAGTATATTTTGTCATTTAATTTTAGACTATAGTTTTATTAATTTATTATTTAATACATGAACTTATAATTAATTAATAATGCATGACTTAGGTTTATTAATTAAAATTAATAATACATGTTAACTTAAGTATTTTATTAGACTTAATTTAATTAAACCATTACTTAATTAATTTGTATAACCTATAGGTTATTAATTAACCATGATATGTTATTAATTAATAACACATGTACTATTATTATTAATTAATAATTAGTTATAACCTATATATTTAATTAATAAACTATGCTATTAATTCCATGACTTATAACTTTTAACCAGTTAACACTAGCTTATATTATTAGCTTGTTAATCTAGCTTATTTCTAACTATGGAAACTTTCTATTTCAGGAAACTTACTACTTTTAGAAACTTTCTGTTTTTAGAAACTGATCTATTTTTGAAAACTTTCTAATTTTGGAAACTTTCTATATTTAGAAACTTTCTATTTTTGGAAACCTGCTATTTTTAGAAAGTTACTTATTATTACACTACAAGTATAATAATACAAGAATACAAGATAATGCATAATCAGAAGACATGAAGTACATGAATGATACAGTATATCATTTAAAACAGTAAAATAAGACAAGAACATATAAAACAAGTTAAGAACATGCTATAACCAGTAACATGCTCAGTAATCAGACAACTCATACATGTCCCTTATTTATGTAGCAATAGTGAGGTCAGAGTAGGACTTTTCATCCTTTCGTTTTTCCTCGTTCACTGGACATAAGGTACGGATATTTCGTCCTTTAGTATGGACATTCTCTTTCCTTATTAGGATTCCCCGTTTGCAACCAACTGTTTTCCCAGGTATATGTTTTATATGTTTTGATCTGCTTATGTTAGTTTTAAATGCCTTAGCCATATACATGCATGACCATGTCACCTAGTTATGGAGGTACCATAACCATAACACTCGAGGCACCAGTGTTATGACTTCCCCACGGCGGAGTGATTGCTCGTGGCGTCCCTTTTTAGTTTTGGCCATTTATTATTTATATTATCATGTGGGGCGTATGGGTGCATCCTAGTTACATGTTTTTACAATATTTTCATGGTGAATGTGTTGTGTGCCTTGCATCCTTCACAAGGAGTTGATCCCTCCTACCCAGACTAATTAATTAGAGGCATCCCTTCTAATTGCATGATGAGGTCTCCCCTCCAAGTATTCATGCACGGTAGAACCTCATGACCTATATGGGCTATTGGCTAATTAGTACGGTTTTCATATTGAAACATATGTCTTTTCAAACTATAAAACTAGTTTTATGAACATGTTCTAGGTTACCTAGGACTTATAAATTTCCGCTGCTATTAGTCTTATTATGCTTATGTCATTTTATAATATGCTTGTATATTCGTTCACTGGGCGTTATGCTCAGCCGTTTTCCTTTCATGTTCCCAAACGGCAGGTACTCAGGGACGGAACTAGGACTTGAGAGTACGTGCATACGAATGGAAGCTATCTAGCCTTCATTACTTTATGAATTTTTCCTTACATTACATTACTTCATTCCTTTGGACATTGTTTAGTCCTTTTCCATTTTAGTACTTATATTCATGTATGTGAGATTATACTTGGACTATCGATGTATGTTTCCGGTATTTCCTTTTATGGTTATTTAATGTTTTTTAACATTTACCTTGCATGCTTTGATGACACGCCATAATTATCCTGTGATATTCCATTTATCAAAATGGGGTGTTACAAGCACAAGGCCACATTTAAGTCTAAGAGTGTGCGTTCTAGTTCTAAACCACTTCACTTACTACATATGGATTTATTTGGCCCTACCAATATAGAAAGTCTCAATGGTAAATCTTATTGTTTTGTCATCACTGATGATTATTAATAAGTGTGAAAACACTTATCCTTTTACCACTTATTTCCAATATTAACAAGACCAAAACATGTATTTTATGTCGTAAAAGTCGGAATTATGCGTGGTTTGTGTTTTTATTGTGTTTTAGGACCAAAAGATGAAAAAGGAAGAAAACACGGGCTTTCACGGGCCTTTATCGAAGAAAACGAGAAAAGACGAAGTCAAGAGATCAAGAGTGCTTAAAGAACGGATGTCCAAGACCTATTCTGAAGATTTATCGAAGAAAAAGTCTAAAGACGAAAGTTTAATGAAGTCGAAGAACTCAAGTCTAAATTAAAGAAGAAAATTATTAAGACGAGTTCAAATCCCGAGACGACGTCGAGAAAAGACAAAGAATTAAATCAAGTCGAGAAGTAAAGAAAGAAGGAAGCACACCACACATGCACTTCCCATTTTCCCTATAAATACCCTCCTAATCACATTAGGAGGGGAGTTAGCTAGTTTCATTTTTCATTTTTTCCTTTCTAGTTTTTAGAGAGAGAAAGTTCCAACTTTCTCTCACTAGTTTTCATCTTTTCTTTCTTTTAATCTTTCAAGTTTAAACCTTTTTGTATTTTGATTTCATTAATCAAGTTCAAGTTAAGCTTTTTATTCATTAATCTCTTTCTACCTTTCTTGATTTTAGTTTACTTTTGGTGCGAAATATTTATGATCCATGTTGATCTTGATGTTTTTGTGCTTAAAAAGTTAATCTTTTTATTCCTACATAAGCTTTCAAACGGATAAGCTTTAAGATCTTTGTGCTTATTGGCTTATTTGTATGTTTAGCTTATTTACTTTTTGAGAGTTTTCTTAAAAAGTTTCATCTTTTTATGGTTTGATTTAAAAGATTGCTTATTTTAAGTTGGGAAAGTTGTTATTCGAGCTTATTTAGTTTATTTCATTGCTGATTTGGTGAAGTTTTAGTGTTAGCTTATCAAACATAGCTTATCACTAGCTTATTTTTGAATCACACAATAATCGGAAAAGGGTAAACCCTTTTCCGATTAAGCATTCCGACTACTACCTATCATTCCGATCACCCTGCTCGGATTAGGGTTTAACATTCCGATTGTGGGTGGTTTGAGAGACATTCCGATTGTGGGTGGTTTGAGAGACATTCTGATTGGACTTATTTTTTAATTATTCCGATTGCTTCTAATTCCCATTATTCCGATTGTGTTCCTTTTTATGCTATTCCGATTTGGATTTCTACCATATTCCGACTACTTACTTTCACTAGATTCCGATTGCACTATCATTCCGACGAGGGTGTTATTATTGATATTCCGATTGGAGTGGTTTTGCCTCATTCCGACAGCAAGTTTCTATTAATATTCCGATTGCATTTTCGATTAGGGTGTATTCCGACCAATATTCCTTTTATGCATTCCGATCAGATTCCGATTAGCAGCATTCCGACGGGTTTAATTTCTTGTTTTTACAAAGTTTTCAAGTTTTAGATTTATTAAGTGTTCAAGTGTTTTTCTAATCTTGTCTTTAAGTTTTCAAGCATTTATTTTTAACTTGTCAATTTAGTTTAATCTTTAAAAGCTTTTACTTTACTCAACGACACTTTCATATTTGCTATTAGTTTAAAACTAGATAATCAACCAAACCATTTATTATTCCACCAAGAACAATTGAGTCACACTTTCTACCAATAATCAATTCGAAAAGATCGGACGATAAGATTTTATAACTTGGCAAAAGCCTAGTTATTAAATGGCACCGCTGCCGGCTCTTTTCGTTAAGATTAACGGTTTTTAGCGAGAGACGAGTTGGATTTTGGGATCCGTTCATCTTTGGACGTTATTTTCCTTGCTTTAAAATTTTCAAAAAACCTAAAAAATATAAAATTTTCAAAAATACAAAAAAAAAATTAAAAAACATAAAAAAACCAAAAATATTTCTGCTTTGTTAGTTCTTTTGTAGGTGTATGCGCACTCGATCAACGTCTTATCAAGAGCCCGAGACTCTCGATAACTTAGACATGGCCGGTGTACGCAACAACAATAATAATCCACCTCAAAACAACATGAATAATAACAACAATGAACCTCTACCGGAAAATCGTCCAATGATCGAGCTTTTGCAAGCACATGTAGAGGGCAACCACGATGCTATTGTCATACCCGCGATTGAGCCAACAACTTTGAGCTTAAATCTGGCTTTATTCAAATGGTCTCTGCTCAACCATTCTTGGGGCGTACCATTGATGATCCTCATGACCACATCAAAAGGTTCCTTCAACTCACGAATACGGTCAAATTCAATGGGGTTTCACAAGAGGTAATTCGCTTGCAACTTTTTCCTTTCTCCTTAGAGAGACAAGCCCGACATTGGCTTGATAAGTAACCACCACAAAGTATTCTTACGTGGACGGACTTAGAGACCAAATTCATAAACTACTTTTTCCCACCCTCTCGTACTACCGCTTTGCGGAATGAAATCATTACTTTTGAACAAAAGTACGATGAGACTTTTAGTGAATCTTGGGACCGTTTTAAAGAACTTTTAAGAAAGTGCTCACAACATGGTTTTACCAAAGTGCACCAAATTAATACTTTTTACAATGGTTTAAGCATGAATGACCAAGATTCACTAAATAGTGCCTCGGGGGGTAATCTTTTGGTTAAGTCTTCTAATGCCGCTTGGGATATTATTGAGAACAAGTCTAGAGTGCAAACCAAGACTGTTCGGACCAATGTGGCTAACTAATGAGAGCGACAAGAGACTTGATAAGCTTACTTCGCTTGTTGAATCACTTGCTCTCCAAGCCGCCAATAATACCAAAGCTATCACTGCCCAAGCCAATGCTATGACTCAATCATGTGATATATGCGGGGGATCTCATTCATACATCGATTGTCCTTCGAATCATGACAATCTGGAAAATGTGTATGCCGCCAACGGTACCTATTCTACGGGAGGCTATCAAGCACGTCCTCAAGGTGACCGCAACTTGCTCAGCTATCGCTCAAACAACTTTCTTTCACCTCCCGGTTTCCCCCCACAAAACCCAAACATCCTCAATCGCAACAATCAAAACCAACCACGTGCTCCAACTCCATATCAAAACCAAAGAAATCCATATCCACCTCAAAGAAACAACCAAGTTTACCAACAACCTGCTTATCAACCACCCGCCTATCATGCTCCTCCTCCCAACCAACCCACCGCATTACACCAAGATGTTGAAACCTGCATGAGGACTAATGATGTGATCGTGCAAAATCTTCAGCGGGAAATGGCCAACATGAAAGCAGACATGGTGAAGCAAGGGAATGATCTTCGTGCTGATATGCGAAACACTTTGGCATCAAACGAATGACTTGAGGAAGATGATGGCTAGTTTCTTCTCAAGTAATCAAGCCTCTGGATCGGGTTCTCTTCCAAGTAACACCGTTGCTAATCCAAGAGGGGAGATGAAAGCAATCACCACTCGCAGTGGAAAAGGTTTAAAGGAACCCGAGTTTCCTACACCTATACCGGTGATTGTGACAAAGGAAAACGAGTCTCCTTCTCCAAATCCTCCATTTTCTATTCCTCCAACTTCTACTTCTCTAATTCCACCACCTTCTACTTCTACCCCTCCACCACCCAAGGATGTGTGTGCGAATTCTATCCCAAAGCCTTCATATCAACCCAATATACTTTATCCTTCGAGGTTGAGGAAAGAGAAATTGAAGAACAAGGATGATATTCAGGTTTCGAACTTTCTTAAAATGTTCAAACAACTGAATTTCAATATCTCCTTTGCTGAGGCTCTCACTCACATGCCTAAATATGCGAAGATGTTTAAAGATCTTCTTAGTGACAAAGAGAAGCTTCTTGACATTGCTCAGACCCAACTTAATGAGAATTGCTCCGCAGTGCTCTTAAGGAAATTACCAACCAAACTTGGTGATCCGGGTTGTTTCTTGATTCCTTGCAACTTGCCGGGAGTAGAGAATTACATGGCCCTAGCCGATCTAGGTGCTAGTATTAACTTAATTCCATTAAGTGTTTGGAAGCAATTATCTCTCCCCGAGCTAGTCCCCACACGAATGACTTTGGAATTAGCCAACCGTACGGTTGCTTATCTAGTGGGGATAGCCGAAGACGTCTTCGCCGGTGTCGACAAATTCAACTTTCCGGCAGATTTTGTTGTTGTTGACTACGAGATGGACCCCGTGTTCCATTAATCGTTGGACGTCCATTCCTGAGGACCGGTCGCACTCTCATTGATGTAGCCGCGGGAGAATTAATCATGAGAGTTGGTGACGATAAAATCGTCTTCAACATGGGTAAACTTTCTAAGCAGCCTTCGGAAAAAGAGAGTGTTAATTTTATTGACGTTCTTGATGAGGCTTGTGAAGAACATTTCAAAGACGCTTGTAAAAGTGGTTCTTCTTCTCTACCCATTGTTGAGACCGTTGCCTCTATTGCTCGATCACTTACTCCATTTGGAGAAAGTGATTTCATCTTGAAAGAATTTGAAGCAACTTTAGGAGATGTGGACTTAAAATATGACGATTCTCCCTCCAATTGGGATGAAGACATTCGTACCATTGAGAAACTTCTCAATAAGGACCATACTTCTCCACCATCTCCTAAGGACATCTCTATCGATGAACCGAATTTGACGACGCCTTCCATCGAAAATCCTTCGGATTTAGAGCTTAAGGACCTACCGTCTCATCTCGAGTACGTTTTCCTTGAAGACAACAAGAAGTCACCCGTCATCATCGCTAAGGACTTGAAAGAGGAAGAAAAATCCCGACTTATCACCGTGTTGAAGAATCACAAAGAAAGCTATTGCTTTGAAGATCTCCGATATTTGTGGAATTGATCCTCACTTTTGCACACATAAAATTCTCATGGAGGACGACTTTAAACCCACTATTCAAAGCCAACGAAGGGTGAATCCTAAGATCCATGACGTTATCAAAAAAGAGGTTATCAAACTTCTTGATGCGGGCATGATCTATCCTATCTCGGATTCACCATGGGTTAGTCCAGTCCATTGTGTGCCTAAGAAAGGCGGAATCATCGTTGTTCCCAATGAAAACAACGAGTTGATTCCTACTCGTCTCGTTACAGGGTGGAGAGTTTGTATAGACTACCGCAAACTCAATGATGCTACGAGAAAGGATTATTTTCCCCTTCCTTTCATGGACCAAATGCTTGAACGTCTAGCGCGTAATGACTATTACTGCTTTTTAGACGGTTTCTCCGGGTATTTTCAAATTCCCATCGATCCCAAAGACCAAGAGAAAACCACATTCACTTGTCCTTATGGAGCATTTGCCTACAAAAGAATGCCTTTCAGCTTATGCAATGCTCCTGGAACTTTCCAAAGGTGTATGATGGGTATCTTCCATGACATGGTTGAAGAAACTATGGAAGTCTTCATGGATGATTTCTCGGTTTATGGCGATTCTTTCTCTGCTTGCCTTGCCAATTTAGAACGTATGCTTAAGCGGTGTGAAGACACTCGCCTTGTTCTAAATTTGGAAAAATGTCATTTCATAGTAAAAGAAGGCATCGTGCTAGGACACAAAATCTCCAAAGCCGGTCTTGAAGTGGACCGTGCTAAAGTCGATGTTATTGCAAAATTGCCTCCACCTTCAACCGTGAAGGGTGTGAGAAGTTTCCTCAGTCATGCGGGCTTCTATCGTCGATTCATTCAAGATTTTTCTAAAATGGCTCGCCCGATGACCCACCTCTTGGAGAAAGATACTACTTTTATCTTTTCCAAAGAATGTATTGAAGCCTTCAATCTTCTCAAGGATAAGCTAACTAAGGCACCGGTCTTGGTTACCCCTAATTGGGAGCTACCTTTTGAGTTGATGTGTGATGCTAGCGACTTTGCTATTGGAGCGGTTTTGGGCCAAAGAGTGAACAAACACTTCCAACCAATCCACTATGCTAGCAAGACAATGACGGGGGCTCAATTGCATTATACCACTACCGAAAAAGAGCTTTTAGCTATAGTGTATGCTTTTGAAAAATTCCGCCCCTATCTTGTCCTTTCTACCACCATCATGTATACCGATCATTCCGCGTTGAAGTACTTGATGACTAAGCAAGATTCTAAGCCAAGACTTCTTCGTTGGGTTTTGCTCCTTCAAGAATTCAACATTGAAATTCGTGACAAAAAGGGAGCTGAAAACCTAGCCGCGGATCATCTCAGTAGACTTGAGGATCCTTATCAAGGGGATCATCCGAACAAAGAGATCAATGACTCTTTTCCCCTTGAGGCCTTAATGTCTATCAATCCAAATCTCGATGACACCCCGTGGTTTGCGGACATTGCAAACTACTTAGCGGGTGGAATTCTCAAGGAAGGGTTCACGTCCCAACAAAAGAAAAAGTTCTTTAAAGATATTGAACATTATTTCTGGGACGACCCTTACCTCTTCAAACAATGTGCGGATCTTGTCATTCGTCGATGTGTTGATGGGCCGGCAGCGGTACAAATCCTTGATGCTTGCCATAAAGGACCCACCGGTGGTTACTTTGGTCCTAATTACACCGCAAAGAAAGTATTTGACTCTGGATTTTATTGGCCCGCCATTTACTGTGACGCTCACGAAATGGTTAAACATTGTGATGCCTGCCAAAGACAAGGCAAGATCACACATAAAGATGAGATGCCTCAAAATTTCATACAAGAATGTGAAATCTTTGATGTATGGGGCATCGACTTTATGGGGCCATTTCCATCATCTAAAGGGAACAAGTACATCCTCGTAGCCGTTGACTACGTTTCTAAATGGGTGGAAGCTAAGGCTCTCCCTACGAACGATGCGAGGGTGGTTGTGAACTTTTTGAAGCAACTTTTTGCTCGATTCGGTGTTCCTCGTACTATAATCAGTGACCGTGGGACTCATTTTTGCAATGATCAATTTGCAAGAGTCATGGCTAAGTATGGTGTTAATCATCGTCTTTCCACCGCTTATCATCCTCAAACCAATGGGCAAGCCGAGATATCCAACCGTGGATTGAAGCGAATTTTGGAACGTACTGTGGGGGAGCATCGTGGCGCGTGGGCCGATAAGTTAGACGATGCTTTGTGGGCTTTCTGTACTGCTTATAAGACCCCGATTGGTTATACACCTTATCATCTTGTGTACGGGAAAGCATGCCACCTCCCTATCGAGCTGGAACATAAGGCATACTGGGCCTTGAAGTGGGCTAACTTCGACATCAACAAAGTCGATGATCTTCGGAAGATTCAACTCAACGAGCTAAATGAACTGAGGAATGAAGCTTACGAGAACTCATTGATCTACAAGGAGAAGACCAAGATCAACCACGATGCAAGGATTAAGAACCGAGAGTTCCACGTGGGTGATCAAGTCTTACTTTTTAACTCTAGGTTGAAGATCTTCCCGGGCAAGTTGAAGAGCCGCTGGTCTGGTCCATTCACCGTCACCAAAGTCTTTCCATATGGCACCATTGAGCTTTCTTAGCCAAATGGGCCTAATTTCAAGGTGAATGGCCAGCGTTTGAAGCTGTACTTTGGTGAGGACATCTCTCATGAGATGATCCCATCCCTCACCACGTTTCCCATGAACTAAATTTGGGTCGAGTCAGGCTCGTGACTCGGTTATCAAAAACAAGCGCTTCTCGGGAGGCAACCCGTGATCTATCCTTTATCGTTTTCATAATAAGTGTAGGGGGAGCCCCGTATGTGTTTGTTGTCTTGTTTCTTATTCTCTACAGGGATTCAAGCTTCAAAGAGCACCTTGATGACTTTTGACGAACCGTGATCCCGTGTTCCCATCTTCTCGGTTCTATCCTAAACTCTTGTGATTCAATATTTCATATCTTATATGTTCACACTGAATTCACTATAGTTGTCCTTTCCTTAGCAAGATTTAACAAAGTGCATAATGTCATAAGTGTAGGGGAGTTTACTCCCACATGCTTAAACATTGAGGACAATGTTTATATCAAGTGTAGGGGGGACTTCTATCGAAGTAAGTGGTCTTTTTCATGAATTTGCCCTCATTTTAACCAGAAAACTTGATTTTTCGACATTTTTCAAAATTTTTAATCTATTTTGGCCTATTAGTTTTTCCTTTGTTATAGTTATTTTCCTTCCTTGCTAGAATAAAGTTTAATAAAGTGGTTTTAAGTTTTTCAAAGTCGTGAATATTTTGACCCAACCCGAGTTTACTTATCTAAGTTTACTCTAGCTATTATCCTTAACGTGTTTTAGTCAAGTTTTGCTAGGCTTTTATATAGGGAGCTTTAAAACGCGAAAGTCTTAACTCTCACGGGTTAAGAACAAGAACTTTTCGCAAGCTCCTATAATTGATCCTAGAGAGTCGTTTATTAAAGGAACTTTAAAATGCGATTTCTAAACTTGAAAAAGTATAAGAATTTGCAAGATCCTATAGATGACTCGAAAACCCAAAACTTTGATTTAATAGGCTAAGCATCCACGAGTCTCATTCCTTGAGATTTTAAACTGTGGAGGACGAGAGATGATAGAGTCAATTATAAGTTTGGTATTCTTTCGTGAATTTATTTGAGTTAATTATGAGCATATTCTCCCATCGCTTGTTAATAAATTTGTCTACAATAAATAAGGTTGTACGATTTGAAAAGTTACTTAGCTTCTAGCCCAAGATCGTTTAAAAGTTGCTCGGTATTAATTAGAGTTCATAGCCAAGGCATAACTTATTAAAGCGGGATGCGAAGATTGGCGAGTCCGAAAAGGGCCTAACAAGGCATGAGGGCTACATTTTGTTGCTAAAGATCCAAAAAGTGATGTGAAGAATCATTAATCGAAAATCAATATGAAGGATCGAGAGACACGATGAAAAGTAAATACTCCCCAAAAGATCATGGAGAAGTCTATCCAAAAAGGCCCTAACAAGGTATGAGGATAAATAGATCCAAGTCCTAAAAGGAGGCGGATCGTTGTATATCAAAGTCCAAAATAAAGATTGGAGAAAAATGAAGAAGTCGTGGTCCAAGTATGAAGAATCTCTCAAAAACTTCAAGTGAAGAAATTCCTATTATGAAGAGAATACCATAATTTCAAGAACGTCTCTCAAAGATTTGAAGTATAAAGTCGCTGCCAAATATCGGTCCGAGAAAGGTCTCAAATCGTGAAGCGGGTTATGCCAAGATATGAACTTTAAGAGGTCCCGAGAATCAGTTTTAAAAGATTTTGTTCTTTAGCTAACTATTGATTAAATCGTCCGCTTTATTTTCGGCCTAAATAACTATCGAAATAAGTCAAACAATGCATTCTCGTGATCATTCAAGACAAAAATAAAATATAAGAGATACACCTAGGAATAAGGGAGTCTAAGTAAATAATTGGCCCACATGAATTCGTGTTAGTTTGCTAACTTATAATAACAATGATCTCGTTTTTAAGCTTGGTATGGGGAACGTGAAACTTGAGGATGAGAAACGTTCATGGCTGCCAAAACCCAATGTAAGTCTTTGATTTCTTTACTTGTTTCTATCTGTTTATGTTTAGTATTTAATAAAGGCCAAGTTGGGTTATTTATGATGAAAAATGTAAACCGTTCTTTAAAATTAATGCATTGCATGAGGGCATTACAATGGTCAAGTGTAGGGGATTTAATAAGTGTGAAAACACTTATCCTTTTACCACTTATTTCCAATATTAACAAGACCAAAACGTGTATTTTATGTCATAAAAGTCGGAATTATGCGTGGTTTGTGTTTTTATTGTGTTTTAGGACCAAAAGATGAAAAAGGAAGAAAACACGGGCTTTCACGGGCCTTTATCGAAGAAAACGAGAAAAGACGAAGTCAAGAGATCAAGAGTGCTTAAAGAACGGATGTCCAAGACCTATTCTGAAGATTTATCGAAGAAAAAGTCTAAAGACTGAAGTTTAATGAAGTCGAAGAACTCAAGTCTAAATTAAAGAAGAAAATTATTAAGACGAGTTCAAATCCCGAGACGACGTCGAGAAAAGACAAAGAATTAAATCAAGTCGAGAAGTAAAGAAAGAAGGAAGCACACCACACATGCACTTCCCATTTTCCCTATAAATACCCTCCTAATCGCATTAGGAGGGGAGTTAGCTAGTTTCATTTTTCATTTTTTCCTTTCTAGTTTTTAGAGAGAGAAAGTTCCAAACTTTCTCTCACTAGTTTTCATCTTTTCTTTCTTTTAACCTTTCAAGTTTAAACCTTTTTGTATTTTTATTTCATTAATCAAGTTCAAGTTAAGCTTTTTATTCATTAATCTCTTTCTACCTTTCTTGATTTTAGTTTACTTTTGGTGCGAAATATTTATGATCCGTGTTGATCTTGATGTTTTTGTGCTTAAAAAGTTAATCTTTTTATTCCTACATAAGCTTTCAAACGGATAAGCTTTAAGATCTTTGTGCTTATTGGCTTATTTGTATGTTTAGCTTATTTACTTTTTGAGAGTTTTCTTAAAAAGTTTCATCTTTTTATGGTTTGATTTAAAAGATTGCTTATTTTAAGTTGGGAAAGTTGTTATTCGAGCTTATTTAGTTTATTTCATTGCTGATTTGGTGAAGTTTTAGTGTTAGCTTATCAAACATAGCTTATCACTAGCTTATTTTTGAATCACACAATAATCGGAAAAGGCTAAACCCTTTTCCGATTAAGCATTCCGACTACTACCCATCATTCCGATCACCCTGATCAAATTAGGGTTTAACATTCCGATTGTGGGTGGTTTGAGAGACATTCCGATTGTGGGTGGTTTGCGAGACATTCCGATTGGACTTATTTTTTTAATTATTCTGATTGCTTCTAATTCCCATTATTCCGATTGTGTTCCTTTTTATGCTATTCCGATTGGGATTTCTACCATATTCCGACTACTTACTTTCACTAGATTCCGATTACAATATCATTCCGACGAGGGTGTTATTATTGATATTCCGATTGGAGTGGTTTTGCCTCATTCCGACATCAAGTTTCTATTAATATTCCGATTGCATTTCCGATTAGGGTGTATTCCGACCAATATTCCTTTTATGCATTCCGATCAGATTCCGATTAGCAGTATTCCGACGGGTTTAATTTCTTGTTTTTACAAAGTTTTCAAGTTTTAGATTTATTAAGTGTTCAAGTATTTTTCTAATCTTGTCTTTAAGTTTTCAAGCATTTATTTTTAACTTGTCAATTTAGTTTAATCTTTAAAAGCTTTTACTTTACTCAACGACACTTTCATATTTGCTATTAGTTTAAAACTAGATAATCAACCAAACCATTTATTATTCCACCAAGAACAATTGAGTCACACTTTCTACCAATAATCAATTCGAAAAGATCGGACGATAAGATTTTTTGAATTGGCAAAAACCTAGTTATTAATTATTCTAGGTTTACTTGGACCTTCTTTTTGTCAGAGAAAAGTAACACTGCTAAGACTTTAATTAACTTCATTACTCAAATGGAAAAGAAATTAGGATATGAAGTTAATATTCTTAGAAGTGATAATGGTGGTGAGTTTAAGAACAACCTTTTAGATGCCTTTTGTGTCAATAAGGGAATCTCTAGGGAGTTTAGTATAGCAAGAACTCCATAGTAGAATGGTGTAGTTGAAAGAAGAAATAGAACACTTATAGAAGTAGCTAGAACCATTTTGGCAAATGCTAGTTTACCCATTGCTTTTTGGGTTGAGGCTGTGAACACTACATGGTATGTTCAAAATAGAGCCTTAGTCAATAAGTCCCACAATAAGACTCCTTATAAATTGCTTTGGAATAGGAATCCTAATATAGACTTCTTTAGGCGCTTTGGATGTCATGTGGTAATAATGAATACTAGTGATAACCTAGGCAAGTTTAATTCAAAAGGTGATGAGGGATATTTCGTGGGATACTCCATGAATAGCAAGGGGTAGAGAGTTTATAACAAGAAGTCTAGGATTCTCATAGAAAATATACATGTTGACTTCTTGGAGAGTAAACCTAGTGATCCAGAGTCTAGACCGAATTGGTTGTTTGATTTGGAGCCATTATCTAGGTCCATTAATTATATGCCTATGACTAATCCAGATGTTCTGGAAGCACCTATTGTTGACAATGCAGGTATACAGGTCAATGAAATCAAAGGATCACATGCATATGAACCCACTCCTTCTTTCAACTTTATTAAAATACCTATTTAGAGTAAAGAGTTTATTCAAGCCTCTGCTGCTGCAAAGGAAGAGGAAGAAAGCAACAAGTGGAGCCACAAATTGATGAAACAGTGAATGAATCTCCATCCGCTAACAACTCCATACTAGCCGCTGACACTTTAGGTTCAGTCGCTGACAACTGGCTTTCATCCTCTAACAAAAATATTCTTGAACTTGTTGAAGATCCCATTCCCAAAGAAAGTTTCAGTGGCCATGTTCCAGCCGCTGACAACATTTCTCCTATATCAAGTGGGCATGAAAGTAGTGATGATAGGGATCTTGGCAATTTGGAATCCATAATTCATGACAACACAATATTTAGGGGATGAATTCTTACAAATGTGACTAAAATTCATCCTCCCACTCAAATAATTGGTGATATTGATACTCCTGTTCATACTAGAGGGAAAAATAAGATTCAAGGTGGATTCATTGCTAATATTTATTAGAAGGATGATACTCCCTTTGTTCAAGAATGTTTGTTTGCGTGTTTTCTCTCTCAAGCAGAACCAAAGAAGATTTTTGATGCTCTTAAAGAAGAAAGTTGGGTTGAAGCAATGCAAGATGAGCTTCATCAATTTGCAATACAAGATATTTGGGAACTTGTGGAGTGTCCTAGACATGTTACACCTATTGGAGCACGTTGGTGTTGGGAATAAAATATGGGTCAGTTCACTAGACGCTGATAAGAAGAATGTCAACGCTGATTGGGTGACATTGGACGCTGACAGCCAAGCGTTGACATTGAAGAAGTCAACGCTGACAGCCTTGAAGATTGACACTGATGGAATATCTTCATACGTATCTTTTGTTTATTTGTTTCTTTATTTATGTATGGTAAAGATAAGCACAACATTGTATTTTCTATTATTATCTTTACCTAGAATAGTTGATTCGTAGCTTATTGTACAAGACTTCTTGTTCTATAAAAGAAGGTCTTTTAGGTTAAAGTCATATATAAGTTTTCATAAGTATTCGCAAGTTAAACTCTTTCATTGTAACCAAGTACGATTATTCTAATACAAGTGAAAGTTTGTTTAACATCTTTGTGTTTTAGATCAAGTGTTAATTCCGCATAACACTTTGTTACTTTATTCATAAGCAAAGGTTTCTCTACGTGTAGTACTTGATCTAATCTCGTATACACAAAGCTTAATCGATCTAAGTTTGGGATCAACAAGTGGTATCAGAGCTTGTTGAGAAACTTTTGATCTTTAAGTAACGCAAGAACCCTAAAACACCAAAAACCCTAAAAACCCTAAAATTCTCAAAACCCTAAAAACATCATGTCTGGCACAGATCAACCTGCTTCTTTGCTACAAAACAACTCCTCAAACCCTAGTATCAAAATTCCCATGTTTGATGCCAGGAATTTTGAGCTTTGGAAGTCCAATTTTGAGCAATATATAGCTATTCATGACTACACTCTTTGGGAGATTATCGAATATGGGAACACATTCGACAAAGCAGCAAAGATTACTGCTGCAATTGCCACAAGGACAGCTGTTCCTAATTGTCCTGAAGCTGATAAGGTGGAAAAGCCTGGAGATGGGAGAGCTGTAGCTGTTGAAGATATAGCCAAGAAGAGGGTGGACATGAAAATTTTGAACATCTTGAAACATGCCCTAGGTCATGAGAATCAGCACAAGTACAAACGCTTTGAGTCTGCAAAAGAGCTTTGGGAAGCTCTTGAAGTAGCACATGGTGGCAATGCTGACACAAAAGAAGAAAAGAAGAAGCAACTCTTGCATGAGTATGCTGTCTTTAAAGCTCAACCCAATGAAAATCTCAACAGTGTGAGAAGTAGACTTCTTGACATCACAAGTCAACTTTCCTTCATGGGAACACAGATTGATGACCCTGAATTGAATGCTACTTTTCTCAAAAGCCTTGGTGATGTATGGAAGATTGAGACAAGATCCATTCTTGTCAATAATACCCACAAGACTTCCAGGTTTGATGACATCTTCAACAAACTAAGACTGTTGGAGAATGAATGGCAATTGGATAGTGATAATAAATCTTCCAGTAGCAACATGGCCTTCTTCTCACAAAGTGAAGGTCAATTTGATTCCATGAACTTCTATGGACATCCAGCCACTGGATCTCAATGTGTCAACGCTGGATCTCAGCCTGTCAGCGTTGGATCATATCCTGTCAACGCTTTATACTCAAGCGCTGACACACACAATCATGGCGCTGATAGAATTAAACCTGCTGGTTTTGATCTAGATACTGTGTGTGCATTCATTGCTTCTTTGCCCAGTGATTCAAGGATTACATATGAAGATCTTGAGCAGATAAGTGATGAACAATTGGAAGAGATGGACATCAAGTGGACTATGGCTCTTGTAAGTTTAAGAGCAAACAGGTTTAATAAAAGGTTCAAGAAGAAGATGACCTTTAATGCTAAGGATGTTGCTGGATTTGACAAATCCAAGGTTGAGTGCTACAACTGTCATAGGATGGGGCACTTTATGAGGGAATGTAGATCTCCAAGAAGATCTGATGCTGGGAAGCCTTCTAGCCAAATGATTAAGAGCCCAGATCCCAAGGCCATGGTTGCTGTTCAACAAATTGATGGAGTTGGAGAATGGGACTGGAGCTGGATGGCTAAGAATGAGGAAGAGGACAGAGCTTTGGTTGCTGAAGTTAAAGAAGAGCATGCTGAATATGCTCTCATGGCACACTCCTCCTCTTCATCAGATAATGAGGTATATGATGATGCTTTCTGTTCTAAGGGTTGTCGTTTAAATACTGAAAAATTAAATCAAGAGATAGTTAAATTATTAGATGAGGCAAGTACTGAAAGATGCAAAGTATCTAATTATCAAATTGCGCTTACCCAAACAGAAAAGACAGTAGCTGAGTATAAGAAAATGGAGTTTGATTTAAAGGATCAAATAAATATCTTAAAACATGAGTTACATCAGAGTAAAGATGTTCAAGATATAGTAAATAGGGTTAATCTTGATTTGATAGCTCAGTTAGAGGAGGCTAACAAAAATAAAGATAATGTGAGTCTTAAAATCCAGAGATTTGATAAGGCCACACAATCCCTAGGAGAGTGTGTTAGTAAACAAAGAGACTCTAAGGATATGAGTGGGATTGGGATGAATAACTATACTGGTGTTCCACCACCAGCTGGGGATTTCTATGGTGTCCAATCAAAGGACTTATCTTGGACTGGCTTGCCAGAATGCCAAGAGGAGGAATTCATTCCTCCACCTAGAGTGACTTCCCCAGTTGAGGAATACAAGCAAAAACTGACTGACCTAGATGAGTGGAAGAAAGCTAATCACACCTTGTTTGTTAAGGGAGGGTTGTTGTGTGAAAGTCCAAATGAGCCCACACCAATCAAGAGCCTTGATCCTAAACCTATTAAGATCACACACCCTACCACTGGCAAAGCTGTTGACCTTGGCCCACAAACTGTTAGAAAACCTAGTGTTAAGTATGCAGAGATGTATAGGAATACTAGGTCACCAAAAAGCCAAGTTAGTAATCATGGAACAGGCTACTTTGCTTCTAGACCTAAGACTATGTCTAGAAAAGCTTGTTACACATGTGGTAGCTTCTCACATTTGGCCTACAAATGTGTCAACGCTTCCAATGTCAACGCTGATAGGAACCATTTCAGCGCTGACAAAAGTCAACATAGGTCAAACACTGTCAGACCCAATACCTTTGTGAACAAAAGTTCACAAGTTGTTAGACCAGCCCCATTCTTTTCTAGAGGGTCTAACACACAAGGCCTAAGACCTTTTCAAAAGTCAAACACTTGGTCCAATAGGCAATGGGTTCCTGTAGCAAACCCTAGGTTCAACGCTGATAAAGGCAATCGGGGCGCTGACAAGAGCAGTTTCAGCGCTGATAGATACACTGCCAAACCTAGGTATTTGCAATCACAGGGAAATAGGTCTAAAGCTTCTACTAGCTTAACATGGAGACCAAAACAAGAGCAAAACCCTAATTCTACTGGTATTTCTATGACATGCAACAGGTTTCATTATATTTCAAAGGCATTGTCAACACCAATTGGGGTTAACTGGGAATTTCATTCAAACAGGGATGAAAATGGGGTTGTTATGAGAACCAAGTCTGTTCTTGTTGAACAACCAAATGAATCCAAGTCTTCTAAGGCTTGGGTTCCCAAAGAAAACTAATGTGTTTTCTTTATGTGCAGGGCATTCAGAAGAAGATCAATGATTATGGATACTGGGATAGTGGATGCTCAAGGCACATGACAGGAAAGGAAGACTATCTGACCAATTTCTCTCCTATTCAAGATGGTGATAAGGTATACTTTGGAGGGGGCTATGGAACAATCACAGGAAAAGGAACCCTTGTCACCAACAATCTACGATTTGAGAATGTCTTCCTGGTAAAAGAACTGGATTATAATTTTTTTAGTGTATCACAAGTGTGTGATAACAAAAATAAGGTTCTTTTCACAGATACTGAGTGCTTGGTGTTAAGCAAAGATTATAAGCTACCTGAGGAAAAATACATAGATTTTAGAACACCAAGGCATAAAGACATATATAATGTGAATCTTAATGGAATTAAGATAAATAATAAAATGTCATGTCTATATGCTAAAGCCTCAGTAGATGAAAGTAATCTTTGGCACAGGAGATTAGGGCACATAAACTTTAAGAATATCAATAGACTTGTGAGGCTTGGTTTAGTTGATGGTTTGCCTGAAAAGGCTTTCCACAATGACCACTCTTGTGTTGCATGTCTTAAGGGCAAGCAGCACAAGGTCTCATTCAGGTCTAAACAGGTGCACTCCAGTTCTAAACCACTTCACTTATTGCATATGGACCTCTTTGGTCCAACTAATATAGAAAGTTTGAAGGGTAAATCATATTGTTTTGTTATCACTGATGATTATTCCAGGTTTACATGGACTTTCTTTTTAGCCAAGAAAAGTGAAACTGCCCAAAGTCTGATTAATTTCATTACCCAAATTGAAAAGAAAAATGGTAATGAGGTCAAAATTATTAGAAGTGATAATGGGGGTGAGTTTAGAAATCAGTTGTTAGATGATTTTTGTGCCAAGAAAGGGATTACTAGGCAGTTTAGCATAGCTAGAACCCCACAGCAAAATGGGGTTGCTGAAAGGAAGAATAGGACCCTTATTGAAGCAGCCAGAACCATGTTGGCTGATGCCCACTTTCCTATAGCCTTTTGGGCTGAAGCTGTTAACACAGCTTGTTATGTTCAAAATAGGGCATTGGTCAACAAGATACATAATAAGACACCTTATGAATTACTTTGGGGAAGGAAGCCCAATATTGGCTTTCTCAAGCCTTTTGGATGTCATGTAGTTGTTCTAGAAACTAGTGAGGCCCTAGGTAAATTTGATTCAAAAGGTGATGAAGGCTACTTCATGGGTTATTCAGTGCAGAGCAAAGGATATAGGGTCTACATTAAAAAGGAAAAACGTATACTTGAAAAAGTACATGTTAGGTTTTTAGAGAGTAAACCTAGTGATCCTAAGAGTGGTCCAAATTGGTTGTTTGACTTAGAACCTTTGTCTAGAGCTTTAAATTATATGCCTGTTACTGATCCAGACATTGTGAAGGAAACTTCAAGTGTTTTGGAAAAGAGAATTGGTAATGTTTCAGGTATACAGGTTGCTAAGAAGGATGGACCACCAGCAGCTGAGTCATCTCCCACACCAGAATATGTTACACTTCCTATATGGACAGATGAGTATTATGCTGCTGCTACTGCTGCTAGGAAAGATAATGGTGGTGTTCAAATACCACCAAATACAAACATGCATGATTCTTCAGGCGCTGACAAAGGGAAATCAAGCGCTGACACGACCGATTCAGACGCTGATGGCTCAAACGCTGACAACAACAGTTCAAGCGTTGTTAGCCCAAGCACTGACAAACAAGGTTCAGACTTTGGTGACACCTTTACACAGCTTTTCTCTTCCCATTTTGAACAGGGTGGACCTTCTAATGTCCATGAAGAGATTTCTGTTGATCAAGAAGAATCTGAAGAAGATATTGGCAACATGGAGCGTGAAGTTGAGGACACCAGACTCTTTGAAGG
The DNA here is from genome assembly GCA_025667525.1 of Glebionis coronaria. Taxonomy (NCBI): domain Eukaryota; kingdom Viridiplantae; phylum Streptophyta; class Magnoliopsida; order Asterales; family Asteraceae; genus Glebionis; species Glebionis coronaria. Next base: position 112,608,301 of record CM046875.1, read on the forward strand.
AGGAGTTCTTACTTCCACAGCTAAGGATCACCCCACATCTCAAATCATTGGTGATGTTATGGCTCCAGTTCAGACAAGAAGATCCCATCAAAGTCTTGGTGGATTTATTGCCAATATACACAAGAAGGTTGATACCCCTCTTGTACAAGCATGTTTGTTTGCCTGTTTTCTGTCACAGGAAGAACCCAAGAAAATTTTTGATGCTCTCAAGGAACCAAGTTGGGTGGAAGCAATGCAGGATGAGCTTCACCAATTTGCTATACAGGATGTTTGGGAGCTGGTTGATTGTCCTAGATATGTGAGACCAATTGGGACAAGATGGGTTCTAAGGAACAAGAAAGATGAAAGAGGCATTGTGGTCAGAAACAAGGCACGTTTGGTAGCTCAGGGATATACACAAGAGGAAGGCATAGATTATGAAGAAGTCTTTGCTCCAGTTGCAAGAATTGAAGCTATCAGAATTTTCTTAGCTTATGCATCTTGCATGAACTTCACTGTTTATCAAATGGATGTGAAGAGTGCTTTCCTCTATGGGATAATTGTTGAGGAGGTATATGTCATGCAACCTCCTGGTTTTGAAGATCCTGAGAATCCAGACAAAGTTTATAGGGTGAAGAAAGCAATGTATGGACTTCATCAAGCCCCAAGAGCATGGTATGGTACATTGTCCACCTACTTGGTGGAAAATGGTTTCAAAAGGGGCACCATAGATCAGACCTTGTTTACAAAGAAGAAAGGAAAACATGTGTTGCTTGTGCAGGTCTATGTTGATGATATCATTTTTGGGTCTACTGATCCAAAAATGAGTGAGGACTTTTCCAAGCTCATGACAGATAAATTCAAGATGAGTGCAATGGGTGAGATGAACTTCTTTCTAGGTTTACAAGTTCAGCAGAAAGAAGATGGTATCTTCATCTCCCAAGACAAGTATGTAGCTGAAATCTTGAAGAAATATGGTTTTTCTCCACATGAGAAGGAGGCTTTGATGAGACGGCTTTTATACATGGTCTCATCGTTCTTTTTGGACTTAAAATGCATTAAATATCATCAAAATACCCAAATATATGCTTGTGTTTGTTGCTTGTGTTATTTAGGTACGGATATTGAGAAAATGACAAAAGATCACAAGAATCACGCAAAAACGAACACGGGAAACGAAGCCGCACATTGAACCAAGCCCTAGTGAGGAATTTTCCAAAGAAAACCCTTGAAGATTTGAAGAATGTTGAAGATTAATCCTCCAAGTTTGAAGAATTGACACTTTATACCCTTGTATCTTCATAATTACAAGTTTGGTCCCTAAAGTTTGTCAAAATTATAAAAAGGACCCTTAACTTTGAAGAATTGGCAAATTTAGTCCCTCATCAAATCTAAATTGTCAAATATGGTCCTCCAAAAAGTTAAATGTACAAGTATAATCCTTGAAGTTTGAAGATATTGCAAGATATGCCCTTGGAAATAGCTTAAAAGTGCAAAAGTTAATCATTTGGATCAAAGGACTTATGGTGAAATTGGTTTTGGACTGGCTGTGAAAGAAAGTTAACTTTTGGACTAACTCTGCAAATAATTAATGGTGAACTACGTTACTTTGGGACTGGGTATGCAAAAATTAACCTTAAGCCCAACAAAAACCCCAGCCCAACCCACTCACACCCGGGTTTATTTAATTAAGCAGGGTCAACATTAGTCAACTCCACTAACCCCCAACTTTCCCTCCACTAACACATTTTTAAAATGTGTTTAAACCTCCAAACAAATCAAACAGCCCTAATCCCCCTAAGAACCCTAATATCCTCCAGATTAATTAAGGCTTAATTCAAAGGGATATTCCCCCAAAATGAGCAGATTACTAATTGACACTTTTCTCACCTAATCCCACCTATCACACAGCTGCCACGTGTCCTTGGGGTCCTTCCCCCACCCCTCCCCTGCTACTAAAATCCAAAGAATGCCAGGAGAGAAGACCAAATCAACACCCCTAAAGCATTTTCGTGCTCCCAACGTTTTGTTGAACGGTCAAGATCAAAAATCACTCTTACACATCACATGGGAACCAAGAACAAGCCAAGAACAACTTTCAAAAATTGGCATCTTCAAGAGGATATCCGAATATCCTTCAAGGGCAGATTGGGGAGTTTAGAACTAGGGTTTTACTTTCTAGAACTTCTTTGTAAGCCTATAAAGGCATTAGGGTTTTGCATTTTTCTTTTGTCTCAGTTTTTATAAAAAACTTGTAATTTTTTTCATGGAATGAAAAAAAAAAGTGTTTTATGTTTTAAATTTACTGAGTACCATTTAAATTCCAGTTTTTAAATTTTCTGTCTTGAGTTTGTTTAAGGTTCCATTTACATTGGTGAAGTATTTGCTTCATTTTCAAAAAGTTTCTGAAAATTGAGAATTTTTGGAGAATTTGTTTCAAGTTTGGAAATTTGAAGGTTAAATTGGTTGGATTAAGTGTTATTGATACGTGTTTAGAGGTTTTGAAAGTTTTTGGTAAGGTTTTAAGAAAAGAAAAAAAGTAAACAGAAAATATATAATTGTATTTTTTGCTCTTGTTTTCTTTGATCTTGATTTAAACAGGTACAAAGGAGTTTGTTGATTTGTTTTCAGCCCCAACCCGAGTTGGGAAGGAGGAGACTAAGCTGTCTCTAGGGTTTAGGAAGTACAAACCCTAAGGTAAAACTTCGTTTACCTTAAAAAGTTCAAAAAAAAGTGTGTTCATGTGAATCTGCTTTATTGGTGATATTAGGTGTTAAAGTGAATGATTTCTGTTCTTATATGCTTGGTATGGATGTTAGATGCTATTGAAATCAGTTTTCATAGGTTTGGTTAGGTTTTGATTTGAGAAAAACGATTTCATAAAGTTAAAGAGGTGTTTGGCAACGGGTGTTAGCAGGGGTTAGATCATTACTTTTGAGTTTTAAGGGTGTTAGAAGGGTGGTAATAGGTTAAGTTTAGTCAGTTGTTAGTAGTAAGTTAATTTGGAATCAATTTGGAGTTAGTTTGGTGAGATTTAAAAGAAAAGTATAGCCAAAATCTGCTAGTTCACTAACTGCTTGATTTTTCTTGAATTTGTGCTTTGATATTTTGAATACTGTTGAAATCTAGGTTAATTAAGGATTGCAGATTGATTAAGTGTCATCTTGTGAGTGTGTGTGCAAATTTGTGGCGTTTGAAGTTGATTAAATTGCAAGTTAACAGCCTATAACCCACCAGACCCCAAATTTCATCACAGAGAGTTGATTTGCTTTTGTGTGCTTGGATTTTGCTTATTTTGTGTGTGCTAGGTGTTTCTTTGTGCTAAGATTGACTCCTTGTGCTTCTATGAGCACAAGGGTGCCCCTATTGTCCCAATACAAACACCAAATAAGCCCAATTCCCAAGCTCCTCTTGGGAATTTTTGTAATCTGTTAAGCAAAACACAAGTCTCAAACCTGCTTGGTGCCTAGTGTTCCTGTCACGTTTTCTGGATCAATAGTTGGCTTAATCTTCGTGTTAAAAAGGATTAGTGGAATTGGAATAGGCTAATACTAAGTTACTGGTTGGTTTGGCAAAAGTTTAAAAAGCAAAAAAAAAAAAACAAGCTGCGCCGCAAGACCTACTAGTTGCGGCGCAACTAAAGGACCAACAGATCAAGGTGCTCTCGCAACACTAGTTGCGGCGCAAGACACAAGCGTTGCGGCGCAACTAAGAAACAAAAATTGGGGTGTCCACAGACTCGAACCCCAGACCTCCTGCATACAAGTCGAACGTGTTAACCACCAGGCTAGCTAATCTTTTTGTTTAATTGTTTACAACATTAAATTAATATAGGATACTTTATTAGTGGCAGATTTACTAGTTAATAATAAGTTTAAATTTAATTAGATTTTAATTAATATTACTTAGTTTATTTAAATTTTGTTTTTATACATAAAAAGAATAAAAAAAAAAATATATATTTCATTTAATTTGTTTTTTCAAATTAGTTTCTCTTTATTCAAAATTAATATAGGTTTTATTTAATAGTTTAAAATAGATTATTTTTTTTAAATAGATTTTTGATTAAGTATTAAGTATTTACTAGTTAATAATAAGTTTAAATTTAATTAGATTTTAATTAATATTACTTAGTTTATTTAAATTTTGTTTTTATACATAAAAAGAATAAAAAAAAAAAATATATATTTCATTTAATTTGTTTTTTCAAATTAGTTTCTCTTTATTCAAAATTAATATAGGTTTTATTTAATAGTTTAAAATAGATTATTTTTTTTAAATAGATTTTTGATTAAGTATTTAGTTTAAAAAGTTTTAAATAGTTAATATATATTTTTAGTTTCTAATTAATGTTTTTTTTTGGGGTTTAAAAAACTGAAATTCGTCTTTTTCTTAGTTAATATTTTTTTTAGGGTATTTAATTAACTTTAAAAATTAATATAAATTAATTAAAAGGGTTTTGCAAAATTTGGTTTTCACTTTTGGTTTAATTAGATTTTTCTTAACTTATATTAAAATTTTGGTAATTTTTAGAAGACTTGTTATTTTCGTCACATTTTACAATTTCGATCGTTTTACGTCATAGTATAATTTTTTAGCGTAATTCGTCTTTTCCTTTCTTTTCTTTCGTCAATATAATCACAAACAAATTAAAAATCAATCCTTAACACAACGCACTTACCTCCTTGGGAAACGAACTTGCTTGGTCATTGGTGCTCGGTTTTCCTAAACCGACACTTAACGCTTACCACTATTTTACCTCCTTTTCCTAAAGGTCGTATTTTACTACAATCATTTTTGGCGCCGCTGCCGGGGAGGCGTGTTGTGTTTTGGTTGAACCATTGTTGTTTTCTATATTAGCCATAAATAGTATTTGTATTAATAGCACTCTATTAATACGTATTATCGTTTTTCGATTTTTGTGTGAATATTATTACTATATTGTATACGTAGAACAATAAAATCACAAGTACTCCAAATACGTGAGCAATCACAACCTTGATTCGGGATTTCATCACTCGATCATTGTATTCGAATCTCAAACCAAAGAAAAAAGGCAAAAATAGATAAATACTTTCGTGAAGCTTGATTTTGATAATACAAACTATAAGGTGGGTATAAGGCGGTTGTATTTCACGACCTAAAGGAAAAAGGCTCTTAAGTGCTTCGCGCCGCCTCGTTTCCTCCGCTTGCTTGTGCGTATTTGATTTTGAGAGTGAATCGAGGGTTTTGCCGCCCAAAGTATTACTAAGTATCATATATATTTTCTTGGTTTCATTTGATTAAACCCTCTTGAACGATTTGGTGTTCCACCATCGTTCTAAAGTCATCGAAGACGTTCACTTCACGTGTTCGTTTTCATTCCTTGAGGCTTCGTTAATCAAGAGATTTGATTAGTGAGGAGATTTGTAGATTTTGGTCTACCTAATACATTCCAAAAAATCCAAAAAAGTTAAAAACAATCAAAAACCACAAAAAAAAAAAAAAAAAAAAAAAAATTGAAAAAGTAAAAATACCAAAAAGAATCTTCTTTGCTCGCCTTCTCGTTGTACGTGACGTTTATGCAAACTCGCTCTAAAGCAAGACGTGCTCGTAAACGAAGAAACAAATCACTCACTCCCACTAGTGAGGACTCTCCTATTGACGAACCCGTTGTAGTGAAAGAAGCACCCATGGCTAATCGAACTATGATGGAGTTACTTCAAGCACCCACCGAGGGGTATGGAGAAGCGATTGTGATTCCCGCTATCCTTGCGGAGAATTTTGAGGTTAAGACGGGTTTGTTGTCCATGATTCAAAACAACAAGTTTCGAGGGGACGAAAAGGACAACCCGCATAACCACATTCGCCAATTTAATCGTCTCACCGCCACGTGCAAGTTTAAGGACGTCTCAAACGACTCGATTAAGATGATGCTTTTTCCGTATTCCTTAGCGGGGCCCGCAAAAATTTGGTTAGAGAAAGAGCCACCCAATTCTATATTGACGTGGAAGGATCTCGTTTCAAAATTCGTGAACCAATTTTTTCCGCCCTCTAAGACTACGCACTTGAAAAACGAGATTTCAAAGTTTTCGCAAGAGTTTAATGAGAGTTTTTCAACGGCTTGGAATAGGTTTAAGGAAATGTTGCACGAATGTCCTCATCATGGTTTTTCCGACTTGCATCAAATAGACACGTTTTACAATGGCTTGAACGATCATGAGCGTGATTATCTTAATGCCGCCGCGGGTGGTAATTTCTTGTGTAAAACGGTCGAGGAAGCATTGGTAATTATTGAGAATAGGTCTAAGGTGTATAATCCTCGTAGCACGTCGAGTGTTCGTAAGGCTTCGTCTTCATCTTCACCTAGTTTGTCACACACCGTTGATGCTTGCCAAGTCGAGGCTAATTTGGAGAACAAAATTTTTGATATAGTGAAAGGCTTGTTAGTTGAGTTTAAAGTTGGTGAACAACCCGCTCCCGCTACGATTAAAGCGGTTGAGGTTTCTTGTATGTATTGTGGTGGAGCTCACGATTATTCCGAGTGCATTACCAACGGTGGTAACACTTCGAGTGCCTACGCGGCCGCGGGAACTTATAACCAAAACGGTCAAGTTCCTCGCACTAATCAATTGACTCCACCGGGTTTTTCACCAAATCAAAATGCTAACAATTATCGAAACAATCAAGTTGGTTACCAAAGCAATCAAAGGAACAATTATAAGGGTAATAACAACTATGGGAATCAAGGGAGTAGTAGTAATAGCCAATTGCAAAATCAAAATCAAAACCGTAATTTTCAAAATGCAAGTCAAGCTCTTCAAAATAACAAAGAACTTCCATTGGACTTTTTGAATTACACTACTTCAAATGATAAGATTATGGAAAACATTCAAGAGCAAATGGCTAATCAAGCTAAGGAAACGGCTAAGAATGCAAAGGAGTTAGCTACTTTCATTAAGGAAAATCTAGCCATGAGAAATGAATTGAAAAATGATTTTGCTAACCAAATTCGAGGTCAAAACAACAAGATAGAGCAAAGTCATGCTAGGCTTGAACAAAGAATTGACCAAAAAGCCGCTAGCCAAGATGTGAAGTTTAATAATTTTGATGCTAAGCTTAATACAATTTTAGAATGTGTAATGGTGAACAAAGCCTCTACTTCGGGTGGTTTGCCTAGTAACACCGTTTCAAACCCGAAGGGAGAGATGAAAGTGATTACCACACGTAGTGGTAAGACACTTAAAGAACCAACTCCTCAACCAATTACTCCAACGGTGGAGGAAATTGAGGAAGAGCCCGAGGTGGTGGTCGAAAAGGAGCATATTTCAAGCCCACAAAGTACCGCTCATGCCACACCTACGGTTGACCCATCACCCATATTGGAACCCGAGATTCCAAAGGCTATGCCTATGCCCCAACCCACACCACCCTTGCCTTACCCATCGAGACTTAGGAAGGAGAAACGACAAGAGCGCGATAACTATCAATTTGAGCTTTTTATGAAAATGTTTCGTGATTTACACTTTAATGTGAGTTTCGCCGATGCCTTGGTCATGATGCCTCGATTTGCCGCTAACTTTAAGAGTATGTTGAACAACAAGGAAAAATTAAACCAAAAGTCTAGTTGTTCGTCGGTTTATCTTAATCGCATACCTCAAAAAGTCGGTGATCCCGGTAAATTCTTGATCCCTTGTGCAATTCAAGATATGGAAGAATGCTATGCCTTGGCCGATCTTGGTGCTAGCATTAACTTGATGCCACTTGCAATCTACAAGTCGCTCAATCTTCCTAATCTTACTCCTTCACGAATGTCTATTGAGTTGGCCGACCATTCCACGATTCTTGCATGTGGTTTGGCGGAAGACGTTTTTGTGAAAGTGGGGAAGTTCTACTATCCCGTAGACTTTATTGTTGTTGACATCCCCACGGATCCTCAAGTTCCTCTTATTTTAGGTCGTTCGTTTTTAGATACGTCTATGGCTTTGATTGATGTGCATGCTAGAAAGATCACCTTACGTTTCAACGACGAGGAACTTGTTATAAACGCAACTCAAAATTCTCAACTTTCTCATGTTTATTCCGTTGCTACTATAAACCTCGTTGATATGATCGACGTGGTTTGCGAGGAATTTTCACAAGAAGTTTTAGGGTTTGGTGATGAAGAAACTAGTGGCAATCCCACTATGTTAGATCCTATTCTTGATAATTCGACGCCAACCTTCACTCCTTTCGAAGGTGGTGGTTTTACGTTGGAAGAATTCGATGTTCCACGTACTTGTGATGAAGACCTCGACAACTATGAGGACTTCTCGATTATCAAGGATTTCCTCAACGATTTCCCATTTCCTCCACCCGAGGAGGTTATGAGTATCGAGCCCAAATCTTCACTTGAGGAACCACCTATTCTCGAGTTGAAAGATTTACCTCCTCACCTCGAGTATGTCTATTTGGAGGAGGACGACAAGTTGCCGGTTATTATTGCGAAGGAACTTTCGAATGATGAAAAAACCGCACTTGTCGATGTTCTTAAGGATCACAAGGGGGCGATTGCGTGGAAGTTATCCGACATTAAGGGAATCGATCCCAAATTTTGTACACACAAAATATTAATGGAGGAAGATTTCAAGCCAACAATCCAAAGTCAAAGGAGGGTAAACCCCAAAATTCACGATGTCATTAAAAAGGAGGTCCTTAAACTCCTTGACGCGGGAATGATTTACCCTATTTCCGATAGCCCTTGGGTGAGTCCTATTCATTGTGTCCCTAAAAAGGGAGGGATGACCGTTGTGCCAAACGATGCCAACGAGTTGATTCCCACTAGACTCGTGACCGGATGGAGAGTGTGCATTGACTATCGTAAGTTGAATGAAGCCACTCGAAAAGACCATTTTCCCTTGCCCTTCATGGACCAAATGTTGGAGCGTCTTGCGGGAAACGATTTCTATTGCTTTTTAGATGGTTTTTCCGGTTACTTCCAAATTCCCATCGATCCTCGTGATCAAGAAAAAACTACGTTTACGTGTCCATATGGAACGTTTGCTTATCGTAGAATGCCATTCGGACTTTGCAATGCACCGGGAACTTTTCAACGATGCATGATGGCTATTTTTCATGATATGATCGAGAAGACGATGGAAGTCTTCATGGATGACTTTTCCGTATTTGGTGATTCCTTTACTTCGTGTTTGTCGAACCTTGAGAGAATGTTAAAACGTTGTGAGGAAACCAACCTTGTGCTCAATTGGGAAAAGTGTCATTTTATGGTTAAGAGTGGAATCGTCTTAGGGCACAAGGTCTCGAAAGCGGGGATTGAGGTAGATCAAGCTAAGGTAGACGTCATCGCCAAATTACCTCATCCCAAAACCGTCAAGGGAGTTAGGAGTTTCCTAGGCCACGCGGGCTTTTATCGACGATTCATCAAGGATTTCTCGAAGATTTCTCGACCCATTACACATCTTCTTGAAAAAGAAGCACGTTTTGTCTTTGACGAAGATTGTGTACGAGCCTTTGAGATCCTTAAGAGGAAACTAACCGAAGCTCCCATTCTTGTTGCCCCAAATTGGAACCTCCCCTTTGAACTTATGTGTGATGCAAGTGATTACGCTATTGGGGCCGTTTTGGGGCAACGTCATGATAAGCATTTCTTGCCTATACACTATGCTAGCAAGACGATGACCGAGGCTCAACTTAAATACACTACAACGGAAAAGGAATTCCTTGCCGTGGTGTATGCATTTGAGAAATTCCGACCTTACCTCGTCTTGACAAAATGCATAGTGTATACGGACCATTCGGCTATTAAGTATCTCATGGCTAAACAAGATGCAAAGCCGAGATTACTTCGTTGGATTCTCCTCCTTCAAGAATTTGATCACAAAATCGTTGACAAAAAAGGAGCCGAGAATCTAGCGGCCGATCATCTCTCTCGTTTGGAAGATCCTCACCAAAGTGTTTACGAGCCAAAGGAAATCACCGAAACATTTCCGCTCGAAACACTTGGTGTAGTGAATTCTAAGCTTGATTCTTCTACCCCATGGTTTGCGGACTTTGCAAATTACCATGCGGGTAACTTCATCATTAAGGGTATGACAACTCAAGAAAAACGAAAATTCTTTCGTGATGTCAAGTTCTATTTTTGGAACGACCCTTACTTGTTTCGAACGTGTGCGGATCAAATCATCCGCCGTTGTGTATTTGGCACCGAAGCTTCTAACATCCTTAGAGCTTGCCATGAGGGACCTACGGGTGGTCACCACGGTGCTAATCTCACGGCTAAAAAGGTGTTTGATGCCGGCTTCTTTTGGCCTACTATTTACCGAGATGCACAAGATCTTGTGAAGTCTTGTGATTCATGCCAACGACAAGGAAAAGCCTCACAAAAAGATGAAATGCCACAAAATATCATTCAAGTATGTGAGATATTTGACGTTTGGGGCATAGACTTTATGGGGCCGTTCCCATCATCTCGTGGTAATAAGTATATTCTTGTTGCGGTTGACTACCTTTCTAAGTGGGTGGAGGCGAAGGCCTTGCCCACCAATGATGCTCGTGTGGTAGTCAAGTTCTTGAAAAGTTTGTTTGCTCGGTTTGGAACCCCTCGTGCGATCATAAGCGATCGTGGAACCCATTTTTGTAATGACCAATTCGAAAGAGTCTTAAGGAAATATGGGGTTACACATCGTCTTTCTACGGCTTATCACCCACAAACAAGTGGGCAAGTCGAGGTTTCAAACCGAGCATTGAAGAGGATCTTGGAGAGATCCGTGGGAGAAAACCGACAATCTTGGTCGGATAAGTTAGACGATGCTTTATGGGCCTTTAGGACCGCTCATAAGACGCCCATTGGGTGCACTCCCTATAAGCTTGTGTATGGAAAGAATTGTCATTTGCCTATCGAATTAGAACACAAGGCTTATTGGGCCCTAAAGCATTGTAATGATGACATGGAGACCGCGAGAAAACACCGGAAAATGCAATTAAATGAATTGGATGAATTAAGGGATATTGCTTATGAAAATTCATTGATTTACAAAGAGAAAACTAAAAAGTTGCATGATTCAAAAATTAAAAACCGGGTTTTTAACATTGGGGATCAAGTTTTACTTTTTAATTCAAGATTGAAAATATTTTCCGGTAAATTGAAATCCCGTTGGTCCGGTCCATTCACCGTGACTCAAGTGTTTCCGTATGGGACCATCGAGCTAGCTCAAGATGATGGTCCTAACTTCAAGGTGAATGGACATAGGTTGAAGCACTACTTTGGCGGGGAAGTTCCATCCTTGAACTACCTCGACCAAGTCACCTTTCCCAATGATAATTAGTATTGAGGGGATCGAGTCGAGCTCATGACTCGGTAATCAAAAACGAGGTGCCTCGTGGAGGAGTCCCATGCTTATCCTATGTACATATTATCGCTTTCTTAGTCTAATGTAGCTTACGTGTGGGGATTCGTGCCCTTCCAACCTTTGTTCTGTGGTTGTTTGTGATATGTGGCTTTTAGATCATGATCTTCACGATTGAAGCCTCTCGTGTTCGTTTTATGGGAGCACTCGATCGTTTGCTATTGGAGACTTTTCTCAATATCCATGATATATCCTTTATTGTTCTAACCTTAGGTTTTTAGCACACTTCATAAACGGCTTTAAATTTAATGGTTACACCCTTTCCATGCTAGATTAGGCATTCGACTACGTCTCTAGTATGGGGGTGTTTGCACCCCTAGACTCGAAACATTGAGGACAATGTTTAACTTTAGTATGGGGGGGTGAATAGATACTTGCCTTGCCAAACCTTCACGCTTTCCAAAGTTTATCGTTTTGTTTATCGTTTTCTTGCAAAATAAGGCTAAAAATGGCCAAATTTTAAAATTTTTCTAGTTTTTCATAAGTGTTTAAGACACGAATGTAGATTTTCCGATGGCGAGAATAAGAGTAATTTTTGACTCGACCGTGCGTGTTGAGCACTTAGCTTTGATTCCTTAACTACACATTAGGCTAAGTCTCTTAAATGAGGACGAGAAATGATAGAGTTAATTATAAGTTACTATGCTAAACGTAGAGTACTCATATTTTTTCAAAAACTCATGTGTTCTCGTTGTTTGCTTATTCTCCCTTCGCATGTAAATATTTTTTGCTTAATAAATATTGACTTAGCGGTTTAGTTAGGATTGTTGGGTTTCTAGTCTTTTCTAGTAGCTTCCGTGTAATTAAATTGGGAAGACATTAAGGTATCGCCAGCGTCACGGTTTTGAAGTATTGGCACCCTAATAATCGAAAGCTTCACCCAATAATAAGATTTCAAGTGCTCACCTAAATCAGGCAAACAATTTGAAGCCCCACAAGGCCTAAAATCTATGCAAAATTGAAAGTGAATCAAGCCTTAATCTTCGAAGCTTTAAAGATCCAAAATTCGCTTTAGCGTGAGGATATACGTCTTTGGCTAATAAAACCACCGATGAGGCGGATAATAAAAGGCAAGGCAAGACCAAAGTCATAATAAAAGCTTCATGGCGAAGTTGAATAAAAGATGGAGGTAAACCAAAGATAATAAGGCCCTTCCGTTAGGGGGCATATAAAAGTCTTGGTAATAAGTCTCATGTTCAAAACCGTTATAAAACCGTGTTTATCGATTCTTCTTGTCAACTTAATTTTTTAACATCGTCGTCTATTAGGAGGGGTTATTGATTTGATGGTCTTAGTTACACCGTTAGGACTCTATTTTTAGACCTAAATCTCTATTATCGCATAAGTCAAACAATGTATCCTCGTGAAACATTCAAGACATCATAAAATATAAGAGATACAACTTAGGAATAATGGGAGGATAAGTACGTGATTAGGGCATATGAGTAGTGTTAGCATTACTAACTTATAATGACAATGATCTCGTTACACGCTTAGCATGAAATTGAAGTGAAAATCGAGGACGATGAAATTATTTCTAACGAAGCATTCACGTGTTCTTATTCTATGAACCTAAACGTCCCATTTTGCGATGAAAATCATACATTATGTCTAAAACGCAAGTAGTAGTAATAGTGGTAGTGTAGCTAGTTTATCATTCCAATAAAGTGAAATAAAATGAATTTTGGAGGTGCTACGATACTTTATTCTAGCATTGCGTGAGGGCACGGCAATGGTTTAGTATGGGGGAGTGATGAGACGGCTTTTATACATGGTCTCATCGTTCTTTTTGGACTTAAAATGCATTAAATATCATCAAAATACCCAAATATATGCTTGTGTTTGTTGCTTGTGTTATTTAGGTACGGATATTGAGAAAATGACAAAAGATCACAAGAATCACGCAAAAACGAACACGGGAAACGAAGCCGCACATTGAACCAAGCCCTAGTGAGGAATTTTCCAAAGAAAACCCTTGAAGATTTGAAGAATGTTGAAGATTAATCCTCCAAGTTTGAAGAATTGACACTTTATACCCTTGTATCTTCATAATTACAAGTTTGGTCCCTAAAGTTTGTCAAAATTATAAAAAGGACCCTTAACTTTGAAGAATTGGCAAATTTAGTCCCTCATCAAATCTAAATTGTCAAATATGGTCCTCCAAAAAGTTAAATGTACAAGTATAATCATTGAAGTTTGAAGATATTGCAAGATATGCCCTTGGAAATAGCTTAAAAGTGCAAAAGTTAATCATTTGGATCAAAGGACTTATGGTGAAATTGGTTTTGGACTGGCTGTGAAAGAAAGTTAACTTTTGGACTAACTCTGCAAATAATTAATGGTGAACTACGTTACCTTGGGGCTGGGTATGCAAAAATTAACCTTAAGCCCAACAAAAACCCCAGCCCAACCCACTCACACCCGGGTTTATTTAATTAAGCAGGGTCAACATTAGTCAACTCCACTAACCCCCAACTTTCCCTCCACTAACACATTTTTAAAATGTGTTTAAACCTCCAAACAAATCAAACAGCCCTAATCCCCCTAAGAACCCTAATATCCTCCAGATTAATTAAGGCTTAATTCAAAGGGATATTCCCCCAAAATGAGCAGATTACTAATTGACACTTTTCTCACCTAATCCCACCTATCACACAGCTGCCACGTGTCCTTGTGGTCCTTCCCCCACCCCTCCCCTGCTACTAAAATCCAAAGAATGCCAGGAGAGAAGACCAAATCAACACCCCTAAAGCATTTTCGTGCTCCCAACGTTTTGTTGAACGGTCAAGATCAAAAATCACTCTTACACATCACATGGGAACCAAGAACAAGCCAAGAACAACTTTCAAAAATTGGCATCTTCAAGAGGATATCCGAATATCCTTCAAGGGCAGATTGGGGAGTTTAGAACTAGGGTTTTACTTTCTAGAACTTCTTTGTAAGCCTATAAAGGCATTAGGGTTTTGCATTTTTCTTTTGTCTCAGTTTTTATAAAAAACTTGTAATTTTTTTCATGGAATGAAAAAAAAAAGTGTTTTATGTTTTAAATTTACTGAGTACCATTTAAATTCCAGTTTTTAAATTTTCTGTCTTGAGTTTGTTTAAGGTTCCATTTACATTGGTGAAGTATTTGCTTCATTTTCAAAAAGTTTCTGAAAATTGAGAATTTTTGGAGAATTTGTTTCAAGTTTGGAAATTTGAAGGTTAAATTGGTTGGATTAAGTGTTATTGATACGTGTTTAGAGGTTTTGAAAGTTTTTGGTAAGGTTTTAAGAAAAGAAAAAAAGTAAACAGAAAATATATAATTGTATTTTTTGCTCTTGTTTTCTTTGATCTTGATTTAAACAGGTACAAAGGAGTTTGTTGATTTGTTTTCAGCCCCAACCCGAGTTGGGAAGGAGGAGACTAAGCTGTCTCTAGGGTTTAGGAAGTACAAACCCTAAGGTAAAACTTCGTTTACCTTAAAAAGTTCAAAAAAAGTGTGTTCATGTGAATCTGCTTTATTGGTGATATTAGGTGTTAAAGTGAATGATTTCTGTTCTTATATGCTTGGTATGGATGTTAGATGCTATTGAAATCAGTTTTCATAGGTTTGGTTAGGTTTTGATTTGAGAAAAACGATTTCATAAAGTTAAAGAGGTGTTTGGCAACGGGTGTTAGCAGGGGTTAGATCATTACTTTTGAGTTTTAAGGGTGTTAGAAGGGTGGTAATAGGTTAAGTTTAGTCAGTTGTTAGTAGTAAGTTAATTTGGAATCAATTTGGAGTTAGTTTGGTGAGATTTAAAAGAAAAGTATAGCCAAAATCTGCTAGTTCACTAACTGCTTGATTTTTCTTGAATTTGTGCTTTGATATTTTGAATACTGTTGAAATCTAGGTTAATTAAGGATTGCAGATTGATTAAGTGTCATCTTGTGAGTGTGTGTGCAAATTTGTGGCGTTTGAAGTTGATTAAATTGCAAGTTAACAGCCTATAACCCACCAGACCCCAAATTTCATCACAGAGAGTTGATTTGCTTTTGTGTGCTTGGATTTTGCTTATTTTGTGTGTGCTAGGTGTTTCTTTGTGCTAAGATTGACTCCTTGTGCTTCTATGAGCACAAGGGTGCCCCTATTGTCCCAATACAAACACCAAATAAGCCCAATTCCCAAGCTCCTCTTGGGAATTTTTGTAATCTGTTAAGCAAAACACAAGTCTCAAACCTGCTTGGTGCCTAGTGTTCCTGTCACGTTTTCTGGATCAATAGTTGGCTTAATCTTCGTGTTAAAAAGGATTAGTGGAATTGGAATAGGCTAATACTAAGTTACTGGTTGGTTTGGCAAAAGTTTAAAAAGCAAAAAAAAAAAAAACAAGCTGCGCCGCAAGACCTACTAGTTGCGGCGCAACTAAAGGACCAACAGATCAAGGTGCTCTCGCAACACTAGTTGCGGCGCAAGACACAAGCGTTGCGGCGCAACTAAGAAACAAAAATTGGGGTGTCCACAGACTCGAACCCCAGACCTCCTGCATACAAGTCGAACGTGTTAACCACCAGGCTAGCTAATCTTTTTGTTTAATTGTTTACAACATTAAATTAATATAGGATACTTTATTAGTGGCAGATTTACTAGTTAATAATAAGTTTAAATTTAATTAGATTTTAATTAATATTACTTAGTTTATTTAAATTCTGTTTTTATACATAAAAAGAATAAAAAAAAAAAAAATATATTTCATTTAATTTGTTTTTTCAAATTAGTTTCTCTTTATTCAAAATTAATATAGGTTTTATTTAATAGTTTAAAATAGATTATTTTTTTTAAATAGATTTTTGATTAAGTATTTAGTTTAAAAAGTTTTAAATAGTTAATATATATTTTTAGTTTCTAATTAATGTTTTTTTTTGGGGTTTAAAAAACTGAAATTCGTCTTTTTCTTAGTTAATATTTTTTTTAGGGTATTTAATTAACTTTAAAAATTAATATAAATTAATTAAAAGGGTTTTGCAAAATTTGGTTTTCACTTTTGGTTTAATTAGATTTTTCTTAACTTATATTAAAATTTTGGTAATTTTTAGAAGACTTGTTATTTTCGTCACATTTTACAATTTCGATCGTTTTACGTCATAGTATAATTTTTTAGCGTAATTCGTCTTTTCCTTTCTTTTCTTTCGTCAATATAATCACAAACAAATTAAAAATCAATCCTTAACACAACGCACTTACCTCCTTGGGAAACGAACTTGCTTGGTCATTGGTGCTCGGTTTTCCTAAACCGACACTTAACGCTTACCACTATTTTACCTCCTTTTCCTAAAGGTCGTATTTTACTACAATCAGGCTTCCACTCCTATGGATAGGCAACACCCTTGGGGAAAAATTGGAGCTGGAAAGGATGTGGATGTTAGGCACTATAGATCAATGATTGGCTCATTGATGTATCTTACAGCCTCAAGACCTGACATCATGTTTGCTGTGTGTGCTTGTGCACGCCATCAAGTGACTCCCAAAGAATGTCACCTTTTTGCTGTGAAGAGGATTTTTAGGTACCTAAGATGTTATCCAGATCTTGGCTTGTGGTACCCAAAAGATTCTCCATTGGACCTTATTGCATATTCAGACAGTGACTATGGTGGTGACAAGTTTGATAGGAAATCCACAACTGGTGGATGCCAATTTCTTGGGAGCAGATTAATATCTTGGCAATGCAAGAAACAAACAGTGGTGGCAAACTCTACAACTGAAGCAGAATATGTGGCTGCAGCTGCTTGTTGTGGACAAGTCTTATGGATTCAGAACCAGCTATTGGATTATGGGTATAATTTTATGCATACCAAGATTTTTGTAGACAATAACAGTACTTTATGCATTATTAAAAATCCTGTACATCATTCTAAAACCAAACACATAGAAATTAGACATCATTTTATAAGAGATTGCTTTGAGAAAGGTTTAATACAACCAGATAGGGTAGATACAGAAGATAATGTGGCTGATTTATTAACTAAACCTTTTGATGCTGGAAGATTTCAATATTTGGTAACAAATATTGGAATGGTTAATCTCACTTAATATGTTTTTTGGAACCTTTTTGTAAAAGTATGTACAGGATAATGCATTGTTATTGGTCTTTGTGATGATTTAGATTTCCACTTTATTTTTCTAACACTGACAAAGGTAAATGTAACGCTGTCAAGTGTTATTTTGCCGTTGTTGGAGATATTATTGTCTAACGCTGACAAGAGTTCCTTCAACGCTGACAAGTGTTGTCGGGGCGCTGTCAGCAACAAATGTTAGTTTTGTGGTTTTCATCTAAATGTGTAGGTAGGTGGTAGCTTTATGCCATTGGATACAGAGTTGCTTATGGATCTTTGAAGAGCTATTTGGACATGTTTTGTTTATGGATGATGGTTGGAATATTTATATTCCTATCTTGACATAAATTTTTAATGTTCATATATATTTTGAGAACTCATGTATCATAGTTTAAGGGGAGGTTTAAGGAACCTTTAGGACTCTTGGGTATTCTTACAATACTCTCATCACAATTCTAGATTGTGTCCACAGGTGAGTATGGGTTAGTTTTACTAAACCATGAGGCACTGTAGCATGCATAGTATATCAACTTTGCATGCTGCCAAGACATCTTTGGCCTAGAATTGGTTGTGGTCTGATGGGAGACTTGGGAATACTTTGGTTATGGGTTTACCTGGGAGTTACATAGAATTTTGTGAAATAACTTTGTTGGTAAGTATTTTGGTTAGCAAGGGACTCTAGAGGACATTTGTGTCTATCTTGCTTATGCAAGTGTGCATAAATGGACAGTGCTTGCCGCCCAGTAATTATTATCAACTTGTAAGATATTTCCCTTAGGATAAATTACTTTGTTAAGGTCTTTTTCTTTTTAAATATTTTTTTTATATTTAGACGCTGACAAGTTTTTCTCCAAACGCTGTTACGTCCAATCGTGACGCTGACAAGGCTTTAGGCAAACGCTGACAAGAAAATATAGCAGTTGTTATTTTTGACTAATCTTTGGCCGTAATTTTGGGGAGTTGTTACTTTTAATTAATGCATGAGATAAGTTATATTTGATTCAATATTTTCATCATTGCTATTTGAATATAACTGCCTCATTTTTGACCAATCAAAATCATGCATCTCTCCTATAAATTTGGCTAATCTTTTTATTCTGGGTATTCATATTTTCTTGTCTAACTTTTTTTTTTCTCCTAGATTTTTCCCATCTCACATAACCTAAACAGCTTTCAAACATGGCACCCAAATTCAACTCAAAGAATTTAACATTGGAGTTCAAGAGCCAACACAATATGGTAGCTTACTTGACTGCTGATGATGATTTGTTTCCTCAGTATTCACAAATGGTGGCATTTTTAAATGCATCCTATCTAAGGTATGCACTTTCTCATACACCATTAGTCCCTGTCGCACACATTAGACAGTTTTGGAACACTGCTAGTTCCACAACAACTAATGGAGTGACCACATTAACATCTACTGTTCATGGAAGAACATGGGTGGTCACTGAAGCTTTGGTTCGCCAAGCTTTGCGTCTTGATGACGCTGATGGTGTGACTACCCTTACCATTGCAACAATAGAACAAGTTCTTAGGGAGTTGGGTTATCCTATTCCTGCTGATGTCACTTTAAATAAATATCATAAGCAGGAATTTCCCTCTGACTGGAAATATTTGATACATGTCCTTTTACAATGCTTAAGTCCAAAATGTACTTCTTTTAATGAAATAAACAGGTCAATTGCCAGTGCTTTGGTTTGTATAACACGTGGGCTTAAGTATAATTTTTCAAAAATGATTTTTGAAGGGATGTGTAAAAATAAGGGAAGTAAAATGACTTTGGCTTACCCTAGATTTTTGCAAATGGTCTTTGATTTACAAGAATATTGTTCTAGGGATCATGACACTTTTTATGAGATCCCTAAACAACAGAAAACCATTTTTGCTAAAATGAGCTCCACAAATGAATCCATACCTCTTACCCAACCCATGCTTGAAGTAATTCAGGCTGCTCAGCCACAACCACAACCAGACCCTGAACCCCAACTTGAGCCTATTCATGAACCATTACCTTCACCAGAAAACATGGACATTGACCAACCCAGCGCTGACACTCACAATGTGGGCGCTGACACAGCCAATCCCAACACTGATACAATCCCTGAACAATCCCAAACACCCCTTAATCAACCAACACCCACACAATCTACTTCATCTTCCACCCCATTACAATCTAGGTTGACTAAACGCCAAAGGGTTACTGGAGTGTTCTCCTCTAGTGATCCTAGCCTTGTAGCAGAGAGAACCACCTCCACAAGTGTGGCTGGTGACATGGGTGAGGCTGGGGCTATTGATACATGCTTAGATGCTGGTCAAGACAGTCCTAACATCATTAAGACCTCATCCATGCCCCATGATTCTATTTTGGGAGGTCAAATCCCCATTCTAGCTGAGGGCAGATTGGAACCTATGACAATAATTGAATTGACGGCTGCTGTCATTAGCTTGCAAAAGCAAAATGTCAGTCTTGTACAAATTGTCAACAAACAGAGACGTGAACTCCAAGTTTTGAGAGAGAGGGTCACTGTTTTGGAGAATCCAAGTAGCAGGAGTCTAATGGAGGAATCTTCCAAAGGGGAGGATGAAGAGGATGTAGAGGATGAGCTGATTCATACAGCTAGTGAGAAGAGTTCAGAAAAGAGTTCACAATTTAGTGAATCTTTGCAGGTTGCTGAAGCACTCACCAACTTGAAGAAGCACCCAGTTATTGATACATCCAAGGTGACACCATTAAACTTGGAAGGATCTTTCAAAGAAACATTGGGCGCTGATACAGGTTTGAACGCTGACACATCCAGCGCTGACAAAGGTAATCGTGGCGCTGATAGGAGTAACTTGAACGCTGATAAAGTTGCAGGTGGTGTTGATGTATTCCAGCCATCAACAATCATCAAAGATGTGTCTACACAGGTTTCTTCTTCTACTTTACCTATTATTGATCCAAAAGACAAAGGTAAAGGCAAATTGGTTGAAGAAGATGTTCCAAAGAAAGATGCAGCACAAATAGCATTTGATGAACAGTTGGCTGCACAACTTTTGGAAAGAGATTTGAAGAGGAGTAGAAGATCACCATTTGTTGTTTCTGAGAGTGAGGAAGAAAGTGGTGATGATAAAGAAGGTGATAGCTCAGATTCAAGTATTCAAATTATTGAAGATCCAGAAAGGCTTGAATATGGGGATGAGCTTGCAAAGGAAAGGTTGAGTGATTTGAAGA
The DNA here is from genome assembly GCA_025667525.1 of Glebionis coronaria. Taxonomy (NCBI): domain Eukaryota; kingdom Viridiplantae; phylum Streptophyta; class Magnoliopsida; order Asterales; family Asteraceae; genus Glebionis; species Glebionis coronaria. The sequence continues at coordinate 112,628,953 of CM046875.1, forward strand.
ATCAGATTGATTGGGACCTTCCAGAAATCACCAGAATGTACCATGCTTGGGAAGACAAGGTTATGGACAACCCAGGGATGAGCTTGTCAGATCAAATTTGGGGGTTGGAAGTACTTCTCAGGGTACAAGATGACATAAAGGTGATTATGAGGTTTAATGCACAAGAGGTCAAGACCTGGCTCAAAAGAGATAGAAGGCAGTTGTACTATAAGTTGCTTAGATGTCATCAGCCTAATTGGACATCAAAGAAGTTTCTGGCCTTATCTTTTGAGGAGCTAGAGTATAGGGCACATCCTATTTGGAGGAAGGTGCAAGAACAGAATGTCTACAAGTTTCTTTCAGAAGAAAGGAAACAAGAGCTTGCTGAGGAAATGCAGATTCAAAAGGAAATGAGGATTGCTCAAAGACCAGTGAAGAAAGGAGATCCTTTCCAATTTCCTAAAGACATGGATGTGTATTTTCCAACTGAAGGTGTTATAAGGAAGCATCTCAAGCTTTCTCCATTGGAAGCTTCAGATTTGGTTAATGTAGTACCTCTAGATGACAGAAATCCAATCATCAGTTTTGATGAAGATGAGTGTGGATTTTGGAAGATTGGCAGGTTTGGAAAGGAGGTACATACTTTCACTTCAGTTATTTCTATATTTGCAAGCATAGACAGAGAAGACTTGGTGCATCTATGGAGATTAATAGAGGCCAAGTATACAGCTGAAGCACCTACTTCAGCAAATGGAATAAGACTTTGGAACACATTTATGACTTTGTGTGGTCCAAAAGAAGCAGATCCTGCCATATGGAAGGATCTTGAAGATGATCTCAGTAATCTTCATTGGAGGCTTTATTCTACTTGTGGTGTATTTCATATGAGCTCTACAAAGTTTTCAGAGTATTTACTTGTGGATGCTGACTATTTCTTGTCCAAAGAAGTGTTGGAGAAGATGCTAGAGACACCCTTGGAGATTCATTATACTAGTGACGTGGCCAAGGACTTGATCAGATATGTTTATCACCAACATAAGAAGTTTTTGCAAGATTCCTCCTAAGTCTTAAGTTTTTATTCAGAAACTTGATCATTGGAATGGATATCAAGTTTAGGGGAGGATTGTTGGGAATAAAATATGGGTCAGTTCACTAGACGCTGATAAGAAGAATGTCAACGCTGATAGGGTGACATTGGACGCTGACAGCCAAGCGTTGACATTGAAGAAGTCAACGCTGACAGCCTTGAAGATTGACACTGATGGAATATCTTCATACGTATCTTTTGTTTATTTGTTTCTTTATTTATGTATGTTAAAGATAAGCACAACATTGTATTTTCTATTATTATCTTTACCTAGAATAGTTGATTCGTAGCTTATTGTACAAGACTTCTTGTTCTATAAAAGAAGGTCTTTTAGGTTAAAGTCATATATAAGTTTTCATAAGTATTCGCAAGTTAAACTCTTTCATTGTAACCAAGTACGATTATTCTAATACAAGTGAAAGTTTGTTTAACATCTTTGTGTTTTAGATCAAGTGTTATTCCGCATAACACTTTGTTACTTTATTCATAAGCAAAGGTTTCTCTATGTGTAGTACTTGATCTAATCTCGTATACACAAAGCTTAATCGATCTAAGTTTGGGATCAACAGTTGGGTTCTTAGGAACAAGAAAGATGAGAGAGGTATTCTTATTAGACACAAGGCAAGGTTGGTTGCTTAGGGATATACACAGGAAGAAGGTGTAAGTTTATGGACTTATATTTAATAATCGTGTGATAGGATCGAACTCGAGATTACGAGATTGCACACAATACATAAAGAGTTAATTTAATTAATAAATATATTTATTGTATTTATTAATTTATTTAATAAATGTATTTATGTATTTATTAATTTAAGCGAGCAAGTAACTATATAACTTTAACGATCGTTAATTAATTAATAGTTAGGTATTAACGAATGTTAAATAAATATATAGTATGTAAAACAAAAGGAAAGAAGTTTGGAAGATTCCGGAACACCCGGTCCGTTATAGGTTCCAAAGGGGGGGGGGGGCAAAAGTGTTGGGAATAAAATGAGCTAAGTCAGTCAGACGCTGACAAGAGGAAATTGGACGCTGACAAGAGGAAATGAAGCGCTGACAGATCAAGCATTAAAAAGAGATATCCAAGTGCTGACAAGAAGAAGTCTAACCACTGATAGGAATACTTAGTCAACACGTTTATTATTTGAAGTAAAGATATACTAAATATTGTATTTTCTATATTTATCTTTACCTAGTATAGTTGATAGGCAGTCCCACCAATGAGATCACTTTACATCGCGATCTTCGTCAAGGAGATCCTTTGTCTCCTTTTCTTTTCATTATAGCTATGGAAGGGCTTCACGTCGCTTTGGAAGATGCTATGACAGCATGCCTATATAAAGGCTTCAACATTAACACATTAAATCTTTCTCATTTATTTTTTGCAGACGATGCTCTTATCATTGGGGAATGGTCCATAACAAACATTTCAAGCTTGGTATCAATTCTTGAGTGTTTTCATAAAGTTTTAGGCCTTAAAATTAATTTCTAGAAGTACAAAATATTAGGAGTTGGGGTTCCTCTCGATGAAGTAAGCAATATGGCTACTGTCGCTGGATGTCAAGTGATGGATTCGCCTTTCACTTACTTAGGGCTTCCTATCAATTGTAACATGGCTCGTTTAAAGAACTGGGATTAGATTAAAGACAAGTTTTCCAAACACCTTTAAAAGTGGAAAGCTTCTCTTCTCTCAATTGGAGGTCGGGCTACCCTCATCTCGTCGGTTCTGGGTGCTCTTGGTAGATACTATTTTTCCCTTTTCCCCATGCCCGCTACAGTTAATAAGACTTTGGAGGCTTTAAGGTCTAATTTCTTTTGGGGAAGTGGTATTTCCAACAAGATTCATTGGATCTCTTGGAACCTTGTTCTTTCTTCAAACGACAAGGGGGGTTTAGGCATTGGTAGCCTTTACGTATTGAACCACGCTCTTATTTTTAAATGGCGCTGGAGATTCATAAAATCCCTCAAGCTCTTTGGACTCGGCTCATTACTACTATACATGGGAATCATGATGTTTCTTCATCTTTCTTTGGCCATATCAAGACTAAAGGTGTTTGGAGTAGAATTGTTGGATCCATAAATAATATGCATGAGAAAGGCTATATTCCTCATTCTTGCATACAGAGACGTATTAATAATGGGGCTACTACTCGCTTTTGGCATGATATTTGGTATGGTACATATCCTCTTAAACAGCAATACACAAGACTTTTTCGTTTAGCTCTGTCCAAAGATTGTATGGTCCGGGACTGCTGGATTGGTCAATGGCATCTCGAGTGGTCTCGCAATATTTCTGGTACCAATGCGAACATGCTAGCAACTCTGTTACATAATCTTTTCGATATCTCTCTCAATGAGTCAGAAGACCTATGGGTTTGGGATTCAGGTAAGTCTTAGTTTTCTGTTAAAGATGCTCGTTGTAGGATTGATGATGCTCTCCTTCCAGATGCAGATTTTGTTACTAGATGGAATCGGTTCGTTCCAAAAAAAGTTAACATATTTATCTGGGGAACTCTTCATGATCGGCTTCCCTCGAGTTGGAACCTTAGCAGGAGAGGTGTTGAAGTCTCTTCCATTATTTGTCCGACGTGTAATAATGGAGCGAATATTTCTTATCATACCTTGTGGGTTTGCTCGCTTGCTACACAGGTTTGGGATCGTATCTTTAAATGGTTGGATCTTCAAACTCCTATTATTCCTAATTTACGAGGGCTTTATACATGGGTAGAAGATCTTCACATTTCTGCAAAACATAAGGATATTATCGAAGTTATATGTGGCGTCGTCCTCTGGACCTTATGGAATTTTCGCAATGAGACGATATTTGGTTCATCAGCTCCTAAGCGTAACATTTTATTTGATAAAATTGTTGAATTTTCTTTTCGTTGGTATTCGTCTAGGAACAAATTGTCCTCCATTTCTTGGAGAAATTGGATTCAAAACCCATTAGTGGTTTATTCCTTGTAATTTTTCTAGCTTCTTGCTAGTTTTAATATAAATTTGATGTTCAAAAAAAAAAAGAATAGTTGATAGGTTATCCTTTGTACATGACTCCTTATGTTATAAAAGGAGGTCGTAGGGTTTGTAGTTCATATACACATTATTCAGTATTCACAACTTTCATTGTAAGCAAGTTCGATTATTAATCTAAAGTGAATGTTTGGTTTAACTGTTTTACTTGTTCTTTATTCTAAGTGTTAATTCCGCATAACACTTGGATTGTTCATAACAACAAAGTTTATCTACGTGTTAAACTCGATTCAATCTCGTTAACACAAATCTAATCGATCTATGTTTGGGATCAACAAGTGGTATCAGAGCTTGTTGAGGAACTTTGATCTAGAAGAATAGTAAAACCCAAAAACCAGAAAGATGACTGCTACATAATCTTCTTCCTCATCAAACCACAACCTAAAAATCCCCATGCTCGACCCTGACAACTTTGAACAATGGAAGTTCAATTTTGAATAATACCTTCAAATTCATGACCATAATATCTGGGAAATTATTGAATTTAGAAATCAATTTGATAAAGCAGATAGGATTACTGATGTTATTGCAGCAAGAACTACTGTTGGTTCTCCTACTGAAGAGCGTAGAGAAAGACCTGAAGATGGAAGAGCTATCTCAACTGCAGATATAGTCAAAAGAAGGAATGACATGAAGACCTTAAGCATTCTAAAACTCTCTTTAGGTCCAAAAAATCAGCACAAGTACAAAAGTTTTGAGCCTGTCTAAGAACTTTGGTCAGCCCTTCAAATCAACTATGGTGGTAATGATGACACTACCAAAGAAAAGAAGAAGCAACTTTTACATGAATATGTTGTGTTTAAAGCTCTTCCCAATGAGAAGCTAAGTGAGATAAGAAGCAGGCTTCTAGACATCACTAGCAATATGACCTTTATGGGAACATAATATGATGATGAAGATATCATTACTACTTTCCTTAAAAGTCTTGGTGATGCGTGGAAAATTGAAGCTAGGTCTATCATTGCTACCAATGCCCATAAGATTACTACTTTTGATGACGTCTACAATAAGTTAAAGATTGTAGAGAATGAAATCTTACTGGATCATGGAAGCAAGTCAACATCTGGAAACATGGCTTTCATCTCATATAGTGAAGCTCAAATCAATGAAAGAGAGTCATATGTACATCCTGTTACTGGATCACCTTGTGTCAGCGGTGGATCAACCTTTGTCAGCGCCTCACATTTAGACGCTGACACATACAATGTTGACTCACCAAATCTTAATCCTGCTGGTATTGATTTGGATACAGTATGTGCGTACATTGCTGCATTGCCCAATAGTTCCTTGATTACCTATGAGGATCTTGAGCAAATCAGTGGTGAGAATTTGGAAGAGATGGATATTAAATGGAATATGGCACTTGCAAGCATAAGGGCCAACAGATGGAATAGGAGATTTGGAAGGAAAATGATCTTCAATGCTAAAGACACTGCTGGATTTGATAAATCCAAGGTTGAGTGTTACAATTGACATAGGATGGGTCACTTTATGAGGGAATGCAGATCTCCAAGAAGATCTGATGCTAGAAAGGCTTCAATCCAAATCATCAAGGTTGAAGATACTAAGCCAAAGGCTATGGTTACCATGCAAGACATTGATGGTGTTGGATGGGACTGGAGCTTTTTGGCAAAGGATGTGGAAGAGAATAAGGCCTTGATTGCTGAGAAGGAAGAAGAAGAGCATGTTCACTTTACTCTCATGGCCAACTCCTCGTCTTCATCAGATAATGAGGTATATGATGATGCTTACTGTAGTAAAGGCTGTCGATTAAACACTGAAAAGCTTAACAAAGAAAATTTAAAATTAAAATCAGATGTGTTTGATGTAGAATGTAGGCTATCGAATTATAAAATGGCACTTGCACAAACTGAAAAGACTGTAGAGGAATATAAGAAAATGGAATTTGACCTAAAAGATCAAATTAATGTTTTGACTCATGAGGTTAGTGTTGAACTTAGGGACACTCTGATGAGATCCAGAGGAGAAGTGAAACTTAAGTTAGATGAAGCCATTAAGGATAAAGAAAATGTAGGGCTTAAATTAAAATTTTTTGATAAAGCCAGCCAAACCCTAGAAAAATGTGTCAGTGAACAAAGAAACCCTAGGGATATGTCTGGATTGGGATGAAGGAATTTGTTGTTGTTATTTGTTGTTGTTCCTCCACCTGTTGGAAATTTTTATGGTGTTCAGAGAAAAGATCTCTCTTGGATTGGTACTCCAGAACTCCAAGAAGAGGAATTTATTCCTCCACCTAGAGTGCTCACCCTAGTTGAGGAATATCAACAAAAAGTGACTGGCCTTGAGAAGTGGAAAGCAGACAACCCTTTTCTTTTTTGTTAAGGGTGGAATGCTTAGTGAAAGTCCATTTGAGCCTACACCCATTACTGTGACCAACCCCACTACTGGAAAACTTGTTGACCTTGGCTCACCTATTAAGAGAAAACCTAGGGTTAAATATGTTGAAATTGTATAGAAAACCTAGGTCACCACAAAGTCAAGCTGGTGTTAATGGGACAGGATTCTTTCAATCTAGACCTAAGGTTATGTCTAGAAAATCTTGTTATACATATGGGAGTTTTTCTCACTTGGACTATAAATGTTTCAGTGCCTCAAAAGTCAATGCTGACAATAGGTCTACCATGGTCAAACCCAGACCTTTTGTCCAACCAAGTCCACAAGTTACTAGACCAGCTCCCTTCTTTACTAAAGGGACAAATACTCATGGACAAAGGCCCTTTCAGAAGACCAACACATGGTCTAACAGATAATGGGTTCCTATAGCAAACCCTAATTTGGGCGCTGACAAGAACAAATTCAGCGCTGACAAGAACAAATTCAACGCTGATAGGAACAATTCCAACGCTGACAGCTCTAAGTATGGTGTGAAAATGCCACAACAAGCTGGTGTTGGATCTTGTGTTAGACCAAGTAATAATATGTACTTACAGCCTAAGGGAAAGGGGTCTAAAGCTTCATCTAGTTTGACTTGGAGACCTAAACAAGACCAAAACCTTAATTCTGATGGGATTCTATGACCTGTAACAGATTTCATTATCTTTCAAAGGTCATTACTAAACCAATTGGGGTAAACTGGGTGTTCAGGTCACAAAGGGATGAACAATGGGTTGTTATAAGGATTAAATCTGTTCTTGTTGAACAACCACATGAATCCAAGTCTGCTCAGGCTTGGGTTCCTAAAGAAATCTAATTTGTTTTCTTTATGTGCAGGGCATTCAAAAGCAGGTCAATGATCATGGATATTAGGATAGTGGATGCTCTAGGCACATGACGGGAAAGAAAGATTGTTTGTCAAATTTTACCCCCATTAAAGATGGTGAAAAAGTGTACATTGGATGAGGCTATGGAACAATATCTGGCAAAGGCACTCTTATCACCAATAATTTACGTTTTGAAAACGTTTTTATGGTAAAAGAACTTGACTATAACTTGTTTAGTGTGTCACAAGTTTGTGACAACAAACATAAAGTTCTTTTTACTGATACTGAATGCTTGGTGTTGAGTAAAGACTTTAAGATGCCTGATGAGAAGTTTATTGAATATAGAACACCTAGGCATAAGGACATATATAATGTTAATCTCAATAGGATTAAAATGAACAAAAATCTGTCATGTCTTTATCCTAAAGCTTCAGTAGATGAGAGTAATCTATGGCACAGAAGGTTAGGGCACATAAATTTTAAGAATATTAATAGACTTGTGAGACATGATTTAGTTGATGGTTTGCCCTCAAAAGCTTTCCACAATGATCACTCTTGTGTTGCATGTCTTTAAAGCAAACAACACAAAGTCTCATTTAAGTCTAAACTTGTGCATTCCAGTTCTAAACCACTTCACTTGCTAAATATGGACTTATTTGGCCCAACTAATATAGAAAGTTTGAATGGTAAATCTTTTTGTTTTGTTATAACTGATGATTTTTTTAGATTTACCTAGACTTTCTTTTTGGCCTTAAAAAGTGATACTGTCACAGTTTTGATTACCTTTATTACCCAAATTGAGAAGAAGACAGGTAATACGGTTAAAATACTTAGAAGTGATAATGGTGGTGAGTTTAGAAATAAATTGTTAGATACCTTCTGTGTTGATAAAGGGATTACTAGGGAGTTTAGCATAACTAGAACACAATAGCAGAATGGTGTGGCTGAAAGGAAGAACAGAACACTCATAGAAGCAGCTAGGACAATGTTGGCTGATGCTAGGTTTCCCATTGCTTTTTGGGTTGAGGCTGTGAACACAGCTTGCTATGTTCAGAATAGAGCATTGGTCAACAAAATCCACAATAAGGCACCTTATGAGCTATTTTGGAATAGTAAACCCAACATAGCTTTTCTTAAACCTTTTGGATGTCATGTAGTGATCCTTGATACTAGTGATTCCCTAGGTAAGTTTAATGCAAAAGGTGATGAAGGCTACTTTGTGGGTTATTCTATGTAGAGCAGAGGGTATAGGGTTTACAACAAGAAGGAAAAACGCATTCTTGAAAAAGTGCATGTTAAGTTTTTAGAAAGTAAACATAGTGATCCTGAGAGTGGACCAGACTGGTTCTTGGATTTAGAACCATTATCTAGGACCTTGAATTATATGCATGTCACTAATCCAGACATTGTGAAAAGGAATTCAAATATTGTGGAAAAACCTATTGTTGAAATTATAGGTAAACAGGTTGCTAAGGAAGAAGGATCACATGCAGTCAAGTCAGACCCCATACTTGAGTATGTTACCATTCCCATATGGACTTATGGGTTTGCATAAGCATCTACTGCTACTGAAAAGGAGGAAGAAGGGCCACAAGAACAGCCAGTTGATAATAACATGCATGCATCTTCCAGCGCTGACAAAGACAAATCAGACGCTGACAGGTTAAATTCAGTCGCTGACAGCTCAAACGCTGACAACCTGTTTGGACATTTATTCTCTTCCAATACTTTTAAACATGGTAAACCTTCTATACTCAATCAAGAAGTTCATTCAAGTGAGGATAGGAGTGGAAATGAAGACGATATTGGCAACATGGAAACTGATATAGAAGACAACACACTACTTAGGGGAGGAATACTTACAACTGTGGTCAAAAATAATCCTCCTTCCCTAATCATTAGTGATGTTCTGTCTCCTGTTCAAACAAAAAGGTCTCATCAGACTCAAGGTGGTTTCATTGCCAATATCCATAAGAAGGAAGATACCCCCCTTGTGCAGGCATGTTTGTTTGCTTGTTTTCTGTCACAACAGGAACCCAAGAAGATTTTTGATGCTCTCAAAGAACCAAGCTAGGTGGAGGCAATGTAGGATGAGCTTCACCAGTTTGCCATTCAAGATGTGTGGGAGCTAGTGGATTTTCCAAGGTATGTTAGACCTATTAGGACACGTTGGGTTCTTACAAACAAGAAGGATGAAAGAGGTATTGCGGCCAGAAACAAGGCACGTTTAGTTGCTCAAGGCTATATACAAGAAGAAGGAATAGACTATGAAGAGGTTTTTGCACCTGTTGCAAGGATATAAGCAATAAGTATTTTCCTAGCCTATGCTTCTTGCATGGGTTTTGCAGTTTATCAGATGGATGTGAAGAGTGCTTTCTTATATGGCACAACTGAAGAGGAGGTGTATGTAATGAAACCTCCTGGTTTTGAAGATTCAGAGCATCCAGACAAAGTGTATAGAGTCAAGAAAGCAATGTATGGACTTCATCAAGCCCCAAGAGCATGGTATGGTACATTGTCCACCTATCTGGTGGAAAATGGATTTAAGAGGGGCACCATAGACCAGACCTTATTTACCAAGAAGATTGGTAAGGATTTTCTACTTGTTCAGGTCTATGTGGATGATATTATCTTTGGATCATCAAATCCAAAGATGAGTGTGAAGACTTTTCCAAGCTCATGACAGACAAATTAAAGATGAGTGCAATGGGAGAGATGAACTTCTTTCTAGGTTTACAAGTCCAACAGAAAGAAGATGGTATCTTTATCTCTCAAGAAAAGTATGTAGCAGAGATCTTGAAGAAGTTTGGTTTTTCTTCACATGAAAAACGGGCTAGCACACCCATGAATAGGGAACACCCTTCGGGAAAGACTGGAGATGGAAAAGAAGTGGATGTCAAGCATTATAGATCAATGATTGGTTTATTGATGTATCTTACAGCTTCTAGACCTGACATCATGTTTGCTGGGTGTGCATGTGCACGCCATCAGGTGACTCCCAAATAGTGTCATCTTCATGTTGTCAAAAGGATCTTTAGATACCTTAGGTGCTATCCCACCTTTGGATTATGATATCCAAAGGATACTCCATTAGAGCTTATTGGTTATTCAGACAGTGACTATGGAGGTGATAAGTTTGATAGAAAATCCACAACTGGTGGATGTCAATTTCTTGGGAGTAGATTGATATCTTGGCAATGCAAGAAACAAACAGTGGTGGTCAACTCTACAACTGAAGCAGAATATGTTGCTGCAGCTGCTTGTTGTGGACAAGTTCTATGGATCCAAAACCAGCTGTTGGATTATGGGTATAATTTTATGCATACCAAGATATTTGTAGATAATAACAGTACATTATGCATTATTAAGAATCATGTACATCACTCTAAAATAAAACACATAGAAATTAGACATCATTTTATAAGAGATTGTTTTGAAAAGGGTTTAATACATCCAGATAGGGTAGACACAGAAGAAAATGTGGCTGATCTTTTAACTAAACCTTTTGATGTTAGGAGGTTCCAGTACTTGGTAACAAGTATTGGAATGATCAATCTCACTTAAATGTGTTTTTGAAATCATTGTATAATTTGTATAGGTTGTGTAGTGTTATTAGTCTTTGTACAAGATTAGGTTTTAGACTTTATTTTTCTAACGCTAACAAAGGTTATTTAAACGCTCACAAGCATTAAAATGGCCGCTGACAGCAATATGTTAGTTCTGTGGTTTTTGATCTAATCATGCATGCGTAATGAGCATTGTACAAATGGATACAGAGTTGCTTATGGATTCTTGGAGCTTACAAGGAATGTGTTAAAGCTTATGGATGATGGTTGGAATGTTTACATTCCTATCTTGACATAAATTTTTATTACATACTTTTCATTTGACAACTTTGTATATTATGGTTTAAGGGGAGGTTTAGGAAACCTTTAGGCTTTTGGGTATTCTTAGAATGCTCTTATCACAATTCTAGATTTTGTCCATTGGTGAGTACGAGTTAGTTTTCTAAATCGTGAGGCACTGTAGCATGTAAAGTTGATATAATGTGCATGTTACCAAGAATTTTTGGCCTAGAATTGGATTTGGTCGGTTGGGAGACTTGGGAACGTTTTTATTGGGCTTACCTGGGAAGTTACAAAGGGTTTATATGAGGTAACTTCACTGTTAAGAACTTTGGTTAGCAAGGGACACTTGAGGACAATTATGTCTATCTTGCTTAAGCAAGTGTGCATGATTGGACAGTGCTTGCCACCCTATAGTCATTTTCAGTCTAAGAGTTATCTTCACTAGGGTAAACTTCTTTGTTAAGGTCCTTTTTATTTTTAATTATTTTTATTTGTGGACGCTGACATATTTTCTTTCCAAACGCTGATAAGACCAATTTGAATGATGTCATGGCAAATTTCCAACGCTGACAAGAATGTAGTCGTTAGACGCTGATGTTTAATTTTTTACCGTTGAAAAACATTTGGTCCTACCCAGTTGTTATTTTTGACGAAAATATGGGCCGTAATTTTAGAGAGTTGGTAACTTTTAATTAATGAATGAGATAAGTTTTATATTTTTCAAGATTGTGATCATTACTTTTTGAATATAACTGCCTCAGTTTTCAACCAATAGTATGTTTTTACCTCTCCTATAAATATTCCTATTTTCTTTCAAACAGGGTAACTACTATTCTTGTCTCACTAAAATCTCTCAAACCTTCATATCTCCATAACTTTCATATCACAGTTTTCTATCATCAATCTTCATTGCACCAAAGTTTAAACCTACTCAAGTGGAATTGGGATTCAGAAGCCAACACAACATGGTGGCTTACTTGGAGGCTGATAATACTCTGTTTCCTTAATACACTCAGATGATTGGGTATTTGAATGCGTCTCCTTTAAGGTATGCACTTTCACATACTCCTCTTGTCCCTATCACACACATTAAGCAGTTTTGGAACACAGTCAGTTCCACAACAGTTGATGGAGTAATTACATTGACTGCTACTGTTAATAGGGCTCCATGGGTGGTTACTGAAGCTTTGGTTCACCAAGCTTTGCATCTTGATGATGCTGATAGTATAACCACCCTTCCCCTCACAGAGCTCGAGTTAGGACTCCAAGCCTTGGGTTATGATTTGCCCCCAGTGGGCCATTTAAATAAATATACCAAACAACAGTTTCCCCCAGCTTGGAAGTTCCTTATACATGTCATCCTACAATGTTTGAGTCCCAAATGCTCCTCACACAATGAAATCAACCGTTCAATCGGGAGTGCCATTGTTTGTATTGCAACTGGGCAAAGATATAATTTTTCTAAATTGATTTTTGATGGCATGTGTCACAACAAGGGTAACAAGATGACTCTTGCTTACCCTAGGTTTTTACAAATGGTTTTTGACATGCAAGGATACTACAATAGGGATCATGACAATTTTTATATGATCCCTATTCAAAAGATAACGGTTTATGGGAATATGAATTCACCACCATACAGAGACTTACCACTCACCCCAGCCATGCTTGATGTCATTGAGGCAGCAGCACACCCTCAACCTCAACCTCAACCAGGCCCATTACCAGAACACCCTCCATCACCCCAGCATATGGATATTGACCCTCAACCATCAGGAGCTAACACACATAATGTGGGCGCTGACACATCCAATCCAAACGTTGACACCATTGTACCACATATCCAAATACCCCCTCACACCCAAACATACCCTCAAACCACTTCCTCTTCTTAACAACCCGATTTTAGGTTGGAAAACGCCAAAGGACTACTGGAGTGTTCTCCTCTAGTGGTCCTAGCCATGTAGCAGAGAGAACCACCACCACAAGTGTGGTTGGTGACATGGGTGGGGCTGGGACTATTTACTCTGGCTTAGAAGCAGGTCAAGGCAGTCCCAACATCATTAAGACCCCATCCATGCCCAATGAATCTCTTTTGGGAGGTCAAATTCCCATCATAGAGGAGGCCATATTGGAACCTTATACGCTTTTGGAATTGACGGCGGTTTGCATTAGCTTGCAAAAGCAAAATGCAGACCTTGTACAAGTTGTCACAGGTCAAGGCCTTGAACTCAAGCAATTAAGGGAGATGCTAGTTGTTTTGGAGGCTGCCAATGCTAGGAGAAGGCAGGCAAGAGTCCTTTCATCAGGGAGGATTCTTACAAAGGGGAGAAGGATGCACCAATAGAGCCATTCAATTTGAGTGACAAGGGCTCACAGGAAGAAGAAGGTGGTTCTTTTGGTAGTAAACAGGTGGAAATAGATGAAGCTTTGACTAGCTTGAAGGAGAAGCCTGTTCTTGATGTTTCATTGATCACTCCAAAGAAGTTGTCATTTTTAGAGATGATGGAACAAGCTACAAAGTCAGCCGCTGACATTCAGAGTTTGAGCGCTGACAAGAGCAAAGCAAGCGCTAACAGACCCACAGGTGTGATTGGTGTATCCCAACCACCAGTTATCATTAGGGATGTAGCTACACATGTGCCAACAACTACTTTATCAGCCATTGGAGCACAAGATAAGGGTAAAGGGATCTTGGAAAAAGTTGAGGTACCAAAGAATGCAGCCCAGGTACATTTTGATCATGTTTTGGCTGCTCAATTGCAAGAACAGGATTCGACAACCACAGAAAAGGGTAAAGATGGTAGTGATGGTGATGAGAGCTTTGATTCTAGTGTGATGATCTTAGAAGAGCCAGAGAAATTGGAGTATGGGGAAGATGACTTAGCCAAGGAGAGGCTGTTAGAAATACGTTTTTACGTATATTAGAAGTATCGGTCACTCCACAATAATATTTATGTTGTAATAGCTCGTAGTTAACAAATACTTATTTAGTTAAGTAAGAACCGGTCCATGGGCTTGTCATGGGCCGGCCCAAGTCCATTAGTGACTTGGAAGTATAAATACCCCTTTCCTCCTTGGAAAGGGGTTGGTTGTTGAACATTTCTTGTTTCCATTTGAATAAAATAACACATAGTTTTCTCTCACTTTCTCTCTCTAGTTTCTCTCTCTAGAAATCATCAACCCCTTCATAGATTCAAAGGTTATCAAGATTCTACATTTGGTATCAAGAGCTATGGGGTGATTTAAGGTAATGATTTGTGTGGTTTTTTAGTTTTTGATTGTATTAGTGTTCTTTAAGAAGATCATCTTTATTCTTGGAGTTTTTGGTGTTTTTGTGATTGGGATTAGTAGATAAGTATTAGTTTTTACTTATTATTGTTGAAATCACAAAACTTTTTGGGTTATTTGGTAAAAATCTGGGTTTAATCTTCATCTTTTGATCGACTGTTCATCACGAACAACCTACTGTTTTCCCAGAAAAAGTTCCGAACCAAAAACTTCCGGACCAAAAAGTTCCGGATCAACCAAAGTTCCGGATCAAAAAGTTCCGAACCAGAAGTTCCGAACGAAAAGTTCCGGATCAACAAAAGTTCCGAACGAAAAGTTCCGAACGAAAAGTTCCGGATCAACAAAAGTTCCGAACCAAAAGTTCCGAACGAAAAGTTCCGGATCAACAAAAGTTCCGGATCAAGAAGTTCCGAACCAAAAGTTCCGGATCAAGGAAGTTCTGTTGATGCAAAAGTTGGTTGATCCTTGCTAGACCCGAATTAGGCTTAATTCGGGTTGGCTGGGTTCTGGCTCCTGCACCAAGTGAATCGTCTGGTTGGGATCCTGCACACTAAACAACACGCGTTAAGCTTACCGTGGGAAGGTTTCCCACGATTAGACTCCGACGTGAGAGTAAGTAATCGGTTTAGGGTTATATGAGTTTAGAGTGAGTCGTAATACCTCTGTGGAACCCTTGGGGGTTCCTTTTATAGGCAGTGAAACCCCAGTGGGCTTTCACTGATCCTTCGGCCCCAAGGAAGAGATAAACACCAGAATTAGAATGATTGTTATCTTCTAATTCTGGTAATGAATATCTCATCGTATTGGGATTAAGATATACCTAGACAGAATATTATTCTGTCTTGATCTTATGTCGGCCGCCTTGGGCCGTGGGCCGCACACATGTGCGAGCACTGTTCACTCAAGCCCATAAACCTGAATAATATTTATCCACCCATCTGTGATGGGCCGGATACGGGTAGTACCCGTAAGCCGGGCTCATGACCCGGTTTGGGGACTATACGTCATCATGTCCCCCCAGTCTAGTTGTTACAGCCGTAGGCGTAACCTCTAGACTATCAAGCTGCTCTCCGGTCATACCAAGAAAGGCCTAGGAAATGATACTGGAAAATTTGTTCCGGCCGCACGTGCAACCGGTCATATGAATAATCTTTAATGAATACTACCTCAGCCGCACGCAACGGCCGAGACAAATTAAATACAACATTTAATACGGTCTTACGTAAGAGCCGCATAACCCGACAAGAATCCAGTCGCATTAATGATATTCAACAATCCAGTCGCATGTCTGCAAAAAGTGCATGATTACTGATCACCCTCGAGCCACGCGAAACTGTTTAAGAAGTGACCCGTGGGTCCCCTACTGACGTTACAGAAATGTCAGAAATCCTATCCATTGGATAGGAAATGTGACTGACACGTGTCAAAGATCCATGGCACCTCGGAAACCGAGGCCACCCTATATAAGAGTGAGTATGCGTGTATGTTACACACACAACTCACTCATTCTTCCGCCATTGTTAACTTCGAGCTTTTTCCTTCACAACTTTTGCCTTCTTTTCCACGGATATCCATCACCGCAGGTTAGATTACCACGCCCTTAAAAACCTTTTCATAAATTATGGTCAAGGATAACCCCCTCATTACGGACGTCCTGAATGTGATGTCAGGGGAGAAATACCTCGACTTCCTGTCGAAGTATTATGTGCCCGAAAGCGTACATCCCACCTTTCCGGGTGATGGTGAAGCTATTACGGACGCACCGACGGGGAAAATAGGCATATACACACGCCTGTTTGACTCGGCCAACTACCGTATTCCGTTGTCTAAGTTCTTAGTAGACCTTCTTTTGTACTATGACTTTCATATCACCCAGCTCCACTGTATAGGGGCGTGTAAAATCAACCAGTTTGAGATTACATGCCATACTTGTAGGGTAACCCCCACCGTGAACCTTTTTAGGGCTTTCTACTTTCCCCAGTTAGTGAACGGGTGGTTGTCGTTCAAGAAACGACCCGGCAATGCCCCGATGACATATAGGAAACCCCTTGACTCCCTGAAGAATTGGTACGACCATTACTTCTTTGTAGATGAGAAAGTATTCCCCACCCCCTTCGTACTTAAAACCAAGGCCCCAAAAGACTATCCGCCCAAACCCAAAGATTATAGTAGCCGGGACCTGAAAATACTAGATACCCATCGCACGGAATTTCATAGAGGGTTGCCGGAGAACTTTCTGTGCTTGGTAGGGATAAGCCGCCGTTACTTTGGGAGGGATGACTTATATCCGTGCTTCTTAACGGAACAGGGCGAGGGTAGGTCATATATATCTTGTAAATTTGATCTATCACATATGTGTAAAATGTTACTAACCCATATGCTTCTACAATTATTTGCAGAGATGAACCTACACGGATTAATTCGTCAAGGCGACCCCATGAAGGTGAGGGAAGGATTCCGGCCGTTGAAGCCGAATGAGCTCCCCTTGCTAGAAGCTTTAGCCGACCGTACGATTCCGCTGGAGGAGACAACCGAACCCAGGTCGGATGAAGAAGAGCCTGTTATTGAGAAGTCCCCATTGGACTTTCATAACGAAGATGGCGACGACCCCTTGCTGGAGGGAGGCACCATCAACCAGGAGGAGGAGCGCGATCCGAATGAAGACACCACGTAAGCTTCCGGATCCACCACTCTTACTTCAAAAAAGAGAAAAACAACCAGGCGTGTGGCAAAAAAGACTGGGGAACATGCCGGAGTTGCGAATGCTCCTCCCAAGAAGTTGCGGAAAGACCATCCTCAGTATCAAGGAGAAGGCAGCACCATGACTGGTCAAGCCGACCCTACCCCGATCATGGAAGGGCCAGTTCTGCAAGTTGCCCCTATGAGCGCCGTAGCTCCTACCGGCCCAGACCCTGCTATTGGCACCTCGTAAGTACCCCTTACGATTATGACTTGTATCTTCGTATGATATATGTAGACTAAAAATTTCCCCCCCCCCCCTTTTTTTGTTTAATGACAGGGTTAATCCGGCGGTCGCAGCACAAGGAGAAGAGGTGGGTAGAAATCCATCCCCTGCGTCTACTAACAATCCCCCTTCACCCATCACCACCCGTGCCAAGGAACCGTGCCCCGAGGGGCCAGAAGAGAGCTTGCGTTTAGCATGGAACCTATCGAGCTTGACACGGCTGGAGGCCGAATCAGAGTGTTCGGAATTCATCGAACACATCACCCCGCCTGTCCTCGCACAGGATTTGGATGAGCTAGACCATGAGGCCCTAATTGAACAGTTTGATGTGTCATCCGCACATCAGGTAACGATGGGTGCCGCGCTGAGACGCCGACTGATCAAGGCCCTCACCAATGTGAGCCGTGCCGACAAAAGGATCGCCCGCCGGGAGGCTTTGGTCGTAAAGAGCGAGAAGACCATCACGTCCTTGCAAGCGGTGTTATTGACTGCTGAGGCAACGGTGAAGGAGCAGGCGCTTCATGCCGAGACAAGAGAGAAGCGTATCGCTGAATTGGAGGCCCTCGTAGCCGCATCAAACGAGAAGGTAATCTTTCAAACATGTTGTTTATATATTCCTACTCCTTGTGTGTATGTAGCCCAAAGATATATATTCGTGTACTAACTCCCAATTTCATACGCAGGTGTCTGCGGCTGAGGCTGCTACTAAGGCGGTGACCGTGCAATCCTTCAGCATTGCTCAGGAGCGCGACGCACTGAAGGAGGAATTGAAGCAGGCTCAAAACAACCTTGAAAATCAAGTTGTCGCTGCTGATGAAGAGTTGAGCAAGGTGGTCGTCAGCTGTGCGGAGAGAGTATGCCCCCCCTACTGACCGCGACAGCCGGTCGTAGGTGGATTATCGGGCAAGGACTGCGGCTTGCCGTAAGCGGGGCCCTTAACGCTCCACATCTATTGCAGGCCTTTGCTGGGGTTGTATCTGACGGGATCGACCGTGGCAGGCATGAAGGCATGGTCCAAGCTGCGGAGATGATCACAAAAGGTGAGGATATCACCCAGCATCCGTATCACAATCCCTCTGCAGCGGGCAAGATGACTGCGTCCATGGATGCGTTGGCAGACCTTCAACACCCCCTTCTGGACGAGCTTGAAGCCCTGAAAGATGCTCCCAATGAAACAATAATGTCCCAGCTAAATGCTGACCCAATTCCCTTGACGCTGGCTACCTATGATTTCGTATCCAAAGCCATGTCAGGTGAGAAGCCGCTTGGTGAAGCTTTAAACGCTCTTGCAGTCAAAGTTCAGGGCGGGAAGGATGCTCGCGGGGAGGCCCTTCGTGCTTTAATTGAGGAAGGGAAGAAGGATCTAGAATAATTCCTCCCCCCCTTGTAACTTGTATGTTGTAAACATGTGTGATTATATTCATCCGTGTATGTACACGGCTCAGACATATATATGTAATAACTTGTCCTTTTATGTTATAAGTCCGTGGCAACCACGGCCATTTTGTTTATTGTTAATTTTGAAACTTGTGTATTTCATTGTACTTTAATGCCGCGCGACGTACCACGTCTTACACATAAAGAAAAAATACATACAAGTCTATAAATTACTAGACATGCGACGTGCGTCTTTACTATGCAGAGTACCGTGTGGATACGGTACACAAAAAACTTACCCCAACGTCTTGTGAGTAAGGTGTCTAGTAAGGATACATGATCCGTGCGGCTGGGGTTGCATCCCTCTTACGCGGCAAGTTGAATTAGTAGGTTCACTTAATCCTCTTACCCCACCTGGGGGCGTATAGTACATGTACGGTAATTTGAGAGAATGCATACGAATGAAACATGGCATAGTATAATACAAGTAAAATTCATACGGCTAACAAAGAATCTAACAAAGAAAGGAAAATGATTTGCACGAAACAGGCCGTGGAGCTAGCTAGGCACCACGGCATTTTATTAGAACGTTTACATTTTTGTTTGAATAATGACGACAAGTCCTAAAAATCCAGAAAGGAAACTTAAACAAACATAAGAAAAACAAATAAAACAAATAACCCGCATGGTTCTTTATTAAGACCGCCTATAGCGAAGTATCCATGCGGGAGCCGTAGCTTTCAAAGATTGAGATTGGAGATGTTCCATGTGCGCTCTAGGTCGCGGCCATCCATATCTCGTAACTTGTACGCGCCTCGTCCCAAGGTTTCAGTGACTTCCTACGGTCCTTCCCATTTAGGGCCCAGTTTTCCTGTATTCTCCACTCGACTTGCTTCGTTAGCACGATAGACGTAGTCTGCCGGTCGAAAAGAAACACCCTTGACCTTGGCGTCATAATAAGCCTTCATCTTAGCCTTGGACTTAGCCTCATTGATGGCTGCTATTTCCCTTTTTTCTTCCAACAGATCCAGGTTGATTCGCAGTTGTTCATCGTTTGTGACGACATTAACCTCCGCCGTGCGGATGGTAGGCATCCCTATTTCTGCTGGTATAACGGCTTCAGTGCCGTAAGCCAATGCAAACGGAGTATCTCCATTGGCTGTTTTTATCATGGTTCTATGTGCCCATAGCACGTGTGACAACTCATCGACCCATTTGCCCTGTCGTTCATCCAGCCGCGCCTTGATTCCATTCCCCAAGCTCCTATTTTCTCGTTCGACAAGGCCGTTCGTTTGTGGATGCTTAACAGACGCGAAGCGCCGTTTGATGTTCAATGATGCACACCAGTCTTTGAATGGGTTGTCCATGAACTGTTTGCCGTTGTCCGATATAATTTCTCCTGGTAAACCGAAACGGCATACGATGTGTTCCCACACAAACTTCTTGACCTGCTTACCTGTGATAGACTTGACTGCCTTGGCTTCTATCCATCGTATGAAGTAGTCCATTGCAACAATCAAGAATTTAACCCCTCCCGCAGCTACAGGAAATGGTCCTGCAATGTCAATTCCCCACTTGTAAAATGGCCATGGGGACGTGATAGGTGTAAGCTCCTGCTGCGGGTGTCGCGGTACTGGCCTATGCACTTGGCAATCATTGCACCTACGAATCATGTCGCGCGCGTCTCTGTGCATAGTGGGCCAATAGTATCCTGTTCGTAAGGCTCGGGCTACCACGGATCGTGGGCCTGCATGCATGCCGCACAACCCTTCGTGTATGTCACTGATGACGTAAGCCGCCTGGCGTGGTCCAACACACCGCAGCCACGGCTGCAAGAAAGAGCGTTTGTAAAGGATGCCTTCTCGGAGTTTGAAATGTTGTGATTTTCTTTTAACGCGCCTTGCTGCTTTTTCCTCGTCTGGAAGGGTTTCATTAGTCAAATAGTTGATGATTGGGGTCATCCACGTAGGTCCCTCCTCCTCAACTATAGCGGCCACTTCCCCTTCCGTGATAGATTTCTCCTTGAGTATTTCCACCAAAACCTGTTTAGACAAGTGGGCGAAGCTCGTGGATGCGATCTTGCTGAGAGCGTCCGCTTTCTTGTTCTCGCCCCTTGGAACCTGCTTGATGGAAAACTTACTGAAAGTTGTGATTAACGACTTGACTTTTTCCAAATACCTGACCATGTTGTCCTCCTTAGCCACATACCCACCTAGAATATGGTTCGCGACAAGCCGTGAGTCCACGTAGGCCTCAAGGTTGTGGACTCCCATTCTAGCGGCGATTTTTAAACCCGCAATTAATGCTTCATATTCCGCTTCGTTATTGGTGGCCGTGAACTCAAAACGGAGGGCGTATGTGAATTCCATTCCTTCTGGATTTGTGAGGATGAGACCTGCCCCGGACCCGTCTGTGCATGAGGATCCGTCCGTGAATAGCGCCCAAGGTTCCGCTGGGACCTCGTCTTGCTTAATGATTGGTTCTTCCTCATCCGGCTTCTCGATCAGGAAATCTGCTAAGATCTGGCCTTTAACAGCCGTCCTTGGTCTGTAAGATATATTATGCCCTCCCAATAGGATGCTCCACTTCTCTAGCCTCCCTGCCACGTCTGGTCTAGAGATAACCTGCTTAATTGGCTGATCCGTGATCACCACAATTGGGTGCGCCTGAAAGTACCGGCGCAACCGCTTTGTAGCAAATACTAGTGCTAGCACCAATTTTTCCATGGAGGAATAATTCAACTCCGCCCCTTGTAGTGTTCTACTTATAAAGTAGACCGGAGTTTGTATTGTATCTCTATCCGTCATCAGTACCGCGCTTATTGCGCCATGGGTGGCTGAGAGATACATAACGAGTTCCTCCTTTGGCCGGGGAGCTACTAGCATTGGGAGAGATGCGAGATGCTGCTTGAGTTGGCAAAAAGATTCCTCAGCTTCCTTCGTCCAGCGGAAGTCTCCCTTTCTAATGCACTTCTTGAGTGTCTTAAATAGGGGCAATGACTTCTCTGCGGATTTAGATAGGAATCTATTCAGCCCGGCTAACTTCCCATTCAGGGACTGCACCTCTTTCCGTGTCTGGGGGGACGGTAGTCGTATCACTGCGTCCGTCTTCTCTGGACAAGGTTTGATGCCGTTTGGGTCAATCAAATATCCTAGGAACATTCCTTCTGTTGCCCCAAACGTACATTTCTTTGGATTTAACTTCATGTTAATCCTTCTCAGCGTGTCGAATGTCTCCTGGACATCCCGGAGAAGTGCCTCCTCCGTGTGGCTTTTTATCACCAAGTCATCAACATATACTTCCAAGTTGCATCCTATTTGTGATTCGAAAGCTTTATCCACCAACCGCTGATACGTAGCGTCGGCGTTCTTCAATCCAAACGGCATTTTCGTATAGCAATATACGCCCTGGCTCGTGTGGAACGCCGTTTTTTCTGCATCCTCCTCCGCCATCTGGATTTGGTGATACCCTTTATATGCATCCAAGAAGCATTTGAAAGGATATCCACACAAGGACTCCACCTTCCAGTCGATTTCTAGTAACGGGTAACAGTCCTGTGGGCAGGCCTTGTTCAAATCCGTGAAATCCACACACATGCGCCAACTCCTGTCATGTTTCTTGACCATGACCAGATTAGATAACCACTCGTGGTAGTATACCTCGCGCATGATGCCTGCGTCCACTAGCTTCCGTACCTCCTCCAGTATCACTTGGCTACGCTCGGGCGCCTGGCCGCGCTTCTTCTGCTTGATGGGTTGGTACCCTTGGCGGATCTGGAGCTTATGCTCTGCTATCGTACGGGGCACACCCGTCATATGTTTTGGTTCCCATGCGAATATGTCCAGGTTTGCACTTAAAAGAGAGCACATGGCCCTTTTGCCGCTATCCGAGAGCGCCCCTCCTATGGATACCTCCTGTTCTGGATAGTCAGGGTGAATGGCCACCTTCCAATTGGGTGGTGGTGCCCCATCCTTGGGTGGGACAGGCGGAGCCGGAGTTGTCACGGTGTGACACTCGGATGTTGGTACGACTGTGTTGTAAATGGTAACGATTCCCCCCTCAACGGGGAATTTGATCATTCCATGTACCGTAGAGGGTACTGCCCGGATAGCCAAAATGCCTGGTCTGCCTATGATTCCATTATACAGAGAGTGTGAACGTATCACCATGAAGTTCATCCATGTCGTAGTGGAATGTTACTCAATCCCAATGGTGACAAGCAAACGCAATTGCCCTATCGGCCAGATAGTGTCTCCACTAAAGCCAGTAAGCGGCGACGTGGCCGGCACTAATTGGCTTCTTATTTCTGGACATAACTGCACAAAGCAGTGTTCATACAGTACCTCTGCTGACGACCCTCCATCCACATACATGCGAAGAACATTGTGTGTTCCAATGCTTATCTCAATAGTGAGAGGGGCATCAATCACATCGCTTGCCGTAATGGGAGGGAATGAGATTTCCCTGTCGCGTGAAAATTTTTGGCCAATTTTCTGTCTCGTGCGGCGGTGTCTGGACTGGATCATGTATATGGTAGAAGGCTTGTCCTTTTGGGGATCCTTCTTTTCATACTTCTTGTTGTTGTCTTTTCCATCTTTCCAATCCTTAACTAGGTGCTTGAGTTTGCCTAATTTGATTAGCGACTCAATATGCTTCTTGAGCTGGATACACTCCTCCGTGCCGTGTCCTTTGTCATTATGGAACTCGCAGAAGCGACTTCCTTGCCGACGTTCCGGGGGTGTGGTCATTGGGGGAGGCCTTGGAAAGTTTGCCCCTTCAGTCAACAAGATCTCCCAGTAGGACATCTTTAGGGGGGTGAACTTGTCGTCCGACCGTCCGCCTTTGCTTTGGCTCTTATAGTCCGAGCCCTTGTTATTGTTCTGGTTGCCTTGACCGCCCGACTGTCTCCGGGACTGGTCATTTGACCGGTACCCATTTCCTCGGGATGGGTAGGCTGCGGCAACAGTTGTCTCTCCCTCTATGAAATTTCTGACCCTTTCCATGAGGTCATCATATCTCTCTGGGCGCTTGTCGTTGAGACGCCTGATCAGTTCTCTGTCTGTTATGGCGTGCATGTAGTCAGAGATTTTCAGGAGCTCAGGCATGGTTCTTGTGCGTGTGCACTCATCATTGAAGCGCTCAGTGAAGGCTTCTGTGGACTCCCCCGGCCGTTGCTTAACGGTTGCCAATGAGACCGGATCCCTATTATACTTCTTCCTTTGAGTATAATTATTCTCGAAAGCAGTGCGTAGTTCCGTGAAACTATCAATGCTCCGTGGGGGGAGTGCCTCGAACCAGTCACGGGCGTTTCCAATCAAGGTCGAATTAAACATTTGGCACCATATAGGCATGGGCCATTGCTCAATTTTAGCCTGAGTATCGAATATTTTGAGGTGATCCACAGGATGACCGGACCCATCATAAGTCTTGATACATGCCGGCATGCGACGTTTGGTGTCCTCAGAATAGTTCCGTATGCGGAGGGTGAACGGATGTTCCCTGGGATCAGCCCATGGCCGTGTGAGCCTAGGGTCATCCCATGGTTCACACCATGGACGCGAGAGGTCCTCTGCTTCCGTATCCCGATAGTAAGGGCCACCGTAATACTCCTCATTGTTTGGTGGTGGAGGCGTGCGCCTTGGCCGGCGGCGCTTAGGTGGATGGTCATCTGAGTCCTCCCCAGACGGATCTGGGGACGGTGGTGGTGCCCCGCCCTTTGAATAGGGACCACTTTTTTGAGACGAACCAGGAGCCTTCCTCCCAGTGTTCATTCTATCCCACACACTTGGGCGGCGTGTGGTTCTGGTCAGCTCTCGATCGGGCCGCTCGGGTGAGCCATCCGACCTTTCTCCTTCTTGAGACTGCGTTAATTCTTGTATAAGGCGATCTCCTATGCGCTCAAACACATTCCGGGGTTGAGGGTTTTCCTCAAAGGTTCCCTGCTCCTAAGGACGAGTTCTCCTTCTCCTCCGGTTTTGGGAGGGGGTGGTTGGTCCACTGTCACCAAAGTTGAGTCTGGCTTGGAGGTTCCTCCCCAGACTCAATCTTGATGCGATCCCTGGGACGATCCTCTCGAAGTTCTGAGTGAGAACTCGGGTAAGATCCTCCTCACTGAGTGGTAGGGCTTCCACTTCTTCCTCCATCGAGGGTCTGCGCGGTTCCTTGTTAGGAGGGTCTGGCGCACTCCCTGGATCAGGGTTGTCCAGGGTTGAAGTAGGCGGGGGTGTCACCGAGATCGTGCTCGTCACCCCCGCGGGTTGAAAACCGCTACGGTTACCCAGCCCGCCCGCGAGGCGGTTAGGTGATTGGTTGGAGATGAGAATCCCTTCCCCTTGGGACTTCCGGGCCCCAGGATTCACATTCCTGGGGTTAGTAGGCGGATGCCCCTTCGTCATTGGAGATTCGAGATGAGATTTTGTTCTAGCTTAGTGTTATGGTCCCACGGATGGCGCCAACTTGTTGATGCAAAAGTTGGTTGATCCTTGCTAAACCCGAATTAGGCTTAATTCGGGTTGGCTGGGCTCTGGCTCCTGCACCAAGTGAATCGTCTGGTTGGGATCCTGCACACTAAACAACACGCGTTAAGCTTACCGTGGGAAGGTTTCCCACGATTAGACTCCGGCGTGAGAGTAAGTAATCGGTTTAGGGTTATATGAGTTTAGAGTGAGTCGTAATACCTCTGTGGAACCCTTGGGGGTTCCTTTTATAGGCAGTGAAACCCCAGTGGGCTTTCACTGATCCTTCGGCCCCAAGGAAGAGATAAACACCAGAATTAGAATGATTGTTATCTTCTAATTCTGGTAATGAATATCTCATCGTATTGGAATTAAGATATACCTAGACAGAATATTATTCTGTCTTGATCTTATGTCGGCCGCCTTGGGCCGTGGGCCGCACACATGTGCGAGCACTGTTCACTCAAGCCCATAAACCTGAATAATATTTATCCACCCATCTGTGATGGGCCGGATACGGGTAGTACCCGTAAGCCGGGCTCATGACCCGGTTTGGGGACTATACGTCATCAAGTTCCGAACCAAAAGTTCCGGATCAAGGAAAGTTCCGGATCAAGGAAAAAGTTCCGGATCAAGGAAAGTTCCGGATCAAGGAGAAAGTTCCGGATCAAGGAAAGTTCCGGATCAAGGGAAAGTTCCGGATCAAGACTTCCGAACCAAAAGTTCCGAATCAAGGTATTCCAAGCCAAATCTTCCGAATCAACACTTCCGAATCAACAAAAAGTTCCGAATCAAGGGATATTTTACTTGTTTTTTCGACGATTTTTAGAGGATTTAATCTTGGTTTCTTACAACAAAAACTCAACACAATTCACAAGCTTTACTTCACTGCTCGATCAACCGATAATCTTTGTCTCTTTGAAGTGAACCAAATGAATCCGAATTCAGTAATGCCTCAGATGACATCACTTACGGATATTTCCGTCATTATGGGAACGGATAATCGCCCGCCAATGCTCATCAAAGAAGTTTTGGAAGCATGGCAAGTCCGGATGATGTCTTACCTTAAGGGAAAACCGGTATATGGGAGGCTTATGGTCAAGTCAATTCTTAATGGTCCACTTGATTATGGTACCATCGTGGTTAACAATGTGACTCGACCACGAGAATTTGAAGAACTTACACCAGCACAACAACTTGTTGCAGATGCAGACGAAAAGGCTCTTCAAACCATTCTCCAAGCTCTTCCACATGACATCTATTGGATGGTAAGTCAGTATACGGTGGCAATGGATTTATGGGAACGTCTTAAGGTGTTGCTACAAGGTACGTCTCTTACCAAACAGGAAAGGGAATGTCAGTTGTATGATCTGTTTGATAGATTCACGTACAACCCAGGGGAAACGCTTCACGATTATTATTTCAGATTCACCACTCTCATGAATGATCTGAATGTATATAATCTCGTGATTGCTCCATTCCAGGTTAACACCAAATTCTTGAATACTTTACCTCAAGCTGAATGGGGTGAGTATATTACCGATGTTAAGTTAACCAGGGATTTGCATAAGTGCAATTTGGATCAACTCTATGCTTTCCTTCAGCAGCATGAGAAACATGTGATCATGCACCGTTCGCCTCGAGGTATGTACCCTGATTCCTTAGCTTTGATGGCGAATCAACCAAGCTTGTCACACAACAACACTCCTTATATCTTGGGACATCAAGCCTATCATCCATCACCTTACATGACACCAACCTTCCCCCAATACTCGATTCTACCGCAACCACCCACCTCACATCAGCAACAATATCGGTTCAATACACCTTCACCACACTATGCTTCACAACATCACCCAGCAAGTATTGCACCTTATGCTCAATCTTCATATTCGTCTTATCAAGAGAATGCAGCATATCCAACAAGCTACCCTGATCAAATGAGTATTCCTTCTAGTGATTATGCAGCTCAACATGACCAAGCAATGTATTGTGATGATGATGATGAAGTCCCCATTCCTGTGTTCAAACAAGGAACTGACCCAGTTGAAGTGCTAACCACTATGTCTGCTTATCTCACAAGGACTTTAAGCAAACGAGGATTTAGGGGATCAGCTCCGACTAACAATCAGTTGAGGAATTCATCCAATTCTCACCAACAAGCTACTATTGAGAATGGCAGGGTAATGGTTCAACCTATTCAACCTTATCAGGGGAGACCTACTACATCAACCACCAATGCTCGCACGGTCAATCCTGCTCCAATGGTCAACAATCCTCCACGGGGTAATTCCACAGGCAAGTTGAGAATGATTACATGCTACAACTGCAAGGAAGAAGGACACATGTCCAGGGATTGCAAGAAACCCAAGAGGAGAATGGATGGTCAATGGTTTGCAGAGAAGATCTATCTGGTGAATGCTCAGGCACAAGGAAGGGAACTTGATGAAGAGGAGCTTGCATTTCTTGCTGATCCAGGGATTGCTGAACAAGACACTGTCACCACACATAATGCAGCATACCAAGCAGATGATCTCGATGCGTATGACTCAGACTGTGATGAATTTCAATCTGCAAAGGCTGCTCTCATGGCAACTATCTCCAGCTTAGGGCCAGAAAAGAGATCTGAGGTACTTATTAATACCACTGATAATACCACTGATGCTAGTATTCAACCACATCAAGTTGTGCAAGAGAGTGATGATTCGAATGAGTCTTCGGTGATGAGTCTTTCAAATGAGGAGACAATCAATGATAGTAATATCAATGTGAGTCCCCAGACTTTGAGTGAATCACAACCGGGAGCCATTTCGCATACGCCTACTCCTGCTCAACAAGATTTGGTCATGGTTCCTGCTACATTACTTAGCCAAATGAATGCTGCACTTTTAGAAACCCTAGCTAAGAATAAGAATTTGTCTGATGAGCTTGCCTTAAGCAACGATAAAGTTCAAACTTTGGAATTAGTGCCTTCGTCTAGTGTTCTAACAAATCCCGAATATGATCACTTTCGAAACAAACAAATGGGTCACTTGCAAGAAATTGAAAACTTAAGAGCAAATCTTTCTAATGAACTTAAAGAAAAGGAGTTAGTAGTCACTAATTTTCAAAAACTTCAAACGGATTTTGAATTACTCGAGTCTAAGAAGAATGAAATGGAGATTAATGCTGCTAATAATATTAGAAGTCTAGATTATTTGCTTTTAAGACAATACGCTGCTTCTCAACTAGTTCACTTATTTGATGCTTCGTTTAGAGAATTTAACTTATCACGTCAAAAAGGCCTTCCCCCTAACCCACGGTATGCAAAACAAGCTTTAAGACATAGTCCTAGACTTTATAATGCAACCCAATTAGGATTGGTCTTAGACCCGATTGTTATTTTCGATGATCGCACAAGTAAGGATCTAGTTGATGAGGATCGGTCATACAATTCTGCAAAATATCCCGATTGTGATTATTTTAAAATGAATCAGGAGCTTGCTAAAACGGATTTTAGAATTCGCTTCCATATGGACAAAGATCTCATTACAGCACCAACCTACATGTTGAATGAAGAAAACCCTAGTACATTTCCTACACTTGTCAACATGGAAGGTCCTAAGGAAATTCCAAAGGATCTTCCACCTGTTAGCACGGTATGGTTAAACTTGCAAGAGATTAATCAATACTTTACTAATTTTGACAAGGTCATTTTGGAATGTACGACTTCAAATGGCCTAAACGCCGGAGAATGGGCTTTCGAACACATGAACGAGGTGTTTAAAAATGAGATCAATCCATTTGTGGAAAGTCTAAAAGGAAGTTTTGCATCTCTTAAGGAAAATCTTGAATTTGAAATTGGAGAATTTCAAAAAGTGTTTTATGAAATGGACACCGCTTACGAACTACAACTAATTGAAAAGGAAAAGATTTTATCTGAATATGACCGATTCTTGTCTGAAGTAATCTCGTGTGATGTGCTTACTACTGTAAATGTTAATTATTCGAATGAGCTTACATCCGCAATGATTAACTGTGATGCTGTGCATATATGTGATGATGTTTGTGATCTCTCTGTAAATGTTGTTGATACTGTAAATGAGATAGATAATCATTCTTGTCACGAATCTAACGCTGAGTTTTTAAAGCTACAAGATTCTTACACTTTACTTTCAAAACGCTTTAATCAACTAGAACAACATTGTATATCTTTAGAATTAAAACAACAAACTCAAAATGAGGATCTTTTGATAACAAATAGTTGTGAAAACGGTGTTGAGACGAGTGACAAGATGATTGCAATTGTTAAGGCATTAGAGGAAGAGATTATGAGATTGAAGAGAGATGTGTCATCAAATGAAACACTAAAATTGGAACTAGAGGCTGCAGAGTCTAAAAACCAGGTCTTAGAAATTAGACTTTCGTCTGTTCTAGGGGAGATGGATCGGACAAGACAGGGACTATCCGCTCTTTATGGTTCACTAGAAGAACGCTTCGCTTTTAATGCGGCACAGCAACAATATTATGTTGAACAACTGAACCAAAAGTGTGAGGAAATCTCTGACTTAAACATCCTGCTCATAGACAAAAACATGGTTTTGGCCGAGTTAAAGGAGACACTTCTTCTCACCCGACAAGAAGTTGTTGATAACTTAGCTACCGACTCTGCACCGTCCACTAGTGCTCCAACAACCAAGTCAGTAGTGCTTTATAAGAACCCGCTTCATAAGAGAAACCCGGTTACCTACGATGATTATATGAGGAATGCCATTAAGCATGTAGATCTTGTTAGGGATATTCTAGACGATCTTTATGCCTTAGATCCCTCAAGTAGCTACTATTATTCGGCTCATGAATATATTGAGCGAGTTCAATATTGCTTAGCATATTTGCAATACATAGGTAAACCAGGCTCTGCACTACTTACTAATAGGCCCATTGTTGTAACTCCATTCAATAAGACTCCAGGAGCAAAACCGTCACTGGCACCATCAAGTAAGGCACCTTTAAAATCTGTTGCTAATGTTCCCACTTTGCCTTCTACAGGATTAAAAGAGACTACTAAGGCTAAAGGATCGCCACTCAAGAAAGATAAGATCAAGCCCTCCACTAGTAGTGCCAAAAAGAAGAAAGTAGAAGCTCACCATAGGAATGTTAGTTCAGTTTTAAATAAAAAGAATCATGTTAAGACTAAAAGCTCTGCGCCTATGCAGAAGCCTAAACCATTCGTGAATTCTAATTTGAATTGTTGGAATTGTAATGAATGTATGTTTTCCCAACGTCATGATTTGTGTCTTATTGATCATGTGAATGAAATGAATGCCATTAGGAATGGTCTTGAATGGAAGCCAACGGGTAGAACTCGTTCCCAGGTTGGCTGGCAATGGCGTCCCACTGGTAGGACCTTTACATTAGATAGAACAATGTGCCCTTTAACTAGGAATGCATCCATTGAGGTTAGGTCAGAGCGTCCTTTAGTTAGGAACACTCGCACTCAAGTATGGAAACAGCGCCCTTTAATTAGGTCAGCCCCCACTATAGTGCCTATCAGTGAAGAAATACCACAGGATTTAAGCCAACTAGAATCTACACCACCAACTAGGAAGAAGAAGGCTAGGAAATCTAAGAAACCTAAAGTTAGCAAATCTAAGATTATTAAATCTGTACCTGCTAATAACAAGGAACATTCAGATTCCGATACCTCTACATTATCTTCGTGTGGTGATATTTTCAGGTGGTCCAAATCATCCTCTGGTATTTGGACTCCGGTTGTTCAAAGCATATGACCGGAGATCGCTCGATGCTCTGAAATTTCGTCAGCAAGTTTCTTGGTACGGTTAAATTCGGTAATGATCATATAGCAAAGATAATGGGGTATGGTGAATATCAGATTGGAAACGTTACGATTTCAAGGGTATACTACGTAGAAGGTCTTGGTCATAACTTATTTTCAGTAGGACAGTTTTGTGATTCCAACCTAGAGGTTGCTTTTCGACAACATACTTGTTTCATCCGCAACTTGGAAGGAAAAGACTTGTTGAAGGGTTCTCGTGGTGCAAATCTTTATACGTTGTCCCTACAAGACATGATGGCCGCTTCTCCAGTATGTCTTCTCTCTAAAGCATCTAAGGCCAAGTCTTGGTTATGGCATCGCAGATTATCTCATCTTAACTTTGATGCTATTAATCATCTGGCTAAAAACGAATTAGTTCGTGGTCTTCCAAAGCTTAAATTTCACAAGGATCATTTATGTTCCGCGTGTTCAAGGGGGAAAAGTACCAAGAAATCTTACAAGCCCAAAGCTGAAGACACCAATCAAGAAAAACTTCATATTTTGCATATGGATCTTTGTGGGCCAATGAGAACTGAAAGTGTGAGCGGTAAGAAATTCATTCTCGTTATTGTGGATGATTTCTCCAGGTTTACATGGGTAAGATTTTTACGTACAAAGGATGAAGCACCGAAGGCTATCATCACTTTTCTGAAATTCATTCAGGTACGTTTGAACACTACTGTCCGCCGTATTCGTACAGACAATGGAACAGAGTTCGTCAACCAGACTCTTCGTGATTACTATGAAGGAGTTGGTATTTCACATGAAACATCCGATGCACGCACTCCACAACAAAACGGTGTCGTTGAAAGACGGAATCGTACGCTTATGGAAGCTGCTAGGACTATGCTTATTTATGCGAACGCTCCATTGTTCTTGTGGGCAGAAGCGATATCTACTGCATGTTTCACCTAAAACCGTTCTATCATTCGAAACGCCATGGAAAAACACCTTATGAGCTTCTACATGATCGTAAACCCGATGTTTCATTCTTTCATGTGTTTGGTGCTCTTTGTTATCCAAACATTAATAGTGAGAACTTGGGCAAGCTTCAACCAAAAGCCGATATAGGTATTTTCATTGGTTACTCACCCTCAAAGAAAGCCTATCGAATTTACAACCGTCGTCTTGGCAAGATTGTAGAAACTATGGACGCAGATTTCGACAAGCTGACAGTGATGGCTTCTGAGCAACGCAGCTCTGAACCCGCGCTTCATGAGATGGGAACCGGTGCTATTAGTTCTGGATTAGTTCCCAATAATCCTACTTCTACATCATTTTTACCACCAACAAGGCCCGAGTGAGATAAACTGTTTCAACCATTGTTTGATGAATTCTTTGATCCCCCGAATGATGAACTTCCAGCACCCGTAGCGATAGCTCCAATTCCTGAAGCTGTTGCTCCAGCTAATGAAGCTTTATCAAATGCATCTTCAATTAACATTGAACCGGATGCACCTTTACCTAGTGATTCTCAAACTACACCTGAATCGTCACCCCTACTTGTGCCTAATGATGTGGAAGAGGATTCTACTGATCACGATTTGGAATATGCTCACCTGCAAGAGCTTCCTTTCTTTGGTATATCGTTCCCTGAAAACCCTTCAGCCGCGTCTACCTCAGAAGAAGCTCCTTCTATTGTTCACTCCAGACCACCTAGGATTGAAAATCATAGCACTAAATGGACAAAAGATCACCCAATTAGGAATGTCATTGGAGATCTAGATCGACCAGTATCTACACGCCATCAATTACAAGAGAGTGCACTCTATTGCTACTTTGATGCATTTCTCTCTGAAGTTGAACCTAAAAATTGGCAGTAGGCTATGACTCAATCATCTTGGATTGAAGCCATGTAGGAGGAACTAAATGAATTCCAAAGACTTGAAGTATGGGAATTAGTTCCTCTCCCTGACAAGGTTAACATCCTTACTTTGTTGTGGGTTTATAAGGTTAAACTTGATGAGATGGGTGCAGTATTGAAGAATAAGGCTAGATTGGTCGCTAGAGGATATAAACAAGCCTTGGGTATAGACTTTGAAGAATCTTTTGCTCCTGTTGCAAGATTGGAGGCCATTAGACTATTCCTTGCGTATGCTGCTCATATGAATATGATCGTCTATCAAATGGATGTGAAGACGGCATTTTTGAACGGTGAACTAAGGGAAGAGGTCTATGTTAGTCAGCCGGATGGGTTCGTTAGCACGGAGTTTCCTAATCATGTGTACAAGCTTAAGAAGGCTCTTTATGGGTTGAAACAAGCTCCACGCGCGTGGTATGATCTCCTCTCAACATATCTCATTTCGGAAGGCTTCTCCAAAGGCAAGGTGGACCCCACTCTATCCACTCTCAAGGAGGGCAACGACATGATTCTGGTACAAATTTATGTTGATGATATAATATTTGCTGCCACTAACATAGAATTGTCAAATCGCTTTGAGAAGATAATGTCCACACGCTTTCAGATGTCGATGATGGGAAAATTTTCATTTTTCTTAGGATTACAGATTTCTCAGAATCCCAGAGGCATCTTTATTAATCAATCCAAATATGCTCTTGAATCTTTAAAGAAATATAACTTTGAAAATTGTGACCCCGTGGACACTCCAATGGTGGAGAAATCCAAGTTAGATGAAGATAGGAATGGGACTATTGTCGATCCAAAACTTTACCGTGGGATGATCGGCACCCTTCTATATCTGACTGCTAGCAGGCCTGATTTGCAATTTGCCGTATGCATGTGTGCCCGGTATCAGGCTCGGCCTACCGAAAAGCACCTACATGTTGTTAAAAGGATCTTTCGGTATCTAAAAGGAACACTTCATCGTGGTCTATGGTATCCGAAAGATTCCTCTATTCCCTAATATCATACACAGATACCGATCATGCTGGATGTTAAGACACGAGGCGTAGCACTTCTGGATCTGTGCAACTCCTTGGAGATAGATTGATCAGTTGGTCTTCAAAAAGGCAGAAAAGCGCTGCAATTTCTAGCACGGAGGCTGAATACATCGCCATGTCCGGTTGTTGTGCTCAAGTCCTTTGGATGAGATCACAATTAACTGACTACGGTTTGGGATTTAACAAAATCCTGATGTATTGTGACAACAAGAGCGCCATTGCCCTTTGCTGCAACTATGTTCAACACTCCTGGGCCAAGCACATAGACATTCGCTACCATTTCATTAAAGAGCAGGTGGAGAACGGAGTGATCGAGCTGTATTTTGTCACTACTGAGTACCAGCTGGCGGATATGTTCACCAAAGCCTTAGATCGAGGACGAATCGAGTTTTTGATCGACAAGCTTGGCATGAAATCATTCACTCCAGCGACTCTCAAAGAGTTGGCAGAAGAATCAGCTGAATAGTGGTGGTAAACTATTCAGAGTATCCTTTGTTCGTGATCATGTATATTATAGTAAATATATAAACCACAAAAGAAAAATACAAAAATATAAAACCAACAAAAACCATAAAAAATATAAAACCTAGTAAAACCATAAAAATTATAAAATCAAGAAAAACCAAAAATATTTTTCGTTTTTAAATCGGGCATGTCTTTTAGTACGGTAATATTTACGGCCTTAGAAATGTCGATCAATATTGACACGGTGCCATAAATAGAGTCCGTATAAAAGTTGTACATTTTTAAAACATGCCCATTATGGCTTGTAGTTATTTCAGACTGCAACCCGGTTTTCATATTAAAGTCACGTATTTCCTTGGAAAACGTTGGCTCAGAACGGGAATTAATTTTCTCGGGCATGATTTACAAGCCAAATCATGTAAAGAGATCAAGTTTACTTTACAACTTGGTCTAACACGAATTAATGTACGTCTCAGTGCATTAATTTGTTAAAATAAGAGAAATCTTATTGACACCACGAATCAATCTTTTTCAAGATACTAATTGTAAATGCTTTCATCAATATTTGACTCTTTAAACAATGACTACAGCTCTTTAAATAGATACCGGGTCATCGTTTAAGGGGGAGAAAATATTAAATCATCTTTGTCATCAAAACGGTTTTCAACAGTGTTTGTGGAAAATTAATTGGCTAAATGATTTATGAGTGGTTTTGCTTTAGAATACGACTTGTGATTGGACTGGCGTTAGATTTTGGAGATTTGCTAATAGGATGCGATGCTTAAGTTTGAAAATTAATTCGCCTAATTCATTTAAATTCACTTAATTAAGTTAATCAAGATTAGGGTTTCTGCCTTAATTTTGGGTTAATTAATTAGGGGTTTTAGTTGGGTTTTATGCGGATTAGGATTAGAAGATGTTCTGTTGCCTTAGCATGCCTTAAAACTCACAATCGCGCTTAGAATAATCACCAATAGGCTGCGTTTAGAACTTTCGGATGAACAAGATTAGGAAGTTCCGAATGAAGGAAGTTTCGAGTGAACTTCCGAATGAAGGAAGTTCCGAATGAAAGGACTTCCGAATGAAGGAAGTTCCGAATGAAGGAAGTTACGAATGATGGAAGTTCCGAATGAAAGAACTTCCGAATGAAGAACTTCCGAATGAAGAACTTCCGAATGAAGGAAATTCCGAATGAAGGAAGTTCCGAATGAAGGAAGTTCCGAATGAAGGAAGTTCCGAATGAAAGAACTTCCGAATGAAGGAAGTTCCAAATGAAGGAGGTTCCGAATGAAGGAAGTTCCGAATGAAGGAAGTTCCGAATGAAGAACTTCTGAATGAAGAAGTTCCGAATGAAACCTCCGAATGAAGGAGTTCCGAGAGAACTTCCGAATGAAGAAGTTCCGAATGAAACTTCCGAATGAAGAAGTTCCGAATGAAACTTCTGAATGAAGAAGTTCCGAATGAAACTTCCGAATGAAGGAGTTCCGAGTGAAACTTCTGAATGAAGAGTTCCAAGAACTTCCGGATGAAGAGTTCCGAATGAAGGACTTCCGGATGAAGAGTTCCGAATGAAGGACTTCCGGATGAAGAGTTGTTGGATTGATAGTTGTTTGCCTAATATAATTACTTCTTGAAATGTGTTGTGCTTAGAAGTCATAATGATATATATCTATATATTGTTTGTGCATCAACCTTTCATGTCTTATCTTAAGCAAATACGATGACTAATCCAACAGTACAAGCACTCCAAGATTCTAAGAGCAGCCGTAATTGCCAAAGCAAGAACTCTTGAACGAAGATTGATGAGGAGCTTAGAAAGATTCGTTGGTGGTAGACCATATTTAGTGCACCACAAGTTACTGCAACGATCCATCTAATGGGTCGTACATTTCAGGTCCACTTTATATTGGTTTTCAATTGTGAATATGTATATTTGTGAATATTGTGCTTTTGCGGCTTGATGTGGTGTTAAGGTATGATAATTTTTCAAGAATTTCTCACGAGATTCTAAATCTTTCAAAATATATCATACTAAAGCACTACAACTATCCCTTATTAAATTAAGGGGGAGCATTAACTTGTTCTATGGCCAAACATCGATTTCATCTTTTACCCAAAGACCGGTTAATCCATTCAATATCCCAAATATTAATGGTTAACATTTTGGATAAGGGGAGAAAATGGGATTAAGGAGACTTAAGTGATACTTGGCTAAAAGATTAAAAAGACTTAACGATAATCCAACTTAATATGTGTAAAGCACGTGTTAAGGGGGAGCATTTTTGATGATCAAAAACACCTAAGGTACGAAACTTTTGATTTCAATATCACAAGTACTTTAGGTGATTTTCAATGATTTTTCATGGTAGCAATTCCTTCCCAAAACACGCTTAATTCACGACGAATGTGGTGACAAAAGGGTGGTAGGAATAGGTTTAGTCCAATGATTCATCAGAGCCGATGGAATCTTCCCAAGGACAATTCCCTATATAGAATTAGAAGTCCTAGGAAAGTTGGAGAAAGATTGTGAACGTAGCTGAATGCCGACCAAGTACTTAAGCTAGCACTGGAACAATCACAACAAGGTGCTAGTTATGACGTATTGGTAAGCATTGAAGGGGTTGAAGAATGAAAAAGAATTGTAAAGATAAAGGGTGTAAAGAAAGAAGCCCTCCTTACAACTTTTAGGCAGAAACCGGGTCAATACATATGCTATTGAGATCATTTTTGTTAATGATTCTCGATATTGAAGAAAGACGTCATGGACCCAGTGATGCAATGCACAACCCTTCCCAGCTAACTCAAATATCTCTCAAACGGTATTTGTTTTAATCACACGGAGATCAACACGTTATCTACTGGTTTATTCACTCCGAATAGACTGGTATTGAAAAGGTGGCACTCCTCTCCGGCCATCGCTCACTAAATCAAAACGCACAATCGAGTCTAGAGCCAAGAGATCATCAAAAGTATCATTAGGACACTTTCCATTTATTCCTTGCTTTCTCACACACTGTGAAAAGTAAGATATTTTCATGAGTCCTACGCAGTATTCCTGTAATATTGCCAGAACATCCGAGTAATACGCAAGTATTACAATGAAGATGGAAATCCTGCTTGAGCCAACATCAAACAAGCTCATGGTAGGTTACACGTGCGGTTCTTTTAGAACCAATCTTGTGAAAAACTGGAAAGAAACAGTGGTTTAATTCTTAATTGAACTTAAACTCGTTCCAGGCTTCTTCACATTATCATATGATCTTGCCAGAACACTCAGAGTGACTCTTTATTGATCACAGTGACGAGTGGAAATCCTTTTAGTATTAACATCAAACAGCACTTGGTAGGTGACGTCCAAGATTCTTTATGAATTGAGCTCGTGACAACTGGAAAGCAACGATGGTGAAAATCTTAATTGAAATTCACTTGTTCCAGGTTTCATGAATTGACGGCTTCAAATCACAAGGATAATTTATCCAAGTGATTCACTCTTTATGTTCGCAGTCAGCTTTGGACGGTCGAATAAAGAGAAAGGGTTTACCCGCGAAATCCTGTCAGGAAGTTACTTAATTGAAACTATCCGTCACGGGTACGATATCTAATATCGTCCAACGGTCTTCACCGACCGGAGGTAAAATGCTACCGAATTAGAATAAAATGTTCAAAGCCATTTTATTCGTGTCGTTGCTGTGTACCTGTTAAAGACGGTGGCGTTGCTGTGTACCTGTTGAAGACGGTGGCGTTGCTGTGTACCAGTGAAGACGGTGGTGTTGCGGTGTACCTGTAGAAGTCGTTCCCACATGCTTATGTTTTTTCTGCATCAAAGTTCAGCAAAAATTCAAGAAAGTGCAAAATGAAGTCTTCCGCTGTACCAAACTCTGAAGCTTTCGAGAATTCAACAAAAAGACATAAGTGTGTGGAACATGGAGTCACGAGGAGGCAAGTTTCACAAGAAGGCAAAGATCGCACGTGATAGGCCAAAAGAACAATGCTCTCAAGCCAAAGCCTAAAAGATCAATAAACATATTCACAACAAAAAGAAAAAGAAGAAAAGACTACGAGCTAAAGAACGAAGACTTAGTATAGTATGCTAGGTTTAGAACTTTGTAACGTGGAGTGACCTCCCTTAGGGGGAGATTGTTAGAAATACGTTTTTACGTATATTAGAAGTATCGGTCACTCCACAATATTATTTATGTTGTAATAGCTCGTAGTTAACAAATACTTATTTAGTTAAGTAAGAACCGGTCCATGGGCTTGTCATGGGCCGGCCCAAGTCCATTAGTGACTTGGAAGTATAAATACCCCTTTCCTCCTTGGAAAGGGGTTGGTTGTTGAACATTTCTTGTTTCCATTTGAATAAAATAACACATAGTTTTCTCTCACTTTCTCTCTCTAGTTTCTCTCTCTAGAAATCATCAACCCCTTCATAGATTCATAGGTTATCAAGATTCTACAGAGAGGCTAAGAGAATTGAAGATGAAAGTAGACTTTGACATGCCTGAAGTTAGAGAAATGTATTTTGCATGTTAGTCTAAGGTTGAAGAGAACCCAGATATGTCTATAACTGGAAAAATTTGGGGTTTGAAAATATTGCTGAGAGTTCAGGAGGATTGCAAGGTAATTTTTAAGCACAAGGCTAGCAAGGTGCTTTCTGAACTCAAAAGCGATAGAAGGGAGTTGTACTTTATGTTACTTAGGTGTCATCAAGGTAGATGGACCTATGATAGTTTGTGAGGAGAATACTATGAGGCTTCTCTCAGTTGAAAGGAGAGAAGAAATTGAGGAGAATATGCAGATCCAGATGGCTTCTATTGCACCAAGACCAGTGAAGAAGGGAGTTCCCATTGAATTCCCAGTTCTTGATCAATTGAATCCTATTGAAGCAGTAATCAGAAAGAGCATTAAGCTTTCACCATTTGAGGCTTCAGATGTTGCAGAGGTATTACCCTTAGATTTCAAAAACCCAATAGTTAACTATGAAGAAGATGCAAGTGGGTTCTGGATGATCACCAAATATGGCAAGAAGGTACATACTTTTACTTCTTTGATCTCATTATTTTCAAGCCTGGATAGAGAAGACTTGGCAGATCTTTGGAATTTGATGAAGACCAAGTATGAGGCTGAATCACCTACTTCAGTTAATGGAATAAAGATCTGGACATCCTTTAAAAGGATGATTCAACCAGATGAAGCAGATCCAATATGGTTAGATCTGGATGATATCAGTGGATTACAATGGTGTCTACATTCAACAGCTGGTGTTTATCATCTAAGCACTACAAAGTTTTCATAGTATCTTCTTGTGGATGCAATATCCTATGTCCAAGGATGTTTTGAAGAAGATGGTGTCTACACAGCTAGAGATGGACTATACTAGTGATGTTGGCAAATATTTAATTAGATTTATTTATTTTCTAATTAACAAGTAATTTGTATTTGTAAGAATCCTCCTTGTACTTAGTTTTTATTCAGAAACTTGATTACTATAGTAGATATCAAGTTTAGGGGGGATTGTTGGGAATAAAATGAGCTAAGTCACGTAGACGCCGACAAGAGGAAATTGGATGTTGATAAGAGGAAATGAAGCGCTGACAGATCAAGCATTGACAAGAGATATCCAAGCGCTGACAAGAAGAAGTCTAACCACTGATAGGAATACTTAGTCAACACGTTTATTATATGAAGTAAAGATATACTCAATATTGTATTTTATATATTTATCTTTACCTAGAATAGTTGATAGGTTATCCTTTGTACACGACTCCTTATGTTATAAAAGGAGGTCGTAGGGTTTGTAGTTCATATACACATTATTCAGTATTCACAACTTTCGTTGTAAGCAAGTTCGATTATTAATCTAAAGTGAATGTTTGGTTTAACTGTTTTACTTGTTCTTTATTCTAAGTGTTAATTCCGCATAACACTTGGATTGTTCATAACAACAAAGTTTCTCTACGTGTTAAACTTGATTCAATCTCGTTAACACAAAGCTAATCGATCTAAGTTTAGGATCAACACAAAGTTGCCTTTTATTTATCTTGGGCTATAAGGAGTTTAGGCCTATAAATACACCTCCCTATCCCTCATAATTCACACAACGATAATCTTTCCCCTCTTTCTCTTTTGTTCGATCGCAGGACAAACCCAAAGAAGGGTTTCGGTTGGTTTTTCTTGGTTGATCGATTGTGTACGTAATCTAGTCCAAGCCCCT
This sequence comes from Glebionis coronaria, assembly GCA_025667525.1. Classification (NCBI taxonomy): domain Eukaryota; kingdom Viridiplantae; phylum Streptophyta; class Magnoliopsida; order Asterales; family Asteraceae; genus Glebionis; species Glebionis coronaria. Next base: position 112,669,604 of record CM046875.1, read on the forward strand.
CTCTAGGGTTGTTAGGTAGATTATTTACAAGCGTTGTAGCTCGGTTTTCACGTGCTAGAATCACGATTAGCTCGTTGTATTACGTGTGTACAAGATCGTAATATAGTTTTACTTTAGACTATATCTTGGTGTATTACGGTATAAAGCCGAATTGGTGATTCGTTCTTCGTCTTGTGGATTTGCTTTAGCATAAAGGTATATAACCCTAATTAGATTAATTATAATTGTGTTATTATTATGATCTTGTTAAATCGCTTCCGCTATATGTGCTTTGATCTCGTTTAGGGTTTTATATAATTGTTATGATAGTAATAAACCATCAGTGGCATCGAGAGCCGTTTTAACATGTTATAATTATTGAAAATCTAAAGTTTTTTAACTAATAATTGTTTTAGTTAAAACTACATGTTTTTTAGGTTTTCATAAAATTAGGGTTTTGTTTTTTTAAAAATTAGGGTTTTTACTCTAGTTTTAATAAAAAAGGAATTGTTTTGAAACCCTAAATTACATGTGGGAGAATTTTAGATTAAATTGCATGATTAACTGTTATGTCATGTATGGTTACGATCCATAGAGATTTAAATGTTAAGATTTGTGGGGAATCCATGATTACGTGCATGTTTTCATTTATCGTAAAATTATATGTTTATATGATTTTATGTGCTACGTGATTATTTGATTCAATAAATCTCGAATTAGGGAAGACTTTTATATGGATATAAAGACCTAGATTTTGTGATTATTGAATAAATCTTTTGCATGTGGCTATTTGATTTATTTGTTGCACATATAAATTGTTATTATGTGTTTATGATTTAGTTTTTTTTTCTTGTTTATATATAAAATTGTTGAATTGTTGTAAACAAGGGTTTTTTATGAAAAGAAATAATATGGACTAAATCATATGAAAATAATGATTTGTTAAAGAGATATAAATTACGTAAGATTAAGTTTATTGATGAATTGCAATAATAATCTAACGACCTACTCTTTTTGACAAATTATAAAGTGGGTATAACGCACCGCTGGTCATGTACTCGGTTAAGGAATGAGGTGTTATGTCATTAGTCGCTGACCAAATTCTCGGCTCGCCTGTGCGTCAAATTGAAATTACCTACGATTATCAATTAAATTATACCTTAAGGGTGATTTATCACAAATTCACATCCGAAACACAAATAATAAGGGTATTTCTTTGTACGTAGCCGAGTTCTAGCAAAAGTACGTTGTGAATAGTTTTGGATAAATTCTTTAATTTGTTTAACCAATACCTCAACATAATTTATGTAGAAATTTAATCTCGTGAAAAAGTTTACTAAATGTTTTATTAAACTTGTGCTATGGAGTTGTATGCATGCTTCTCCATACATTGATTTTAACATCAAAATTTATACCCTTAAAATTTAAGTTGAATGCTCCTAATTGACGAACACTTGAAATTACTTCGTCATCAAATGAGATTTTTGGGTGATGTTGTGATGGAGAGAAAACCATTTGTAGAATGAGAATTCGTATGATGGTTTTACGTTACTCAGATTAGACGACTTAATTAAGTTACTCAATGAGATCTGGAAACTTAATGCATTCAGAAGAGATGAAACATGATTATAATGCAAATGTTTTTGCCAATGTAAATCCCTTAAATATCTAGAAATTGAAATTTTTTTGTCAATTGAATTCTTCGACAAGTCGCTATGTTGAGTACATTCATTACTAGCAGATCAACTGATGTAATGGATTTATGTCAATGTAGTTCTAGAATTCAAGGAAAATAATATGGTTTTATACCATAATATGGTTTTATACCATGGTAATTTTATTTTCTTGAAAGTATTTTGTTATCTAAAATACTAATATTTGAACTTATTTCTGTAGAATGGCTCAACCCGAAAATAATATGACTATAAGTTCTGCGTTCAAAGCTTTCTTTGATCGTCCTGAACTTACTGGCCCAAACTTCAATGATTGGTATCGCTCACTAAGAATTATATTGAGAGTAGCGGGATCGATATCTTGACTACTCCTTATCCGGAGGATCTTGCTGAAGGAGCATCTGATGCGCAAAGGCTTGAACACGCTACTAATGTTAAGAAGCACTCTGAGGTGGTTGCTTTAATGTTAGGAAAAATGGCTCCTCCACTTTAACAGAAGCATGAGCTATTTCCACCTAAGTGAATGCTTGATGAGCTCAAGGCTATGTTCGAGAAGCCGCAAGTTGTGGAGATCTACGATTTGGTAGATGCTTTGCATAGTTGCAAGCAAGCTCCTGGAAAGTCTGTAAGTGCCCATTATATGGAGATGAGGGGTTATATGGAACAGCTCATAGTTGCAAGCAAGCTCCCTTAATAATACAAGGTTTTCACCTCGTATGAAAAAGATTCGTTATTCCAGTCTTTTCGAATTGATTACTAGTTATTAGTGCGACTCAGTCGTTCTTGGTGGAAAATAAAATGGTTTGATTATCTATTTTAAACTAAAAACAAATATGAAAATTTCGTTGTGTAAAAATGAAAGCTTTGAAAATTAAACTAAAAATTACAAGTTAAAAATAAATGATTTAAAACTTAAAAAAGTAAATTTAAAACTTAAAACTTAAAACTTTGTAAAAACAAAAACTCAATCCGTTGGAATACCAATTATTGGAATCCCATCAGAATGGTGCAGTCGGAATACAGTCGGAATAAACCCGTCGGAATGTATCAAATGAAATTCTATCGCTAACTACTGGAGTATCGGAATAATGCACAGTAAACTCTATCGGAATCACTATATCGGAATATAAGCCTATCGGAATGTAAGGAAAAGAAACTATCGGAATAGTGGAAGTCAACTACTATAACCCTACAGTCGGAATCGTGATCGGAAAGACGATCGGAATCCAAAACCCTTTTCCGATACACCTATCGGAATAAGGCGTCGGAATATAAAACCCTAATCCGATGGCTACGTTGGAATACTGGTCGGAAAGGCTAAACCCTTTTCCGACAGTTTTAAATTCGCAATAAGCCAAGTCAATAAGCTTCGTTTTGAAAAGCACAAACCAAAACTTAACCAAATTTATAATGAAAGGAGATAATAAGCACGAATAAGAACTTTCAAGACTCCAAATAAGCAACTTTTTCAAATCAAACTTTAAAAAGACTAAACCTTTAAGAAAACTTTAAAGCAAATAAGCTAAATACAAAATAAGCCAATAAGCATGATAAGCTCAAAGCTCAATTCGTATTAAAACTTAGAGATGAATAAAAAGATGAACTTTTTAATCAATCAAACATCAAGACTAAACAAGATCAAAGATTATATCGGATCAAAGATAAAATAAAAATCAAGAAAGGTAGAAAAAGATGAAGATTTAAACAAGATTAAGCTATTAAAAGTAAATATTAGATTAAAACAAGAAAGGAAGATAAAAGATGAAGTTCCTAGTGAGAGAAAGTTAAACACTTTATCTCTCTAAAATTAAAAACTACAAAGATGAAAAATAATGTAGCTAACAACCTCCTAATGTGTCATTAGGAGGGTATATATAGGAGGTGGGGAGGTGCATGTGTTGCTTCCTTTTTCTTTCTTCTCGTCTCGACTCGATTTAAATTCTTTGTCTTTCTCGACGTCGTCTCGAGATTTGTCGATATAAATTGAACTTGTTTTATAATTTTCTTCTTCTATTAGACTTGAGTTCTTCGACTTCATTAAACTTCCGTCTTTAGACTTTTTCTTCGATAAATCTTCAGAATAGGCCTTGGACTTCCGTTCTTTTTACACTCTTGATCTTTTGACTTCGTCTTTTCTCGTTTTCTTCGATAAAAGCCCGTGATAGCCTGTGTTTTCTCCTTTTTTCATATTTTTATCCTGAAACACAATAAAAATACAAACCACGCATAATTCTGACTTTTACGACATAAAATACACGTTTTGGTCTTGTTATTATTGGAAATAAGTGGTAAAAGGATAAGTGTTTTCACACTTATTAAATCCCCTACACTTGACCATTGCAATGCCCTCATGCAATGCATTAATTTCTAAGCATAGTTTACATTTCTCATTATAAATAACCCACCTTGGCCTTTAATAAATACTAAACTTTAAGGAAACTAAAAGGATAGAAATATGTAAAAAACAAATAAAGAAATCAAAGACTTACATTGGGGTTTTGGTTGTCACGAATGTTTATCATCCTCAAGTTTCACGTTCCCCATACCAAGCTTAAAAACGAGATCATTGTTATTATAAGTTAGCAAACTAACACAAACTCATGTTGCCCAATTATTCACTTAGACTCCCTTATTCCTAGGTGTATCTCTTATATTTTATGATTGTCTTGAATGATCACGAGGATGCATTGTTTGACTTATTTCGATAGTTTATTTAGGCTGAAAATAAAGTGGGATGGTTTAATCAATAGTTAGCTAAAGGGTAAAATCTTTTAAAACTGCTACTCGAGACCTCATAAAGATCATATCTTGGCACAACTCGCTTCACGATTTGAGACCTCTCTCGGACCGATATTTGGCAGCAACTTCATACTTCGAATCTTTGAGAGACGTTCTTGAAATTATGGTCTTCTCTTCATAATAGGAATTTCTTTACTTGAAGTTTTTGAGAGATTCTTCAACTTTAGACCACGACTTCTTCATTTTTCTCCAATCTTTATTTTGGACTTTGATATACAACGATCCGCCTCCTTTTAGGACTTGGATCTATTTATCCTCATACCTTGCTAGGGTCTTTTCGGATAGACTTATCCATGATATTTACGGGAGTATTTGCTTTTCGTCGTGTGTCTCGATCCTTCATATTGATTTTTGATAAATGATTCTTCACATCACTTGGGATCTTTAGCAACAAAATGTAGCCCTCATGCCTTGTTAGGGCCTTTTCGGACTCGCCAATCTTCGCATCCCGCTTCAATAAGTTATGCCATGGTTATGAACTCTAATTAATACCGAGCAACTTTTAAACGATCTTGTGCTAGAAGCTAAGTAACTTTTCAAATCGTACAACCTTATTTATTTCAATTAAATTTATTAGCAAGCGATGGGAGAAAAAGCTTATAATCAACTCACATAAATTCATGAAAGAATACCAAACTTATAATTGACTCTATCATCTCTCGTTCTCCACAATTTAAAATCTCAAGGAATGAGACTCGTGGATGCTTAGCCTTTTAAATCAAAGTTTTGGGTTTTCAAGTCATCTATAGGATCTTGCAAACTCTTAGACTCTTTCAAGTTTAGAATTCGCATTTTAAAGTTCCCTTGATAAACGAATTTCTATGATCAGTTATAGGAACTTGCGAAAAGTTCTTGTCCTTAACCCGTAAGAGTTAAGACTTTCGCGTTTTAAAGTTCCCTATATAAAAGCCTAGCTAAACTTGACTTAAACACGTTAAGGATACTAGCTAGAGTAAACTTAGATAAGTAAACTCGGGTTGAGTCAAAAGATTCATGACGTTGAAAATTAAAACCACTTATTAAAAATTTATTCTAGCAAAGAAAGTAAATAACCATAAAAAAGGAAAAACTAATAGGCCAAAATAGATTAAAAATTTTGAAAAATGTCAAAAAAACAAATTTTCCGGTTAAAATGAGGACAAATTAATGGACAAAGCCCACTTACTTCGATAGAAGTCCCCCCTACACTTGATATAAACATTGTCCTTAATGTTTAAGCATGTGGGAGTAAACTCCCCTACACTTAGGACATTGTGCACGTTGTTTAAATCTTGCTAAGGAAAGGACAACTATAGTGATTTCAATGTAAACATATAAAATATGAAATATTGAATCACGACAGTTTAGGATAGAACCGGGAAGACGGGTAAACGGGATCACGGTCGTCAAATGTCATCAAAGTGGATCTTAGAAGCTTTAATCCCTGCACATCATAAAAAACAAGACAACAAACACATACAGGGCTCCCCCTACACTTATTATGAAAACGGTAAAGGATAGATCAATGGTTTGCCTCCCGAGAAGCGCTTGTTTTTGTTAACCGAGTCACGAGCCTGACTCGACCCATAACTAATTCAAGGGAAACGTGGTGAGGGATGGAATCATCTCATGAGAGATGTCCTCTCACGAAAGTGCAGTTTCACACGCTGGCCATTCACTTTAAAATTTGGCCCATTTGGCTGAGAAAGCGCAATGATGCCATAGGGGAAGACTTTGGCGATGGTGAATGGACCAGACCAACTGCTCTTCAGCTTGCCCGAGAAGATCTTCAACCGAGAGTTAAAGAGTAAAACTTGATCACCAACGTGAAACTCTCGGTTCTTAATCCTTGCATCATGGATGATCTTGGTTTTCTCCTTGTAGATCAATGAATTCTCATAAGCTTCATTCCTTAGTTCATTTAGCTCGTTGAGTTGAATCTTCCGAAGATCACTGACTTTGTTGATATCAAAATTGGCCCACTTCAAGGCCCAATACGCCTTATGCTCCAATTTAATAGGGAGGTGGCATGCCTTCCCGTACACAAGACGATATAGAATGCAACCACTCGGCGTCTTATACGCGTTACGGAAAGCCCACAAAGCATCATCTAACTTATCGGCCCACGAGGCACGATGCTCTCCCACGGTTCGCTCTAAAATTCTCTTCAATCCACGGTTAGAAATCTCGACTTGACTATTTGTTTGGGGATGATAAGCGGTGGAAAGACGGTCATTGACACCGTACTTAGTCATGACTCGAGCAAATTGATCACTGCAAAAATGAGTCCCCCGGTCACTGATGATAGCACGAGGAACACCGAATCAAGCAAAAAGCTGCTTAAAAAAGTTCCCAACCACCCTCGCATCGTTCGTAGGGAGAGCCTTTGCTTCAACCCATTTAGATACGTAGTCAACGGCTACGAGGATTTACTTGTTCCATTTGGATGATGGAAATGGGCCCATAAAGTCGATGCCCCATACGTCAAAGATTTCACATTCTTGTATGAAATTTTGAGGCATCTCATCTTTATGTGTGATCTTGCCATGGCGTTGGCAAGCATCATAATGTTTAACCATTTCATGAGCGTCATGATAAATGGAGGGCCAATGGAATCCAGAGTCGAACACTTTCTTCGCGATATAGTTAGGACCAAAGTGACCACCAGTGGGTCCTTTGTGGCAAGCTTCTAGGATTAGTAACGTTGTCGGCCCATCAACACACCTACGAATGACAAGATCCGCACATTGTTTGAAAAGGTAAGGGTCGTCCCAAAAATAGTGTTCAATGTCTTTAAAGAACTTTTTCTTTTGTTGGGACGTTAACCCTTCCTTGAGAATTCCACCCGCCAAATAGTTTGCAATGTCCGCAAACCATGGGGTTCATCAATATTGGAGTTAATAGACATCAAGGCCTCAAGGGGAAAAGAGTCATTAATCTCTTGATTTGGGAGCTCCCCTTGATAAGGATCCTCGAGTATACTAAGATTATCCGCGGCTAGGTTTTCTGCTCCCTTTTTATCACGAATTTCGATTTTAAATTCTTGTAGGAGCAAAACCCAACGAAGAATTCTTGGCTTGGAATCTTGCTTTGTTAACAAGTACTTCAACGTGGAATGGTCGGTATAGACAATGGTGGTAAAAAGGACAAGATAGGGTCGAAATTTTTCCAAAGCATACACTACAGCTAAAAGCTCTTTTTCGGTAGTGGTATAATACAATTGAGCCCCCGTCATTGTCTTGCTAGCATAATGGATTGGTTGGAAGTGTTTGTTCACTCTTTGTCCCAAAACTGCTCCAATAGCAAAGTCGCTAGCATCACACATCAACTCAAAAGGTAACTCCCAATTAGGGGTAACCAAGACCGGTGCCTTAGTTAGTTTATCCTTAAGAAGATTGAAAGATTCAATACACTCTTTAGAAAAGATAAAGGGAGTATCTTTTTCCAAGAGGTGGGTCATTGGGCGAGCGATTTTAGAAAAATCTTGAATGAATCGACGATAGAAGCCCGCATGACCAAGGAAACTTCTCACACCCTTCACGGTTGAAGGTGGACGTAATTTAGCAATCACATCGACTTTAGCACAGTTTCTTTTACCATGAAATGTCATTTTTCCCAATTAAGAACAAGACGAGTATCTTCACACCGTTTGATCATACGTTCTAAATTGGCAAGGCAAGTAGAGAAAGAATCACCATAGACCGAGAAATCATCCATGAAGACTTCCATAGTTTCTTCAACCATGTCATGGAAGATAGCCATCATACACCTTTGGAAAGTCCCAGGAGCATTGCATAAGCCGAAAGGCATTCTTTTGTAAGCAAATGTTCCATAAGGACAAGTAAATGTGGTTTTCTCTTGGTCTTTAGGATCGATGGGAATTTGAAAATACCCGAAGAAACCGTCTAAGAAACAATAATAGCCATTACCCGCTAAACGCTCGAGCATTTGATCCATGAAAGGAAGAGGGAAATGATCCTTGCGGGTGGCATCATTGAGCTTGCGATAGTCTATGCAAACTCGCCAACCCGTGACAAGTCGAGTAGGAGTCAACTCGTTGTTTTCATTGGGAACAATGGTTATTCAGCCTTTCTTAGGCACACAATGGACGGGACTAACCCATGGCAAATCCGAAATAGGGTAAATCATTCCGACATCTAGAAGTTTGATAACCTCTTTCTTGATGACGTCATGAATTCTAGGATTAACCCTTCTTTGTCTTTGGATTGCGGGTTTAAAGTCATCTTCCATGAGAATTTTATGAGTACAAAAGTTCGGATCAATTCCGCAGATATCGGAAATTTTCCAAGCAATTGCCTTCTTATGATTCTTCAGCACGTCGATAAGTCGAGATTTTTCTTCTTCTTTCAAGTCCTTTCCGATGATGATGGCTAACTTCTTATTGTCTTCAAGGAACACGTATTCGAGATGAGACTGTAGATCCTTAAGCTCTAAATCCGGAGGATTTTCGATGGAAGGCGTAGTCAAATTCGGATCATCGATAGAGATTTCCTTAGGAGACGGGGGAGAAATATGGTCCTCATTGAGAAGTTTCTCAATGGTACGAATGTCTTCATCCTAATCGGTGGGAGAATCGTCATATTTTAGGTCCACATCTCCCAAAGTTGCTTCAAATTCTTTTAAAAGGAAATCACTTTCTCCAAATGGAGTCAGTGAAGGAGCAATAGAGGCAACGGTCTCAACAATGGGTAGAGAAGAAGAACCACTTTTACAAGCTTCTTTGAAATGCTCTTCACATGCCTCATCGAGTACGTCAATGAAATTAACGCTCTCGTTTTCGGAAGGCTGCTTAGAAAGTTTACCCATGTTGAAGACAATTTTATCGTCACCAACTCTCATGATTAATTCGCCCGCGGCTACATCAATGAGAGTGCGACCGGTCCTCAAGAATGGACGTCCAACGATTAATGGAACACGGGGATCCATCTCGTAGTCAACGACAACAAAATCCGCCGGAAAGGTGAATTTGTCGACACCAACGAAGACATCTTCAGCTATCCCCACCGGATAAGCAACCGTACGGTTAGCTAATTCCAAAGTCATTCGTGTGGGGACTAGCTCGGGTAGAGATAATTGTTTCCAAACACTTAACGGCACTAAGTTTATACTAGCACCTAGATCGGCTAGAGCCATATAATTCTCTACCCCAGGGAAGTTGCAAGGAATGAGAAAACGACCCGGATCACCAAGTTTGGTGGGTAATTTCCTTAAGAGGACTGCGGAGCAATTCTCGTTAAGTTGGGTCTGAGCGATATCAAGAAGTTGCTCCTTATCACTAAGAAGATCTTTAAACATTTTAGCATATTTCGGCATGTGAGTGAGAGCCTCAGCAAAGGAGATGTTGAAATTCAGTTGTTTAAACATTTTAAGGAAGTTAGAAACCTGAATATCATCCTTGTTCTTCAACTTCGCTTTCCTCAACCTTGAGGGATAAGGTATATTGGGTTGAGATGAAGGCTTTGGAATGGAATTCTCACTCACATCCTTAGGTGGTGGAGGGGTGGAAGTAGAAGGTGGAGGAATTGGAGAAGGGGACTCGTTTTCATTTGTCACAATAACCGGTGTAGGTGTCGGAATCTCGGGTTCCTTTAAACCTTTGCCACTTCGGGTGGTTATTGCTTTCATCTCCCCTCTTGGATTAGCAACGGTGTTACTCGGAAGAGAACCCGAACCAGAGGCTTGATTACTTGGAAAGAAACTAGCCATCATATCCCTTAAGTCATTCGTTTGACTGCTCAAAGAGTTTCGCATATCGGCTCGAAGATCATTCCCTTGTTTCGCCATATCTCCTTTCAAGTTGATGATTTGTCTCTGAAGATTCTGCACCAGTGCGTCATTGGTCCTCATGTAAGTTTCAACCTCGTGATTAAATGCGGTGGGTTGGGTGGGAGGAAAAGCATAGTAGGCAGGTGGTTAATAAGCGGGTTGTTGGTAAACTTGGTTATTTCCTTGAGGTGGATATGGGTTTCTTTGGGTTTGATATTGATTTGGAGCTCGAGGTTGGTTTTGATTGTTGCGATTGAGGTTGTTTGGGTTTTGTGGGGAAAAACCGGGTGGTGAAAGGAAGTTGTTTGAACGATAACTAAGCAAATTGCGGTCACCTTGAGGACGTGCTTGATAGCCTCCCGTAGAAAAGTTACCGTTAGCGGCATACACATTTTCCAGATTGTCATGTGTCGAAGGACAATCGGTGTATGAATAACAACCCCGCATATTTCACATGACTGACTCAAAGCATTTACTTGCGCATTGATGTTTTTGGTATTATTAGCGGTTTGTAGAGCAAGTACTTCAACAATCGAAGTAAGCCTATCAATTCTCTTGTCGGCGTCACTAGTACTAGCACTAGCCACATTAGCCCGAACACTCTTAGTTTGCACTCTAGACTTATTCTCAATGATTTCCCACGCGGCATTAGAAGACTTAACCAAAATATTACCCCCCGAGGCACTATTTAGTGAATCTTGGTCATTCATTCTTAAACCATTGTAAAAAGTATTAATTTGATGTACTTTTGTGAAACCATGTTGTGGACACTTTCTTAAAAGTTCCTTAAAACGGTTCCAAGATTCACTAAATGTCTCACCGTAATTTTGTTCAAAGTTAATAATTTCATTCCGCAAAGCGGTAGTACGTGAGGGTGGGAAAAAGTAGTTGATGAATTTGGTCTCTAAATCCGACCACGTAAGAATACTTTGTGGCGGTTCCTTATCAAGTCAATGCCGGGCTTGTCCCTCTAAGGAGAAAGGAAAAAGTTGCAAGCGAATCACCTCTTGTGAAACCCCATTATACTTGACCGTATTAGTGAGTTGAAGGAACCTTTTGATATGGTCATGAGGATCATCAAGTGTACGCCCCAAGAATGGTTGAGCATAGACCATTTGAATGAAACCGGATTTGAGTTCAAAGTTGTTGGCTCCAATCTCGGGTATGACAATAGCATCGGTGTTGTCCTCTACTTGCGATTGCAAAAGCTCGATCATTGGTCAATTGTCCATGGTGACAATAGGTGGAGTTTCGACTTCGACTTGAGTTTCTTTGTTTTTACGAGAACAGGTACGCATACACACCTACAAAAGGAAAAGAAAGATAGACAAGAAATATTTTTGGTTTTTTATGTTTTTGTATTTTTTTGAATTTTTGAAAATTTTAATTTTTATGGATTTTTTAAAATTTTTAAGCAAGAAAAATAACGTTCAAAAGTGAACGGATCCCAAAATCCAACGCGTCTCTCACTAAAAACCATTAATCTTAACGAAAAGAGTCGGCAGTGGCGCCATTTAATACAAGGTTTTCACCTCGTATGAAAAAGATTCGTTATTCCAGTCTTTTCGAATTGATTACTAGTTATTATTGCGACTCAGTCGTTCTTGCTAGAAAATAAAATGGCTTGATTATCTATTTTAAACTAAAAACAAATATGAAAATGTCGTTGTGTAAAAATGAAAGCTTTAAAAATTAAACTAAAAATTACGAGTTAAAAATAAATGATTTAAAACTTAAAAAAGTAAATTTAAAACTTAAAACTTTGTAAAAACAAAAACTCAATCCGTCGGAATACCAATTATCGGAATCCCATCGGAATGGTGCAGTCGGAATACAGTCGGAATAAACCAGTCGGAATAAACCCGTCGGAATAATCCGTCGGAATGTATCAAATGAAATTCTATCAGAATAACTACTGGAGTATCGGAATAATGCACAGTAAACTCTATCGGAATCACTATATCGGAATATAAGCCTATCGGAATGTAAGAAAAAGAAACTATCGGAATAGTGGAAGTCAACTACTATCCGAATATCAAATAACCCTACCGTCAGAATCGTGATCGGAAAGATGACCGGAATCCAAATCCCTTTTCCGATACACCTATCGGAATAAGGCGTCGAATATAAAACCCTAATCTGATGGCTACGTCGAAATACTGGTCGGAAAGGCTAAACCCTTTTCCGACAGTTTTAAATTCGCAGTAAGCCAAGTCAATAAGCTTCGTTTTGAAAAGCACAAACCAAAACTTAACCAAATTTATAATGAAAGGAGATAATAAGCACGGATAAGAACTTTCAAGACTCTAAATAAGCAACTTTTTCAAATCAAACTTTAAAACGACTAAACTTTTAAGAAAACTTTAAAGCAAATAAGCTAAATACAAAATAAGCCAATAAGCATGATAAGCTCAAAGCTCAATTCGTATTAAAACTTAGAGATGAATAAAAAGATGAACTTTTTAATCAATCAAACATCAAGACTAAACAAGATCAAAGATTATATCGGATCAAAGATAAAATAAAAATCAGGTAGAAAAAGATGAAGATTTAAACAAGATTAAGCTATTAAAAGTAAAGATTAGATTAAAACAAGAAAGGAAGATAAAAGATGAAGTTCCTAGTGGGAGAAAGTTAAACACTTTCTCTCTCTAAAATTAAAAACTACAAAGATGAAAAATAATGTAGCTAACACCCTCCTAATGTGTCATTAGGAGGGTATATATAGGAGGTGGGGAGGTGCATGTGTTGCTTCCTTTTTCTTTCTTCTCGTCTCGACTCGATTTAAATTCTTTTTCTTTCTCGACGTCGTCTCGGGATTTGTCGATATAAATTGAACTTGTCTTATAATTTTCTTCTTCTATTAGACTTGAGTTCTTCGACTTCATTAAACTTCCGTATTTAGACTTTTTCTTCGATAAATCTTCAGGATAGGCCTTGGACTTCCGTTCTTTTTACACTCTTGATCTTTTGACTTCGTCTTTTCCCGTTTTCTTCGATAAAAGCCCGTAATAGCCCGTGTTTTCTCCCTTTTCATATTTTTATCTTGAAACACAATAAAAACATAAACCACGCATAATTCCGACTTTTACGACATAAAATACACGTTTTGGTCTTGTTATTATTGGAAATAAGTGGTAAAAGGATAAGTGTTTTCACACTTATTACTTAATAAGGACTTCAATGATTTCGTTCGGAACTATAATATGCATTGCACGGGGAAGACAGTTAATGATTTGCATGCAATGCTCATTGACTATAAAAAGGGGTTGAAAGACAAGGCATCTATCGCTACGCCTTCTATACTAACCATACAAAAGGGTAGAGTGAGTAAGCCAAAACCGCAAGCGAATAAGAAGAAAGGCAAAGGAAAGGGTGATAAGAGCAAACAAGTTGCGACTTATTCAAAACCTAAGCAAAACTTTGTCAAGAGGAATAAATCTCATAAAGATGTGACTTGTCACCATTTCAAGGCAAGTGGTCACTGGAAGAGGAATTGCCCTCTTTACCTCGAAGAATTGCGAGAAATAAAGAAGAAGTCTGAGAAGAGCGCTGCAGCTTCAGGTACTTTATTTATGATTGAATTGTTTAATTTAACATACAAATTAAATTCCTAGGTATATGATACGGGATGCGGTATTAACATTTGTAATACGCTGAAGGCATTTAATCTAGAAAGGAAGCTTTCCTATGGGGAACAATACCTTCAAGTGGGCAATGGCGCACAAGTAGCGGTTGAAGCTATAGGATCTTTTGATCTAGTTTTACCTTCGGGTTTAGTACTGAGATTAAATGATTGTCATTATGCACCTACAATTGTTAGGGGTGCTATTTCCTTTTCTTATTTGTTAAATAATGGATTCGTTCACACGAATGATAATAATGGAATTTCTGTTTGGAAAAATGGTATTTTCTATTTTAATGCAATTTCTATGAATGGTGTATTTGAAATAGACATGCATGATAATGAATCCAAGAACGATAAATCTGTATTTAGCATGAGTAAGAAGAGAAAGTTTGACAAGAACTCTTCTTATCTTTGGCATTGTAGACTTGCCCATATTGGGAAGACTCGTATACAAAAGCTTTAACGTGAAGGTCTTTTGGAAAATATCAATGATGAATCATTTGATAAATGTGAGTCTTGTATCTCTGGAAAGATGACCAATAAACCTTTTAATAGCAATATTGAAAGAGCTACTGGTCTACTTGGACTTATACATACTGATGTGTGTGGACCACTTAGACATACGTCAATGAAAGGTGCTAGCTACTTCTTAACATTTACGGATGATTATAGCCGTTATGGTTATGTTTATTTACTTAAGCATAAACATGAGGTATTTGAAACATTCAAAGTGTTTAAAGCAGAAGTAGAACTGCAATTAGGGAAGAAGATTAAAACTCTTCGTTTTGATAGAGGTGGTGAATATTTAAGTCAAGAGTTTATAGATTATCTAAGTGAGAATGGAATTGTTCAGAATCTTACTTCTCCCTATACTCCACAACAAAATGGTGTATCTGAAAGGAGAAATCGTACATTATTGGATATGGTGCGATCTATGTTTAATCTTACAACTTTATCTTTATCATTTTGGGATTATGCTCTAGAATCTGTTGTTCGCATTTTAAATATGGTTCCCACAAAGAAGGTCGATAAGACACCATATGAACTATGGCATGGCAAGAAGCCATATTTGTCTTATTTAAAGGTCTGGGGTTGCGAGGCGTATGTGAAACATGACTCGAGTGACAAACTCCAACATCGATCTGTAAAATGTATCTTTGTAGGATACCCTAAGGAAACTATGGGTTACTACTTTTATTATCCACCTGAGAACAAAGTGATTGTTGCTAGGTATGGAGACTTCCTTGAATCTGATGTTGTAAATCAAGAATTCAGTGGGAGAAATTATGATCTAGAAGAGAGTCATGTAGATACATTGCCTTCAGAAAACACTAGCGATATAATTCCTGTAGAACCAGAAAGTCTGGCGGTTCCACCAGAATTAGTTCCTCTACGTAGATCCGCAAGGATTAAAAACGCAAATAGCAATATATGTCTTAACATAGAGGATGATGATGAGTTGGGGGATCTTGGTGAACCTGCTAATTATAAATCCGCCATACTTGATCCTGAAAAGGATAAGTGGATGGTTGCTATGGATGAGGAAATGAAATCCATGAAAGTAAATGATGTTCGGATTCTTGTAGAACCACCAACGAATGCTAAAGTAGTGAGACATAAGTGGATATACAAGAAGAAAACAGACATGGACGGAAAAGTACAATCCTATAGAGCTCGTTTAGTAGCTAAAGGTTTTACTCAAACTTTTAGCGTAGACTACGAGGAGACATTTTCTCCTGTAGCAGACTTAAGAGCTATTAGGTTTCTCATAGATATTGCAGCATACTATGACTATGAGATACGGCAAATGGATGTTAAAACTGCCTTCTTGAACGGTCGCTTAGATGAAGACATCTATATACAACAACCGGAAGGGTATGTTGATCCTAAGAATCCAGGACACGTGTGCAAACTTCAAAGGTCCATTTATGGTTTGAAGCAAGCATCACGTCAATGGAATAAATGATTTGACGAAGAAATAAAAAATTTGGATTTATTCAGAATCGTGAGCCATGTGTATATCGCAAAGCTAGTGGGAGTGATGAGTATTTCTAGTCCTATATGTTGATGACATATTAATCATAGGAAGTAACATTTCAAGACTTAAAGCGGTTAAGGATTATCTTGGTAAATATTTTTCTAGGAAGGATTTAGAAGAAGCTGCATACATTCTGGGAATTAAGATCTATCGAGATAGGAAAAGACGGTTAATTGGTCTAAGTCAAGATGCTTATATAGATAAGATTTTAAAGAAGGATAATATGTATAATTTCAAGAAAGGTTTTCAACCTATGGAAGTTAAGCATAATCCGAGTCATGAGATGGATGCATCAACTCCTGAAGAGGAGGCATACATGCAGAAGGTGCCTTATGCTTCGGTTGTAGGATCTATAATGTATGCTATTAGATGCACAAGGCCTGATGTGGCGTTTGCTCAGAACTTGGTCAGTAGATACCAACAGAATCCAGGGAAGCTCCACTAGACTGTTGTCAAACATATTCTAAAGTATTTGAGGAGTATGAAAGATATGTTTTTGGCATTTGGAGGGAAACCAGACACATAACTGAATGTTACAGGTTTATGTGATGCATCCTGGCAATGTGATAAAGACGATACGAACTCTCAGACGGGTTACGTTTTTGTTATCAATGGAGGAGCAGTTGACTGGAAGAGCAAGAAACAGACAACGATTGCAATGCATGCTAATCAATCTGAGTACATGGCTGCTTTAGAAGCTGCAATGGAAGCTGTTTGGATTAGGAAGTTTATTGAAGATCTTGGAGTGATGCCTTCAATTAAAGAACCTATAGATATGTATTGTGACAATTCTGCCGCAATAATATTTGCAAATGACCCTGGAGTCATGAAAGCCGCCAAACACTTTATGCGTATACATCACTACATACGAAAACAAGTTGAATCTCGTGAAATCAAATTGATAAAAGTTCACACAGATGATAACGTAGCTAATCCTTTAACTAAGGATTTGCCTAGACCAAAGGTAGTTAAGCATGCCAAAGCGATTGGGCTGCAACTAGCTAGCGAATTCATGCAATAAATCTGTGATTAGTATTTGGACAAAGGGTGTTATGACATTATTATATAATGAAATAAAGATTGTGTTTTGTTTATTTTTATTATTTAATAAGTGTATCCTATTTTACACGTTTTAATCCATGAATAAAAGTTATGCTAAATGTCCGTTATCGGTTAATAATATGGGAATATTATTAAATTAAGACAAATCAAAATAGCGATAGAGTATACTTGAAAGTATATTGATCGATTTTGGATGATATTCGATGAATCGAATATAGGACTTATCCCAACTATGTGTTTTTACTTTATGGATCTTTGTCATCAAGTAAAACATAAATAGTTATCCTTAGACTTGAGATACCAGGAAACTGTTGTGAATCTAGTGCATCTCTGTGGAATAATCTAATGCTAAACGTAACTGGTAGCTATAAGGATTATTTTCAGAAGTGTTGCAAAATTCATAAGTTTTGTTCGTAGTCAATATGGAATTTATTTCCTCCAAATATCGTTTGGAGTTTAATACAGTTGGGGCCCTCGTGGGATTAGTAAGATGTTTGTGTGGCCACACCCAAATTTTTTTTGGTAATCTTGTTGAATCTGTGAACGAGAAACATAATGGTTAATGAAAGGAATGACTGAGATCCATATCCTTATTAACGTTGTATTAGAAATAAAAGGATAATAATAACGATGCAGAATCGTTAAAAGGGTTTGTCCAGAAGACCTTACTCGAGTTGTACTAGAGACATTGCTAGTGTAACTAGACGCTAGTCAATGTAATCACGATATTCGAAATATGTCCAAGTGGGAGCTGTAAGTATATGGACTTATATTTAGTAGTCGTGTGATAGGATCGAACTCGAGATTATGGATTGCACACAATACGTAAAGAGTTAATTTAATTAATAAATATATTTAATGTATTTATTAATTTAATTAATAAATATATTTATGTATTTATTAATTTAACCGAGCAAGTAACTCTATAACTTTAACGATCGTTAATTAATTAATAGTTAAGTATTAACGAATGTTAAATAAATATATAGTATGTAAAACAAAAAGAAAGAAGTTTGGAAGATTCCAGAACACCCCTAAGGGGTGTTCTGGTCAGTCGGTTATTGGCTCTAGGGGGGGGCAAAAGTTGCCTTTTATTTATCTTGGGCTATAAGGAGTTTAGGCCTATAAATACACCTCCCTATCCCTCATAATTCACACAACAATAATCTTTCCCCTTTTTCTCTTTTGGTTCGATCGCAGGACAAACCCAAAGAAGGGTTTCGGTTGGTTTTTCTTGGTTGATCGATTGTGTATGTAATCTAGTCCTAGTGTAACACCCCTAATTTCGGGTCATATGCGGAAGATCATATGGGGTGCTACTTCATAATATAACAACTCAAGTAATAGAAAACGACTCGAAAGAATCGTTTTTAAAAGTAAACATTGGATTGAAATAAAAGTTTACAATCGTACATAACATGGTCCCCAAACATTTATTAAACAAGTACACAACATCTTTTCATAATAAAAAGTCATTGAACGATTTTTATAAAATGGTGAGCTTTTAACCCATTTATTATAATTCTACAAGCACTGAAATCCCTCCTGCCATTACCTTCAAGGACCTGAGATAAAACATGCTAAATTGGTCAACAACAGTTGAGTGAATCTATAGAGTTTATAAATAAACATTACCGAACACAAGTATATTTTAAAACCATCAGGAAATAACGATGTGGATCAAACAACGTTATATGGATTATTATAGGCCTCATGACATTGAAACGTTTCCATAATATTTGCCCACCATACACCTCGCTAAGTGTATATTAAACTCTCACGCATGTATCCTCCTTGGGCCTCAAACGTGCCCTAACGATAGCTAGTCGTTATAGGACGGGAGGAGGTCGGTCCTCCCGAATAGTACTATTCCATGTATAAGCGCCTACCAAAACTCGGTAGCTAACAATTCATGATATAATTGGGACATTTATTTAGCGAAATAACAAACCTATAATAATCAAGGCAACTAACATACATCGGGTCCCTGTGTTGTATTTTTAAAACAAGCATGTTTTCCCCCTCGCGGGTTTATAAATCATATTTGAGTATCTAAAAGCGAGGCTATAGACTCACCTTGGTACAATAATAGTAATGTGACGATCGTCGACGATTAGTGATGCCCGTTAAACACGAAGACCGCAACCTACCAAATAAGGCGCGTTCGTTAATAAGTGACTCAAGTATACTTAATACTTAAATAATACAAAACTCAAATTTATAAAATCATGACAAATCGAGAGAAAACAATACGACTGATTCTATTTTAGTCTCCTATATGTTCATTTTATTTTTCTATGCTCAAAAGTCACTTAAAAGCATACTTAGAAAAATTTGACAACTTTGAATTTTTGGTCAACTTTGACCTTCGGGTCTGACCCGATTAATTGACCCACTAAATGACATATTCATGATTCAAGACTTAAGCTTTTTGATGCAAAACGACGTTTCGGACAACTTTCTAGTTATACCCGAGACGTGAAACTTAATAGAAACTGTTCAAAATACACATACAAGTTCTGTGTAAAATTACAATCTTACCCCTAAACATCTCAGATTTTACTATTAACTTTTACCCTATTATTACTCGTTTCCAGGTCTGATTTCTACGTGGTAAAGGTAAAACATCATTCTGAACAACTTTCGTGTTTCGACCGAAGGCCGAAACGGACTAGGAATGACAGATTTACCCCTCGCATCAGATTTGTTAAGAATGACGGTTTTTAGAAAATGCAGATTTAATTTTTAAGTTTTGCCCCGTCTATATTCGTTTTTAAGAACTGGTTTCCTCGCGGTAGAAGTAAAACGACATTTTAAACAACTTTTTAGTTTTACACGAAGGCTGAAACGAACCAGAAGTGGGCGATTTTGCCTTTTTTTCGGATCTGCATGAGATAGTGTGCGGGAAATAATTTGATAAATTTTCAGAATTTCAAACATGCGTAACTTTTCGCTCGTTTGGAGTTACAAGCTCTACTTGGTATCAAATCGAAGCTTAGGAGAAACTCTACAACAATATCATATCATCTCGTCCTATACTTAGGCTTAAGGTTTTCGAAAATAGCTTCAAAGTTACTGATCTAAAATGACCATTTAAAAATCATGTTAAATCAATATTTTAACCCATTTTAACCATTCACATATTCTTAATAACAACCTAAAATGACTCTAATCAACTCTAGACCACTTGCATGTCCAAATCTCACAAGATCCATATCAAAAATCTTACATGCAAGCATCCCCACTTTTAATATAATAAAAATAACACTTACTTACAACTATAAAATAGATCAAAATAAGATGATCTTTCAAGAAATTAATTTTTGAGAAAAAGTTCATGCATGTTGTAAATTTTTATACCAAAATGATCCAAAATCATATTACAAACATGGGACTTACTTTGGTTTTTAAGGATTCAAGCTAGATATTTGAATCCAATGGTGTTTTGGCTTGTGGATGTCACGGCATAAAAAAAATAAGATAATAAATAAAACAAATGATGATCCTACAAGTATACACTTGATCAAGTTTCACCAAATCAAGAAAAAGTGTAATGCATGTAAAATTTTAATAAAGATCAAAGATCAAATACAACTTTTTAACATGAAAACATGATGATCCTACCTAGATCATCACATGCATGATGATCTAAACATAAATCATCCATTGAAATAAAAAAAATCATGAAAGTTGATGCATGTAGGAGATTTTCATACCAAAATGTAGATCTTGAGATTTCCAAGATGGGTCTTCTTTTAGTTTTTGTAGATTCAAAGTGGATCATCAAAAATTGGTGGTGTTTGTGTGTTGTGGTGTGACGGCAAGAACAAAGAAAAAGAGAGAGAGAAAACTTTTTAGATGAACATGTTGTGTATGTGTTTTGTTTAAGTAAAAATTTTCCTTTTATATGGTGGGTGGAGGGTTGTTTTTGCCAATTGTGACTAATATGCAATTTAATGGTTTAAAGGGTAGAAATGTATATTAGTCAATTTTGGAAATATTTACGAGACTCGGGTTTCGTAAAAATACTCTTCAAAAGTTAAAACGCACACGAAATATGATATAATATAACGACTTGATACATAATTACAACGATATCGTCGAAAATATTAAATATCGAAATGATCGATAATAAAATATAAATTTTTGGGCATCCGTCGGTATTGCGATCACTAGTAGTCCTCGTTACTCGTCAAAATATTAAAATAAAATATTCAATAACAGTTTCAACTTAACTATTAATCAATATAGTATTTAACGTTATGAAATACTAAAAAAATATATTAGTAAGATAGAATTTAATATTGACCTGAAATTTCCAATTTGTCACAGCATCTCAATCTAACGGGGATCTTTGTCCCGAAGATCAATTCGCCTTATGGTCTGGTTTCTTGTTGAAATTGAACAAGTGCGGATATTTCTTCCACATTTGATCTTCCCTTTCCCAAGTAAACTCCGGTCCACGCCTCGAGTTCCATCGGACCTTGACAATAGGGATTCGACTTTGCTTTAGTTGCTTCACCTCCCTATCCATGATCTCAACGGGTTCCTCGATAAAGTGCAACTTGTCATCGATCTTGACTTCATCCATTGGGATGATAAGGTCTTCATCGGACAAACACTTCTTTAGGTTCGACACGAAAAGTATTGTGGATTCCTTGTAGCTCCCGAGGTAATTCAAGTTTATATGCTACTGGACCCACTCTTGATGTGATCTTGAATGGTCCAATATAGCGGGGACTTAACTTCCCACGCTTCCCAAAACGTATAACACCTTTCCATGGTGATACCTTTAGCATAACTTTGTCGCCTACCTCGAACTCTAAAGGTTTCCGCCTCACATCAGCATAACTTTTCTGTCTACTACGGGCAGCTAACAAACGATTCTTGATTTGCACAATCATTTCAGTAGTCTCGCGAATCAATTCTGGTCCAGTGAGTTGAGCATCCCCAACTTCACTCCAACATACAAGCGATCGACATTTCCTTCCGTAGAGAGCCTCGAAAGGTGTGGCTTTAATGCTAGCATGATAACTATTATTGTAGGAGAACTCTGCCAATGGTAAGTGCTTATCCCAACTACTACCAAGTCAATCACGCAAGCCCGCAACATGTCTTCCAATGTTTGTATTGTTCTTTCACTTTGCCCATCGGTTTGAGGATGATAAGCAGTGCTCATATCCAAATTAGTTCCCAATGATTTTTGAAGTGATTCCCAAAATTTTGATGCGAAACGAATATCACGGTCCGAGATGATGGATATAGGAACACCATGTTTACAAACAATTTCCTTCAAATAGATAAGGGTAAGTTTTTCCAAATTGAACTTTCCATTTATCGGAATGAAGTGGGCTGATTTGGTCAAGCGATCCACAATCACCCAAATAGAATCAAAGCCAGATGGAGTTCTTGGAAGCTTAGAAATGAAGTCCATGGTAATGCGTTCCCATTTCCAAATAGGAACTTCGGGTTGTTGAAGCAGTCCGGATGGCTTTTGGTATTCAGCCTTGACCTTAGCACATGTCAAGCACTTGCTAACGTATGTTGCAATATCCGCCTTAATGTTTGGCCACCAGTACAGCTTCTTCAAATCATGATACATTTTATCTGACCCGGGATGAATAGAATACTTGGACTTGTGAGATTACAACATAATTAGATCTCTCACTCCTCTAAATAATGGTAACCATACTCGTCCCTTTAGACATTTTGTACCATCAGATCTAGTTCCAAAAGGTTCACCTTCACCGCGAAAGTTTTCAGATTTCATAGCTTCAACTTGTTCTTTTCGAATCTGTTCCGGTAGATTGTTATGACTTGTCACCACCAAAGCACGCACTCGAATCGGTTTCTCCCTTTCCTTTCGACTTAACGCGTCAGCTACCACATTCTCCTTTCCTGGATGATAACGAATTTCGCATTCGTAATCACTCAAGAGTTCAATCCATCGACGTTGCCTCATATTTATCTCCTTTTGATCCAATATATATTGTAGGCTTTTATGATCAGTGAACACTGTACACTTCGTACCATACAAATAATGTCTCCAAAGTCGCAGAGCAAAAACCACAACGCCCAATTCCAAGTCATGGGTAGTGTAGTTCTGCTCATTCTTCCTTAATTGTCTAGAGGCATATGCGATCACCTTTTCACGTTGCAAGAGAACAGCACCGTATCCTTGAAGATATGCATCACAATAGACAACGAAATCCTCGCTACCCTCGTGTAATGACAAGACTGGCGCACTACACAATTTAAGTTTCAATGTTTGAAATGCCTCCTCTTCATCGTTACCCCATACATACGGTTTATTTTTCTGAGTAAGCTTTGTTAATGGTTTGGATATTAACGAAAACCCCTCAATAAACCTTCTATAGTAATCGTCCAAACCTAAAAATTGTCACACTTCGGTAGGAGTAGTAGGTGCAGCCTAATTTTTAATGGCTTCGATTTTTGCGGGATCAACATGAACTCCGTCTCTATCAATCACGTGACCAAGGAATTGTACAGAATCAAGCCAGAAATCACATTTTGAAAACCTTGCATACAAATTTTCTTTCCTTAGCAGCTCCAAGATAGACTTCAAGTGTTCGCCATGTTCTTCTTTATCCTTAGAATAAATCAGAATATCATCGATGAACACGATCACGAATTTGTCAAGATACGGTTTGCACACGCGGTTCATTAAATCCATGAACACAGCCGGTGCATTGGTCAATCCAAACGGCATTACTTGAAACTCATAATGTCCATATTGAGTTCTAAAAGCTGTAATTGGAATATATTCCTCGCGAATGCGAAGTTGATGATAACCAGACCGCAGATCAGTTTTCGAATAAACACTAGAACCTTGCAACTGATCGAACAAGTCATCGATCCTTGGTAAAGGGTATCGGTCCTTGATAGTTAACTTGTTCAGCTCCCGATAATCGATACACATGCGAAACGAACCATCTTTCTTTTTCACGAATAATACCGGAGCTCCCCATGGAGACGAGCTCGGTCGAATAAATCCTTTCTCGGATAATTCTTGTAATTGCTCCGATAATTCTTTTATTTCAGATGGTGCTAAACGATATGGCGCACGCGCCACAGGTGCAGCACCAGGAATAAGATCAATACGAAAATCAACTTGCCTTGGTAGCGGAAGTCCGGGCAATTCATCAGGAAATACATCAGGAAAATCACACACGACAGGAACATTATCAATTTGCTTCTCTTCAGTTTCAACTTCGGTCACTTGAGCAAGAAATAATTCACAACCTCTTTCTATGTATTTTCGAGCCTTAATACACGAAACGATCTTTAATCTAGAATTTTTTGTCGCCTTCGATAACCAAAGTTTTGCCAATCAAGGGAATCTTAACCTTTTTCTCACCACATAGGATAGATGCATTATATCGTGACAACCAGTCCATCCCGATTATGACATCGAAACTTCCTAGTTCTATGATCATTAGGTCGATTGAGAAGGAACGATTTAGAAGATTAAGGGTACACCCGTTTAAAATGCTACTGGTACTTATTAACTTTCCATCGGCCAATTCGATTTCATATTTAACATCTAACTCAACGGGATCAATATCAATAAGGGTACTAAAAGTTGTAGATACGAAACTCTTATCGGCACCCGAATCAAATAGAGTAGTGGCATAACGATTGTTGAGTAAGAACGTACCAGTAACGACTTTCGGATTACGCTGGGCCTCAGCAGCTCCTAACTGAAGTGCAGCACCACGATTGTTTCTACCTTGTCCACCCTTTTTCAGCTTTGGACACTCCCTTTTCATATGCCCCTTTTCACTACAGTTGAAGCAGGTCACATCCTTGACAGGGGCTCGACACTTGTTAGCTTTGTGTCCAAGCTTACCGCATTTATTACACTTCCAACAATCACCAGCATGCTTCCTATTCTTGCAAACCAGATAAGCATCCTTGTTGC
This sequence comes from Glebionis coronaria, assembly GCA_025667525.1. Lineage (NCBI taxonomy): Eukaryota > Viridiplantae > Streptophyta > Magnoliopsida > Asterales > Asteraceae > Glebionis > Glebionis coronaria. The sequence goes on from CM046875.1 coordinate 112,694,491, forward strand.
TTGTTGTAGCATCAACCATAGCCGTTGCATTAGCTCTCCTTTGATTCTAATGACGGCTGTGGTCGCGTTTATCACCACCACGACTCTCACGGTCTTCTTCACCCTTCCTTTTCTCACCAGGACTTCATCCGCCTTGTCTTGAACAATTTGTCCCATAAGCTGGTACGCTATGCGGACAGCCTTATTAATGTTAGCTGGTTCAGATGAAGTCACATCGCCACGGATATTCTTGGTTAAACCACGGATGTACTGTTCCACCTTAACATGTTCAGGTTCCACCATTCTTGGTCATAGAAGTGCCAATTCGTGAAAATGGTTGGTATACCCATCGATGTCAGTTCCTTTTAGCCTTAGGTTATACAGCTCTTGCTCCATTCTTTGAATCACACTGCGTGGACAGAATTCCTCAGTCATCCACTTTCTTACCTCGACCCATGGTGTTGCATAGGCAGCATCAATACCCATAGAGGCAAGTCTCCCATTCCACCAAGTCAAAGCACGACCTTGCAGAGTAGCTGTAGCAAACTTGACCTTATCAGCTTCATCACAGTTACTGATCCGGAAGACAGACTCCAGCTTTTTAAACCATTGGCACAAACCTACAGCACCCTCAGTTCCCTTAAAAGTTTGTGGTTTGCACTTCATATTTGTAGTGTAATCACAGCCTCTTAACGCAGGTGCATTAGGTAACTTTGCACCGCCAGTATTTGCCCCAACTCCACCGTTTCCAACACCATTAGTTCTAGTACCATCAGTTCCACCGCCTGAACCGCCAGCTCTGTTACCGGAACCACCAGCCCCACCAGAACCGCCAGCTCCACCAGAACCTCCAGCTCCTCCAGAACCTCCAGTACCAACGGTGTAGTTAGCCATAAATTCTTCCATAGCCGTTGAAACTTGCTCACTGATAAGTGCACGCATTTGCGTCTCATTCATATTCTTGGGTGGCATGATTCTGTTACAACACAATTCAAATCATAATGAGTATTCATTCAATGATTGTATTTAGATAACAAAAGGAATAGATGATAGAAATGAGGAACTAAGAAAGAATGAATGAATGTCGAGAAGGAAGCATTTAATCAAAGATTAACTAATTTGGAGGATCAAGTTCCTTAAACTAGACAATCAAGATTATTCACGTAAACTCTTTGTGCTTAAACCTACACATTTATAAACTCTTATTTCCATGGGTCGACCAAACCTATGTGAATAAGTTTATATAAACAAATAGTTTAACAATTTATAATTTCCTTGTTCAAATAAACGGTCAATTTATTTCAACAAGACAATAATAAATCACTTTATTTGAGCATCCATTGTTTAACACGAAAGATCAAGATCGAATACAACCATGACGGATATGATGAAATTATGGTGATATGGTATGGTATTTTAGTAGGCATGTAAATACCATGCCAATCATTACAAATTCCTTACGAACAATAGTAATATTTCAGAAAACATGTTTCTAAAACACTAGAAAGTCGAAGATCAAGGAGAACGAAAAGTGAATCTACTAATCAGTAGAGACGGATCGATTATTTCAAGAATAAGATTTAAGGAATCAAAAATCTTTGAAACCAAATAGTTCTCATTGGGAATATTACCCAGTGTGTTAGAATCAAGATGATCCATAACTTACTTTAACTGATGAATAATAGAATTTAGCTTGGAAATGACTTCGTGACAATTAACGTCATAATAATACCTCATATTAATATAAAATTAACATTTATAATTAAATAAATGTAATCATGACTTGTAACTTACAAGTACAAATGATTCAAATTATAACATATATATATCCCATATATATAAATACTCTCTTTCCGGTCCCATCGGTAATTCGGAGATTTCGCTTGCGATAGTTATAGTTAAAAGATTTCAAAACTTTTATTTTTGGAAAATCTTTTTGTTCTCTATAACTTAAGCTCTGATACCAATCTGTAACACCTCCAATTTCGGGTCATATGCGGAAGCTCATATGGGGTGCTACTTCATAATATAACAGCTCAAGTAATAGAAAACGACTCGAAAGAATCGTTTTTAAAAGTAAACATTGGATTGAAATAAAAGTTTACAATCGTACATAACATGGTCCCCAAACATTTATTAAACAAGTACACAACATCTTTTCATAATAAAAAGTCATTGAACGATTTTCATAAAATGGTGAGCTTTTAACCCATTTATTATTATTCTGCAAGCACTGAAATCCCTCCTGCCATTACCTTCAAGGACCTGAGATAAAACATGCTAAATTGGTCAACAACAGTTGAGTGAATCTATAGAGTTTATAAATAAACATTACTGAACACAAGTATATTTTAAAACCATCAGGAAATAACGATGTGGATCAAACAACGTTATATGGATTATTATAGGCCTCATGACATTGAAACGTTTCCATAATATTTGCCCACTATACACCTCGCTAAGTGTATATTAAACTCTCACGCATGTATCCTCCTTGGGCCTCAAACGTACCCTAACGATAGCTAGTTGTTATAGGACGGGAGGAGGTCGGTCCTCCCGAATAGTACTATTCCATGTATAAGCGCCTACCAAAACTTGGTAGCTAACAATTCATGATATAATTGAGACTTTTATTTAGCGAAATAACAAACCTATAATAATCAAGGCAACTAGCATACAGCGGGTCCCTTGTGTTCTATTTTTAAAACAAGCATGTTATCCCCCTAGTGGGTTTATAAATCATATTTGAGTATCTAAAAGCGAGGCTTTAAACTCACCTTGGTACAATAATAGTAATGTGACGATCGTCGACGATTAGTGATGCCCGTTAAACACGAAGACCGCAACCTACCAAATAAGGCGCGTTCGTTAATAAGTGACTCAAGTATACTTAATACTTAAATAATACAAAACTCAAATTTATAAAATCATGACAAATCGAGAGAAAATGATACGAGTGATTCTATTTTAGTCTCCTATATGTTCATTTTATTTTTCTATGCTCAAAAATCACTTAAAAGCATACTTAGAAAAATTTGACAACTTTGACTTTTTGGTCAACTTTGACCTTCGGGTCTAACCTGATTAATTGACCCACTAAATGACATATTCATGATTCAAGACTTAAGCTTTTTGATGCAAAACGACGTTTCGGACAACTTTCTAGTTATACCCGAGACGTGAAACTTAATAGAAACTGTCCAAAATACACATGCAAGTTCTGTGTAAAATTACAATCTTACCCCTAAACATCTCAGATTTTACGATTAACTTTTACCCTATTATTACTCGTTTCCAGGTCTGATTTCTACGTGGTAAGGGTAAAACATCATTCTGAACAACTTTCGTGTTTCGACCGAAGGCCGAAACGGACCAGAAATGACAGATTTACCCCTCGCATCAGATCTCTTAAGAATGACGGTTTTTAGAAAATGCAGATTTAATTTTTAAGTTTTGCCCTGTCTATATTCGTTTTCAGAACTGGTTTCCGAGATGTAGAAGTAAAACGACATTTTAATCAAATTTTTAGATTTACACGAAGGCTGAAACGAACCAGAAGTGGGCGATTTTGCCCTTTTTCGGATCTGCATCAGATAGTATGCGGGAAATAATTTGATAAATTTTCAGAATTTCAAACATGCGTAACTTTTCGCTCGTTTGGAGTTAGAAGATCTACTTGGTATCAAATCGAAGCTTAGGAAAAACTCTACAACAATATCATATCATCTCATCCTATACTTAGGCTTAAGGTTTTCGAAAATAGCTTCAAAGTTACTGATCTAAAATGACCATTTAAAAATCATGTTAAATCAATATTTTAACCCATTTTAACCATTTTTATATTCTTAATAACAACCTAAAATGACTCTAATCAACTCTAGACCACTTGCATGTCCAAATCTCACAAGATCCATATCAAAAATCATACATGCAAGCATCCCCACTTTTAATATCATAGAAATAACACTTATTTACAACTATAAAATAATTCAAAACAAGATGATCTTTCAAGAAAATAATTTTTGAGAAAAAGTTCATGCATGTTGTAAGTTTTTATACCAAAATGATCCAAATCATATTACAAACATGGGACTTACTTTGGTTTTTAAGGATTCAAGCTAGAAATTTGAATCCAAGGGTGTTTTGGCTTGTGGATGTCACGGCATAAAAAAATAGATAATAAATAAAAAAAATGATGATCCTACAAGTATACACTTGATCAAGTTTCACCAAATCAAGAAAAAGTGTAATGCATGTAAATTTTTAATAAAGATAAAAGATCAAATACAACTTTTTAACATGAAAACATGATGATCCTACCTAGATCATCACATGCATGATGATCTAAACATAAATCATCCATGGAAATAAAAAAAATCATGAAAGTTGATGCATGTAGGAGATTTTCATACCAAAATGTAGATCTTGAGATTTCCAAGATGGGTCTTCTTTTAGTTTTTGTAGATTCAAAGTGGATCATCAAAAATTGGTGGTGTTTGTATGTTGTGGTGTGACGGCAAGAACAAAGAAAAAGAGAGAGAGAAAACTTTTTAGATGAACATGTTGTGTATGTGTTTTGTTTAAGTAAAAATTTTCCTTTTATATGGTGGGTGGAGGGTTGTTTTTGCCAATTGTGCAATATTTTGGACTAAGATGCAATTTAATGGTTTAAAGGGTAGAAAATGTATATTAGTCAATTTTGGAAATATTTACGAGACTCGGGTTTCGTAAAAATACTCTTCAAAAGTTAAAACGCACACGAAATATGATATAATATAACGACTCCATACATAATTACAACGATATCGTCGAAAATCTTTAATATCGAAATCATCGATAATAAAATATAAAATTTTGGGCATCCGTCGGTATCGCGATCACTAGTAGTCCTTGTTACTCGTCAAAATATTAAAATAAAATATTCAATATCAGTTTCAACTTAACCATTAATCAATATAGTATTTAACGTTATGAAATACTAAAAAAATATATTAGTAAGATAGAATTTAATATTGACCTGAAATTTCCAATTTGTCACACCTAGCCTCTCTCTAGGGTTGTTGGGTAGATTATTTACAAGCGTTGTAGCTCGGTTTTCACGTGCTAGAATCACGGTTAGCTCGTTGTATTACGTGTGTACAAGATCGTAATATAGTCTTACTTTAGACTATATCTTGGTGTATTACGGTATAAACCCGAATTGGTGATTCGTTCTTCGTCTTGTGGATTTGCTTTAGCGTAAAGGTATGTAACCCTAATTCGGTTAATTATAATTATGTTATTATTATGATCTTGTTAAATCGCTTCCGCTATATGTGCTTTGATCTCGTTTAGGGTTTTATATAATTGTTATGATAGTAATAAACCTTCAGAAGGTATAGATTATGAAGAGGTTTTTGCACCTGTTGCCAAAATTGAAGCAATAAGGATTTTCCTATCCTTTGCTTCCTGCATGGGTTTCAAATTCTACCAAATGGATGTGAAGAGTGCCTTCTTGTATGGCACAATCAAAGAAGAAGTTTATGTGATGCAGCCTCCTGGTTTGAAGATCCTGAGCATCCAGACAAAGTTTATAGAGTAAAAAAAAAAGCAATGTATGGCCTTCATCAGGCCCCTAGAGCTTGGTATGGTACACTTTCTACATACTTTGTGGAAAATGGCTTTAAGAGGGGCACCATAGATCAGACTTTATTCACCAAGTAGAAAGGGAAGGATTTTCTTCTTGTTTAGGTCTATGTTGATGATATCGTCTTTTGTTCATCTAACCAAAGGATGAGTGATGATTTCTCAAAGCTTATGACATATAAATTTTAGATGAGTATCACAGAGCCTCAAGGCCTGACATTATGTATGTAGTATGTGCATGTGCACGTCATCAAGTGACTCCAAAGGAATGTCACCTTCATGTTGTCAAGAGGATTTTTAGTTATCTTAGATGTTTTCCAACATTGGGATTATGGTATCCTAAAGACTCTCCATTGGAGCTTATTGGCTATTCATATAGTGATTATGGTGGTGATAATGGGGATAGGAAGTCCACAACTAGTGGATGTCAATTCCTTGGAAGCAGACTTATATCTTGGCAATGCAAGAAACAAACAGTGGTAGCCAATTCAACAATTGAGGCTGAGTATGTAGCAGTTGTGGCATGTTGTGGGCAAGTGTTATGGATTCAAAATCAGCTTTTGGATTATGGGTACAATATTATGCATACTAAGATTTTTGTAGATAATAACAGTACATTGTGCATAATTAAGAATCTTGTACATCATTCTAAAACCAAACACATAGAAATCAGACATCATTTCATAATGGATTGTTTTGAAAAAGGTTTAATATTTCCATATAAAATAGACATAGAGAAAAATGTGTCTGATCTTTTAACCAAACCTTTTGATGTTGGGAGATTTCAGTACTTGGTTTCAAGTATTGGAATGATCAATCCATAAATTATGTGGTTTTTGAAATTGATGTAAAGTATGTACATGATGTGCACTGTTATTAATTTTTGTAAAAGTTATATTTTCCACTTTATTTTTCTATCTGCCGACAAAGGCATTCTATTCGATGACATAGTGGAAAGAAGCCCCTGACAGCTTTTATGGTAGTTTTTGTGGTTTTTCCATCTAACAATGCAAGAATGTAGAGCAATTGTAAATATGGATACAAAGTTGCTTGTGGACTAAAGGAGTGTGCCAAAAGGTTTATCTATGATGGTTGAAATAGTTATATTTCTATCTTGAAATAAATATTTTTGTCACATATATTTTTAAGTATACTCATCATAGTTTAAGGGGAGGTTAAAGACAACCTTTAAGCTCTTGGTATTCTTAGAATGCTCTTATCATAATTCTAGATTGTGTCCACGGGTGAGTGGGGATTAGAAGTTATGATGCCATGTGTGTATTAATATGATGGAATTTCTAATTTTCGAGGCATCGTAGCATGCATATAATTTATTTTGCATGCATGTTGCCAAGACATTTAGACCTAGAATTGGGATGGTTGGTGTGGATGACATTCGTTAAATATTTTTGGGATTACCTGGGAGTTACAAAGATATTATATGAGATAACTTCATTCTTAAGGACTCTGTGAGCAAAGGACACTTGAGGACACTCATATCTATCTTATGAAAGCAAGTGTGTGTGGTTGGACAGTGCTTGCAAAACTCTATCTTTTTTAAGATAAGATAACTCTCTTAGGATTAATTATCTTTGTTATGTCTTTTATTTTTATTTATTCTTTTTATTTTTGACCTCCTAACAAACTAAATTTTATCCACTGACATGTACATTTTAGCCACGGACAAAGCATTTTTAACCCGCTGACAAATATAGTCGTTGCCGCTGACAAAGTTTTTTACCGTTGAAAAACACTGGGTCCTACCTAGTTGTAACTTTTATGATATTTTGAGCCGTAATTTTTGTGGAGTGGTTATTTTCTCTAATTGGTATGAGATAAGTTTTATTTTCAAAGATTTTTATTATTACTTTTGAGCTTTTTCTCACTTACCTCTATTTTTAACCAATCACATCTCCCATATTTCTACTATATATTTTGGTTCACCATATTGTGGTACAGGGTAACTTGCTTATTTTTTTGCATACATTTTTCTCCATAATACACCTTACCTTCATTCAAATCTTTTTACCTACATCAATGGCGCCAAAGTTTAGACCTGCTGATGTTGTGTTGGAATTCAAGGACCAACATAATATGGTTGCATATTTCACTATTGATCGAACACAACCTCAATACACACATATGATAGAGTATATGTTGGCTTCTCCATTAAGGTATGATTTAACTCATGCTCCTATCATCCATGTCACACACATCAAACAGTTTTGGAACACTGCCAGTTCCACAACAGTTGATGGAGTGACAAGAATAGAAGGCATCATCCATGGGAAATAATGGGTAGTCACTGAGGATTTGGTTCGCCAAGACTTGCATCTTAATGATGTTGGTGGTGTTGTTACCCTTCCCAAGGAATTTCTACATGAAGGCCTTCAAGGCTTGGGGTATAGACTCCCCCCAACAGGGAAAATAAACAAATATTCTAAGGGTCAATTTCTCCCAGCCTGGAAGTTTTTGATACATGTCCTTCTACAATGTCTTAGTCCCAGATGCTCTTCATTCAAAGAAATCAACCGATCAATCGGGAGTGCTCTTGTTTGTTTTGAAAATGGGCAACTTTATAATTTTTCAAAAATGATTTTTGAAGGCATGTTGCACAACAAGGGTGGCAAGATGACTCTTGCTTACCCAAGGTTTTTACAAATGGTTTTTGATCTCCAAAGAGATTGTAGCAGGGACCATGAAAACTTTTATGAGATCCCTGCACAAAAGAAAAAGCTTTTTATCACCCTTAACACAGAACCATATGAACCCATTCCTTTGACACCTCTTATGCTTGCTGTAACTGAGGCAGCTTCACACCCATAACCTCAACAAGAACCACAACCGTCCCTGAACCAGAACCACACCATGAAGAACCACCACCTTCACCACAACCACATCTCGACCCCATTCCTGAAGCCGCTGACATTTCTATGCCAGCCACTGACACTTCTATCATAGCTCCCGACACCACTCAAATAGACCCAAACACCTCTTCTGAATCACCACCACAATATTTAAACCTTGCCAAACGCCAAAGGACTACTGGGTGTTCTCCCTTGGTGTTCCTAACCGAGAAACAGAGAGAACCACCACCACAAGTATGGTTGGTGACATGGGGGTGGCTGGACCTATTAACCCTATTACAGGTCAAGACAGGTCTACTGTAGCTAAGTCCACCACCATGCCCCATGGTTCCTCATTAGGGATTGAGTTTCCTAGTGTGGATGAGGGCAGCATGAAACCATTGACTAAATTGGAATTGACGATACTCTACATGAGCTTACAAAAGCAAAATGCAGAGTTTGTACAAAAATTGACAACTCAAGACCTTGAACTCAATGCTTTGAGGGAGAGGATTGTAAAATTGGAGTCTAGACGTAGGTTTGTTGTAGAGTTTTCTTCCAAAGGGGAGGATGAACAACCAACAGATCCCTTCGTTGCTAGTGATAAAAGTTTAAAAGAGGGTTCTTATAGTGAGAAAGAAATAGATGTTGCTCTTACAGGGATGAAGGAACAAAGACAAGGGCAGTTTGATTCATCCAAGGTGTATCTGGTGACACCTAAGCAGCTATCATTTGTGGAGTTGATAAAGCAACAAGAAACAGGTTCAGCTGCTGACAAGTTCATTCTATATGCAGACACTTCAATGGTATCCGTTGACAAACCCATAGATTATCCCAACCATCTTTGGTGATTAAAGATGTTTCTTCACAGGTATCCCCATCTACTGTCCCTAAGGATGATAAACAGGTCAAATTTGATGTCATGTTGGCTCAACAGATTCAAGAAAAGGAAAGGAGAGGGCTTATGAAAAGGGGTATAGAGGCTCAGATTAGCTCAGAATCTGAGGAAATAATGAGAATTGATGAGAGTGGGGAGGAGAGTGGTAGACATGGTTCATTTGTTGGTGATATGAACCTTGATGAACTAGAAAGGTTAGAGTATGGTGAGGATGAGGGTGCTAAGGAAAAGTTGAGGCAATTGAAGCTGCAACTTGATTTTGATATGCCTGAAGTTGCTAACATGTTTTACAGGTATGAACAAAGAAATGTGGGAGATCCAAGTATTACTATTTCTATGCAGATCTGGGTTTGGAATTATTTCTTAGGATTCAGCATGATGTCAAGGCAATCCTGGCTAATAAAGCTTCAAATGTTAAAGCCAAGTCAAAGACTGCAAGGAGGGAGTTATACTACTTATTACTGAGAGATCATCAAGCTGTTTGGACCTACAAAAAGTTGAAAGCATTATCTTTTGACCAGCTGGAGTATTTGGCTTATCCCATTTGGCAACAGGTTAGTGAGCACAACGCAAATCTCCAATTGTCTGTTGAAAGAAGAGAGGAGATAGAGGAAGAACTAAGAATCAAGAAAGAGTCAGTTGTTCCTAGGCCTGTCAAGAAAGGAGGAAAGTTTTTGCTCCCTGAGTTTAGCCCATTGGATCCAAAATTTAATGAAGGTCCTTTGAAGAAAAAGTTGGAACTTTCTCCTTTGGAAGTTGGTGATATTGTTGTTGTGATACCTCTTGATTTTAGGAACCCAGTTGTCAAGTATGAGGAAGATTCAACAACAGGGTTCTGGGTGATCACAAGGTATGGGGACAAGGTTCACATGTTTACATCTCTTATGTCCCTGTTTGGCAGCATTGAAAGAGAAGACTTGGAGACTCTTTGGAGTCCATTGAAGGAGAGGTATGAGGCTGAAGCTCCTACTTCTCAAAATGGAATAAAGATTTGGTCAACATTCAAGAGGATGTTTAACTGTGATGAAGCTGATCCAGTATGGCTGGATTTAGAAGATTTAAGCACTTTGGAGTGGCTTTTGTATTCTGTAGTTGGAGTTTATCGTCTTTGCACAACAAAGTTTTCAAAGTTTTCATAGTTTATCATCTTTGAACAACAAAATTGCCCCACCCATTATCCCACCCTTCTATTTCTCACCTCTTTTCTTTTACCTCTTTGAGGTTCTAACACATGTTGAAGCGGCGTTGTTTCGTTTATCCCATGACAACGAGGACGCCATCTTCGATCCCGGTATTTTGCATCATCAAAGGACTTAGTCCTTAATACCGGTTGCTTTTGGGCATTGTTTATCATGTAAGCCCCACCAAAAATGACCAAACCATGATAATCCCTAAATGATCACATTTATGGGAATTCGAGTCGAGCTTTTGACTCGATTATCAAAAACAAGGTGCCTCGTGGGGGATTCTCATGCTTATCCTTGTAAATATTTTTGCTTTTCTAATAGTGTAACGAGGGGACTTGTGCTCTTCCAACCTTTGTTTCGTGGTTGTTTGTGATTTTGATTAATTAGGTTCATCGTCATCATTGAAGCCTCTCGTGTTCGTTTTACGTATCACTCGAGCTTCGATCATTGCCTTTGGAGATTCCGATATCCGATGATATCCTTTTATGTTCTAACGTTTATCTTATGAGCATAATTCATAAACGGCTTTTAGGTTATTCGTTTTACCCTTTCCATGCTCGAGATTAAGCATTCGACTTTTCGTCTCTAGTATGGGGGTTTCACCCTTAGACTCGAAACATCGAGGACAATGTTTAGTTTTAGTATGGGGGGTGAGTAGATACTTCACCTTGCTTACGTCATCACGCAATCCAATTTTCATCTTTTGGTTATCGTTTTATGCAAAATAAGGCTAAAAATGGCCAAATTTAAAATGTTCTTGTTTTTCATAAGTGTTTAAGACACGAATGTAGGTTTTCTGATGGTGAGAATAAGAGTAAGTTTAGACTCGATCGTGCGTGTTGAGCACTTAGCTTCGATTCCTTAACTTTTTAGGCTAAGTCTCATTAAATTGAGGACGAGAAATGATAGCGTTAATTATAAGTTATTATGTTAAATGTAGAGTACTCGTATTCTTTCAAAAACTCAGGTGTCCTAATTATTTGCTTATTCTCCCCACGCTTTTATAAATATATTGTTAATAAATATTGATTTAGCGGTTTAGTCTCTATTGTTGGTTTCTAATTTATTTTAGTAGCTTCCATGTAATTAAATTGGGAAAACACTAAGGTATCGTCAGCGCCACGGTTTTGAAGTATTGGCAACCCGAATAATCAAAGGCTTCCCCCAATAATAATTTAAGTTCCTCTTTACCTAAAATAAAGCAAAAAATTCGAAGCTCATAAAACCAAAAAATCTATGCGAAAATTGAAAGTGAATGTCTTAAATCTTGAAGCCTTAAAGATCCAAAATTCGCCTTAGCGTGAGGATATACGTCAAGTAATAATAAACACCTCATGGCAAGGTTAAATGAAAGACAAGGGCAAGACCAAAGCCATAATAAACACTTCATGGCGAAGTTCAATAAACGGTGGCGCTAAACCAATTCCAAATTGGTAATAAGTCTCATGTTTAAAACCATTATAAAATCATGTTTATCGATCCTTTTCGTTGAGTTAATTTTTTGACATAGTTGTCTATTAGGATGAATTATTAATTCGATGATTTTGGTTACACCGTTAAGGCTCTATTTTTTGACTTAATCTCTATTCACGCATAAGTCAATGATGTATCCTCGTGATCATTAAGACAAACATAAAATATAAGAGATACCAATTAGGAATAAGGGAGTCTAAGTACGTGATTAGAGCATATGAGTAGTGTTAGCATTACTAACTTATAATGACAATGATCTTGTTTCACGTTTAGCATGGAATTGGGTGAAGATCGAGGATGACGAAATTATTTCTAACGAAACATTCACGTGTTCTTATTCTATGATCCTAAACGTACCATTTTGCGATGAAAACAATACATTATGTCTAAAACACATGTAGTAGTTTCTTTAAATTTACGTTTTCAATAAATGTCATATGAAAATGAATTATGGAAGTGCTATGATACTTAATTCTAGCATTACGTGAGGAAACGGAAATGGTTTAGTATGGGGGAGTGATGAGACTGCATCTATACATAGTCTCATCATCCAAACCGGGCTTAAAACGCTTAAAAATGTCATAAAATACCCCAAAATATGCTTGTGTTTGTTCATTGTGTATTTTAGGTACGGATATCGTGAAATCAACAAAAGAGAACAAGAATCAAGCCAAAAACCAGCACGGGAAACGAAGCCGCACAAAGAACCGGACCCGAGCAGTGAATTTTCCAAAAAGACCCTAAAGTTTGAAGATTTGTCAAGATTGGTCCCTCATCTTTTGAAGACTTGTCACTTTTTACCCTTTCAAATCTAAAAATTGCATTGGGGTCCTTAAAGTTTAAAGATGTTACATGTAAAGCCCTTGAAGAATACATCTATTGCAAGTTTAGTCCTTGATTCATGCTTAAAAGTTGGGAAGGACTAAATTGTCATTTAGGGAAAGTTATTAATACATGATCTTGCCCTAAAAAGTTGTTGGGACAAATTCGGATAGTGAATAACATAATTTTGGAAATTTGGGGGGTGTTGCTGCCCAATATGAAACCTCATACCCGGTCAACCCTTGGTCAACAACCCATATTACAATAACCAGTCCACCAAAACGCAAATCCAACACCCCTAGACCCGGTCCACCATCCCCACGTCACCCAGCCACCTCACCTCACCCCTACCAATCAGAATCCTCCACGTCCCCCACTCCACTCACCAGTATACCCACGTCATAATTCCACCCACATGCTAATTTTGAATTAGTATAAACTAATCCAAATACCCCCGCTAAACAGATCCTATACATCTTCTTCTCCCTAACCCACGAGTAAACCACCCCTTAAAAACCTATAATGTAACACCCCCATATTCATGATTTAATTCAGTGGAAGAGTCGTTGGTGTTACGGGATATCACATTACTCAAATCATAGACAACGCTTAAAAATCGCGTCGTTTAATAATAAAGCATTTTCCATTCATGAATATCAAATTACATAGGTCCTCAGAACCTGTCTTACAAATTTACAAAACATGTGAATGGAAATTTTTAGTTAAATGTGGGCCATAAATTCTTGTCGTCTTCGCGAGAATTACCTTCAAGTACCTGAGATAAAACATGTTAACAGTCAGTGAAAAGCCGAGTGAATCCATATAGTTTAATAAAAACCATTAATACATATCACCGGTATATAATCATTACCAAAAATCATTTTGTACAATTCTTTTTACGTAGGCTATAAAATAGGCCAAAGACATTTTATATGAATCTTAGTCATAAATCATAATATAGGCTTTTGCCTTCAAAACCATTATACGAACCATTGTCGTAAAAACATCATACAATACGTTTTATAACGTTGTATAGAGTTTAATAAAAACCGTTATATGAAAATGGTTATGTAAAACCAAAACACGAACATAATATCAGTAATTAGACCCCGCATTGCTAGTCAGGGAATATATTATAATTCAATTCGTATATCAATATTTTCATTATTGAATTATTATAAGCCGCATGACATTGTTACTTTTCTATAACATATATCGGGTAGCTAACCCGTAATTCCTTTTCCCATCTAAAACAGTTTGTCATCACAATAATCACGCTTATATAAATCTTCTCATACATAAATACGCTTACCAATCAATGTGGCACGACGGGGATCAACCGTCAAGGCGCGAACTGGGGTGGTCTTCCTCAAATAGTACTATTATATGCATAAGCATTTACCAAATCTTGGTAGTTCACAATTCATGCTAATGGGACTTTTAGTGACATAACCTAACTAATAATAATCCATTTTGGGTCATATAATCATTTGGGTCCATATCAATAAGCATACAATCGGGACAATTGGTGTCCTATTTTTATTAAAACTAGCATGTTATCTCCCTCGCGGGTTTATAAAACATTTCATAAACATTTAAACGAGTGTGAGGCTATGAACTCACATTGGTGTGGGAAGGCGGGTTATCGGTAATTAGGATGTATAGTACGTGCCTCGATCACGGGAAACCTAGACAAATAATACTCGGTCTTAGGCTATGCCCAATAACTTTATAAAAGTTGTTATGTATATGTAATGATGTTATAACATGATGATCAAGTGGGGTTTTATTTCCTTATACAACATTACTAGTTGTTTAGTATTAGTTAACTTAGGCTTATCATACTAGTTACACTAATTTTAGCCTATTTACACATTAATGCCCAATAAGCCCATTAAGAGTCCAATATCATTTTATTAGTCCATTTACCTTTTTAAGATCAGGCCCATACTCATATGTTGGGCCCTAGTGGGTTAAGCTCATTAGTAAGTCCAATAACATTAAACCAAACTAGTTGGGCCTAGTGGTCCAACAAGGCTAACTTGGCCCATTATGGTCTATTAGTTACAAAGCTCGATTTTGTCTATTTTTACTTGTCAAATGTGTTTACATATCAGTATATGAGTTATAAAAATGTTACATTAGACGGGTCCGACCATCTAAGTTTTATTAGGTAAAAACGTCACCTTTTCGGTTTTAGCCGAAAAGACGTAAAGATTTTATAGAGTTAGTAGTTTTAGAAAAACTAGTTGTGTATCAAGTTTATAAAATGTAGTATTTATGCAATATAGTTTATATACTTATTTTATATTACCATATATTAATTTTTATACACTTGTTATATATAATAATTTATTTCAAGTGGCACTTTATTATTATATACTTATATTAGAAATCTGAGTTCATATTTTCAGTCTACTATTTTGATCATATCTAGAGTTCTACAATGAATTGGAACCCCAAATATTTGTTGTATATACTAAATGATATGTGCTACAAATAACTCTTTTATTGCTCCTACTCAATCAGTCTCTAAGTATTTTTAATAATTCGTCCAAAACTGACTATCCACATTTACACCTTAATAGTATTTTGGCCATAACATTCTCATTTTAATGATTCCATTGAGTGACCAATTCACCACTTATCAATCATCTATTTTTATATCTAATAATCCAAGCCATTTAACCAAGTGTTCATATTGATACTTGTTTTTTTACAGCCTATGTATCTAACCATGATTTTAACATTTTTACTTGTTGATTTTGGCCTTTTTAACCTAATCTATTAACACAAAATCCCCACACAATATATTGATCATCATTTATCATCATATATATATATACACTTTTGAAGAAAATACATGAGTACATTTACAAAATAACAAGGTGATAGAAAGAAATGATCTTGTACCAACCAATATGATGAGAGGTTAAGGTTTTTGATGAACTAGACTTGGTTTTTGGTAACCAAATCTTATGAAATAGCAAGACCACTTTTAAGATCACCAAGAATATGTATACTTCTTTGAAAATCAGCCCTAATCCTTCTTGAAAACTCCTTTTTAGTTGTTAAGATCACCTCCAATCTTCATTTCTTCAAAGGGTTATCATCATATGTAGATTGTACATAAGATTTATGGCTAGATTTTTTATGTATGATGATGATTGAGGGTGTATAGGGGACGGAAAAAGAGAGAGCAAGAGAGAGAGATTGAAACTTTTCTAGTTTACATGTAAGTAAAATGAGAAAATGGTTTTGTTTTAGTGGTTAGATGGTTTTGATAAACCTTGTGGACAAGTGTCCATTTGGTTTGTATAATTTTGCCACCCAAGGGTGGTCTTAGCCCTTGTTTTGCCGCCCATAGTGGGGGTGAGACAAGTGTATACTTGTTTCATCCCCACTAATTTATGGGTACTCCTTGATTCTAGTTTCCCCGATTTACATGCCCTCGGGTCGACTTACGAAAAACGTTTTTATAAATTATGAATCTACGGCACAAAACGATTCTAATAAAATTTGTCTCGTCAAAAACGGAGCACAAAAGCGTAAATACGTAAACCTAGGGTTTCCGGTTTAATCGTAAAAGACGCTAAATTATGCACGTAAGTCCTAATCTCTTCTCGTAAATTTGTGAGTTTATGAACCAACACAAATTAAAATTCCAAAATAATATTCGAGAATAAATTTATTTTCTGAAATGTCGGACTGTTACAAAACGGAGTATGTAAACTTAAACACGTAACGTAAAGTTCTCCGGTTTAGACGTAGTCGATGCTACTTTAAGTCGTAAACCCTTATTTCTTCCCAAAAGTGAGTGAGTTCATAAATTAATAATAGAATAATGATTTTTAAATAATACTTGAGGATAAAATAACGACCTCAAATTGACGGATTGTCACAGGAGTTACCCCTAAAGAGGATCTTTGTCCTCAAAGATCAATTCACGTTACTACTCGCTTCTTATAGAGTTAAAGACATGTGGGCATTTCTTCCATATTCGGTCCTTTCCCTCAAGCGTAATTCATTATAATATGCGAGTTTCATCAATAGAACAATGGGAATGCAATCGTGCTTAAGTTGACGTACTTTCTCTCTCCATGGTGTCCATGGGTTTTTGAGGAAATGCAACTTTTCGCTGACCCAAACTTCATTAAGAAGTAATCAGATTTTCACTTGATAGAAATTTTATTAGGTTCAATATATGGAACATAATTCATGTAGCCCTTGAAGTTCTAGGGTAGATCCAGCTTATATGCCTCTCGGTCCAAATCTTTACATTATCTCAACGGTCCCATACAACAGGGACTTAGATTCCCACGATCTTTCAGATCATCCATTCATCTTCCATGATGAAAAATTCTCGGCATAGCTTTGCTACCCATCCAGCACTTCAAGATCTACATTTCATATTCACATAACCTCCTGCCCACTACTGGCAGTCAATAATCAGATCCTAATTTTCACAATCATTTCAGGTCTCGTAGGTCGGGTATCTTCATCCCAACTCCCACCTACAGGCGTTTTTATATTTTCTTTATATAGGTCATCGCAAGGTTCGATCTCAATCCTAAAGAGATAATCATCGATGATAACCATTCCAAAGGTAAATGCTCATCCTTGACACAACCAAATGTCAATCATAAAAGCACAAATCAAGATTTCTAATGTCTGTATTGTTCCTTCACCTGGTCCCCTCGATTGTGGGTGGTAAGCAGTACTCTCATCAAGATTCGTTCCCAATGACTTCTGAGGGAATCTCTAGAAATTCGATACGAAGCGAGGATCTTGATAGAGATTATTGATACAGGCACACAATGCTTACACAACTCCTTTAAATACAAAGGAGCCAACTTCTCCATCGAGAACCTATCATTAACGGGAATGATATTAGCAGATTTGGTCAGTCTGTCGACGATGACCCAAATCGAATCAAATCTAGATGATGACCTTGGAAGATTTGTGATAAAATCCATGGTGATTTTATACCACTTCCAAACAGGATTAATAAGTTGTAGAAATAATCTTGATGGATTTTGGTGTTCAGCCTTGACCGTCGCACAAGTTAGTCATTTACTAACGTTTGTTGTGATGTCTGCTTCCATATTTGTCCATCAGTACAACTACTTCAGAAACTCTTTATTATTTATATTATCCTTTTTACAAGCATCGGCTATATTTTTAATTTGCTCGGGAAATTTATTGTGTATGGTCAATACTAAAGAACACATCTTAATTGGTTCTCTATTCTTTCTACATAATGCGTCAGAAATTACATTCACCTTCCCTGATGAAATAAATAACATGACCATAATCACTCAAAAATTCTTTCTTCATATTTTCTAAGTTGTAGCTTCGTTTCAACTATTATCTATATTAGTTTTGCCCAGTCCGATGTTTAAAACATCGATAAACATTACAAGTAATTAAATAATAAATACTTAATTTTTATAAAACGTAAACGTAAAAAATTTTAAATTTCTTAGTTTGCCCAATTATAGAAAAATATTTAAAATAATTTGAATTTAGTTAACACGATCTTTGTTGATTTATCAAAAATAATTAACAAGATCCGTAAATGTTTGAAAAATCTTTGTTTAAATTTTGGTCAAAAATTTCTTAGTTGAAGAGCAAAAACTGCCGCTCCAAATTCCAAGTCATGGTTTAAATGTTTTTCCTCAATTCCTCTTAGGTTGTCTTGAGGTATACACAAACATTTACTCCTAAGGGAGTTTAGTTAAATAATCTGGGTATGAGGGAATAATTTCCTTAGTAATCCTCTGATAAATATCTGTCAAAACAATTTCGCACTTTCTTTTTGGTATAACCCAAAGCCTTAATGGCTCCGATCCTTGTAGATTCAACATCGATTCCATTACTATCAATCACATGGTCAAATAATGTAAAGGATAAAAACCTTAAATCTCATGATAAATACTCAGGGTAGTCTACAGATGGTGTTGAATCCAAGATCGTTAGACTCAAACAGTCGAAACCGTTTTACGTAGAGTAATCATCATTCATATGATTTAACATAGCCGAATAGGACAATAATTAGAACAAGAAACAAAGACGAATTCTTCCCGAAGGGTTTGTATTATTGATTAACACAAACCGCTCTAGGTGTGTGTACATTCAATCCCACATCTAAAGATCAAAGCAACAGTAGGTTACATTGTAGTAGTGAATGAATGAATAAAGTCTTCGGCTTACACACATGATTTATCAAATTCATGAATGCCACACGTTCGTTGGTCAATCCAAGCGATATCACATGAAACTCATAATGTTCATTACAAGTTCTGGATGTAGTGATTGGAATAAATAATCTCCATTACGGACGCGAATTTGATAATAACAACCAAACCGTAGATCAAATTTTTTTTTTGGAACATACGCTATAACCTTGTAAATGATCGAAAAAATCTTTAATCTTGGGTAATGGATATCAATTTTTGATCGTCAATTTACTTAGTTCACGGTAATCAATAAATATAAGGAATGATAACACCATAGCTCTTCATGATGACGAGCTCGGTAGAATAAAAGCTTTTTCTGACAACTCTCTCAGTTGTACGGTAACTTTTTCGATTCAGATGGTGCTGACGTACAGTGCACATGCCACAGGTGCAGCACCGGGAATATAATCAATGCCAAATTCAACTTGCCTTATTGGTGGAAGTCTAGGTAATTTATCAGGAAGTACCTCAAAAAATCTCAGATAACAGGAATATTTTCTTATTTAATTCACCTTAGGTTCTTTCTAGATTGCCAGATTTATGACTAGTTTACAATCATTCATAGTAAAATTTCAAGCCTGAATGCAGGATATGGTCACCCATCAGGAATTATTTAGATCACTTTTGATACTTAACATCTTATCTTTCAGGAGAATTCTACCCGGGTTCCCATCAATTAAGACAATGACATCATGTCATAATCAACCAATCCATTCTAATGGCACTACCAACCTTCCAATTTCATTACTGATGATAAGACGAGAATTTCTCAAAAGACTAAGAATAAATCGTAATCCTTCACAAATTCAAGGATATCTGGAGACATAACTAACATTAAAAGAGTAAGGTTAACGCATGATCTACGCGAGAGAATTTCAAATCAGATAAAGACGAAAACATTAACGAATTTTAATATATCCCATGTTTTCATGATTTGAGTATGCATTTGAGAGCACCTCGGATCGTTACCCATGTCATTCAAATGGAATCTAATAAAAAGAAATGATAGGAACGTCGATACACCCAGTCGGGTATCAACACTCGGCAATTAGATAATTTTTCAAAGAATCTCACCATGAGAGAATTGGACAAGAAGTGGATATCAATTGTCAATTAAGACAATATCCATAGATGAGTAAATCCGATTTGGAAAAATAATGGTACGGGCACATATGTAGGTGTCCTTAACAATATGTCCCTATTTTGCACTTCTTGCAGATCTCATAAAAATTCAATCTTTCACAATTACAAAGAAAATGTAATGTTTATTAACAATTTCATGGTGACTACTAATCATACTTTCATGGTCCCTTCCAAATTGTACGTAGGTGCGCAACTATACAAAATTTTAGGATTAACGATGCAATACTCAGTTCGTCAAAAATTTTGTCATCATGTTTAAAATAAAAATATTTCATGCTTAATTCTTGAATAAGAATCAAAATGAATTTACAGAGATGTTCTTCGTTATGGAAGCAATTCAGTTTTCTAAGATGTTTCATAAACAACTTTTTTTAAATAACGATTACTTATAAGTCTCACTTTGAATAATCCATATGGTGATGAAAATTCAATTTTTCTCAAGGGACACTATTTTAACTTATAAAAACAATGAGTGATCTGCAAAAGAGTGATGAAGAGTTTTTCACCAAGAACTAACTACAATATGATAGGAAATGAGCTTAGCCAAATAATCATGAGGTTCATGACCTCGATGGCACTCGGGAATACAAAGAGAAGGATCTACAACGCAACTCTATCCGAAATGAGTACTTTGTTCAGTGGTTGCATCACTAATGCGAACATTAGGAAAAAGCAAGAAAAGATGGATAATAACGATACATGTAGAATTTTAGCAATCAAATATAGTCTTTTCATTAATAACAAATAAGTCATAAATTGTACCGTCACAGATTACGTGTCGCCATGTCATACAATTCCAAATACTCATCTTACCAATTGATGTCTTAGTTAAGTTAGTGATTTTAAAAGATACTATAATGAATACTAATCCAAAAAAGTCATTAGGTGTTCCACGTGTCCCAGAAGATCCATCGGTCCCAATTCAAAAGAAGATTTCTTCAATTTATTTCTTGGACACTAGGCATCCTCATCATTGGACAATGGCCTAGTAACAACCATTAACACGAACCAACAATGATTTAAAACCTTATAATTTAACCACAGGACTTAACGACTTCCTCTTAACAATCTCGTATTCCATACGAGTTAAATTTGACTTTATTCAAGTTTCAACCAACTCATACTCAATGCGACATCCTACCTCATTCTCCAATACTTTCAACCTTATTCTTTGACCTTGAAAGGGCAATAAAATCTCGATATGAACAACACTTAATTTCCAATTCTATAGCTCTTACAACAATAGTTATCAAATGAGTCACTAGTATGAAATGACTCATACGTTCAATAAGACTTCTCAGAAAGATACTAGTGGCATGAGCCTTTTGGGTAATGGTTGCAATGGCAGCCTCAAGTGCAACATGTACCTTTTCGATTTCAATTTAAGAATTGGGTGACACCGAATCAGATGACACCTTTCTAGGTGGTAAGTGTGACAATCCGTCAATTTATGGTCGATATTTTATTCTCAAGTATTATTTAAAATTATTATTTTATTGTTAATTTATGAACTCACTCATTTTTGGGAAGAAATTTGGGTTTACATCTTAAAAAAGCATCGACTACGTCTAAACCGGAGGACTCTACGTTACGTGCTTACGTTTACATATACCGTTTTTGGTGAGAGTCTGATATTTCAGGAAATAAATTTATTCTTGAATATTATTTGAAATTTTAATTTGTGTTGGTTCATAAACTCACAAATTTACGGGTTGAAATTAGGGCTTACGTGCATAATTTAACGTCCTTTATGACTAAACCGGAAACCCTAGGATTACGTATTTACGTTTTTGAACTCTGTTTTTTAAGAGACAATTTTTATTAGATTCTTTTTGTCTCGTTGATTCATAATTTATAAAAACGTTTTTCATAAAACGACCCGAGGGCACGTAAATCGAGGAAACTAGAATCGAGGAGTACCCGTAAATTATTGGGGATGAGACAAGTTTACACTTGCCCACCCCCAATACATGTGGCGTCCAAGCTTAGCCAGCACACTTTGATGTGGCAAGTTAATATTTAAACTAAGGACACTTGTCCTTAGTTTTGTCTCAAAACCACTAAACCTTAAAACAACTAAATCACCAAACCATTTACAACTTTCACATACATGCAAAAGTTTTCTCCATCTCTTTTTTCTCTCTCTATGTTGCCATCCAACATCACCATCAAGCACCACCATCCATTAAAAGTTTAACCACAAATCTTGTGTATAATCTACATATGATAATAACCCATTAAAGAAATGAAGATTGGAGGTGTTGTTCCCATTTAATCCATAACACAAGATTCTTAGAGAGAGAAAGAGGAGAAAAGTAGAGAGAGAGAGTAGAGAGAGAAGTGGAAGGTTTACACTAAAACTATGTGTTTAATGAAATGAACCAACACCCTCTTTCACATGTGAAAGAGGGTTATATACCCTTGGCCTTTTGGGCCGTGGGCTTTGTTTCCTTGGGCCGGGCTTGGCTTTGTTTTGGGCTTACGCCCCTAACTTATACAATATTAGCTTAACGTCCAAGCCCGGTTTTCCCGACTAACCTATTACAATACAAGACCTTTTAACGACTAAGATGACCTATTACATTCTTGTTCGACTATATAAAATATAGGGCTAACAATCTCCCCCAATGTATCGGTCATCTTAAAAAGCTTAAAAAGCATAAGATGATTGAGTGAATACATTCTTGTAGAGGAGATCTTCCTGCTTTGGTCTTGTATCTTGGTCTTGATCTTGTTTGTAACAACTTTGTTCCTTCATGCTTTCGTGATCTTTATCTTGAGCCTTTGTCATTTGACTTTGAGTGCTTGAGATCTTCATCTGTACTCCTTGTGACTAAGATGACCTATTACATTCTTACATTCTTATGTATCTTGATTATCGCCATCTTGTGCTCTTGTGACTTCTGAATTGACATCGGTTGCACAGCTACGCCACCTTCTTGATATGCAGCAACATATATAGACACGGATGAAATGGCTTTGAACATTTCACCCTAACTCGGTAGCGTTTTACCTCCGGTCGGTGAAGACCGTTAAACGGTATTAAATACCGTACCTGTGATCAGATAGATTCGATTAAGAACCTCCTTGACAGGGTTTCCCGATGGTAGTAGCCAGTTCTCTTTACTCGACCGTCTCAAAGCAGACTGCGAACATAAAGAGTGAATCATAAGGATAAATTATCCGTCTGATTAGAGTCGTCAATTCAGATTTCCTGGAACAAGTTTGATTCTAAAAGAATCGCACCATTGTTGCTTTCCAGTTTGTCACAAGCTTGATTCATAGAGAATCTTGCGAGTTACCTACCGCAGTGCTGTTTGATGTCGACACTGGAAGGATTTCCATTCGTCACTGTGAACACTAATGAGTGTCACTCTGAATGTTCTGGCAAGATCACATGGATTTTGCGAAGAAACCTGGAATCAAGTTTGAATCAATTAAGAATCCAAACTTAGTTGCTTTCCAGTTCTCACAAGTTTGATTCGTGTAAAATCGCACAAGTTACCTACCATGAGCTTGTTTGATGCTGGCTCAAGCAGGATTTCCATCTTCATTGTGAATCGTATCACTCAGATGTTCTGGCAATATCACAAGGATAATGCGTAGGACTCGATTGTGTCCTAATGAGATGATAAATTGATCTCGTTTGGCTCTAGACTCAACAAGTGCGTTTTGGTAATCGGAGGCTGGAGCAGACTGCCACCTTTTCAATATTAACTGACTCGGAGTGAGAAAGTCAATAGATACGTGTTGATCTCCGTGACAATGAGACAAGTTTCTTTTGAGAGAAACTCGAATGGCTGGGAAGGGTTGTGCATTGCATCACTGGGTCCATGATGACTTGTCTTCAATAGATGTATTGACCCGGTTTCTGCCTAAGTTGCATAGAATATTCAACTCCTTCAATGCTTACCAATACGTCATCATTAGCACCTTGTTGTGATTGTTCCAGTGCTAACTTAAGTACTTGGTCCGCTTTCAGCTTCATTCCACTCCATCTTTCCTAAGGACAACTATTTCTAGCTATGGAATGTCCTTGGGTAGATCCCTCCGGTTCTGGTTGGATCATAGGACTTAGTTTCCTATCCTAAAACACCTTTTGACTCCATCGTTCCGTCGTGGATAGTAGGTTGTTTTGGGTAAAGATCGTAACCATAAAACCATTGAAAACCATTCAAAGTGCTTGATAAAAATCAAAAATTTTAACACTTGAAAGTTTTACATTTCCGAAAAGCTCCCCCTACACACATGCATCGATATACGAAATAGTTTGGCATGTGAAGGAAAGAGTTGCACTTGAGTCTTTAAGATCACATGTTCTGATATATTACATTTTAATCACATTTTCTCCCCCTATCTCTAATATAAAAATATAATATTAGAGATACCAATTGATTAAAATGTGACATTTTCCGAAAAATCGTTGGGAGAGAAACATGTGTGCACGCATGAATCATGGAACATTTTCAGTCGGGTCGCTCCCCCTCAACAATATATGTGTGTCTTGAGACAAAATTTGACAAAATTTTAGAAAAACGACACCACAAAATATGTAGAGGTACGGAGTTGAGATGCCTTTTTCGATATAATATATTACATTTGACAATTTTATATCATTTTCGGAATGTGTTGGATACATAAAATATGACAATTTTAGAGATGTACCCAACAACATTAAAAGGCTTGATTTTAAAACGCTCCCCCTCAAAAATTGATCAAAATAACATATGACATTTTTAGATATAAAAACCTATTATGAGGAAGGGAGTGTTGAACACACAATTTTGAAAGATTTAGAAAAACCTTTTGAGAAATTCTTGAAAAATTGTGTTCAACGGTTTTAAAATAATCAGGATAGAAGACTTCTCTTCTATTGATTAGGGAAAGCGCACTGAAACGTACACTCCCCTTTCGGGTCCGTTTTTCATGAGCTCAAAACTTTGATTGTTTTGTGACTAGCTCATGACCGAGAAAAATAAATTTCCCGTTGTGAAGGATAAGTTATCATCCGTGATAAACTTTCCTTAAGTTGAAGTTCGAGTTCTAAGCTGACATTTACTTAGAAATCGTTTTCATGAACTTAAAAACTTTGAATGTTTTTATGAGAAGCTCATGACCGAGAAAGATGAATTTCTCGTTAAGAAGGATAAGTTATCGTCCGAGATAAACTCTCCTTAGTTGAGGTCCGAGTTCTAAGCTGTGATGCGCCTAGAAGTCATTGTGAGAGAATATCAAGCAGCTTCATTTGCCAAAACCTCCAAGTCTTCTGGAGTCATATACTTCATACCAAGACGGCCAACGAGATACGCAAACCTATCTTTCGATAGAGCTTTTGTAAACAAGTCTGCCAGCTGGTACTCAGTTCTGACAAAGTATAATTCCACGATGCCACGTTCCACTTGTTCCTTGATGAAGTGATATCTGACATCGATGTGCTTGGTGCGGGAGTGCTGAACCGGATTGCAAGATATGGCTATGGTCGACTTTGAGTCACAATACATAGGTATTTTATCAAAGTGGAAGCCATAATCCGTGAGTTGAGTTCTCATCCAGAGGACTTGAGCACAACACGCGGATAGAGCCACATATTCTGCTTCAGCTGATGAGAGTGAAGTGCAATCCTGCTTCTTTGACGACCAACTGACAAGCTTGTCTTCCCCTAGAAATTGTATGCTACCAGAAGTGCTTTTACGACTATCAAGACAACCTGCGTGATCAGAATCTGAAAAAGCCGTTAGATGAAAACCGGTTTCCCTCGGATACCAGAGTCCCATGTGAATGGTATTCTTAAGGTACCGAAAGATCCGTTTAACCTCTTTGAGGTGCTTTTGAGTAGGTCTGGCTTGATATCGTGCACAATAGCATGTGGAATGATGAATATCAGGCCTGCTGGCTGTAAGGTACATAAGTGACCCGATCATACTGCGATATCGCGTTTGATCTACGGGATATGAGTACAAGTCAGCGTCTAGGGATGTGGTCGACAATGGTGTACCAACGCGAGCACATGAGTTCATACCATGCTTTTTAAGTATCTCTTGAGCATACTTAGCTTGGTTAATGAAGATACCACGTGGGGATTGATGAATCTGGAGGCCTAAAAAGAATTTTAGCTCCCCCATCATTGACATTTCAAATCTGCTGTGCATTAATTTTTCAAAACGTTTTGAAAGTTTTGGGTTCGTAGAACCAAAAATAATGTCATCAACATAAACTTGCACCAGCATTATGTCATCCCCATATTTATTCGTAAAGAGAGTAGGATCAATAGAACCTTTGGAGAATCCTTTGGACACCAAGAAGTTTGAAAGTTCTTCGTACCATGCCCTTGGAGCTTGCTTAAGTCCATATACAGCCTTCTTGAGACGATAGACTTTGTCAGGATGATGAGGATCGATGAATCCTTCCGGCTGATTCACATACACTTCTTCCTTCAAATGACCGTTGAGAAAAGCAGTTTTAACGTCCATCTGAAAAACCGTGAAGCCCTTATGTGCAACATAAGCAAGGAATATCCTGACTGCTTCCAAACGAGCGACTGGAGCGAATGATTCATCGTAGTCTATGCCTTCTTGTTGACGGTATCCCTTAACCACAAGACGAGATTTGTTTTTGATGATGGTTTGTTCTTCATCCAGTTTGTTTTTCCAGATCCATTTGAAATCTAAAACTGACATTCCATAGGGTCGGTCAACAAGTTCCCAAACATTTAGGCGTTCAAACTGATGAATTTCGTCTTGCATTGATTCAATCCACGCATGATCAGTCATGGCTTGTTTGATGTTTGTAGGTACATTTGAACTCACGGTGAGTGCATACATACACACATCGCCATCGGTTTCGAGTTGTCTGCGTGTTCGAACCGGTTGTGAAGGATTTCCAATGACTTGCTCCAATGGATGATCACGTGTCCAATGGTGAGTGGATGGATATGGTTGGTAGAATGTATGCATGTTGGACGGATCAACATGTTGATTAGAAGACTCTCCGACTTCGTGTACCGGTGTACCGAACGGATTGATAAATTCTTCATCGTCAGGTTGTGCATCGACTGCTTGATTGTTGTTTCCTCCTTCAGCATTGACGGTTGGTGATGTTGGTTGTATGACAGTTTCTTGAGTTTGTTGAGTATCCACTGGAATTGTCTCTTGAGCAACGGTTGCTGAAGTAGAGGCAGTTGTGTCTTGTTGATTTTGTTCAGGTGCATCAGCAGTATTGACAGCGGAAGGCTTTGACACAACTTGATTGTTTCCATAGTAATATTCATCAAACATAGGATCATATAAGTCAACCAACTCATTCATATGTGTCGTATCCGTCGAGTCTGCTGTAGGAGTACTTTGTTGACATTCTTGCACGGGACGTACACTGTTTTGTGTAGGTGCCATTGCTGGACATTGAGGTGCGGGACTTGAGCTGTTGTGATCAAGTACCATGAACAAATCAAACAACTAGAAGGGAGATTTAATGAAGATCAAGGGCTGATTTCCCAAGGAGTCTACATATTCTTGGTGATCCTAGAAGTGGTGTTGATATTTTATAAGATTGGTTACCCAAAACCAAGTCTTATTCATCCAAATATCTCAGTATTTCATCTTATTGAGTGGTATAGAGATTGTTTCTTTCTATCATCTTTTTATTTTGTATAAATAATCTTGTATTTTCTTTATAAATGTATATGTATATGATGATAAATGATGATCAAAGTATTATGTGGGGATCTTGTGTTGATAGATTTGGTAAAAAAAGACTAAAATCTACATGTAAAGATGTTAAAATCATGGTTAAATTTATAGGCTGTATAAAACAGTAAGTAACCATATGATAACCTGATAAAATGACTTGGATTATTGAATATAAAGTAAGTTATATGATTTCTACATATGTGGAGAGTTTGCCACTAAATGGAATCCATAAAATGAGCAAGATATGATCAAAACATTATTAAGGTTCAAATCTGTATAGTCTATTTTGGACGAATTATTAGGGACACTTAGAGGATAAATAAGAAGTAGCTAGGAGTTAATTGTAGCACATATAATTTAGGTTTTGCTGCCCAAAATTGAGCTTCTATCTCCTTATAGAACTTGAGATATGGCAAAAATGGTGAAAGTGAGTTTCATAATCAGATTTGAAAAAATAAAAGTATATATTATAAAATAAACACTCAAGTGATACTATTATAAAATACAAATATAAACCCCACTAACTTATGATAATACTTATAAAAATAAGTTATATACTTTGATAAATAAGTATGACATTTTATAAATTTACAAATTGATATGTTTTCTAAGTTATAAAACTATACATATAAGTTTTACGTCTTTTCGGCTAAAACCGAAAGATTAACGTTTTCGTCAAATAAAACTTAAACGGTCGGACCCGTCTAATGTAAACTTTTTATAACTCATCTACTGATATGTAAGTACATTTTACAAGTAAAAACCGATAAAACCCGAGCTTTATAACTTATGGACATTAACGGGCCAAAGTAGCCTTATTGGACTATTAACCCGACTAGTTTGGCTAAACACTAATGGACTTACTCATGGGCTTAATCCACTTGGGAACAACATATGAGTATAAGCCTGGTATTAAAAGTATAAAATAGGCTAATATAATGTATTGGACTTTTAATAGGCTTATTGGGCCTTAATATATAAATAAGTTGAAACTAGTGTAACTAGTCAAAAATTTGACTAACACATAACACTATAATATGTATGAAGAGATAAAATCCCACTTGATCATCATCATTATTATAATATCATCATATATATACATAGCCATTATTTTTATAAAGTCATTGGACAAGAGTCTAAGACGAGTATTATTTGTCTAGGTTTCTGTGATTGAAGCACGTACCGTACATCCAAATCACCGATAACCCGCCTTCCCCAATCAACGTGAGTTCATAGCCTCGCACTCTTTTAAATGTTTTATGAAATGTTTTATAAACCCGCGAGGGAGATAACATGTTAGTTTTAATAAAATAGGACACCAGTTGTCCCGATTGTTTGCTTATTGATATGGACCCGAATGATTATATGACCCGATGAATGATTATATGACTCGATGAATGAAATGAGATGGATTATTATTAGTTAGGTTATGTCACTAAAAGTCCCATTAGCATGAATTGTGAACTACCGGGATTTGGTAGACGCTTATGCATATAATAGTACTATTTGGTTAAGATCACCCCAGTTCGCGTCTTGACGGTTGATCCCCGTCGTGCCACATTGATTGGTAAGCGAATTTATGTATGAGAAGATTTATATAAACGTGATTATTGTGACGACACGCTGTTTTAGATGGGCAAATGAATTTCGGGTTAGCTACCCGTTGTTTGGTATAGTAATGTAGCAAT
Source organism: Glebionis coronaria (assembly GCA_025667525.1). NCBI lineage: Eukaryota > Viridiplantae > Streptophyta > Magnoliopsida > Asterales > Asteraceae > Glebionis > Glebionis coronaria. The sequence continues at coordinate 112,724,076 of CM046875.1, forward strand.
GTCATGTGGCTTATAATAATCCAATAACGAAAATACTGATATACACACTGAATTATAATATATTGCCTGACTAGCAATACGTGGTCTTATTACTGATATTATGTTCGTGTTTTGGTTTTACATAACCATTTTCATATAACGGTTTTTATTTAAACTCTATACAACGTTATAAAATGTATTGCATGATGTTTTTACGACAATGGTTCGTATAATGGTTTTGAAGGCAAAAGCCTGTATTATGATTTATGACTAAGAGTTGTATAAAATGTCTTTGGCCTATTTTATGGCCTACTACAAAGATTTGTACAAAATGATTTTTGGTAATAATTATATACCGATGATATATTAATGGTTTTTATTAAACTCTATGAATTCACTCGGCGTTTTCGCTGACCTTTTAACATGTTTTATCCTAGGTACTTGAAGGTAATTCTCGGGAAGACGACAAGAATTTATGGCCCGCATTCAAATAAAATTTCCATTCAAATGTTTTGTAAAATTGTATGAAATACTATGACTTGGGACCTATGTAATTTGATATTGATGAATGGAAAATGCTTTATTATTCAACGACGCGATTTTTAAGTGTTGTCTATGATTTGAGTAATGTGCTATCCCGTAACACCAACGACTCTTCCGCTGAACTAAAGTATGAATATTTGGGGGTGTTATAGTTTGGCATCAGAGCTCTCGTTATAGAGAACGAAAGATTTTTAAAACCAATGTTTTGAATAAAACATTTCAAAATCTTTTAACTATAAACATTTTTCTCAAAATGTCTAAAAATCTTTTGACTATAACGGTGCCGAATAATTCCCGAGTTACCGACAAGGCCAGACTGAGAAGTGTTATTTTAGTATATATATATAACTTGGATTATATATATATATATATATATATATATATATATATATATATATATATATATATATATATATATATATATATATATATATATATATATATATATATATATATATATATATGATGTAATTTGATTACATGATTGTTTGATGATTATTTTAATATTTATACGAGGTATTTATACGGCGTAGATTGTCACAAGAAACCCTAACTCCCCTAGCAAATTAATCAAAGCTATTTCCGTAGGAATTCTATCTATTCTAGATCTAAACCAAGTTGTGGATATTTATGATCCCAACAAAATGGTTGATATTAGTAGAAATGTTGATATTAGTTGATTGTGATATTGAAGAAGAATTAGCGAGATTAAATCTGATATCGATGTCATGACGATCTTTCCTTATAGAGTGGAGTTTGATAAAACCTTACCACCTAGAAAGGTGTCATCTAATTCGGTGTAACCCAATTCTTAAAATTGAAATCGAAAAGGTGAATGTTGCACCTGAGGCTGACATTAGAACCATTACCCAAAAGCCTCATGCCACTAGTACCTTTCCAAGAAGTCTAATAGAATGTGTGAGTCATTTCATACTAGTGACTCATTTGATAACTATTGTTGTAAGAGCCATAGGATTAGAAATTAAGTGTTGTTCATATCGAGCTTTTATTGCCCTTTCAAGATCTAAGAATAAGGTTGAAAATATTGGAGAATGAGGTAGGATGTCGCATTGAGTATAAGTTGATTGAAACTTGAATAAAGTAAAACTTAACTCGTATGGAATATGAGATTGTTAAGAGGAAGTCGTTGAGTCATGTGATGGAATTATAAGGTTTTAAATGATTGTTGTTCGTGTTAAGGGTTGTTCCTAGGCCATTATCTAATGATGAGGATGCCCGGTGTCCAAGAAATAAATCGAAGAAATCTTCTTCTGAAATTGGGACCGATGGATCTTTCAGGACATGTGGAACACCTAATGACTCATGTAGATTAGTATTCATTGTAGCATCTTTTAAAATCCCTAACTTAACTGAGACATCAGTTGGTAGGATGAGTTCTTGGAATTGTATGACATGGCGACACGTAATGTGTTACGGTACAATTTTTGACTTGTTTGTGATTAATGAGAAGACTACCTTTGATTGCTAATCCTACATGTATCAATGTTATCTATCTTTTCTTGCTTCTTCCTAATGTTCGCATTAGTGATGCAACCATTGAACAAGTACTCATCTCGATTTGAGTTTCGTTGTAGATTCTTCTCTTTGTATTCCTGAGTGCCATCGAGGTCACGAACCTCATGATTAATTGGCTAAGCTCATTTCCTATTATATTGTAGTTAGTTCTTGGTGAACAACTTTTCATCACTCTTTTGCAGATCACTCATTGTTTTATAAAGTTAAAACAATATCCCTTGGAAAAAATTGAATTTTTATCACCATATGGATTATTCAAAGTGAGATTTATGAGTAATCGTTATTGAAATAAAGTTGTTTATGAAACACCTTGGAAAACGTAATTGTTTTCATAACAAAGAACATCTCTTTAAATTCATTTGATTTTTTTTCAAGATTAAGCATGAATATATATTTTTTAAACATGATGACAAAGTTTTAACGAACTGAGTATTGCATCGTTAATCCTAAAGTTGTATATAGTTGCGCGCCTACATACAATTTGGAAGGGACCATGCAAGGCTGATTAGTAGTCACCATGAAATTGTTAATAAACATTACATTTTCCTTGAAATTGTGAAAGATTAAATTTTATGAAGAAGTGTAAAAATAGGACATATTGTTAGAGACACCTACATATGTGCCCGTACCATTTATTTTTCTGAATCGAAATTACTCATATGTGGATATTGTCTTATTTGACAATTGACAACCCTTTCTTGTCCAATTCTCTCGTAGTGAGATTCTTTGGAAAAGTATCTAATTATCGAGTATTAATACCCGACTGGTTGTATCGACGTTCCTATCATTTCTCTTGATTAGATTTCATTTGAATGACAGGGTAACGATCCGAGGAGCTTTCGAATGCGTACTCAAATCATGAAAACATGGGATATATCTGTGTTCGATAATGTTTTGTCTTTATCTGATTTGAAATTCTCTCGCGTAGATTATGCGTTGACCTTACTCTTTTAATGTTAGTTATGTCTCGAGATATCCTTGAATTTGTGAAGGATTATGAGTTATTATTAGTCTTTTGAGAAGTTCACGTCTTATCAACGGCAATAAAACTACAAAAGTTGGTAGTGCCATTAGAATGGATTGGTTGATTAGACCTGATGTCATTGTTTTAATTGATGGGAACTCGAATAGAATCCCCCTAAAAGATAAGATGTTGATTATCAAAAGTGATCTAAATAATTCTTGATGGATGACCATATCCTGCATTTAGACTTAAAATTATACCATGAATGGTTATAAACTAGTCTTAGATCTTGTAATCTAGAAGGAGCCTAAGGTGGATTTATCAAAAGATGTTTATGTTATCTGAAACATTAGGAGGTATTTGTTGGTGAATTACCTAGAATTTCGCCATTAAGGCAAGTTGAATTTGGTATTGATTATATTCCCGGTACTGCACCTGTGGCATGTGCACTATACATCAGCACCATCTGAATCGAAAGTGTTACCGTACAACTGAGAGAGTTGTCGGAGAAATCTTTTATTCTACCGAGCTCGTCATCATGAAGAGCTATGGTGTTATCATTCCTTATATTTATTGATTATCGTGAGCTAAGTAAATTGACGATCGAAATCGATATCCATTACCCAAGATGAAAGATTTGTTCGATCATTTACAAGGTTCTAGCGTATATTCAAAATTTGATCCACGACATGGTTATCATCAACTTTGTGTCCGCAAAGAAGATTATCTATTCCAATCACTACATCCAGAACTTGTAATGAACATTATGAGTTTCATTTATGTCGTTTGGATTGACCAATGCACATGTAGCATTCATAAATTTGGTGAATCACGTGTGTAGGCTGTAATTTCATAAATTCATACTTGTGATCATTAAGGACCTTCTGTTTGTTTCTAAGAATAAGAAGGAGTTAATAATCATTTATAGACTGCCCTGTGTTGGCCGAGTAGTGAAAACCTGTACCTTGAGTATTTAACATATGATTTAGAGATTTGATCATTTACATTATTTGACCGCGTGATTAATGGTAGTGAAATCTATATTGACTCTTAAAAGATCAGAGCCATTAAGGCTTTGGGTTTTACCCAAAAAGAAAGTGCAAATATGTTTTGACAAATATTTTATCATAGGATTTTTAAGGGATTATTCCCTCATACCCAGATCATTTAACTAAACTCCCTTAGGAGTAAATGTTTGTGCATACCTCAAGACAACCTAAGAGGAATTGAGGAAAACATTTAAACCATGACTTGGAATATAAAACGACAATTTTTGCTTTCAACTAAGAAAATTTTGACCAAAGTGTAAACAAAGATTTTTTTTTCGAACAATTACAGATCTTAATAATTATTTTTCGATAAATCAACAAAAATCGTGTTAACTAAATTCAAATTTATTTTGAACATTTTTCTATAATTGGACGAACTAAGAAATTTAAAATTTTTACTTTTACGTTTTATAAAAATTAAATATTTATTATTTAATTACTTGTAATGTTTATCGACGCTTTAGACGTCGGATTGAGCAAAACCAATAAAGATAATAGTTGAGAAGAAACTAAAACTTAGAAAATATGAATAAAGAATTTCTGAGTGATCATGAACATGATAATTATTTTATCAGGGAAGATGAATGTAGATACTGACACATTATGTAAAAAGAATAGAGAACCAATTTAAGATGTGCTCCTTAGTAATGACCGTGCAAAATAATTTGCCCGAACAATTTAAAAATAGCTGATGCTTGTAAGAAGGATAATATAGATAGTAAAAGGGGGTTCACGGCTAATGTGAACAATTAGAAATGAGAGCCGATGGCGTTAAATGTTAAAAGGCCGCTTGTGATTGCCTAAATATGGAGGATTGTGAGATTTACTTATGTTGGAACGACCATAGATTCTTATGATAAAACTTCCAAGGTCATCATCTGGATTTGATTCGATTTGGGTCATCGTCGACAGACTGACCAAATCTGCTAATATCATTCTTGTTAATGATAGATTCTCGATGAAGAAATTGACTCTTTTGTATTTAAAGGAGTTGTGTAAGCATGGTGTGCTTGTATCGATCATCTCTATCAAGATCCTCGCTTCGCATCGAACTTCTAAAGATATACTCAGAAGTCATTGGGAACGAACCTTGATGAGAGTACTATTTACCACCCCAATCGAAAGGACGTGGTAAAGTAACGATACAAACACTAGAAGTCTTGTTTTATGTTTGAATAATTGACTTTTGGTAATGAACAGGATAATCGTTTTCCTTTGGAGAGATTATCATTGATAATTATCGTATTAGGATCGAGATCGAATCTTGTTAGGATCTAAATATAAGAGCACCTGTAGGTGGAATTTGGGATGAACATACCCGACATACACCCATTGTGAGTTGGACATGTCTTTTAGGTTTAAGGTTGCCTATGATGACAAACCTAACCTTACAAAATACCTGACCCGCGAGACCTGAAATGATTGTTGAAATTAGGATCTGATTATTGACTGCCAGTAGTGGGCAGGAGGTTATGTGAATATGAAATGTAGATCTTGAAGTACAGGATGGGTAGCAAAGTTATGCCAAAAATTTCACCATGGAAAAGTGAATTGATGATCTGAAAGATCATGGGAAATAAGTCCCCGTTGTAATGGGACCATTGAGATAATGTAAAAAAGTTGGTTTGAAAGCCATAAGTTGGATCTACCCTAGCTATTCAAGGGCTGCGTGAATTATGTTTCGTATATTGAACTTGATGAAATGTCTATCAAGTGAAAATCTGATTATTCTTAATAAAGTTTAGATCGGCAAAAAGTTGCATTCATCAGAAATCCGAGAACATCATGGATAGAGAAAGTAAGTCAACTCAAGCCTGATCGTATTCCCGTAGTTATGTTTGATAAAAATCGCGTATTGTAATGAATTACACTTGAGAGAAAAGACCGAATGTAGAGGAAATACCCACATGTCTTGATTCTATAAGAAGCGAGTAGTAAGATAAATCTATCTTTGAGGACAAAGATCCTCTTTAGGGGTAACTGCTGTGACAATCCGTCAATTTATGGTCGATATTTTATTCTCAAGTATTATTTAAAATTATTATTTTATTGTTAATTTATGAACTCGCTCATTTTTGGGAAGAAATTTGGGTTTACATCTTAAAGTAGCATCGACTACGTCTAAACCGGAGGACTCTACGTTACGTGCTTACGTTTACATACACCATTTTTGGTGAGAGTCCGACATTTCAGGAAATAAATTTATTCTTGAATAGTATTTTGGAATTTTAATTTGTGTTGGTTCATAAACTCACAAATTTACGGGTTGAAATTAGGGCTTACGTGCATAATTTAACGTCATTTACGACTAAACCGGAAACCCTAGGATTACGTATTTATGTTTTTGAACTCCGTTTTTGATGAGACAATTTTTATTAGATTCGTTTTGTGCCGTTGATTCATAATTTATAAAAACGTTTTTCGTAAAACGACCCGAGGGCACGTAAATCGAGGAAACTATAATCGAGGAGTACCCGTAAATTATTGGGGATGAGACAAGTTTACACTTGCCCACCCTCAATACATGTGGCGTCCAAGCTTAGCCAAAACACTTTGATGTGGCAAGTTAATATTAAAACTAAGGACACTTGTCCTTAGTTTTGTCTCAAAACCACTAAACCTTAAAACAACTAAATCACCAAACCATTTACACCTTTCACATACATGCAAAAGTTTTCTCTATCTCTCTTTTCTCTCTCTATGTTTCCATACAACATCACCATCAAGCACAACCATCCATCAAAAGTTTAACCACAAATCTTGTGTATAATCTACATATGATAATAACCCATTGAAGAAATGAAGATTGGAGGTGATTTTAACAACTAGAAGGGAGATTTCATGAAGATCAAGGGCTGATTTCTCAAGGAGTCTACATATTCTTGGTGATCCTAGAAGTGGTGTTGATACTTCATAAGATTGGTTATCCAGAACCAAGTCTTATTCATCCAAATATCTCAATATTTCATCTTATTGAGTGGTATAGCGATTGTTTCTTCCTATCATCTTTTTATTTTGTAAAAGTAATCTTGTATTTTCTTTATAAATTTATACGTATATGATGATAAATGATGATCAAAGTATTATGTGGGGATCTTGTGTTGATAGATTTGGTAAAAAAGACTAAAATCTACATGTAAAGATGTTAAAATCATGGTTAAATTTATAGGTTGTATAAAACAGTAAGTAACCATATGATAACCTGATAAAATGACTTGGATTATTGAATATACAGTAAGGTATATGATTTCTATATATGTGGAGAGTTGGCCACTCAATGGAATCCATAAAATGAGCAAGATATGATCAAAACATTATTAAGGTTCAAATCTGTATAGTCTGTTTTGGACGATATATTAGGGACACTTAGAGGATAAATGAGCAGTAGCTAAATTGGAGTTAATTGTAGCACATATTATGTAGTTTGTGCTGCCCAAAATTGAGCTTCTATCTCCTTGTAAAACTCAAGATATGGCAAAAATGGTGAAAGTGAGTTTCATAATCAGATTTGGAAAATAAAAGTATATATTATAAAATAAGCACACAAGTGATATTATTATAAAATACATATATAAAACCCACTAACTTATGATAATACTTATAAAAATAAGTTATATACTTTGATAAATAATTATGACATTTTATTAATTTACAAATTGATATGTTTTCTAAGTTATAAAACTATACATATAAGTTTTACGTCTTTTTGGCTAAAACCGAAATATTAACGTTTTCGTCAAATAAAACTTATACGGTCGGACCCGTCTAATGTAAACTTTTTATAACTCATCTACTGATATGTAAGTACATTTTACAAGTAAAAACCGATAAAACCCGAGCTTTATAACTTATGGACATTAACGGGCCAAAGTAGCCTTATTGGACTATTAACCCGACTACTTTGGCTAAACACTAATGGACTTACTCATGGGCTTAACCCAGTTGGACCCAAAATATGAATATAGGCCTCGTATTAAAAGTATAAAATGAGCTAATAAAATGTATTGGACTTTTAATGGGCTTATTGGGCCTTAATATATAAATAAGTTGGAACTAGTGTAACTAGTCAAAAATTTGACTAACACATAACACTATAATGTGTATGAAGAGTTAAAATCCCACTTGATCATCATCATACTTATAATATCATCATATATATACATAGCCTTTGTTTTTAAAAAGTCATTGGACAAGATTCTAAGACGAGTATTATTTGTCTAACCGTACATCCAAATCACCGATAACCCGCCTTCCCCAATCAACGTGAGTTCATAGCCTTGCACTCTTTTAAATGTTTTATGAAATGTTTGATAAACCCGCGAGGGAGATAACATGTTAGTTTTAATAAAATAGGACACCAGTTGTCCCGATTGTTCGCTTATTGATATGGACCCGAATGATTATATGACCCGATGAATGATTATATGACTCGATGAATGAAATGAGATGGATTATTATTAGTTAGGTTATGTCACTAAAAGTCTCATTAGCATGAATTGTGAACTACCGGGATTTGGTAGATGCTTATGCATATAATAGTACTATTTGGGGAAGATCACCCCAGTTCGCGCCTTGACGGTTAATCCCCGTCGTGCCACATTGATTGGTAAGCGAATTTATGTATGAGAAGATTAATATAAGCGTGATTATTGTGACGAAACGCTGTTTTAGATGGGTAAATGAATTTCGGGTTAGCTACCTGGTGTTTGGTATAGTAAGGTAGAAATGTCATGTGGCTTATAATAATCCAATAACGAAAATACTGATATACACATTGAATTATAATATATTTCTTGACTAGCAATACGGGGTCTTATTACTGATATTATGTTCGTGTTTTGGTTTTACGTAACCATTTTCATATAACGGTTTTTATTTAAACTCTATACAACGTTATAAAACGTATTGTATGATGTTTTTACGACAATGGTTCGTATAATGGTTTTGAAGGCAAAAGCCTGTATTATGATTTACGACTAAGAGTTGTATAAAATGTCTTTGGCCTATTTTATGGCCTACTACAACGATTTGTACAAAATGATTTTCGGTAATAATTATATACCGATGATATATTAATGGTTTTTATTAAACTCTATGAATTCACTCGGCGTTTTCGCTGACCTTTTAACATGTTTTATCTCAGGTACTTGAAGGTAATTCTCGGGAAGACCACAAGAATTTATGGCCCGCATTCAAATAAAATTTCCATTCAAATGTTTTGTAAAATTGTATGAAATACTATGACTTGGGACCTATGTAATTTGATATTTATGAATGGAAAATGCTTTATTATTCAACGACGCGATTTTTAAGCGTTTTCTATGATTTGAGTAATGTGTTATACTCATATGTTGGGCTCAAGTGGGTTAAGCCCATGAGTAAGTCCAATAACATTAAACCAAACTAGTTGGGCCTAGTGGTGCAACAAGGCTAATTTGGCCAATTATGGTCCAATAGTTACAAATCTCGGTTTTGTCGATTTTTACTTGTCAAATGTGTTTACATATCAGTATATGAGTTATAAAAGTGTTACATTAGACGGGTCCGACCATCTATGTTTTATTAGGTAAAAATGTCACCTTTTCGGTTTTAGCCGAAAAGACGTAAAGATTTTATATAGTTGGTAGTTTTAGAAAAACTAGTTGTGTATCAAGTTTATAAAATGTAGTATTTATGCATTATAGTTTATATACTTATTTTATATTACCATATATTAATTTTTATACACTTGTTATATATAATAATTTATTTCAAGTGGCACTTTATTATTATATACTTATATTAGAAATCTGAGTTCATATTTTCAGTCCAGTATTTTGATCATATCTAGAGTTCTACAATGAATTGGAACCCCAAATTTTTGCTGTATATACTAAATGATATGTGCTACAAATAACTCTTTTATAGCTCCTGCTCAATAAGTCTCTAAGTATTTTTATTAATTCGTCCAAAACAGACTATCCAGATTTATACCTTAATAGTATTTTGGCCATAACTTGCTCATTTTAATAATTTCATTGAGTGGCCAATTCACCACTTGTGTAAAAATCAATCACCTATTTGTATATTTAATAATCCAAGCCATTAAACCAAGTGATCATATTGATACTTGCTGTTTTATACATCCTATGTATCTAACCATGATTTTAACATTTTTACTAGTTGATTTTGGCCTTTTTAACCTAATCTATTAACACAAAATCCCCACACAATATATTGATCATCATTTATCATCATATACATATACATTTTTGAAGAAAATACATGAGTACATTTATAAAATAACAAGGTGATAGAAATAAATGATCTTGTACCAACCAATATGATGAGAGGTTAAGGTTTTTGATGAACTAGACTTGGTTTTTGGTAACCAAATCTTATGAAATATCAAGACCACTTTTGAGATCACCAAGAATATGTATACTTCTTTGAAAATCAGCCCTAATCCTTCTTGAAAACTCCTTTTTAGCTGTTAAGATCACCTCCAATCTTCATTTCTTCAAAGGGTTATCATCATATGTAGATTGTACATAAGATTTATGGCTAGATTTTTGATGTATGATGATGATTGAGGGTGTATAGGGGACGGAAAAGGGGAGAGCAAGAGAGAGAGATTGAAACTTTTTGCATGTAAGTAAAATGAGAAAATGGTTTTGGTTTAGTGGTTAGATGGTTTTGATAAACCTTGTGGACAAGTGTCCATTTGGTTTGTATAATTTTGCCACCCAAGGGTGGTCTTAGCCCTTGTTTTGCCGCCCATAGTGGGGGTGAGACAAGTGTATACTTGTTTCATCCCCACTAATTTACGGGTACTCCTCGATTCTAGTTTCCCCGATTTACGTGCCCTCGGGTCGACTTACGAAAAACGTTTTTATAAATTATGAATCTACGGCACAAAACGATTCTAATAAAACTTGTCTCGTCAAAAACGGAGAGCACAAAAGCGTAAATACGTAAACCTAGGGTTTCCGGTTTAATCGTAAAAGACGCTAAATTATGCACGTAAGTCCTAATCTCTTCTCGTAAATTTGTGAGTTTATGAACCACACAAATTAAAATTCCAAAATAATATTCGAGAATAAATTTATTTTCTAAAATGTCGGACTGTTACAAAACGGAGTATGTAAACGTAAATACGTAACGTAGAGTTCTCCGGTTTAGACGTAGTCGATGCTACTTTAAGACGTAAACCCTTATTTCTTCCCAAAAGTGAGTGAGTTCATAAATTAATAATAAAATAATGATTTTTAAATAATACTTGAGAATAAAATAACGACCTCAAATTGACGGATTGTCACATATAAACCCTAATCTATGAACATCCACAAACCAAAGGGGTTTTGACCCAGCAACTCCAGATCACTAATCCACATCAACATAAACCAATCCCACTCACAAGAACCCCTCCAGCTCATCCAATGGACCCCACGTTGGTCCCTTGCTTCACCAAAGATAGCAAATTTGGCATCTCCAAAGAAATCCATCGTTCCTTCTTGTTTTCTTCTTCCCAAAGGATCATTTCAACGGTCAAGATCAAATGAGGACAACTGAAAAACAACTAAGGCATCACATGCTTATGAAGACCATATTTTCAAGATTTTAACCAAAGGGCATATCCGGAAATTAGCTGTTAGGGTTTATAGCATTCTAGTATCTTCCTTAGCTTTGTATAAATATGAGATGTTTGTATCTCATATCTCTTGTTCCAACTTTTTGTAAACCACAAATTCTTAATAGTTAAAGTAGTTTTGTGCCTTACACTTTGTTGAGTTCGATTTTATTTCTTTGTACTTTAAATTTTGAGCTTGTTTTAATTTAAGTAAGGTTATTTCAACTCACCAAAATCTTTTCAAAGGCTGTTAAAGAGTTTGGGACCCAAGATTTTAGAGCAGTTGTGTACGTTTGATTAAAACCCAAGCATATACAAAGGTTGTAAAACCTTGTTAACATTTTGTCTTTGTTACTTTTACTTGCAAAGTTGTTTCACAAGTTTATCAAAAGTGGAGTTTTCAAGAGATTTTTCCAAAATTCTGTTTTGATTAATTGACTTACTGTTTCAAAAGCTTCAAAACATAAGCTAGTCGACAACTAGCTTATGCCTTGAGCTTTGGAAACTTGCACTCTCTTTTCTTTGTGGTGTGGTTTCAACAGGTATTCAAGGCATAAGGTTTTTTACTGTTGTAGTCTAACCTATGTCTTCCCTTTATTTCATAGCAAGCCCATATCCCATAGCTCACTTCTAAGCCCCTAAGGAGATGGCATCAGCAGCCATTGTGGGGTCTGGATGTGGGTCCCACAAGGTACCAAGCTTGAACCCTCTTTGATTTGCATTAAGTTGAGAAAAAAATTTGGTTTATGGTACTTGCTTTGATTTATGCTTGAGTGTTGTTTGTGTTAGTTTAAGATTTCATTTGTGCTCTTTGATCATCATTACATGTTTCTGATAGTCTAGCATAAGTTTGAGTTAGTTTTGAAGCTTTTTCTTTGTTAAAATTTTCTACTAATCATTTTAGGTGTGTTTGGTTTTGCTGACTGTAGGTTTGTGAGTGACAACACAACCTCATAGGGTTGCTGCACAAACTTTCTAGGTTGCTAGTTTGATGGTCACAAAGTACTGTTAACCCAGTTTTAGTTTATATCATTTACTTTTTATTCTCATAATTCTGTCCATTCATACAAAGCACTCTTGTGAGTTTTTTTTTGTGATTTAATGCCTAAAATCTTGCTATATGTTAGAAATAGGTTGGACATAGAAGTGTGAATGGTAATCTTGTGATTTGGCCAGTAGAATCTTAGCTTATTAGGGCTTAAATTTAACTAAGTTGTATAACACATCAGCAACTTTTCATTCCCCCTAGTCAAGTACATCAGTTAGAATTTTAGGTCTAAACTTGTGTATTTTAGCTTGAAATTTGTGCCACACTTAGATTTTAGGTTAGGATAGTTGTGCTTTAGCTGGAATATAGGTTTAGGTGGATTTTGGTGGTAAAAAATCACCATAGTACTCACTGTTTAGGCCTAGAACCCACCAGACCTTCATATTTCTGCCCAGGGAGTGATTTTTGCTAATGTGTTGCCTTATTTTGTGTGCCTTGTGTGTTTTTCTTACTTGCTATTGACTCCTCACACTTCACTGGGTGTGGGGGAGCCTTCTTTGTCCATAACAGCCAACAAAACAAGCTAAAATGAGCCCATCTCACTTTCTATGGTCCATCAATGGGAACAAAATTCCCACTGCTTGTTCTTTTTTCCCACTACTAAGCTACAAGACAAACAGATCCCACATGTCACTATCAAACATGGGCTGTTTTTGTCTCTAGTGCCCTAGAACTAGTTTTTTCTTGCTTTTTCATTTTTCCCCTGTTCATTTATTTAGTTTAAGATTTTTAGAAAAGAAAATTTTATTTTTCTGATTATTTTACTATTTTTTAGAATTATTTTAATTAAAAATTAGTTTTAACATTTCTGTTTTAGTCCTATTAGGCAAAAATTCACTTTTTCCAACTTTTTTATTTTACTCAAGTTTAATTAAGTATTTTAGAATTTTCAATAAAGTAAAATTATTTTTCTCATTATTTTATTATTTTTTATCATTATTTTCATTAAAAATTAGTTTTTAGTGGTTTAAAAATAGAAAAATAGTTTCAAAAATTTAGAAAAAATACTTTTTAGTTTTTAATTAATATAAGTAAGATATTTGTTTGATAAAATATAATTTTGGACTTTTTTTTAATTATATGTAATTTTAGGGCTTTAATGAGCATTTAAAATTAAATATTTAATTGATAATAAGTTTTAAAATTTATTTATTGAATTTTTATTCTTATTTTTATTATTTTACACTTAATTTTGATTTTTAATTAGTTTTTAGTTAAAATTTTTATTTTTTGTCACGTTTTACGTTTTAACGTATACGTATTAATTTTCCTCGTAATTTAATCGTAGCATAACTCGTCATTTAAATTTTCTTTCTTCTCACAAGCAAAAACGTCACTAATCCAAACATTGTTTTATAAGTATTGGCACACAATACATACCTCCTTCGAGTACGAAGTTGGACTTTTCGTCTTTACGGTTTTCCTAAACCGTATCGATTAATACTTACCGGCTTATACTCTCTTTTTCCTAAAAGAGGTATATTTTACTACTATCATTTTGGCGCCGCTGCCGGAGAGGTGTTTAGTGCCTTATATATATATCGTGTTTGTGTGATTAGTGCGTTTTTACTTTTCATTCTTGAAAAGCGTAAATATCGTACATACTCGTTTTTTTACTATATTGTAGAGTATCCAAATAAATCGTGTTTAGTTGTCCTCAATTAAACACACAACAATCTTTTACTATATTGTAGTAATACAAGAGATTTTCTTAAATAAAATTGTGTTCGTTGAACCAGTCTTTTCGAATTGATTACCAGTTGAAAGTGCGACTCAGTCGTTTTTGGTGGAAAAAATAAATTTGAGTTATCTATTTCTACTTAAAAGGTAAATGCAAAGAGTAATAAAAATAAGCCAAAAACAAATAACTAATAATAAAGGAGCAAAACAAATAATAAAACGTAAATTAAAACAAAACAATTGATAAAAATAAAACTAAAAGAAGAAATTAACTTTCCACTGAAAAATAAAATTAACCTAATGAAAAAGGAAAACATAAAACTAAGAGGGTACTTTAAAACTAAACGAGGTAAAAGCTAAAGCGGGCACAAAATAAAAGATAAAACTTAAACTTTTGGAAAAAATACTAATACTAAAAATTGATGAAAAATTCAACTAAAAATACCTAACTTTCAGAATTAAAATCGGAACAACTTTCAGATTAAACTAAACGATTACGGAACAATATAAATTACTAAACAAGCTAGCAGGCAAGCTGCTCAAGCAGCCAAGCAAGCTGGTGAAACTTGGCGGGTGAAAATTGGCGGGAAATGAGGGAAGCATGCAAGCAGGCATGTCATTTTTTTCGGAATTTTTTTGTTTCTTCGGAATGTTTGGATCTTCGGATAATGGGTATATTCGGAATAAAGAAATGTTTTCGGAATAAGAGATATATTCGGATAATTGGTTTTTTCGGAGAACTGGATATTTTTGGAATGATATGGAAGATCTTCGGATAAAGCAAATTTTTCGGATAAAAGACAAATTTTCGGAATAATCTATTATCTTCGGAATATGACAACTTTTCAGAAAAATGTAGGATTTTCGGAATGACAAGGTTTTCGGAATAAGAGAGTTTTTCGGAATATGAATAATTTCGGAATAAGGACGAATTCAGAGAAATGCTAAATTTCGGATAAATAGAATTGCAGGGAAATTTTCGGAATGAACATTAAATTCAGATAAATGCAAATTCGGACAATTATATTCGGAATAAGAAATGCATCTTCGTAATTTCAAAACCCTTTTGCGAAGAAATTGAAAAACAGGTGACAGTAACAGTATGATCTAAAAACAAGGAAAAAGCTACGAATAAGCTATAAATCAAATAAGCACTTACCAAAACAAACACCAAATTGATTTTAAGAAAAACTAAATAAGCCACAAATCAAAAACTATAAAAACAACTAATAATCTAAATATTTAAAATCAACTTTTAATCAAAACTATCTATCAAACCAACTTAATCAGAAATAAGCCAAACACTAGTAAATCAACAATCACAATAAGCTCAAAACATCAACCACATCAAAACTATAAGATCAATCACATGAATAAATCAATCACAAAACCAACTAGATGAAATCAACTACATGATTAATTAAATCACCACAAGATTAAGAAAGGTAGAATGAAAGATATGAAATAGATTAAATTGAAGATTAAGATTTAAAGTTAAAAGATTAAGATGAAGATTAAGAAAACTTGAAGATAAAGCTAGAGAGAGAAAATAAACACACCAATTACCTACTAAAAATTAAAAACTAAAAATTAACTACTACACTAATGACCATTTTCTAAATATATATAGGGGAGGTGGTAAGCTTGTTTCTTCTCTTTTATTCTCGTCTTTCTCGACTTAGGCTCGGGATTAGTCGAATGATAACTTGAACTCGTCTTCTATTTTTATTCTTTTAATAGACTTGGTTCTTTGACTTCGTTAAACTTCCGTCTTTAGACTTTTTCTTCGATAAATCTTCAGAATAGGCCTTCGACTTCCGTTCTTCTTGCACTTTTGATCTTTTGACTTCGTCTTTTGTCTTTTTCTTTGATAAAAGCCCGTGAAAGCCCATGTTTTCTTCCCTTTTCACATTTTGGTCCTAAAACACAATAAAAACACAAACCACGCATAATTCCGACATTTACGACATAAAATACACGTTTTGGTCTTGTTATTATTGGAAATAAGTGGTAAAGGGATAAGTGTTTTTACACTTATTATGTAGATATCCTATTATTTGTTTTTGTTTTTTGTAAATATTATTAATATATTGTATTACGTATCACAATAAATTTACAATATCTCCAAAAGCGTGAAAACGCAACCTTAATTGGGATTTCATCACTCAATTATTGTATTCGAATCCAAAATAAAAAGAAAAAGGAAAAATAGATCATTACTTTCGAAAGGCTTAATCTTGATTAACACAAACTATAAGGTGGGTATAAGGCGGTTGTATTTCACGACCTAAAGGAAAAAGGATCTTAAGTGCTTAGCGCCGCCACGTTTCCTCCGCTTGCTTGTGCGTGTTTTGAGAAAAAGGGCTAATCGAGGGTTAGCCAACCAAAGTATTATCTACGTATAATAAGTGTGTAAACACTTATCCTTTTACCACTTAAAACAATGAAAAACAAGACCAAAATGTGTAATTAATATCATAAATGTAGGAATTATGCGTGGTTTATGTTTTTGTTGTGAAATAGGTAAAAAAAGATCAAATTGACAGAAAACACGGATTTCAAGGTCATTTATCGAAGAAAAAGTCAAAGATAAAGTCAAAGGACCAAAAAGTGCCAACGGGATGAAGTTTGGAGGGATAATGATAAAGATTTGATGAATATTTTACAACAAGGACCATTTTTGCCGTTCTCCAAAGTCGTTCACTAATAAATCACATGGAAGAGCACAAAATTACGAAGCCAATGGTTCCGACCTTGCGTCGTAACTCCTCACGGTTTATTGATTTTTTTAAGTTTATTAAGTTTTAAAATTAAATAAATAGTTTTTAATAATTACATAATATAATTAATATAAATAGAAATATATTTTCAGAAATATATAATAACTAAGAAAAAATAAAGTTTTTATATAAATTAAAATTAATTCCGTATTATTATTATTATTATTATTATTATTATTATTATTATTATTATTATTATTATTATTACTATTAATAAAAATACGAGTTCATAATATAACTGCCAAGTCACTTACAAAAGGTCATATATCATATTTTGTGTATATAAACACGAAGGTATGCCCAGCCCAGCTGGTGCATCCTTCGTGCACTAAGGTTTGGCCCAAACGTCCCATGTTCGATCCCTTGCAAGTGGCAAAGGCTGGGATAATATATCCTATGCCACGTGGCACCGCATCAGTGGTCCACGTGGCTGACCTGAACCAGAACAAAACCGGACCCGAACCAGACCGGACCCGAACCAGACCAGACCCGGTTCAGACCGATTTAGACCGGCTGACGTCAGCAATTACGTCAGCGACACGTGGCGGCGGCTGGCCAATGCCAGCGCGCCACGTGGAAACTGACAATTTATTGTCCGTGCAGGTTTTAGGTTGTAGTAGCGGTGGCGGGTGGCGAATGGTGATGCGACATGTGGCAGTCCGAGGTTCAGAAGTGGCAGCGCCGACATCTGCAATACGAGGTGGCAGGTGTCAGACTGACGTGTCAGCCTAACACGTCAGTACGAGGTTTCAGATGTCAGACGTGGCAGTGAACAATGGCGGCTGACCAATCATGTGATGACACGTGGCGGCGGCGCCGCCACGTCAGTACGAGGTGGTAGGTCTGCAGTTGTGGCAGTGGCGGCTAGTCCATCATATGGCGACACGTGGCCTTTCGATGAAAACAAGGTTGCTGAGGCGTGTGCCAGGCATAATAATGAGTGTAATTGCATGATTTCAACCGAATGCTTCTAGAAGGGGATATTAACAAAGAAAAGAGGCATAGATGGCACCCCAAGTGCGTAGCTTTCAAGCTAAGAAAGAGGGAGAAAAAAACCAAAATACCCCTGCTCACAGCTAGTATTTTATAAACTCTCCCCATCTCATTGTATTGTGTTAGCTTAGTTTTAAAATAGTATCCTCTCTAGTTTTCTTTGCACTTTTATTTTATAAATATAATTTTACTTTTCCAAGCTTTGTAATCTTCCAATTTTAATAAAATTCAAGTTTTAGTTTATTGATTGTCTATTTACTTTAATTCTCATTCTACATTTCTTTTACTTTTTATTATAATCTATCTTATTATTTTGGGATAAGTTTTTATAACTTTTTCCAAATAAGTTAGATTTAAATAAAGTTTGAAATAATTAATTTTATTTCAAGCTTATTTTTGCCTTATATTCGTAGATCTAGCTTATTATTGGAGGAATTATTTAATTAGCTTTTAGATTTTTAAATCTCATAAGTTCTAAGCTTAGTCTTACAACTTATTTATAAGCTAACTTTTTAATTAATTACTTTTAGTTTATATCTTTTAGTTTTTCTTAGATCTATTAGTTTTAAGTTTTAAAAATCAAAAATACTTTCATAAAACCAAAAAATAGTTAGATCTATTAGTTTTTTATACTCATTAATTTAGATCTATAAGTTTTAAGCTTAAAAATTAATATATATTTATAAAACTTAAAAAATATTTTAGATCTATTAGTTTTATTTAAATCTCTTTATAGAATATTAATAGTTGCTTATTATTCTAACCTTTTGTGTTACTGTGATCTTGGTGAATCGATTTATCAAGTTTGGTAAAGAGCTTATGGTTGATTAATTTGGTTCAAGTATTGATTTGGTTGGCCGTGTACTTTACAGGTCGGGATACGCTTAGCTTTAGCTTGATTTGGTTGGCTGTGTACTTTACGGGCCGTATTTGGTTACTTTTGGGAGGCTGTGTACTTTACGGGCCATGTTTTATTGATTATGTTGATATTGTTTTTTAGAGCGTTATCTACGGACCATGTGTACCAAAATTCTCTCCTTTTTATTTTTATAGCTTAATCAATTTAGTTTAAATAATTAGATTATTTAGTTTAAATTGTTTTCATAAAATATATTTTTCATAAAAATCGGTTAAATTAGTTTTTGATTTTATTATTGTTTTAAAAAAATAGATTTAAAAGTTTAAAAAAGTATTTTTCATTTAGATAAGCTTATAATTAGTATAAATTTTACACCTTTTTGTGATTATTAAGCTTATTAGTATATAAAGCTTAAAGCTTTATCATCTAAAAAGATTAATAAGCTTCAAATGTTGAAGCTTTACGGTTTATTTTTAAGTTTATCTTTGTGATTTCATTTTTTGTCACTATTACTTGATATTACGTGCTTGCATTTAGATTTATTATTATTTTTAATCATAGTTTATTCTTGTTGCATTTAAATCTAAATTTTGATTTTAATTTTATATTGCATTTTAGAGTAATTTTACGTGAATTAATTGCGCTTTTACTTTTATGTATTCCTTAGCCTAAATAATTTTCCCCATTTTTAAGTTTAATTAGACAATAGATACCAAGCAATTTTTATTAACCAAAAACAAATAAATCTTGTGTTAAGTTGTGAATCAATTCGAGTCGAGTCGAGGAGAAAACGATATATACTAAAAAACGGATATTAAATTGGCGCCGCTGCCGCTTCGCTCGTTACGATTGACGATTTTTCGTGAGAAGATTTGGATTTTGGGATCCGTTCACTTTTGAACGTTATTTTTCTTATTAAAAAATCAAAAACATAAAAAAAATCAAAAAGATAAAAATACAATAACAATAAAAAATCATCAAAAGCAAATTCTTTCCTAAGATTTGCACCAAAAAATTAAAAAATCCTAAAGTAATACTTTTCCTAAAGTATTACACCAAAAAAATTAAGTATTATTGTTATTTTTCTTATTTCGATTTCTTTCGTTTTTATTGTGAATATATATTTTCTAAAAAAAATACAAAAGGATTTTTCTTTTACTATAGATATTACGTATAAGAACCCCAATATACAATATTTCCATAAGTATTGCTTGCAATACCCCGTATTTGGAGGCGTTCCGGTTCCTTATACATGTATCGATCAAACAAAAATAAAGGCAAAAATAGATAATTCGAAAAAATACGAACTTTAAGGTGAATAGAAAGGCGACGTGCTATAAAAGGCCGTCTAAGGGAAGCTAGGTACTTAAGTGCTACGCGCCACCTCATTCCCCCCGTTCACTTGTGAGTATTTTGAGAAGGAAGGCTAATCGAGGGTTTTGCCGCCCAAGTAGTATTACATATATATTTTTTGTAGCTTTTTAATATAAACCTCGAGAGGGATAATCCCTTTCCTCTCAAAGTCAACCGAGGTCTCCTACCTCATTCCTTGAGTTTAGTTGTATGCGCACTCGCGCGCGTGCACACATATAGGTGTATAGTTTCTTAGGATTTAGCAATGTTATGATTTATCTAATGAGTGGAAGGGAGAAGGAAGAACTAGAGAGAGAAAGGAAGAGAGAGAAAAGAGAGAGAATAAAGGAGAAAGATGGAAATGAGAAATATCAAAGTGTTCAACCCCTCCTAACATGCTAGGAGGGAGTTTATATAGCCACCCTACATGTGGGCTTTGGTGGGCTATATGTTAATACATTGGATCACGAGCCCAATACTTGAATCTATCTTTGGAGTGACCGATCCTTTCTAAATACGTAAAAACGTATTTCCAACAATCTCCCCCTAAGGGAGGTCACTCCAAGTTACAGTGTCCTAAATAGTCTATAGCTCGTGATCTATGCTAACAATGATGTGACCGAGACTTTCTTTGAAAAAACGTTTTACTAACAATCTCCCCCTAAGGGAGGTCACACCATTTTACAAAATCTTAAACCTAGCATACTATGCTTGAGTCTTCGATCTTGTTCTTTTGAATATGCAGATGAGATCTTTGACTTTAGTCTTGAACATGTTTCCTTGCCTTGACCTTGTGCATTCATCACTTGTGATATTTGCCTCCTCGTGACTTCATGTTCCACATACTTGTACTTTTATAAATTCTTGAAAGCTTCAGAGTTTGATACAGCGGAAGACTTGACTTTTAGACTTTCTTGAATTTGTTGAAGTATTAAGTGCATACAGTATAAGCATGTGGTGACAACTTCTTCTGGATTGTACACCGTAGTGCCACCTTCTTGTTACGCTGCATAAGACAGTTAGCAACAAAACATATACACGGATGAAATGTCCTTGAACATTTCATTCTAATTCGGTAGCATTTTACCTCCGGTCGGTGAAGACCGTTGGACGATATAAAATATCATACTTGTGACAGGTAGTTTCAACTAAGAACCTCCTGGACAAGATTTCGCGGGTAAACCCGTTCTCTTTATTCGACATCCAAAGCTGACTGCGAACATAAAGAGTGAATCATTTGGATAATATTATCCGCATGATTTGAAGCCGTCAATTCATGTTCCTGGAACAAGTGAAATTCAATTAAGAACCGCACCATCGTTGCTTTCCAGTTGTCACGAGCTTGATTCGTATAGAATCTTGCAAGTTACCTATCAAGTGTTGTTTGAGGTTAACACTAGAAGGATTTCCACTCATCACTGTGAACAATAAGGTATCACTCTGAGTGTTCTGGAAAGACCACTAAGATATTACGTAGAGGCCTGGAACGTGTTTAACTTCAGTTAAGAATTAAACCACTGTTGCTTTCCAGTTATCACAAGTTTGATTCATAAAGAATCGCACAAGTCACCTACCATGAGCTTTTTGATATTCACTCAAGTAGGATTTCCATCTTCATTCTAAATACTTTCATATTACTCGGATGTTCAGGCAAGATCATGAAGATTTTGCGTAGGACTCTTAAGATCTTTCTTACTTTTCACAATTTGTGAAGAAGCAAGGAATTATGAATGTGTGTCCTAATGAGATATTTGATGATCTCAAATGGCTCAAGACTCGATCGTGCATTTTGGATTTTAGTGATCGGAGGCTGGAGAGGAGTGCCACCATTTCAATACCAACTTATTAGGAGTGAATAAATCGATAGAAGACATGTTGATCTCCGTGTGATTATAACAAATACCTTTTGAGAGATATCTGAGTTAGCTGGGTTGGGTTGTGCATTGCATCACTGGGTCCATGATGTCTATCTTTAATATCGAGCATCATTAAAAATGATCTCAATAGCATATGTGTTGACCCGTTTTCTGCCTAAGTTGTAAGGAGGGCTTCTTTCTTTTCACCCTTTATCTTTATAATTCTTTTTCATTCTTCAACCCCTTCAATGCTTACCAATAAGTCATAACTAGCACCTTGTTGTGATTGTTCCAGTGCTAACTTAAGTACTTGGTCGGCATTCAACTACGTTCACAATCTTTCTCCATCTTTCCTAAGGACTACAATTTCTAGCTATGGAATGTCCTTGGGAAGATTCCTTCGGTTTTAGAAGAATCATTGGACTTAACCTATCCTACCATCCTTATGTCACCACAATCGTCACCGTCGTGAATAGAGATGTTGTAGGTAAGTATATGTCACCATGAAATCCATTTTGATAGCCAAATCCATTTTGCTCCCCCTTAACATATGCCACGATATTCGAAAACATTTCGCACATGTCGGGATGAGCCAGCACATTAAGTCAAACCATTAAATTGATTGATCTCATTATTAAATCACATTTTCTCCCCCATATTAAAAATATTAACCTAATCGATGTTTTTAATATCAATTGATTTAATAAAGTTTTAAGAAAATTTAGGAAGAAAAATGCAAATCCAATTATCTTCATGCTTTACACAAGCTCCCCCTCAAATTAATGAGGGTGTACTTGAAACGTGAATGAAGTGCCTTTTAAACGCAAGTGTAAGGTACTTATCACGTGCAAAGATCATATATGATAATGTATTCACAAGATTAGCAATTTATGAGGTTGGACCTGAATGATGGAGAACATCATATGAAAGAAGCACATGGTTCTTGTTCACGAATGTTGGTTGCCTCATCACGTCTGAAGTTATCTTTTGACTCCATGTGTACGATTGATATCGTTGTCTTGACCCAACATGTGAACTTGGCACTTTCGGCGTCAAAGATTCTGAATGCTGGACAATTGCTCCCCCTTAATTGTTGACCCGTGTTCTATTGAAAGAGCTGTAGTCGTCGTTTGAGTAGTCGCATCGTCGAGTATGTAGATATCAATTGTAAATTGCTACGGTTGGTGGAGATGATAACTTCATAAAAACAAGATTTCTCTTGTTTTAACAAATAAATGCACTGACACGTACATATATTCGTGTTAGATTGTGTTATTACGTAAACACAATCCCTTACATGGTTATAAAGTAAACCATGCCCGAGAAAATTAATTTCCGTTGTTGAGTCAAAGCTTTAGGGTGAAATGCTTGACTTGAATAAGAAAAGCGGGTTACTATCTGAAATAATAGCAAGCCATATTGAGCATGTTTTAAAACATTTGAACTTCTGCTCGAACTTTATTTACAACCCCGTGTCATTATTGAATGACATTTCTAGTATCTTAAATATTATCGATTCCAGAAGACATGCTCTTTTTATCAAAACGTTTTTGAACACACAATTTTGAAAGATTTTTAGAAAAACCTTTTGAGAAATTCTTGAAAAATTGTGTTCAAAGTTTTGAAAACCAATTACTTGAGCTTAAGATGTTGAATATCTTACTAAACGAGCTCAAGTCCGAGAAGTTGTAAACTTCCCGTTGTTAAGGATAAGTTACCATCGACGATAAACTTTCCTTTTAACTGAAGAGCGAGTCCTAAGTTGACATTTACTTAGAAGTCGTTTTCATGAGCTTGAAAAAATTTTGAATATTTTAACGTATAGCTCATGACCGAGAAAGGTGACTTTCTCGTTATGAAGAAAAGTTCTCTTATTTAAAAAATACACTTTCCTTTATGAGCTTAAAACTTGGAATGTTTTAATACAAGCTCATGACTGAGAAAAATGAATTTCCCGTTACGAGGATAACTTATCTTTAAAGATAAGCTTTCCTAAATATGAAGTCCGAGTTACAGTCTGATATGTAACTGTAAGTCTTGTGAATGAGCTTAAAAACTTCGAATGTTTTTAATATTAGCTCATGCCCGAGAAAAATTAATTTCTCGTTGTAAGGATAAGTTTATCATCGACGATAACTTTCCTTTCTTTGAAGTCTGGGGCATAATATGATATGTGATTATACGCCATTGTGCATGAGCTTAAAAGCTTCGAATGGTTTTGACATAAGCTCATGCCCGAGAAAAATTAATTTCTCGTTGTGAGGATAAGTTTATCATCGGCGATAAACTTCCCTTTGTTTGAAAATCGGATCATCATCTGATATTTAATGATGAACCATGTACACGAACTTAAAACCTTTGAATAGTTTAAATATAAGCTCGTGTCCGAGAAAATTTAATTTCTCGTTTTTGAGGGTAAGTTATCGTTGCGTAGATAAACTTCCCTTTCTCTGAAGATCGGGTCACAGATTGTGATTTGAATGTGAGCCATTTTACACGAGATTGAAACCGTTGAATAGTTTTAATGTACGCTCGTGTCCGAGAAAATTTAATTTCTCGTTTTTAAGGTAAGTTATCGTTGACGAGATAAACTTCCCTTTCTCTGAAGTTCGGGTCACAGACTGTGATTTGACTGTGAACCATTGTACACGAGCTTAAAACCTTTTGAATAGTTTTAAATGTAAGCTCGTGTCCGAGAAAAATTAATTTCTCGTTTTGAGGATAAGTTTATCATCGGCGATAAACTTTCCTTTCTTTGATGAACGAGTTATAGTCTGTGATGTGACTATAAGTCCTGATACACGAGCTTAACCGCAAATCCCCTAAGACACTTGTTTCTTAGATATCAGCTTCTTCAGCAAACAAACTCTGAGAGTGTCCTTAATTGAATGATATACAACGATTGGAACGCTGTGTTCCTATTGAGCGTTAACTTTGGTACCTGCATACTCATTATAAAGTTGGATGCTTTTATGTGGGTTATCGATATCTATTTTAGAACCATGTGGGGGTTCACAGTTGGCCTTACTTGTGCCAGAGGTGACCTGAGGAGATGATTCACTTGTCTTAGTCGGCAAACGTTTCCTTTTATAGAAAACCTTAAGTTCAGGCTTAAGTGATGTGTCATCCTCTTCAATTTCCTCCCTAGTAGTTTTAGTAGAATCAGAGACTATCCTAGTTAAAGGACACTCGTTTCCTACAAGAGTGAAAGTTCTACCAGTGGGGCGCCACATTTTACCAATGGGTTTGATTTTAGCTACCCACTACTGTTTAAGTCTAGCACGGGAGTTCACCTCATTAAGTAATTTCTTGATACAAGAATCATGATTGGCTTTAAAGACACATTTCCTACATGTTTTACAAGTAGCATATTTAATGTCCGAGTAAGATCTAGAATTCCTAGATGACTGATTCATGCTCCTAGGAAGTGACATGCTACGGTTAGCAGTGTTGGGTAAACTAGAAGTCATCTGACTAGGTTTGAAATTCTTATCTCTTACTTGTGTCTTTAGCTTATCTTCCCTTAGACCAAATGCATGGCGAACGTCATTTGAACTAGTTTGAGACGTGTTCTTTACACTATGTCTAGGGAGACTAGAGGAAATCATGTGATCAGGTCTTGCAGAAGCTGTTTTAGTCACATTGGGCCTAGATAGTGGAGTGACTGGTCTAGAAAGATGAACCATATCAACTTGGGAGGCAAACCGCGGTCTCGAGGATTTTGGTCTCTCGGATCTAAATGCAGTTGGTTGTCTAACAGACTGAATTTGAGGCGGTTTCCCCAAGATTGATGGTTTTTCAAGCTTAGTATCCACACTAGATCCTTTAGTTTTTCTCAATTCGTTTTTCAACGCAGCTATAGCAAAGACCTTTTCTTGTACTTGAGCCTTTAAAGTCTCATTCTCTTTGAGAAATTCATCTTGGGATGCCAACTTAGATTCAAGCAACTTAATTTGTTTCAAAAGATTATCCTTTTCAGCTTTAGAATCGAGAATTGTTTGATCCAATTTTCGTTCAAGAACAACATTTGACTTTTCAAGTTTTTCAAAATACTTTTCAAATTTGTCCGTTTTCTTTGAAAATTCAATTTTGGCATCCTCAAGCTCTTTGGATTGCTGAGCTAAAATTGTTTCAAGCTCTTCAATCCTAGAAACAGAATTGGTTAAAGAAGCAGTCGTAAAACGATTAGCAGGATTGTTAATTAGCGCATTCATTTCAGACAACATATGAAGAATATTATATGTACCTGACATGCTTCTTGTATTATGCTTTCCTCCCGATTCCATGCTCTTGCCATCTTTAGGCTCCAAGTTGTCAACCGTATGATCATATTCCTCTTGCATCGTAGATGCTTGCACTCCATTATCATACGTTTGTTGAAGTTGAGATCTTTCATAAATTGAAGATAATACCAAAGCCATGAGATTAAATAGTGTACCACGGAAAACTTGAAGCTCGGTATGTGTATCTCGAAGAAATAACTGGCAAATCACTGAACTTTCAGACTTGACGATATTGAAATGGAGGAAATGCGTGAGTTGTGTCACAAGAGCCTTATATGCAAGTACCGATGCAGAGTGATTAAAGTCTTCATTGTGGAGTTGCTCTGTTAGTTGGTTCAAGATGATGAGTATCGATTCCATGAATATATGACGATCTTGACTAAAGAGTGTTACAGATTCACTTCCTCCTTGAAGCCATGAAACGGTTCTAAGATGAGACTGAAGTAGTTGAAATGACGTGATGCCACTTTCTCTAGCTATGTCTTGCATTAGATGCAATTCTCCCTCGTGAAATGTCGAACTCAACGAATCCATTGAAGTTTGATGAAAGATAAGTGTGGTTGTTTTCGGAATTTAACAATTCGTGAAGAAACGAAAGATCCGTAAATAACTCTTAAAAATCCTCGAGTGATGATATAACTCTTTACTCGGCTCAAAAATTGTTGTCGGCTCCAATGATGATAAATTAAAACAGAGTCCAATTCAACCACGGCTCACTCCAAAAATAAAGCTCGTAAACTAATAAATCCAACCTTCGGTTAATATAGTGAACGACCTGACAATTTATATCCAAAAACACGTTATTAACTTTGCCAAAAAGTTCGATAACTTTAAAACGTCTAGCCCTCTTATTTATGAAATATTTCTAAAACGTGTATAGCTAACGTGTATAAATAAAACGTGTAAAGTTAATAACATGGCAAAAACAAATTTTTCCCTAAACGTGGCAAAGACGTGTATCCCACTTTTAATATAGAAACACAACAAATTTTAATATTTAGTGGTAACAAAAACGTGGAAAAAATATGGGAACAGACGTGTACCCCACTTGGGATTTATATAAAACAAATTTGACCCTAAAAATTAGGAAGTCTCAACCCTAATCACATTTCTTATTTCCTCCGTCAATTGCTTTCCTCTCTCAACAAAAAAAAACACAGACACCAAACTAATGATAATTTTTCAATCCGAATCACACCAATCTCAATAATGATTCTTCATTCCTCCGTCTCCTTTTCTCATCACAGTGAACATATCATACCAATCTAACAAAGCTAACAAGATCTCCCACAAAATTAAGCAAACAATTAAACTTCCACAAATGGATGAATCTAACACAGCTTTTGACGAATCGGCTTCAAAATCAGGTAAATGGTCTCGGGTAGGTGTTTATATGATTGCATGTGGGTTTTTTGATTCCGTTTTGTTTTTCTTCGAAAAACAAGAGAGATGATAACACTCTTGTTATAGATCTCTCTTTTTGAGGTTTCGAATATTAAAAAAAAATTGTTTAGAAAATATTTTTCGAAAACAAGGGAGTTTTAACCATTCTCAGATCTGTGAAGATTAGTTCTGGATTTCGAGATTACTGGTCTTCAAAAACCTTCATTATAATTGACCAACTCGAAAAAGAAAACTGAGATCGATTTTGAATTAAGTACGAGTCTTGATGTTTTGAGTCTGGTTTCGAGTCAGTTTGAAGAGTCAGGTTGAAGAGTCAGGATGTTGGTTGAGGAGTCGAGTCAGTTTCTTGAATGAAGTCTGTTTGTTTTTGGTTTTGTCGAGTCAGTTTGTTTTGGTCGAGAGTGTGGACGAGTCTTGATGGGTCTGAGATATTTAGACTGTTTTTCGAGTCGAGAGTTGTGAGTCGTGAGTTGTTTTGGTTGAGCTGTTTCGGTGATGTTTGGAGTCGAGTCTCGTGAGTGAATCGAGAGTCTGTTTTGGTTTGGTCAAAATGAGTTGAGTCGAGTCAAAACTTTGGTCTAATAACTTTGGTTGTGTTTGGTCAAAACAAAATGGTTTAGATTTGTTATATTTCCATCATACTTTTCATGTTCATCGCAATATCCAAAAAGATAAAGTCATCGCAGTGAGTGATCGTACTTAGATGGCAGTGGGTGATCGTACTCAGATCGCACTCGTGATCGCACTCGTGATCGCACTCGTGATCGCACTCGTGATCGCACTCGTGATTGCAGACGTGATCGCAACTTCGATCGTGACTTCGATCGTAACTTTGATCGTAAGATGTCTATCGCAGTTTACAAACCCTAGGGTTTATGCGATCGTAACGAACAAACCTGGATGCTTCCGAAGGAGTGAAAATCGCATATAACAGAAAGATATACCTGCAATTCCTGATGAATGACAATACAAATGATAAAAAATGAAAAGTTGATGAAGTTGATAAAGACAAAAGTTGAGATAAAATAATATACCAGTTGATAGACATAAACATTAAAAAATGATACTTTAGAGATTTGTTGTGACTAAAAGTTGATGAAGGAATAAAAAAATTGATGAAGGAATAAAAAGGTGAGTATTAAAAATTAAGAAAAATTTAGAACCATAATAGCAAAACTTGTTTTAAGATTGTCACTTTATAAACAATCCAACTTTTGCTAGAAAGAATCAAAACCCACGAAAAATTATAATAAACGATCCAGAATTGTCACTTTATAAAAAAAAAATTGACCACCAAATCAATAGATAAAAACACGTAAATCTGAAGAATCAACCAAACCTCTTGATACCAATTGTAGGTCTATAGTTTCTTAGGATTTAGCAATGTTATGATTTATCTAATGAATGGAAGGGAGAAGGAAGAACTAGAGAGAGAAAGGTAGAGAGAGAAAAGAGAGAGAATAAAGGAGAAAGATGGAAATGAGAAATATCAAAGTGTTCAATCCCTCCTAACATGCTAGGAGGGGGTTTATATAGCCACCCTACATGTGGGCTTTGGTGGGATATATGTTAATACATTGGATCACTTATCTTTGGAGTGACAGATGCTTTCTAAATACGTAAAAATGTATTTCCAACAATCTCCCCCTAAGGGAGGTCACTCCAAGTTACAATATCCTAAATAGTCTATAGCTCGTGATCTATGCTAACAATGATGTGACCGAGAATTTCTTTGAAAAAACGTATTTCCAACAACACATACCGAGTGGTGTACCAAATACTTATAATTTTTCCAAAAAGAAGAAGAAGAACAAAAAGACCGTCAATTAAGCCGATCCTGAGAATCAAGCTTTGAACAAAACGATGGCAATGGATAACCGACCAATGATTGAGATTTTACAATCTCACGTTGAGGGAAATTATGACGCGATTGTGGTGCCGGATATTGGAGCGAATAATGTTGACCTAAAAACGGGTTTTATTCAAATGGTTTCCGCTACACCATTTTTAGCCCGTACTCATGATGACCCACACGCTCATATAAAACGTTTCATACAATTGGCAAACACCGTCAAATACAACAGGGTGCCACAAGAGGCAATTCGCTTACTCTTTCCTTTTTCTCTCGAGGGACAAGCCCGGATTTGGCTTGATAAGGAACCACCCCAAAGTATCACCACATGGGTGGATTTAGATACCAAGTTCATTAACTACTTTTTCCCACCATCATGGACCACCGCTTTAAGGAATGACATCATTACCTTTGAACAAAAATATGGGGAAACATTTAGTGAGTCTTGGGACCGTTTTAAGGAGCTTTTACGAAAATGTCCACAACATGGTTTTAAAAAAGTACATCAAATTAACACGTTTTACAATGGTTTAACTCTAAATGACCAATACTCACTCAATAGTGCCGCGGGGGTAATATTCTTGTGAAATCCATGAACGAGGCTTGGGCAATTATTGAAAACAAGATAAAAGTTCAAACCAAGAGTGTGAGGGCTACAATTGCTAGTGCTAGTGATAGTGAGACTAACAATCAAATTCAAGCACTTACTTCAATTGTGACAAAACTTGCCTTACACGTTCAAAACACACCCGTTACACACGTGAATGCTTTAAAAGAGACTTGTGAAACGTGTGAGACTTGTGGTGGACCACATTCGTACTTTAATTGTGACAAGGTTTACAATCAACAACAAGAAGTTTATGCTTATAACAACAATGAAAATGAGCGGGTTCATTTCATGCCCAATGTTGATGTTAACCATTTGTCTTATAAGTCTAATAACTATTTGGCTCTCCCGGGTTTTGTAGCTCCACAAAGACCACCCCCACCCGCCCAAAATAGGAACCAAGGTCCTCAAAGGGGTAATTTTCAAGGGAATTCAAATACAAGGGGTTTTAACCAAAATCAATAGATTTTTCAAGAGCAAAACCAAGGGTTTAATAATCAAAATCAAGGCTTTAATAACCAATGTTTTCAAAACCAAGCTTTTAATCAAGGTTTTCAAAATTATAATCAATATCCAAACCAAGGTTTTCCTAATCAAGGGTATAATCAAATGAACATGCATAATCCTCAAATAGACTTGGTTCTACAAAAATTAACCGAACATGAGCGAACCATGAAAGAGATGCAAGAATCGACCGATATGTAATTTATGAAAATGCTTCAAACCCTTCGTCCACAAGGTGCCCTCCCTTCTAACACCGTGACCAATCCTAGGGCTAACGTTAATGCCATCACTACTAGGAGCGGCAAGACCACTGAAGAACCTTCTTATTCCCCACCTAAACAAGGACCCGAGATTCCTTCTACTTCTACCCACCCTCCTTCACCTTATACTTGTGAGATACCTCCCTTAAAGACTTCGTCTACACATTATGTTCCCCCTTTACCTCAATCTTATACCACACCTTCGGTTCCCAAACCAATTCCTTCACCTTCCACTTTCTACCCCTCCTCCACCCAAGGATGTGAGTGAGAAATCCACTCCAAAGCCTTCATCTCAACCCAATATACCTTATCCCTCAAGGTTGAGGAAAGAGAAATTGAAGAATAAGGATGATATTCAAGTTTCGAACTTCCTAAAAATGTTCAAACAATTGAATTTTAATATCACCTTTGCCAAGGCTCTCGCTCACATGCCTAAATATGCTAAGATGTTTAAGGACCTTTTAAGTGATAAGGAAAAGTTGCTTGATATTGCCAATACCCAATTGAATGAGAATTGTTCCGCGGTTCTTTTGAAAAAATTACCGGTTAAGTTAGGAGATTCCGGTCGATTCCATATTCCTTGTAATTTTCTGGGTGTAGAGAATTGTATGGCCTTGGCGGATCTCGGAGAGAGTATCAATATTATGCCATTGTCCGTGTGGAAACAATTATCTCTACCCGAGCTAGTCCCCACTCGTATGACTTTAGAATTAGCTAACCGTTCGGTTGCTTATCCGGTGGGGATAGCCAAGGATGTGTTTGTAGGAGTCGACAAATTCACTTTCCCCGCCGATTTTGTTGTTGTCGACTATGAGATGGATCCCGTTTTCCCTTAATTGTGGGACGTCCCTTCTTGAGAACCGGACGTACATTGATTGATGTAGCCACGGGTGAGCTTATCATGAGGGTAGGGGATGACAAAATCGTCTTTAATATGGGTAAACTTTCCAAACATCCCGATGAGCCCGAATCTGTGAATTTCATCGATGTGCTCGACGAAGCATGTGAAGAACATTTTTACGAGGCTTGTAAGAGCTGGATTTCTCATTTACCTCATTTTGAGACCGTAGCTTCTATTGCTCCCTCATTGACTCCATTTGGAGAAAGTGACTTTCTTTTACAAGAATTCGAAGCAGGTTTAGGAGACGTGGATTTAAAATATGACGATTCTCCCACCAATTGGGAAGAAGACATTCGTACCATTGAGAGACTTCTCAATGAGGACCATATTTCTCCACCTACTCCTAAGGAAGTTACTAACGATGATCCAAATTTGACTAAGCCTTCCACTGACAATCCATCGGATTGCTTAAGGATTTACCGTCTCATTTAGAATATCTTTTCCTAGACGAAGATGATAAGTTACCCATCATAATTGCTAAGGACTTAAAAGATGATGAAAAATCTCGACTTATCGAAGTGCTTAAGAATCATAAGAAAGCAATTGCTTGGAAAATCTCCGACACCCGCGGAATTGATCCTAACTTTTGCACTCATAAAATTCTCATGGAAGATGACTTTAAACCCGCAATCCAAAGTCAAAGAAGGTAAACCCAAAAATTCATGAAGTCATGAAGAAAGAAGTTATCAAACTTCTAGATGCTTGCATGATTTACCCTATTTCGGATTCGTCGTGGGCTAGTCCCGTCCATTGTGTGCCTAAGAAAGGCGGAATAACCGTTGTTCCCAATGAAAACAACGAGTTAATTCCTATTCGACTTGTTACGGGTTGGCCAGTTTGCATAGACTAGCGTAAGCTCAATGATGCCACTCGTAAGGATCATTTTCCTCTTCCTTTCATGGATCAAATGCTCGAGCGTTTAGCGGGTAATGACTACTATTGCTTCTTAGATGGTTTTTCCGGATAGTTTCAAATTCCAGTCGATCCAAAAGACCAAGAGAAAACCACATTCACTTGTCCTTATGGAACATTTGCTTACAAAAGAATGCCTTTCGGGTTATGCAATGCTCCCGGGACTTTCCAAAGGTGTATGATGGCTATATTCCATGACATGGTTGAACAAACTATGGAAGTCTTTATGGACGATTTCTCGGTCTATGGCAATTCTTTCTGTTCTTGCCTTGCTAATTTAGAATGTATGCTTAAACGGTGTGAAGACACTCGTCTCGTTCTTAATTGGGAAAAATTCCATTTCATGGTAAAAGAAGGCATTATACTCGGTCATAAAATTTCAAAAGCCGGTATCAAAGTCGACCGTGCTAAAGTTGACGTCATTACTAAGTTGCCTCCACCTACCACCGTCAAAGGAGTTAGGAGTTTTTTAGGTCACGCGGGATTCTATAGACGTTTCATTCAAGATTTTTCTAAGATAGCTCGACTAATGACTCATCTCTTAGAGAAGGATACTCCTATCATCTTTTCTCAAGATTTTCTCGACTCTTTCGACACTCTTAAAGGTAAATTAACTAAGGCATTGGTCTTAGTCTATCCAAATTGGGAGTTACCTTTCGAGCTCATGTGCGATGCTAGTGATTTCGCGGTAGGAGCGGTTTTAGGTCAACGAGTTAATAAACACTTCCAACCAATCCATTATGATAGTAAGACAATGACGGGGGCTCAATTGCATTATACCACTACCGAAAAAGAGCTTTTAGCCGTAGTGTATGCTTTTGAGAAATTCTGCCCCTATCTTGTGCTTTCCACCACCATCGTTTACACCGACCATTCCGCCTTGAAATACTTGTTGACCAAGCAAGATGCTAAGCCAAGACTCCTTCGTTGGGTTTTGCTCCTACAAGAATTTAAAATTGAAATCCGTGATAAAAAAGGGAGCCGAAAACCTAGCCGCGGATCATCTTAGTAGACTCGAGGATCCTTATCAAGGGGAACTCCCAAATCAAGAGATTAATGAACCTTTTCCCCTTGAGACCTTAATGTCTATTAATTCCAATCTTGATGATACCCCATGGTTTGCGGACATTGCAAACTATTTGGCGGGTGGTGTTCTTATCGAAGGGTTAACGTCCCAACAAAAGAAAAAATTATTTAAGGATATTAAGCACTATTATTGGGACGACCCTTATCTTTTCAAGAAATGTGCGGATCTTATCATTCGTAAGTGTGTTGATGGGCCGATGGCTTTACAAATTCTTGAAGCTTGCCACAAAGGACCCACCGGTGGTCACTTTGGTCCTAACTACACTGCTAAGAAAGTTTTCGACTCCGGTTTCTATTGGCCCACCATTTATCATGACACTCATGAGATGGTTAAGCATTGTGATGCTTGCCAAAGACAAGGCAAGATCACACATAAAGATGAGATGCCTCAAAATTTCATCCAAGAGTGTGAAATCTTTGACGTATGGGGCATCGACTTTATGGGGCCATTTCCATCATCCAAAGGGAACAAGTACATCCTCGTAGCCGTTGACTACGTATCTAAATGGGTTGAAGCAAAGGATTTACCTACTAACGATGCGAGGGTTGTTGTGAACTTCTTGAAGCAATTGTTTGCTAGATTCGTCGTTCCTCGTGCTATCATTAGTGATCGCGGTACTTATTTTTGCAATGATCAATTCGCACGAGTCATGGCTAAGTATGGTGTCAACCACCTACTTTCCACCGCGTATCATCCACAAACTAATGGTCAAGCCGAGGTTTCAAACCGTGGACTTGAGCAAATCTTAGAGCGTACCGTGGGAGAGCATCGTGCCTCGTGGGCCGATAAATTAGATGATGCCTTGTGGGCTTTCCGTACCGCTTATAAGACACCTATAGGTTGTACTTCTTATCGCCTTGTGTACGGAAAGGCGTGCCACCTCCCCATTGAGTTGGAGCATAAGGCTTATTGGGCCTTAAAATGGGCGAATTTTGACATAAACAAAGCCGGTGATCTTAGAAAAATCCAACTCAATGAGCTTAATGAACTTAGGAATGAGGCTTATGAAAATTCGTTGATCTACAAGGAGAAGACTAAACTCATTCATGATTCTAAGATTAAGAACCGATAGTTCCACATAGGTGATCAAGTTTTACTCTTTAACTCTCAGTTGAAAATCTTTCGGGTAAACTTAAGAGCCGTTGGTCCGGTCCATTCACCGTGGCCCAAATTTTCCCTTATGGCACCATTGAGCTATCTCAACCAAATGGGCCCATCTTTAAGGTGAATGGCCAACGAGTTAAGTTGTACTTTGGAGAGGACATCTCTCATGAGATGATTCCATCCCTTTCCACGTTTCCCTTAAATTAATTCGAGAAATCAAGTCGAGCTAGAGACTCGTGATAAATAAATCAAGCATCGTTTAACTAGGTTAGATTTTTTTACCTTTTCCACCTTTTTGACCTTCACCCATTTCCACCAATAAGTGTAGGGGGCCAAGTAGGTTGTGTTTTGTGATGTTGTGTAGGGACATGTGCTTTAATGATTCGCTTTTGGTGCTTTTGACGCGACATATGTTCCCGTGTACCGGTTATATCAAAACTATTGTGATTCATACTTGTATATATATAAGTTGAATAAATGTAATCACTTTAGTTGTCTCTTCCTTAGTTAGATTTAAACAACGTGCACAATGTCCTAAGTGTAGGGGAGTTTACTTCCACATGCTTAAACATTGAGGACAATGTTTATATTAAGTGTAGGGGAGACTTCTATCGAAGTTAAGTGGGCTTTTCCATGAATTTGTCCTCATTTTAACCGGAAAATTGATATTTTTTAACGTTTTTCAAAATTTTTGATCTATTTTGGCCTAGTAGTAATTTCCATTTATTTTCTTTGATCTTATTTCCTTTTGTCATCACCATCATATGTATATATTCTATTAATAAAGTCAAATATATATATATATATATATATATATATATATATATATATATATATATATATATATATGTATGTATATATATAATGGTTTTAACAAGTTTAGATGTGTTTGATATATTAGGCCCGTCGTAAATATTTTGACTCAACCCGAGTTTACTTATTTGAGTTTACTCTAGCTAGT
The DNA here is from genome assembly GCA_025667525.1 of Glebionis coronaria. Classification (NCBI taxonomy): domain Eukaryota; kingdom Viridiplantae; phylum Streptophyta; class Magnoliopsida; order Asterales; family Asteraceae; genus Glebionis; species Glebionis coronaria. The sequence continues at coordinate 112,760,200 of CM046875.1, forward strand.
ATCCTTTACCATATGGACCTTAATTGGTTTATTAGGCTAAGCATCCACGAGTCTCATTCCTTGAGATTTTAAATTGTGGAGAAGAGAAATGATAGAGTCAATTATAAGTTTTGTATTCTTTCATGAGCTTATGTGAGTTGATTATAAGCTTTTTCTCCCATCACTTGTTAATAAATAAATGTAATAAATAAGGTAGTACGATTTGAAAAGTTACTTAGCTTCTAGCCCAAAATCGTTTAAAAGTTGCTCAGGATTAATTAGAGTTCATAGCCAACGCATAACTTATTGAAGCGGGACGCGAAGATTGGCTTATCCAAAAAGGCCCTAACAAGGCATGAGGATATCCGAGTCCAAAAAGGCCCTCACAAGGCATGAGGATTCACTTTTTTGCTAAAGATCCTAAGATGATGTGAAGATCATTAATCCAAATCAATATGAAGGATCAAGACACACGACGAGAAGCAAATACTCCCCTAAAGATCATGGAGAAGTCTATCCAAAAAGACCCTAACAAGGTATGAGGATAAATGGATCCAAGTCCGAAAAGGAGGCGCATCGTTGTATATCAAAATCCTAAATAAAGACAAGGATAAATGAAGAAGTCATGGTCAACATTTGAAGCATCTCTCACTCCAAATGAGGATGTATACCAAAATAAATAGAAGACCATAATTTCAAGAACGTCTCTTAAGATTTGAAGTTTGAAGTCATGTCAGATATCGGTCCGAGAAAGGTCTCAAATCGTGCAACGAGTTATGCCAAGATATGAACTTTATGAGATTTCGAGAAGCCGTTTTAAAAGATTTTGTCCTTTAGCTAACTATGGATTAAATCGTCCTACTTTATTTTCGGCCTAAATAAATTATCGAAATAAGTCAAAAATGCATCCTCGTGGTCATTCAAGACAAAAATAAAATACAAGAGATACACCATAGGAATAAGGAGGTCTAAGTGAATAATTAAACCACATGAGTAAGTGTTAGCTTTACTAACTTCTAATTAGAATGATCTCGTTTTTACGCTTGGTATGGGGAACGTGAAACTTGAGGGTGATTAATATTCATGACACCAAAGCCCTAATTTAAGTCTTATATTTCTTTACAAGTTTCTTCCATCAAACAATTTCAAGTAAATAAATAAAATGGAAATTGTTATATCTTTTGCTTCCTTGAATAAAAGTTTTTATCTTTTCATCGTACTTTAGTTTCTTTTATAGTATTAGTAGTAGTATATCATAATAAAGGCCATGGTGGGTTAATTATGATGAAAAATGTAATATTGTGCTTTAAAATTGTGCATGGCTTGGGACATTACAATAGTCAAGTGTAGGGGATCTAATAAGTGTGTAAACACTTATCCTTTTACCACTTAAAACAATGAAAAACAAGACCAAAACGTGTAATTAATATCATAAATGTCAGAATTATGCGTGGTTTGTGTTTTTATTGTGAAATAGGTACAAAAGATCAAAAGGAAAGAAAACACGGGATTTCACAGTCATTTATCGAAGAAAAAGTCAAAGATAAAGTCAAAGGACCAAAAAGTGCCAACAGAATGAAGTTTGGAGGGCTAAGGATGAAGATTTGATAAAGATTTTACAACAAGGACCATTTTTTCCATTCTCCAAAGTCATCCACTAATAAACCACGTGGAAGAGCACAAAATTACGAAACCAACGGTCATGACCTCGCGTCGTAACTCCTCACGGTATATTTTCTATGATTTTTTAAAGTTTATTAAGTTTTTAAATTAAATAAATAGTTTTTAATAATTAAATAATATAAATAAAAATATATTTTCAGAAATATATAATAAATAAGAATAAAATAAATTTTTTTATTTAAATTAAAATTATTCCCGTATTATTAATAAAAATAGGAGTTCGTAATATAACTACCAGGTCACTTACAAAGGGGGTTCATATATCATAATTTGTGTATATAAACACGAAGGTATACCCAGCCCAGCTGTTGCATCCTTCTTACACTAAGTTTTGGCCCAAACGTCCCATGTTCGATCTCTGGCAAGTGCCAAAGGCTAGGATTATATATCCTATGCCACGTGGCACCACCTCAGTGGTCCACGTGGCCGACCCGAACCAGAACCAGACCGGACCTGAACGAGACCGGACCCGAACTAGACCAGACCCAGTTCAGACCAGACCCGGTTCAGACCGGCTGACGTCAGCGACACGTGGCGGCGGCTTGCCAATGCTAGTGTGCCACGTGGCAACTGACAATTTACTGTTCGTGCAGGTTTAAGGTTGCAGTGGCGGCGGCGGCTGGCCAATGGTGATGCGACATGTGGCAGTCCAAGGTTCAGAAGTGGCGGCGCCGAAATCTGCAGTACGAGGTGGCAGGTGTCAGACTGACGTATCAGCCTGACACGTTAATACGAGGTTTCAGATGTCAAACGTGGCAGTGAACAGTGGCGGCTGACCAATCATGTGATGACACGTGGCGGCGGCGCCGCCACGTCAGTACGAGGTGGCAGGTCTGCAGTTGTGGCAGTGACGGCTAGCCAATCATATGGCGACACGTGGCCTTTCGATGAAAACAAGGTTGCTGAGGCGTGTGCCAGGCATAATAATGAGTGTGATTGCATGATTTCAACCGAATGCTTCTAGAAGGGGATATTAACAAAGAAAAGAGGCACAGCTGGCTCCCCAAGTGCGTAGCTTTCAAGCTAAGAAAGAGGGAGAAAAAGACCAAAATACCCCTGCTCACAGCTATTATATAAACTCTCCCCATCATTGTATTGTGTTAGCTTAGTTTTAAAATAGTATTCTCTCTAGTTTTCTTTGTACTTTTATTTTATAAATGTAATTTTACTTTTCCAAGCTTGTAATCTTCCAATTTTAATACAATTCAAGTTTTAGTTTATTGATTGTCTGTTTACTTTAATCTCATTCTACCTTTCTTTTACTTTTTCTTATAATCTCTCTTATAATTTTGGGATAAGTTCTTATAACTTTTTCCAAATAAGTTAGATTTATATAAAGTTTGAAATATAAATTTATTTCAAGCTTATTGTTGCCTTATATTCGTAGATCTAGCTTATTATTGGAGGAATTATTTAATTGGCTTTTAGCTTTTTAAATCTCATAAGTTCTAAGATTAGGCTTACAACTTATTTATAAGCTAGCTTTTTAATTAATTACTTTTAGTTTATATCTTTTAGTTTTTCTTAGATCTATTAGTTTTAAGTTTAAAAATTTAAAAATACTTTCATAAAAACAACAAAAAAAATAGTTAGATCTATTAGTTTTTTATACTCATTAATTTAGATCTATAAGTTTTAAGCTTAAAAATTAATATATTTTTATAAAACTTGAAAAATATTTTAGATCTATTAATTTTATTTAAATCTCTTTATAGAATATTAATAGTTGCTTATTATTCTAACTTTTTGTGTTATTGTGATCTTGGCGAATCGATTTATCAAGTTTGGTAAAGAGCTTATGGTTGATTAATTTGGTTCAAGTATTGATTTGGTTGGTCGTGTACTTTACGGGCCGGGATACGCTTAGTATTAACTTGATTTGGTTGGCCGTGTACTTTACGGGTCGTATTTTGTTACTTTTGGGAGGCCATGTACTTTACGGGCCAAGTTTTGTTGATTATGTTGATGTTGTTTTAGAGCGTTATCTACGGACAACGGGTACCAAAATTCTCTCCTTTTTATTTTTATAGCTTAATCTATTTAGTTTAAATAATTAGATTATTTAGTTTAAATTGTTTTCATAAAATATATTTTTCATAAAAATCGGTTTAATTAATTTTAGATTTTATTATTGTTTTAAAAAAATAGATTTAAAAGTTTAAAAAAGTAGTTTTCATTTAGATAAGATTATAATTAGTATAAAGTTTACACCTTTTTGTGATTATTAAGCTTATTAGTATATAAACTTAAAGCTTTATCATCTAAAAAGATTAATAAGCTTAAAAGGTTAAAGCTTTACGCTTTATTTTTAAGTTTATCTTTGTGATTTCATTTTTTGTCACTATTACTTGATATTACGTGCTTGCATTAGATTAATTTTGCAATTTAGATTTATTATTATTTTTAATTATAGTTTATTCTTGTTGCATCTAAATCTAAATTTGTAGTTTAATTTTATATTGCATTTTAGAGTAATTTTACGTGAATTAATTGCGCTTTTACTTTTATATATTCCTTAGCCTAAATAATTTTCCCCATTTTTTAGTTTAATTAGACAATAGATACCAAGCAATTTTTATTAACCAAAAACAAATAAATCTGGTGTTAAGTTGTGAATCAATTCGAGTCGAGTCGAGGAGAAAACGATATATACTAAAAAACGGTTATTAACGTATCATATATATTTGCTTGGTTTCCAAAGATTAAACCCTCTTGAACGTTTTGGTGTTCCACCAACGTTCTAAAGTCTCGAAGACGTTCACTCAACGTGATCGTTTTCATTCCTTGAGGCTCCTTTAATCGAGAAATTGATTCGAGGAGAGATTTGTAGATTTGAGTCTACGTAATACACCGAAAATCCAAAAAAATTAAAAAACAATCAAAAACCAAAAAAAATGGAAAAAACGAAAAACCCCAAAAGAATCTTCTTTGTTACCCCCATTCTCTACGTTAGTGCATGTGCACTCGATCGAAGGACTATACGAGTTCTAGCAACGCATCGAATCGACGCAATCGAAATCGAAGGAATCGACAACGAAGACGTGATTTAGAAACGAACGTTCCTAATATTGTTGTCGAAACCGTAGACGAGATGGCCGAGAATCGTACAATGATGGAGTTGCTCCAAGCACCCACCGAGGGTTATGGAGACGCGATCGTAATTCCCGCTATCGAAGGGAAGAATTTTGAAATCAAGAGCGGAATGCTATCGTTAATTCACGCTACGAAGTTTAGAGGTCGTGAGGCGGATAATCCTCACGATCACATTCGGAATTTTGATCGTCTTTCAGCCACGAGCAAGTTTAAAAATGTCGACACCGATGTCGTTAAGCTTATGCTTTTTCCGTACTCGCTCGATGGTGCCGCCAAGGATTGGTACGAGAAAGAGCCACCTAATTCCATAATTACGTGGAAGGATCTCGTTTCTAAATTCGTTAATCATTTCTTTCCATCGTCTAAGATCACGTTTTTCAAAAACGAGATCACTAGGTTCGAATAGAAGCCGAATGAATCGTTTAGAGACGCGTGGGATCGTTTTAAGGAATTGCTTAGGCAATGTCCTCACCACAAATTTTCCGAGTTACACCAAATCGATACGTTTCATAACGGTCTTAGTTTTCAAGAACAAGATTCGTTAAATTCCGCCGCCGGTGGAAACTTTTTGTGTAAAACTCCTAGGGACGCCTTATTGATTATCGAAAATCGATCCAAGGTTTACCAACTCCGTAACACACCGAGTGTTGCCAATTTCGCTAATGTTAGCTATGCTAATCGTGATATTGAGAGGGTTGATGCGAAAGTCGACAAATTGACGAATGCTTTTATGTCGTTTTTGATCGAGATGAAAAACGCTCCCGCTACGGTGAAAGCGGTTGAGGCTTCGTGTACGTTTTGTGGTGGACCATATAATTATTACGAGTGTGCGGCTACGGATGGCCAAACGTCGAGTGTTAACGCGTTAAATGGGAATTTTCAAAATCAAAATCAAAATAACGCCGGTCCATCGCAACAAACGAACAACAACAATCAAGGCAATAATTATAATCGTGGAAACAAATTTCAAAATCAACAAGTAAATCGAGGTGATTATAATCAAGGTCAAAATTTGAATTGGAAAAATCGAGGATTTAACAACAACAATCAAAACTGGAATTTTAACAATGGGCAAAATTCAAATTTTTCGGACAATGCTAATCAAGGAAACAATTTTCAAGGGAATCAAAACTAAGGTTTCAATCAAAATTTTAATGGCTCAAATGATTTTCAAAATTACGTTAAATCAAATGATGCTAATATGAAGAGATTAGAAACCCAAATTGGTGAAATGAGAAATGATTTTTCCTACACTTTGAGAGGTCAAAATAATAAAATCGATCAAGGTCAAAGTGAGATTAAAAAGATGTTTTCGGCAATTATGAGCAATCAAGCGAGTGTGTCATCGAGTACGTTACCTAGTGACACCGTACCAAATCCGAAGGAACATGTTAAAGTCGCCTTGTCTATTAGAAAAAGTCGTGTGATTGCCCAAAACCATGATGGATTTAGAGTTGTGCATTCGTCTGGACCCTCGAGTTCTAAAACGCCTTCATGTTCTAAAGTCGAGGGGATGAACGTGGTGACCAAGGAAAAGAGTGCACACCCTCGTGTTCCTCAAATTCCATCCACATTTCAAAAAGAGAGATTTATCGACCTCAACAAATTGACCCTGGAAGAAACTTGTGCTTCAATCCTTCTTAAAAAAATCCAAAAGGCACATGCCGAGAAAGGAAGAGGATTCGGGCCAATTTATTTTACCTTGTGATTTTTCCGAGATTGAGGAATGTTTAGCCCTTGCCGATTTAGGTGCTAGCATCAATCTCATGCCTCATTCTCTTTAGAAATTGATGAAATTGCCTAGACTTACCCCTACCAACATGACAATCGAGCTAGCAAATTGTACACCATTAAAACCAATTAGAATAACCGAGGATGTTTATGTTAAATTGGAAAGTTTTTTCTTCCCGCAGACTTCGTCATATCCGATTATGAGTTTGATCCTAAGTGCCATTATTTTAGTTCGACCCTTTTTATCGACGGCTCGAGCCGTAATCGACGTTCACGGTGGAAAATTAACTATGAAATATGGGGAGGATAAAAAGGAATTTTTCGCGAGTAGATCCCAAATTTCAAATGATCATGATAAAACCGAGGTTTCTAAAACCGATATTTCAAAATTTGATAAAATCAAATCTCATACGTTAGCGGAAAAAATGAGGCTAGATGCATGTTTTGAAAGAATGAAAATGAACGGTTTTAAAGATGAGGATTTTAACGATAAAGAATAGGTTTACTTAATTCAAAAGGGTATTCGTAAATTTATGGATGAAAAATCATTTTGGGATATATTCGGCGAAACAAGTGAACCACCAATTCCAAAGGGCGACGTTAGTGTCATCACGACAATGACCAATATGGACTCGTCTTCACCACCTTCGAAGGACCACGTCTTTGAGGCATCGACTTCTAGTTCCATTGAAGTGCCTCCATCACCTAGCCCAATACCCATTGAGGCTAAAGGTTTTATCGACATCGATCCACTCGTCATTGAAAAGTCACCTAAGCATAGTCGATCGACTTGTAAGACCATGGTTGTGAGTGCTCACATCGACTCTTTCTTTGATAATGACGATGGCGATTTTGCTGAAATTGATCACATGCTTCAAAATCCAAATGCCATTTTTCAGGATTCTCCTAAAAAGACCTCTTTACATGGGAAGTACAATGATTATGAGTTTGATCCCGAGATTGAGGAAATTATCGAACAATAGCTAGCTCTTTTGCCTCCACTTCCACCTACAAGTGAGGTAGATTTTACCAATCTCGAGGAAGAACTTGATGAGTTGGAACGTCTTATTTTTAATGACGAAATAACTCACGTGACCCAAAATTCCATTCTCGAGGAGTTACCTAATCAACACTCCTCAAATGAGAATGACGTTTACCACATTCGTGAGGATCTAACTTATCAACGATCCCCTTAAAAGAATGATGGTTTTGTGCTTGATCGTGATCTTTTCGAGAGAGTTTCTAAAATCTTAGATGAGGGGAACGACAAACCTTGGTTTGATGAGCCTATCTATGATGAAGAAATCGAAGAGATTAACGTTCATGAGGATGACGAATATGTTGACCCCGAGGGGGCAGTGTTCTTTGTTGATCAACGTTTTGAGAACTTATACAATCCACCACCCCCACCACCCGCGACTTAAATGTGAGGATTTTGAGTGTTGGAAACGCCAAACATTTTTGACATCATAAAATCGGGTTTTCATAAAGAGTTTTTGAACGATGAAAAAGGAAAGGATTTTAAAATTGATTTAAATGATTTTTCTACAAGTCTAACTCCGTCATCACCGCGTTTTATGAGTACTACCACCTCGTCTACTCCTTTTGACGAGTGTGAGTGTGGATTTAGTGTGGGGAAACCCCTTATGTTTCTTCACATTTTACCATCGAGGACGAGATATTCGATCCTCGAATCGTAGTTATAGGGAAATCTCGGTCTTCCACTAATGCAATAAATGGAAAATATTTGCGTTTGCTTGGTGTGAGTCTACCTCGAGTAGCTCATTGTATTGCCCCACCCATTGTCCCATCCTTCTATTTCTCACCTCTTTTCTTTTACCTCTTTGAGGTTCTAAAACATGTTGAAGTGGCGTTGTTTCGTTTATCCCATGACAACGAGGACGCCATCTTCAATCCCGATATTTTGCATCATCAAAGAACTTAGTCCTTAAGACCGGTTGCTTTTGGGCATTGTTTATCATCTAAGTCCCACCAAAAATGACCAAACCATGATAATTCCCTAAATTATCACATTTATGGGGATTCGAGTCGAGCTTTTGACTCGGTTATAAAAAACAAGGTGCCTCGTGGGGGATTCTCATGCTTATCCTTGTAAATATTTTTGCTTTTCTAATAGTGTAACGAGGGAACTTGTGCTCTTCCAACCTTTGTTCCGTGGTTGTTTGTGATTGTGATTAATTAGGTTCATCGTCATCATGAAGCCTCTCGTGTTCGTTTTACGTATCACTCGAGCTTTGATCGTTTCCTTTGGAGATTCCAATATCCGATTATATCTTTTTATGTTCTAACGTTTATCTTATTAGCATAATTCAAAAACGGCTTTTAGGTTATTCGTTTTACCCTTTCCATGCTCGAGATTAAGCATTCGACTTTTTGTCTCTAGTATGGGGGTGTTTCACCCTTAGACTCGAAACATTGAGGACAATGTTTAGTTTTAGTATGGGGGTGAGTAGATACTTCACCTTACTTATGTCATCACGCAATCCAATTTTCATCTTTTTGTTATCGTTTTATGCAAAATAAGGCCAAAAATGGCCAAATTTTAAATTTTTTCTTGTTTTTCATAAGTGTTTAAGACACGAAGGTACGTTTTTCGATGGTGAGAATAAGAGTAATTTTTTACTCGACCGTGCGTGTTGAGCACTTAGCTTAAATTCCTCAACTTTTTAGGCTAACTCTCATTAAATTGAGGACGAGAAATGATAGCGTTAATTATAAGTTACTATGCTAAACGTAGAGTACTCGTATTCTTTCAAAAACTCATGTGTCCTAATTATTTGCTTATTCTCCCCACGGTTTTATAAATAAATTGTTAATAAATATTGATTTAGCGGTTTAGTCTCTATTGTTGGTTTCTAATTTATTTTAGTAGCTTCCATGTAATTAAATTGGGAAAACACTAAGGTATCGCCAGCGCCACGGTTTTGAAGTATTGGCAACCCAAATAATCAAAGGCTTTCTCCAATAATAATTTAAGTTCCTCTTCACCTAAATCAAGCAAAAAATTCAAAGCTCACAAGGCCGAAAAATCTATGCGAAAATTGAAAGTGAATGTCTTAAATCTTGAAGCCTTAAAGATCCAAAATTCGCCTTAGCGTGAGGATATACGTCAAGTCATAATAAACACCTCATGGCGAGGTTATATAAAAGACAAGGGCAAGACCAAAGCCATAATAAACACTTAATGGCGAAGTTCAATAAAAGGTGGCGCTAAACCAATTCCAAATTGGTAATAAGTCTCATGTTCAAAACCGTTATAAAACCGTGTTTATCGATCCTTTTTGTTGACTAAATTTTTTGACATCGTTGTCTATTAGGATGAATTATTAATTCGATGATTTTGGTTACACCGTTAAGGCTCTATTTTTGGACTTAATCTCTATTCACGCATAAGTCAATGATGTATCCTCGTGATCATTAAGACAAAAATAATATATAAGAGATACCAATTAGGAATAAGGGAGTCTAAGTACGTGATTAGAGCATATGAGTAGTGTTAGCATTACTAACTTACAATGACAATGATCATGTTTCACGCTTAGCATGGAATTGGGTGAAAATCGAGGACGACGAAATTATTTCTAATGAAGCATTCACGTGTTCTTATTCTATGATCCTAAACGTCACATTTTGTGATGAAAACAATACATTATGTCTAAAATACATGTAGTAGTTTCTTTAAATTTACGTTTTCAATAAATGTCATATAAAAATGAATTATGGAAGTGCTATGATACTTAATTCTAGCATTGCGTGAGGGCACAGAAATGGTTTAGTATGGGGGCGTGATGAGATTGCATCTATACATAGTCTCATCGTCCAAACCGGGCTTAAAATGCTTAAAAATGTCACAAAATACCCTAAAATATGCTTGTGTTTGCTCATTATGTATTTTAGATACGAATATCGTGAAATCAACAAAAGAGAACAAGAATCAAGCAAAAAACGAACCTGGGAAACGAAGCCGCACAAAGAACCGGACCCGAGCAGTGAATTTTCCAAAAAGACCCTGAAGTTTGAAGATTTGTCAAGATTGGTCCCTCATCTTTTAAAGACTTGTCACTTTTAAACCCTTGCAAATCTCAAAAAAATTATATTGGGGTCCTTAAAGTTTCAAGATGTTACATGTAAAGCCCTTGAAGAATACATCTATTGCAAGTTTAGTCCTTGATTCATGCTTAAAAGTTGGGAAGGACTAAAATGTCATTAAGGGAAAGTTATTAATACATGATCTTGCCCTAAAAAGCTGTTGGGACAAATTCGAATAGTGAATGACATAATTTTGGAAATTTGGGGGGTGTTCCTGCCAAATATGAAACCTCATACCCGGTCAACCCTTGGTCAACAGCCCATATTACAATAACCAGTCCACCAAAACCCAAATCAAACACCCCCATACCCGGTCCACCATCCCCATGTCACCCATGTTGGAGTATGCTCGTGTCATAATAACAAATTATATGGCTAAACACATACGAGCCTATGGGGTCACACACATATACACCGAGGTACCACTTCATATATCGTATTTATTGTATCTACGTTATATAAATAACCTATGTAACTCGGGATCAACAACGGGCGTCGAATTACTAAGTTGGTACTTAGTTTATTAATTGCATACAAATGGAAAAGCCCATTTTTTGTTAAATAATATAGCCGACCATAATGGGAGTTAAAGAAAAACGTTTTCTTTTGGAAAGTTATGGTTATGACTTTGTAACATTCAAGTGAATAAATGTGATTGATATCACATTAACAAGGTTATACACGTATAGAAAAAGAAGATTGTCTTTGAGAAATATGATTCTCCCATTAGTGGTATATACGACTCCATGAATATTTATTCATGGTTGTTTTGTTTGTTTGATCCTAATCATGCATTAGAGTAATGCTAAAGTAACTTACACGATGTGGGTTATTACGACTAGCATCGATTTAGTATACGCTAAAGTGTAGTGTGTTTCTACATAGAGGTGATATACTTTGGTCACTTGGGTTTCTTGGTTAAATCATGTGTTGGTGATGGTATTCGTTCAATCCTACCCAATCACGCTACAAAGGTATACTTTTATCCTTTTTTATTGATTAATCATATGACTCTATGGATCCGTTCATAGGTGTCTTTTCGCTGCGTTTATTATTTATTCATATCATGTTTATATGGATAATTACTTTTAGTGGTATCACGAGCCATCATATTATGTCATATGATTATCGGGTATACGTAAAAATGGCTAAAAATTAGTGTTTTTGATGGTTTTGTTAAACCAATTTAATTACAGCCCATGCGGCCAAATTTTCGAATCATTTTAGATCATGAGAAAGTCTTATAATCTTTTTTTGATGATATCATAGCCACGGGTTATGCATACCTTAATGGGTTTGTTATCGGGTACGTGTAAAATGACTTAAAACGCGTTTTTTTGAACGATTCTTGAAACGAGTTTTAAACAGCCCATATAGCCATTATTTCTGTAATTATATGATAATTATAAGGTTTTAAAATGTGGTTTTAATAACCTAATGCCATTGGTTACACGTATTTAATTAATTGTTGATTATTGCTTCGATTTCGTTGGCTAACAAGTGTTTCTTGTTGTTTAATTTTGTTTCCATGGCAAATACATGCATGTTTGGCCATGTAATTAGCCAACACCTTGTTATATTCATAATATTATGGTATTATTATGTTTAGTATGCAAAGCCAATGAAAACCTAGACCAATTGTGACATGTTGTGTGTTGATTTGCATTTAATTTCAATTTTGGGGATTGCCATTGTTTCGGCTTCATTAGTATGTTTTTGATGTTTTTTATAGCCATTGTTTGGGCATTTTACAGTAGGTTAATGATAGGTTAATTTTTGTTAGTCATATATCAATTGTAACCGATGCTTGGATGGGAATGGCTAAAGTATTGAAGACATATTGTGAAATTCGGAGCTGCTGAGTGACCTGTACTAAAACGTGATTTCCCGGAGTTCTATAAGGAGATAGAAGCCCAAATTTGGTGTTATGATTCACAACCCATAGGCCTACAAAAGTCTCAACTGGAGCTCAGGCTAGGGAGGACTCCTTCTATGGGTTTTGGGCCCTAGAAGTCGACTGAAATTTTATGGCAGTTTTGGGCCTCATGTTCACTTTAGGTTCTACTTGCTCTTGATGATCGTAGAGCAAGTGGGAGCCCACTTTGTGGTAGTGTTAACTTACCCTTAGTTGACTTCTTGGTCCTCATGATGGCTCACGAGATAAAGCTTAGGTTTTTCATTGGTTCGAGGCTTTGCATAATTGTGGTTGTGTGGTTGCTTATTTGCTTGATATCTTGCTATAACTTGCAAATGTTTTTATAAAACTTGATACCAATCACAAACCATATATAAAACTAAATCTTTGATTTAGTTTAAAGTTTAAATACGAATTAAAACAAAAATCTTGTTTTCATAATAATTCATAACATGTTATGAATGTTATTTATTTTATGTATTGTCTAAACTAATAATACTTCCACTTAGGTTTTATATTAGTCTTTAACATGGACAACTTGACACGCATAAATTAAAACAAGATTAGACTTAAGTTAAGAAATGTTTTTAACTTGTGCTACGATGGATGATGCATGCTTCCTCGTACACACTTTTGATTTATAAATCAAACTTTTATACCCTTCTCAAATTGAAGTCATGTCGTCCAATCGTTTGAGATCACTTGCAATTACTTTTTACATCTTGTGAGACGGATGTGAATTGTAACCCAAAGTGATAATTATCTATGCGTGAGACCTAGACTTATTCTCGCATGTTCTCAAATTGGATGACTTAATCGGTACAACGGTGAGACCTTGACCGAGGCAAGGATGGGGCTAAACATGCCAGTTTGACATTTAGTGAAATGTTTACTTGTGTCATGAGTCCCATAAGGATCTAAGAATTACACAAGATCTACAATTGATGAACGTCATCTACCTATTGAATCTATCATTGCTAGCAGATCAACTAATGTGATGGTAGAACCTCAATGAGGATCTTAGCCTTTTCGTAAAATTAATTGTTTTTTTATAAACTTGGGTAGTTAATTTTAAAAGGATAATTATCGAAAATACTAAATATGAACTTTGTATTTCTATTAATGATTTTTTTATGCAACACAAACCCTAAACAAAGTTTGTTTCCTTTTGTGATAGAGGAAGACAAACTAAGTCTTCTTTCCTTGTAAGAATAAGACTCGTTCCCATCCTTTCTCCTTGTATGAGAAAGCTATAATAGGAACACTTGAATCTTCTCAATTCTAATGAAACTTAAAACACACCTACTCAAGAAATCGCATTGTTGTATGTTACAAGACAAAACGATTAAGTACGGTTGCACATCTTAAAGTGTTAAGATATTGTATGAGTCTTGATTAGAAATTGAAGTCTCAATAAACCGTGAGAGGAAATTACTAGCATGTTTTTCTAGTATATTTTCCTTACTCAAATAAGTTCCATAAGATTCTGCACACCTTTGAGGTAAAGTAGAAAGAGGAATTGCATGCAAACTTTCAAGTTAATGGCATCGATGGAAATCTCATTACAAATATAGTAGAACTTGATACTTTTCTTTGAATATCTATGTACATGTTTACTAGTCTACAAGACTCACATTGGCTATAATGTGTAGACATTCAAAGAACTATAAAGTATACAAATTGCTACTTGCTTTTTCACAAGTATAGATACATTCAAAATGTTGTCTAAACTAATGGGAACAATGCATTTCTAACCATAGGACACACTTGTAAAGTTGTCTTATTCAGTGGGGGCCACGAGCTTATCACCTTGTAAGTGACCCACTTAATTTCTAGATTGTATTGAAATAACATCATAGTTTTCTAAGCCTTATTGCATATTATTTTAAAAGATAACTAGTCGCTTTTCTGATGTCGCTTCCCGAAATGTTATCTAAAAATAGTTATGCATGATTGCTTATTAAACGATGAAGTTCTGCATAACCCTTCTATACAAGCTTGATTTGAGTATGACTTAAATCTTATTATATCTGTGATATTTTAATATTATTCATATATGATGTTGTGCCATGCTCAAGTGGGAGAAATATTATAGTGTGCAAGGTACAACACAATATGGCTTATAATATTCTATTAGGACTTATACATATTGATGTATGTTGTCTATAGAGAATTAATGTCAAGAAATAATAAAAACTACTTCATCACATTACCTAAATGTTTTAGCTAATAAGCATATGTCTCTTGTAAAGACATAAATATGAAGTATGTAAATTAACTTGAAAATACTATTGAAGCCAAATGTAGGCATTCAATAATACTTTATTTGTAATATGTTTATGTTTTCAAGTAAAGACATAAACATGAACTTCCTTGAACTGTTCAAAGACTTATAAAATAAAAGTAAGTACTTAACTTGTTGTGTCTTCCTGTTAAGGCATATACAATAAAGTTATTGAATTCTTCAATATCTTATAAAGTATATTTATCGACCAACATGTTATGTTTTCTTGTTAAAACATGAACATGAAGTTCTTGAACTGTTAAAATATTCATGCTTTATAGCATGCAATCGGCTTGAATATATTGTTTGTGCAATTTGGTTTGACCAAATTATAAAATATGTTAGCCAAAGATTATTAGGTTATCAAAGGAATTGTGATACTGTCTCACAATCGCAACACTATGTCTCATGTGTAAAATCAAATACTATTGTTATTATTTGATCCTTGATAACATAACTACTCTCTCGCTCTCGTATCTTATTAAGGTTAACAAAGATTTGAATGAGCCCGTGCTTATTTAATATGGTTCCAAACAAGAAGGTAACTAAGAAACCATCAATTTATGGAATGGGATAACTCCAAGTAAGTCTTAGTTGAACTATTGAACTTGTTAAAATCATGTTAGACGTGTTATTAACAAATTTGAATCAAGAAATGTCAATGTATTTTATACATCCCAAAACGAGAACAATTCATTGTTGCTCGACATGCTGTGTACTTGGAGAAAGTCTCCTCTTACAAGAAGCAAGTGGGAGCCTTTATGCATCTTTGAAGAAAATAATGAATAAAATAAAACCTTCTGAATACACTAGTGAATGACACAATTGAGGCTGAGCATGTAAATGCAAAAGCCACAAAGTGTTGTGACTCCCATTAGCATATCCGCAAGGATACCTCAAGCACTTGAAGATATGAATGTCATGTCAATGTTGATGAATCTGAGTTAGAGGATCATAGTGAACCTCATAACTATCGAGACTCGTTTTTAGATTTGGAATCTAACGAATGAATCAAAACTATGAATGGTTAGATGTAGTCCATAAAAGAAAATCAATTTTGGAATTTGATTAGCTTTCACTAATCAGTAAGACTGATAGGTTATACATGGTCTTCTATGAGAAGATAGATATGGACACAATTGTACACATTTATACACACTCTCTTTGAATAGAGTTTAAGACATGCTCAAGCAATTGATCATGATTTAAGGCTTTATTTTATTCTCGAGTGTTAAATTAATAAAGATATTAATTACCATACTTGATTTCATGAATATGAAATATTGAAATTGGTGTATAAACTCTAGAAATCCAAGTGTGGATTAGAGCATGCATCTAGGAGCTGAAATCTTAAGTTTGAATCAAGGATATGATCATGATTAAAACAAAGATAATTCTTTAAGCTAGTAGGAGCATATTGTTTTGTTTGTTCTTAAATCTCATATGTTGTTAACATATTGGAAATAACATTCCATCAAAGCTAGGTTTTAATCCTTGGTTTGGAATATATTTCTATTGAGAGATATAAGAATTAACTCATTTAACCTTGGAACATATGCTTATTAGGAAAATGCATACACGGTTAATAAGTCTAAATATGACACATCACTGAGAAAGTCTTAAAGTTTTATCTCATCTGATAAGATTGAGTATGTACATGGAAACCTTTGGTTTACCTTAGTGGATTCATTACATATGATATGTGATGTATTAGACTAATGTTAATTTTTGCATGAATGTAAGATGAACTGATCACAAAGTATCTAAGTGAAAGTCATTAGACTACTATATACTTGATCATCGTTTACGGATTTTAGCTAAGAAGATTAGTGTTGAGTTTATACACTAATGCTTACTTTGATTGAGATGGTACTCAATACTAGTGATAGTAGGATTTCATCTTCAATGATAATACTACTACCTAGACGTGCTTGATGAAAAGCATTGTTGCACTACTCATTAGTAAAATAAGAATACTTTACAGTTTGGGAAGCTGTTAAGAAGATTGTTTTAAATAGGTGTTCTACTTGCTTCAAACAACCTATGTAATGTACTATGGCGATGCTAGTATTACTGTATTAGCACTTGAGCGCACATATACAATATGAAAATCATCGTATTATTCAAAAACTTTACTATTTGTGAGTTTCTGAAATAAGTATTCTCAAAGTTCACTCAGATGAAAACTCAACAGGTCCTTGTGTAAATTCAATGTCTTGTAGTCAAATATTTTCATCATGCTTGGAACATTGGACGTTGACCTTAGAGTAGTCTCATGTATATCAGTTTTTTTTAGTATTTGGATAATGGAACGTTAAGCAGTTTTACTAAATAATGAATTGATATACTTGGTAGATCGTCTTCATTTGTACTACTGTGTTCTATATTAGCATGTTTAATCCATGAATAATTTAGTTATTCTAATTTATCCATTGTCAGTTGACGATAAGGAAGTATTTTCGAATTAAGACAAATGTGAGTTGGTCATATTCATTAGGAATGAATATTAATTGATGATGCCGCCAAACTCATATGTGTTCATTGGATGAACATTGGATTGACCCAACCTACGAGAATTCACTACATGGATCATCGTCAATAGTAAATCTTGCAAGTGGTTGAATCTCTCATCCTAAGACTTGAGATGCAAGTAGGTTTTGTATGCGTGGAATGTCAATATTTGATATGGTTCAACGTTGTTAATAACTGATTTTTAACTAGTATGAAAATCTCGTTGTTCCAAGTCTATTCGAATTGATCTGGTTAACTATGCGACTCTGTCGTCTTTTGTGAAACAAATAGTTGTGTCGTTGTAGTAATTAAAAAGTGCAAGACTTAAAAGTAAATTGGCGGTTAATTAAATCTAAGATTAATTAAAGAGTAAATGGTGCAATATTTAAAACTTAAAAAGTAATTAATTAAATGACTTAAAATAAAAGCGTGACGAAAATTAAATTTGACAACGTAATATAATTTGAAAACTTAAAAAAAAATCAAGTAAAAAGGCAGGAAATCAAAATTTAAAATAAAAACAAAAACAAATAAAAACAGGAAAAACAAAACACTGACTTGAGTCCGATTCACACTACGATCGCAACCAATGAAGTGGTTGGATCGCACCCTGATCGTACCCACGATCGCAGCCTAGATCGCACTTGGTGATCGTAGCCCCCGATCGCACTCAATGCGATGGAAACAAAAGGGTGGTGATCGTACTAATCGATCGTAACAACGATCGCAGTGATCGATCGCAGTCACAGATCGTAGCCAATGGATCGTGACCAAGCAATCTTACCTTGGATCGCACTCTATGATCGTGGTGAGGATTAAAGAGTGTGATCGCAGTAGGATCTTAGTCCTTGATCGCAACACTGGATCGCAAGTAGAAACCCTTAAGGGTTTATGCGATTGCACTTGTTGGATCGTATCAAACAGAAACCTTAAAGATCGGAACAATGGAAAACAGTAAGCCAATAAGCTAAACTAAATAAGCTAACTTCGACAATAAGCACAAATCTAAACTTTATCAAAACAATAATAAGACGAATACAATAAGCAATAATTTAAAGACTTTTTCAAAACATGAAATAAGTAACACAATAAGAAAACTTTTAGAAAGAAGAACTTTTTAGAAAATTAAGAGAAACAAATAAGCTAAGTATGAAACAAGCCA
The DNA here is from genome assembly GCA_025667525.1 of Glebionis coronaria. Classification (NCBI taxonomy): domain Eukaryota; kingdom Viridiplantae; phylum Streptophyta; class Magnoliopsida; order Asterales; family Asteraceae; genus Glebionis; species Glebionis coronaria. Next base: position 112,778,668 of record CM046875.1, read on the forward strand.
ATAAGATTGTCAAACTTATAGCTTATCTCATACAAAAACTTAGATGAAAGTAAAAAGGTGAACTTTTTAATCCAATAAGCAAATGGATTAAGCAAACCTTACCTAATCCGAAATTTAAATGAACCAATAAGAACAAGAAAAGTAGAAGGAGAATGATAAAAGTAACTTGATCAAAGGTAAATAAAGATTAAAGCAACAAATTAAGAACCCTTACTTGGAATTAAAAGGAATTAAAGTGCAAGACAAGTATTTAAAATGACATGAATTTAAAGTGCAAGTAATTAAATGGTGGAAGAGCTAATTGTCACATTTAGCCAACAAAATGAAATGAAAACACTAATGATCTATTTATAGGGGAGATTAGGGAGGTGCTTAGGAAGCTTCCTCCCCTCTTTCTTCTCTTCTTAATTGCATGATTAAGTCCTTGTCTTCTTAATCTTTTGACTTTAACGACTTTGTCTCGGGATTTCTTTAAACTCGTCTTGTAATTCTTCAATAAATTAGACTCGAGTTCTTCGGCTTTTAGTAAACTTCCGTCTTTTGACTTTTTCTTTGATAAATCTTCAGAATTGGTCTTGGACTTCTGTTGTTTTTGCACTCTAGATTTCTTGACTTCGTCTTTTGTCTTTTTCTTCGATAAAAGCCCGTGAATGCCCGTGTTTTCTCCCTTTTCCACATTTTCGTCCTAAATCACAACAAAAACACAAACCACGCATAATTCCGACATTTACGACATAAAATACACGTTTTGGCTTGGTTATTATTGTAGTTAAGTGGTAAAAAGGATGGGTGTTTACACACCTATCAAATCCCCTACACTTGACCATTGCAATGTCCTCATGCAATGCATTAGTTACAAAGCACGTTTACATTTTTCATCACAATCAATCCACCTTGGCCTTTATTAAAGAGATAGAAAATAACAAAATAAGTAAAGAAATCAAAAGCATACCTTAGGGTTTTGAAAATGTCATGAATGATCATCATCCTCAAGTTTTCACTTTATCCAAACCAAGCTTAAAAACGAGATCATTGTTATTATAAGTTAGCAAACTAACACGAACTCATGTGGGCCAATTATTTACTTAGACTCCCTTATTCCTAGGTGTATCTCTTATATTTTATTATTGTCTTGAATGATCACGAGGATGCATTGTTGACTTATTTTGATAGTTATTTAGGCTGAAAACAAAGTGGGATGATTTAATCAATAGTTAGCTAAAGGACAAAATCTTTTAAAATTGCTTCTCGGGACCTCATAAAGTTCATATCTTGGCATAACTCGCTTCGCGATTTGAGACCTTTCTCGGACCGATATTTGGCAGCGACTTCATACTTCAAACCTTGAGAGACGTTCATGAAATTATGGTCTTCTCTTCATAATAGGAATTTCTTCACTTGAAGTTTTGAGAGATTCTTCATACTTGGACCACGACTTCTTCATTTTTCTCCAATCTTTATTTTGGACTTTGATATACAACGATCCGCCTCCTTTTTGGACTTGGATCTATTTATCCTCATACCTTGTTAGGGCCTTTTTGGATAGACTTCTCCATGATCTTTTGGGAGTACTTGCTTTTCGTCGTGTGTCTCGATCCTTCATATTGATTTTCGATAAATGATTCTTCACATCAGTTGGGATCTTTAGCAACAAAATGTAGCCCTCATGCCTTGTTAGGACCTTTTTGGACTCGCCAATCTTCGCATCCCGCTTCAATAAGTTATGCCTTGGCTATGAACTCTAATCCATACCGAGCAACTTTTAAACGATCTTGGGCTAGAAGCTAAGTAACTTTTCAAATCGTACAACCTTATTTATTGCAGATAAATTTATTAGCAAGCGATGGGAGAATAGGCTTATAATTAACTCACATAAATTCACGAAAGGATACCAAACTTATAATTGACTCTATCATCTCTCGTTCTCCACAATTTAAAATATCAAGGAATGAAACTCGTGGATGCTTAGCCTATTAAATCAAAGTTTTGGGTTTTCGAGTCGTCTATAGGATCTTGCAAACTCTTATACTTTTTCAAGTTTAGAAATCGCATTTTAAAGTTCCCTTGATAAACGACTCTCTAGGATCAATTATAGGAACTTGCGAAAAGTTCTTGTTCTTAACCCGTGAGAGTTAAGACTTTCGCGTTTTACAGCTCCCTATATAAAAGCCTAGCAAAACTTGACTTAAACACGTTAAGGGTACTAGCTAGAGTAAACTTAGATAAGTAAACTCGGGTTGAGTCAAAAGATTCACAACATTTGAAAATTAAAACCACTTTATTAAAAATTTATTCTAATAAGGAAAGAAAATAACTATGCAAAGAGAAAAACTAATAGGCCAAAATAGATCAAAAATTTTGAAAAATGTCGAAAACTTGATTTTCCGGTTAAAATGAGGACAAATACAAGGAAAAGGCCACTTAACTTCGATAGAAGTCCCCCCTACACTTAATATAAACATTGTCCTTAATGTTTAAGCATGTGGGAGTAAACTCCCCTACACTTAGGACATTGTGCACTTTGTTTAAATCTTGCTAAGGAAAAGACAACTGACGAGACTCCTATTTTAATATTGGAAAATATAAAATAGTGAATCGAAAAGAGTTTAGGATAGAACCGGGAAGAAGGAACACGGAATCACGGGTCGTCAAAAATCATCAAGAGTGGATCATTGAGCGCTCGAATCCCTGATTAGTAGAAGAGAGGAGAGAGCAAACACCAACGGGTCTCCCCTACACTTAGGATAAAGAAAGCTAAAAGATAGATACATGGGTTGCCTCCCAAGAAGCGCTTGATTTTTGTTCACCGAGTCGTAAGCCTGACTCGACCTTGATTATCATAGGAAGAATCATAAAACATATCCACCGGGATCACATACATAGTTTTCGTCCATCACATAGCACAAGCTTAAGGCGACCAAGGCAAGCCAAAGAAGAATAGGCAAGGTTCCCTTAAGCAAAGATGGAGCACGGTGGTAGCAAGGGTGAAGAGGTGCAAGCATATCTTTAGTAGTTCCAAAAATCTTTCCTTTTATTTCTTCAGATGGATACTGAGATGGCTAAAGAATATCGATACCGGGGTCGAACACCTTTTCCTTTAGGGGAAAATAGCACTCAGGCTCAGCAGAATTGGAAGAAGATCCGCGAAGAAAATGCACAACCTCGTCCTCAGAAGGTGGACAAAGAGGTGTTAAATCATACGTGCTGCGGATGTTGGTGTCGTCCGGTTGCTTCTCCTTTGAAAGAATTTTCTTCAAATCCAAAGTAGGATCAAGACCATAATCATCAAAGTTTAAAGGAGGAGCATCACTCTCATGAGGGAAGTAAGTATTGAGAAAAGTAGAGAAGTCTTCCTCAAATGAGTAATCATCCAAAGTAGGATTAAGCATGGATGGCGGAGGATCTTCATCATGAGAAGAATCACTCGAAAGAGTATTGGCCTCATCAAAATCATCGAAAGTGGGCATGTCGGGATACTCGGAAGTAAAATCATCATAATCATCCGTATCTGAGCTAGAATCATCATCATAAGCATCAAAGATCGGTGGAGAATCATATATGGGTGAAGGTTCCAAATTGGAGAGAGAATCATCCACATCATCTTGAAACAGTGGATTATCAATGCAAGAATCGAATAGAGGATTGTTGTAGATGACAAAATCATCGAGCACATTAATCATATTCGCCGATTCTCTTCCAAAGGATTTGCTTGTAAGCTTCCCCATTTCAAAAACTTGTGCATCATCCCCGACTCTTAAAATGAGCTCACATTTATCCACATCAATTAAAGCTCTACCGGTTCTCAAAAATGGGCGCCCAAGTATTAACGGAATACGAGGGTCCATTTCATAATCAACAACGACAAAGTCGACCGGAAAAGTGAATGTGCCAACTTTAATGAACACATCTTCGGCAATACCAACGGGGTAAGCGAGAGTGAGATTGGCTAGCTCAAGAGTCATTTTAGTGGGTGTAAGGTCGGGCAATGATAACTTTTTCCAAACACTTAAAGGCATCAAATTTATACTGGCCCCGAGATCGGCTAAGGCAGTAAATTTGTCGGTTTGGTTAAAAGTACAAGGTAGCACAAAACGACCGGGATCTCTAAGTTTCTCCAAAAGTTCTTTAAGAAGCACGGCAGAACAATTTTCATTTAATCGAGTATTAACAAACTCGGCCATCTTCTCCTTCTTACTAAGCAATTCCTTAAACATCTTGATAAATTTATGCATTTGTGCTAGAGCTTCAACAAGGGGAAAAGTGACGGTCATTTCCGAAACTTTCTTCAAATAGTTTGACACTTGAATGTCATCCTTGGTGTGCATTTTGGCCTTTCCTAAGCGATATGGATAAGGAATATTGGGTTTGGGTGGTGAAGGTGTAGGTGTAGGTGTAGGTAAAGGTTGAGATGTTGAAGGTTTAAAGGTGGAAGGTGGGGTTGGTGGAGGATTCGTTTTGGGTACTTCGTCATGACGAGGCGGAGACGGTAATGGTGTACTAATACTAGGTGTGGGAGTAGTAGGGATAAATGGTGGTGGAGGAGGTGTAGATGATGGGGACGGGATAGGTGGTCCTACTAAAGTAACTCCACTACGGGTAGTAATAGCACTCACATTTGCTCGCGGATTGGTGACGGTGTTTGAAGGTAGAGAACTCGAAGTAGAAGGTTGAGTGGTGGGCAAGAAACTAGCCAGCATATTCTTCAAATCATTCGTTTGATTGCTGAAGGAGGATTGTATATTATCTCGAAGCTCGGATCTTATGTCATTCCCTTGCTTGGTGATATCCCCTTTTAAATTGATAATTTGGCTCTGTAGATTCTTGATTTGCTCTCCTTGAGTTCTCATTAAGGCTTCAACATCTTGGTTAATGGGTGGGGCTTGTTGAGCGGGTGGGTGATAAGGATTAGAAGCTCGAGGTGGGATTTGGTTGCTTCTATTGTAGTTGTTGTTGGGGTTTTGGTTTTGAGGAGAAAACCCGGGTGAAAGGTAGTTGTTTGACCGGTAACTCAGAAAATTTCGATCCCCTTGAGGTCGGGCTTGGTAATTTTCCGGTGAATAATTACCATAAGCCGCATACACGTTTTCCGGATTGCCTTGAGTAGAAGGACAATCAGTGTATGAGTGTGGACCGCCGCATGTTTCACAAGGATTGGCTACTGCTTTAACTTGTTGTTGGTTTGTAGCGAGAAGCAAGATATTTTTGTTCATTTCGGTCATCATGCGGGTGAATTCGGTCATATCGGGGTTTGCTGAAGTAGAAGAAACATTGACTCTCGGGTTGTTCCTTGAAGAAGCGGAGGAATCCCAGTTTTTGTGGTGAGTAGTCATGTTCTCAATAAGCTCTCTACACTCCTCGGGTCTCCTTTTCATAAATGTGCCACCGGCGGCTGCATTAATCGTATCACGATCACGAAAAGTCAAACCGTTGTAGAAAGTATCAATTAAGGTCACAGGGAGCATGTTGTGGTTTGAACAACGATCGATTAAAACATTATATCTTTCCCAAGCATCAAAAAGATATTCATCGGGTTCTTGCATGAAACCGCTGATTTGATTGCGAAGGCTCGTGACCATGGATGGTGGAAAGTAGCGCGACAAAAAGCGTTGAGTCATGTCATCCCAAGTATGAATGGAATTCTTCGGGAGACGATCAAACCATTTCTCGGCGTGGTGTGATAAAGTATGTGGAAAGAGTTGAAGGCGAAGAACATCCATTGTGGCACCAGGCAACTTCATGCTTTGGGTGATAGTAATGAACTTGTCGAGGTGTTTGTTGGCATCATCATCAGGCATTCCTCGAAAAGGATTTGTTTGCACTTGCTGAATCATGTGGTGCTTCAACGAAAACTCCGGAGCCGTGATTTGCATCGGTGCAATCGGTCCTCCTCGTCCAAACATGGTAGGTTGACAAAGCTCCTCCATTGTCCAAAGATCGGGATGTGGAAGAACATTGTTGATGTTATTATTGAGGTGCGGTGGATTATTGTTGTTGTTCACACCTGCCATAGTTAAATCTTCTCGAGTCTCGGGCTCTTGATAAGTAGAAGATCTAGTACGCATACAACTACAAAGGTAAAAGAAAACAATACCAAACACAAAGAGAATATATATACACTATAAAAATAAAATCTTTTTGGATTTTTGAAATTTTTTTAATTTTTATGGATTTTTTGAAGTTTTTAAGCAAGAAAAATAACGCTCACGAATGAACGGATCCCAAAAAGCAACGCGTCTCTGATACAGCGATTTTGTATGGGTTCTAATTCTCTCACAGTCCTCTCGAACTGATCTCGGTCTTAAGTGGAATGATTGTTCTTGGTTACTAAATAAAATGGTTTGGTTTTCTAATCTAATAAAAAGTGTAAATGAAAATTTAAATCAAAGACAATTACTTTAATGACAATTGATAAAGACTTGAATTAAAATTGAAATTAAGATTAAAATTAAAATCAAAATTAAAGTTGAAACATAAAATATAAATTGTGAAATATAAATTGTGAAATAAAAGTAAAGAAACAGTTAGACAGTAAAACAGTAATACTAACAGAAAATTGATTCGGAAGTTTTAACCTTCATTCGGAACTTTGGTTCATCCGGAAGTTTGGAAACTCATTCGGAACTTTTGACAAAGAGGTTGATTCGGAACTTAAGTACTCATCCGTAACTTAGCCTTCATTCGGAACTTTCTACTGATTCGGAAGTTTTTGGTTCATCCGGAACTTTTCACTCGGAAGTCTTTAATTCGGAACTTAGGTTCATTCGGAAGTTACTGTTCATTCGGAACTTACTGTTCATTCGGAAGTTTCATTCGGAAGTTACTGTTCATTCGGAAGTTTCTTCTGATTCGGAACTTTTTAAAGACAAACTCATTCGGAACTTTTCAAATAAAAACTCATTCGGAACTTTCCAAATAAAAACTCATTCGGAACTATTTTATTCGTTCGGAACTTTTGCTTCGTTCGGAAGTTTTTGCTTCGTTCGGAAGTCTGGGAAACCCAGATACAGAAACAATACCCGAAGAACAAGGAAACTAGTTTCAATCCAAAAATCACCAAGTTTTTCACCAAAAACTTAAATAAATCAATCACAAAGCATCTACTAACCATAAACTACAAATCCCATCAACAAAAACGCAAATCCCAACAACTTTTGAAGATCAAATCAAGAAAATAAAAACTCAAGAACTTGAAGATAAAGAGGATGATGAACAAGATTAAATGGAAAGATTAAACAAAGAACTTGTATTGAATGATTAATGTTTTAACAAGATCAAACAAAGATTAAAACAACAAGATTGGAAAAACAAAGATTAAAATCACCAATCACCCTAGTGGTGATGGTGATGATACGAACTAAAGAGAGAAAAAGGTGGAAGAAGGAAAAACTAAAACTAACTAAAAGCTGGCCTAAATGTGTGAGGGGAGGGCTATTTATAGCCTTGTCTTTTGGTTGGTGAGTGGGCTTTCTCCCGTTCTTCTTGTCTTCTCGTCTTTTCAGAAAAGTTGACGTTTTCGATTCTGATTCGGGATTTGCCGTCGATTAAATTCAACTCGTCTTTTAATTTCTTCGTTTAATAGACTTGAGTTTCTTCGACTTATGTAAATCTTCCATCTTTGGTCCTTTTCTTCGATAAATCTTCGAATAGGCCCAGTGACTTCAAATCTTTTGCATCTCTTGGACAATAGACTTTATCTTGAGTCTTTTTCTTCAGTAAAACCCGTGCAATCCCATGTTTTCTTCAATATTCATCCGGTTGGCTCTGAAAACACAATAAACACAAAAACCACGCATAATTCCAAACAAATGATATTAAATACGTGTTTTGGTCTCGTTTTAGCCCGAATTAAGTGGTAAAAGGATGGGTGTTTACACACCTATCAAATCCCCTACACTTAACCATTGCCATGCCCTCATGCAATACTTAGTGATAAAGCAAGTTTACACTTTTCTCATAATTAATCAACCTTGGCCTTATTAAAATACTACTAAACAAAAATTGAAGTACTAAAAGAAATTAAAACTTAAAAGGATAGAAAACCATTTTCACTTGAAAATAGCTACATGGAAATAACTTGCAAAGAGATCAATGACTTACATTAGGGCTTTTGTGTTGCGAAGATTTATCACCCTCAAGTTTCACGTTCCCCAAACTAAGCTTAAAAACGAGATCATTGTTATTATATGTTAGCAATTCAAACACTTACACACATGGCATAATTAAATGCTTAAACTCCCTTATTCCTAGGTGTATCTCTTATATTTTATTTTTGTCTTAGAATGATCATGAAGATGTATTTTTGGACTTATTTCGATAGTTTATTTAGGCTGAAAGCAAAGTAGGACGATTTGATCAATAGTTAGCTAAAGGACAAAATCTCTTAAAACTGCTTCTCTGGATATCAAAAAGTTCATATCTTGGCATAACTCGGTTCACGATTTGAGACCTTTCTCGGGCCGATATTTGGCATGTACTTCATGCTTCATATCTTCGAGAGACGTTCTTGAGATAATGGTCTTCTCATCATAATAGAGTTTCTTCACTTGGAGACTTTTGAGGGGTACTCCAACTTTGTTGACCACGACTTCATGATTATTTCTTCAATCTCTATTTGGGATTTTGAGATACAACGATCCGCCTCCTTTTCGGACTTGGATCTATTTATCCTCATACCTTGTTAGGGTCTTTTCGGATAGACTTCTCCATGATCTTATGGGAGTTGATTGCTTTTCGTCGTGAGTCTTGATCCTTCATATTGACTTTGGGAATAATGCTTTTCACATCACCTTGGATCTTTAGCAATAAAATGGAATCCTCATGCCTTGTTAGGGCCTTTTCGGACTCGCCAATCTTCGCGCCCCGCTTCATAAGTTATGCCTTGGCTATGAACTCTTATCATTACCGAGCAACTTTTAAACGATCTTGGGCTAGAAGCTAAGTAACTTTTCAAATCGTACGACCTTACTTATTGCAGATAATTTATTAGCAAGTGATGGGAGAATAGGCAAATAATTACACCAAGTGAGCTTGTGCAAGAATACCGACTTATAATTGACTCTATCATTTCTCGTCCTCCACAATTTAAAATCTCAAGTAATGAGACTCGTGGACGCTTAGCCTAATAAACCAATTAAGGTCTACATGGCTAAGGATACTAGCTAGAATAAACTTGGATAAGTCTATTCGGGTTGAGTCAAAATAAACGCAACGGGCCTAATATGTCAAAGACTTCTAAACTAGCTACACCACTTTATTAAAATTTGACTTTATTGCAGAATATATACATAAGAAAGCAACGATAAAAATTTAAAAATTGCGACTAAATGGCCAAAGTTAATAAAAAATTTGAAAAATGTTGAAAAACATGATTTTCCGGTTAAATGAAGGCATTTTCATGGAAAAGTCCACTTAAAACTTCGATAGAAGTCCCCCCTACACTTAAGATAAACATTGTCCTCAATGTTTAAGTATGTGGGAAAAGTCTCCCCTACACTTATGACATTGTGCACGTTGGTTAACTCGAGTTAAGGAAGAGACGACTAAAGTGATCAATTTCAAATGTGAGTATGAAGAAAATTGAATCACGATATTTGAGAGATAGAACCGGATTTCGGATAACACGGGAGCACGGTTCTTCAAAGTTTCCAAGAGTGCACTAATCCCTGTAATCACATCACCACACAAATAAAAAACACCTATGTAGGTCCCCCTACACTTAGGAGGTTAAAACATAAAAGGATAGATACTCGGGCTGCCTCCCGAGGAGCGCTTGTTTTTGATAACCGAGTCACGAGCCTGACTCGACCCAAAATTTGTTCATGGGGAACGTGGTGAGGGATGGAATCACCTCCTGAGAGGTGTCCTCACCAAAGTACAACTTCACTCGTTGGCCATTCACCTTAAAATTTGGTCCATCAGGTTGAGCGAGCTCGAGAGTACCATATGGAAAAATTTGGGCAATGGTGAATGGGCCGGACCAACGAGATTTGAGCTTTCCCGAAAAGATTTTCAACCGAGAGTTAAAAAGTAAGACTTTGTCTCCAACATGGAACTCTCGGTTTTTGATCTTGGAGTCGTGAATGAGCTTAGTTCTTTCCTTATAGATCAAAGAATTTTCATAAGCCTCATTCTGAAGTTCATTGAGCTCATTGAGTTGGATCTTGCGTAGGTCACCGGCTTTGTTTATATCAAAATTAGCCCACTTCAAGGCCCAATAAGCCTTGTGCTCCAACTCAATGGGGAGGTGGCACGCTTTCCCGTACACAAGACGATAAGGCGTACAGCCGATCGGGGTCTTGTAAGCAGTACGGAAAGCCCACAAAGCATCATCAAGTTTATCAGCCCATGAGGCACGATGCTCTCCCACAGTTCTTTCAAGAATTCGCTTAAGACCTCGGTTGGATATTTCAGCCTGGCCATTAGTTTGTGGGTGGTAGGCTGTGGAAAGACGATGATTTACACCGTACTTAGCCATGACTCGAGCAAATTGGTCATTGCAGAAATGAATCCCACGATCACTAATAATGGCACGAGGCACACCGAATCTAGCGAATAGAGCTTTCAAAAAGTTACAAACCACCCGTGCGTCATTAGTGGGTAAAGCTTTGGCTTCAACCCACTTTGAAACGTAGTCAACGGCTACAAGGATGTTATTGTTTCCTTTAGAAGAAGGGAATGGCCCCATAAAGTCGATACCCCAAACATCAAAGATTTCACACTCTTGAATGAAATTCTGAGGCATCTCGTCTTTATGTGTGATCGTGCCTTGTTTTTGGCAAACATCACATCTTTTAACCATATCGTGAGCGTCACGATATATGGAGGGCCAATAAAATCCCGAATCAAACACTTTTTTGGCGGTGTAGTTGGGACCAAAGTGACCACCGGTGGGTCCTTTGTGGCAAGCATCAAGGATTTCAGACGCTGCCGGTCCGTCAACACATCGGCGGATAATCAGGTCGGCACATTATTTGAATAGGTAAGGGTCGTCCCAAAAGTAAGTCTTGATGTCGGTGAAGAACTTTTTCTTTTGTTGGGACGTCAACCCTTCCTTGAGAATTCCACCCGCCAAGTAGTTTGCGAAGTCCGCAAACCACGGGGTTTCATTCGACTTCGAGTTTATAGACATTAAGGTCTCCAAGGGAAAAGAATCATTGATTTCTTTGTTCGGATGATCCCCTTGGTAAGGATCCTCAAGTCTGCTGAGATGATCCGCGGCTAGGTTTTCTGCTCCTTTTTTATCGCGAATTTCGATTTTAAATTCCTGGAGCAGCAAAACCCAGCGAAGAAGTCTTGGTTTGGAATCTTGCTTTGTCAACAAGTACTTCAGCGCGGAATGATCGGTGTACACAATAGTGGTAGAAAGGACAAGATAGGGGCGAAATTTTTCAAAAGCATAGACAACAGCTAAAAGCTCTTTTTCGGTTGTCGTATAATGCAATTGTGCCCCCGTCATTGTCTTGCTAGCGTAATGGATTGGTTGGAAGTGTTTGTTCACTCTTTGTCCCAGAACCGCTCCAATAGCAAAATCACTAGCATCGCACATCAACTCAAAAGGCAGCTCCCAATTAGGGGTAACCAAGACGGGTGCCTTAGTTAGCTTATCCTTAAGCGAGTTGAAGGCTTCAAGACACTCTTTGGAAAAGATAAAAGGAGTATCTTTTTCCAAGAGGTGGGTCATCGGGCGAGCGATTTGAGAAAAATCTTTGATGAAGCGACGGTAGAAGCCCGCATGACCCAGAAAACTTCTCACACCCTTCACGGTTGAAGGTGGAGGAAACTTTGCGATAACATCGACTTTAGCACGGTCTACTTCAAGACCGGCTTTGGAAATTTTATGTCCCAGCACGATGCCTTCTTTTACCATAAAATGGCATTTTTCCCAATTCAGAACTAGGCGAGTGTCTTCGCACCGCTTGAGCATACGTTCCAAATTGGCAAGGCAAGAAGAGAAAGAATCCCCGAAGACCGAGAAATCATCCATGAAGACTTCCATGGTTTGTTCAACCATGTCATGGAAGATAGCTAACATGCACCTTTGGAAAGTCCCGGGCGCATTACATAAGCCAAAAGGCATTCTTTTGTAAGCAAATGTGCCATAGGGACAAGTGAATGTTGTCTTCTCTTGATCTTGGGGATCGATGGGTATTTGAAAATAACCCGAGAAACCATCAAGAAAGCAGTAATATTCATTACCCGCTAAACGTTCAAGCATTTGGTCCATAAAAGGTAGAGGGAAATGATCCTTTCTCGTGGCATCATTGAGTTTGCGGTAGTCTATACAAACTCTCCACCCAGTAACGAGACGAGTGGAAATCAACTCGTTGTGTTCATTGGGAACAACGATTATTCCGCCCTTTTTGGGCACACAATGGATTGGACTAACCCATGGGGAATCCGAAATAGGGTAAATCATACCCGCATCAAGAAGTTTGATAACCTCTGTTTTGATGACTTCATGGATTTTTGGATTCACCCTTCGTTGGCTTTGAATTGTGGGCTTAAAGTCGTCCTCCATGAGAATTTTGTGTGTGCAGAAGTGAGGATCAATTCCACGAATATCCGAAATCTTCCAAGCAATAGCCTTCTTATGATCTTTCAACACGGCGACAAGTCGGGCTTTCTCTTCATCCTTCAAATCCTTAGCAATGATGACTGGCGACTTCTTCTCTTCTTCAAGGAATACATACTCAAGATGGGGCGGCAACTCCTTAAGTTCTAGATCTGGAGGATTGTCGACGGGAGGCGTGTTCGAAGTCGGAGTATCGATAGCAATAACCGTGGGAGATGGAGGAGAAGGATTGTCTTCTTTGAGAAGGTTTTTAATGAAGCTGAGATCTTCATCCCAATTGGTAGTAGAATCGTCATTGTCTAAATGCACATATCCCATGGTGGCTTCCAAATCTTTCCAAAGGAAATCACTTTCTCCAAATAGAGATAGTGATGAGTCGATAGAGGAAACGGTCTCAACATTGGGAAGAGAGGTAGGAATATTTTTACAAGCATCTTTGAAATGTTCTTCACAAGCCTCATCAAGAACGTCAATACAATTAACACTCTCGTAAGAATAAGGCTGTTTAGAAAGCTTTCCCATGTTGAAGACTACTTTATCGTCACCCACTCTCATGATAAGCTCACCAGCTTCAACATCGATGAGAGTGCGACCGGTCCTCAAGAATGGACGACCAACAATTAGTGGCACACGGGGGTCCATCTCGTAGTCGACGACAACGAAATCAGCAGGGAAGGTGAATTTGTCGACTCCTACAATGACGTCTTCGGCTATCCCCACTGGATAAGCAACCGTACGGTTAGCTAATTCCAAAGTCATTTTGGTGGGGACTAGCTCTGGGAGAGATAATTGCTTCCAAACACTTAGAGGCATGAGATTAATACTGGCACCTAGATCGGCTAGGGCCATGCAATTCTCTACTCCCGGGAAATTGCAAGGGATAAGGAAACGACCCGGATCACCAAGCTTAGTTGGCAATTTCCTTAAGAGCACTGCAGAGCAATTCTCATTAAGTTGGGTGTTGGCAATATCGAGGAGCTTTTCCTTGTCGCTCAGAAGATCTTTAAACATTTTCGCGTATTTGGGCATGTGAGCGAGAGCCTCAGCGAAGGAGATATTGCAATTCAATTGTTTGAACATTTTAAGGAAGTTCGAAACCTGAATATCATCCTTGCTCTTTTGCTTCTCTTTCCTCAACCTAGATGGATAAGGTATATTGGAAGAAGATGAAGGCTTTGGGAGAATAGGATCACTCACAACCACGGGTGGAGGAGGGGTAGAAGGAAGAGGTGGAGAAATTGGGGAAGGAGAAGGATGAGGAATAGGAGCAGGTGACTCGTTCTCCTTAGTCACAACCACCGGTGGAGGTATAGGAAGCTCGGGTTCCTTGGTACCTTTGCCACTTCGAGTGGTGATTGCTTTCATCTCCCCTCTTGGATTCGCAACGGTGTTACTCGGAAGAGTACCCGAAGAAGAGGGTTGATTACCTTGGAAGAAACTAGCCATCATGTTCCTCAGATCATTAGTTTGGCTATCCAACGTGTTTCTCATGTCGGCTCTCAAATCGTTTCCTTGCTTGACCAAGTCTGCCTTCAAATTTCGCACTTCCTGTTGGAGATTTTCCACAATCACATCATTGGTCCTCATGTAGGTTGCAACCTCTTGGTGTAATGCAGTGGTGGTTTGGTTGGGAGGAGCATTGTATACAGGTGGTTGGTAAGCAGGTTGTTGGTAGACTTGATTGTTACGTTGAGGCGGTTGTTGCTGCTTGTGAGGAGGGATGTATGGTTGTCGAGGTTGTTGTTGTTGTTGAGGAGGGCGGTTAAGGTTTTGTTGTTGGTTTGGGTTGGTAGGAGGAAAACCAGGTGGTGAAAGATAGTTGTTGCTGCGGTAGCTAAGTAAATTACGGTCACCTTGAGGTCTAGCTTGATAAGCAGGTTGAGGATAGGTGCCATATGCCGCATTCACATTCTCAGCAGGGTAGTCTTGGGTGGCGGTACAAGTTGTGTAAGAGTGAGGACCACCGCATATCTCACAAGGTTGGCTGACAGCGTTCACTTGAGCGTTTTTGGCGTTGTTGCTGTTGTTGTTGCTGACGGTGTGGGTGACAAGCGATTCAAGAAGCGTAGTGATTTTATCCAATCGCTTGTCGCTGTCACTTGTGCTAGCACTAGTGACATTGGTCCGAACACTCTTGGTTTGCACACGAGATTTATTCTCAATGATGTCCCAAGCAGCATTGGAAGTCTTAGCCAAAAGATTACCCCCCGAGGCACTGTTTAGTGAATCTTGGTCACTCATGCTTAAACCATTGTAAAAAGTATTAATTTGATGTACTTTGGTAAAACCATGTTGTGGGCATTTTCTTAAAAGATCTTTGAAACGATCCCAAGATTCACTGAACGACTCATCGTACTTTTGTTCAAAATTTATGATTTCATTCCGCAAAGCGGTAGTACGAGAGGGTGGGAAAAAGTAATTGATAAACTTTGTTTCCAAATCCGTCCATGAGAGAATACTCTGTGGCGGTTCCTTAGCAAGCCAATGCCGGGCTTGTCCCTCTAAAGAAAAGAGAAAAGTTGTAACCTTATAACCTCTTGTGGAACGCCATTGAATTTGACCGTGTTGGTGAGTTGCAAGAATCTCTTGATGTGGTCGTGTGGATCATCAATGGTACGTCCCAAGAATGGTTGAGCGGAGACCATCTGGATAAAGCCTGATTTTAGCTCGAAATTGTTGGCGGCAATTGGTGGTATAACAATTGGGTCAGTGTTGCCATCTACATGAGCTTGCAGCAATTCAATCATCGGGCGATTATCCGGAAGGGGCTCATTGTGGTTGTTATTGTTCATGTTGTTGAAAAGTGGGTTGTTGTTGTTATTATTGTTTGGAGGTGGTACACCGGCCATGTCTAAGTGATCGAGAGGCTCGGGCTCTTGATAAGACGTGGATCGAGTGCGCATACACCTGCAAAAGAACTAACAAGGCAAAAACAATACAAAAATATTTTTTGGTTTTTAATTTTTTTAATTTTTTTGTATTTTTGAAAATTTTATATTTTTTAGGATTTTTTGAAAATTTTTATGAAAAAGTAACGTTCACGGGGAACGGATCCCAAAATCCAAGTTCTCACAAAAAACTTTTGATCTTAACAAGAAGAGCCGGCAGCGGCGCCATTTGATACAGCGATTTTGTATGGGTTCTAATTCTCTCACAGACCTCTCGAATTGATCTCGGTCTTAAGTGGAATGATTGTTCTTGGTTACTAAATAAAAGGGTTTGGTTTTCTAATCTAATAAAAAGTGTAAATGAAAATTTAAATCAAAGACAATTACTTTAATGACAATTAATAAAGACTTGAATTAAAATTGAAATTAAGATTAAAATTAAAATCAAAATTAAAGTTGAAACATAAAATATAAATTGTGAAATATAAATTGTGAAATAAAAGTAAAGAAACAGTTAGACAGTAAAACAGTAATACTAACAGAAAATTGATTCGGAACTTTGGTTCATCCGGAAGTTTGGAAACTCATTCGGAACTTTTGACAAAGAGGTTGATTCGGAACTTAAGTACTCATCCGTAACTTAGCCTTCATTCGGAACTTTCTACTGATTCGGAAGTTTTTGGTTCATCCGGAACTTTTCACTCGGAAGTCTTTAATTCGGAACTTAGGTTCATTCGGAAGTTACTGTTCATTCGGAACTTACTGTTCATTCGGAAGTTTCATTCGGAAGTTACTGTTCATTCGGAAGTTTCTTCTGATTCGGAACTTTTTTAAGACAAACTCATTCGGAACTTTTCAAATAAAAACTCATTCGGAACTTTCCAAATAAAAACTCATTCGGAACTATTTTATTCGTTTGGAACTTTTGCTTCGTTCGGAAGTTTTTGCTTCGTTCGGAAGTCTGGGAAACCCAGATACAGAAAAAATACCCGAAGAACAAGGAAACTAGTTTCAATCCAAAAATCACCAAGTTTTTCACCAAAAACTTAAATAAATCAATCACAAAGCATCTACTAACCATAAACTACAAATCCCATCAACAAAAACGCAAATCCCAACAACTTTTGAAGATCAAATCAAGAAAATAAAAACTCAAGAACTTGAAGATAAAGAGGATGATGAACAAGATTAAATGGAAAGATTAAACAAAGAACTTGTATTGAATGATTAATGTTTTAACAAGATCAAACAAAGATTAAAACAACAAGATTGGAAAAACAAAGATTAAAATCACCAATCACCCTAGTGGTGATGGTGATGATACGAACTAAAGAGAGAAAAAGGTGGAAGAAGGAAAAACTAAAACTAACTAAAAGCTGGCCTAAATGTGTGAGGGGAGGGCTATTTATAGCCTTGTCTTTTGGTTGGTGAGTGGGCTTTCTCCCGTTCTTCTTGTCTTCTCGTCTTTTCAGAAAAGTTGACGTTTTCGATTCTGATTCGGGATTTGCCGTCGATTAAATTCAACTCGTCTTTTAATTTCTTCGTTTAATAGACTTGAGTTTCTTCGACTTATGTAAATCTTCCATCTTTGGTCCTTTTCTTCGATAAATCTTCGAATAGGCCCATTGACTTCAAATCTTTTGCATCTCTTGGACAATAGACTTTATCTTGAGTCTTTTTCTTCAGTAAAACCCGTGCAATCCCATGTTTTCTTCAATATTCATCCGGTTGGCTCTGAAAACACAATAAACACAAAAACCACGCATAATTCCAAACAAATGATATTAAATACGTGTTTTGGTCTCGTTTTAGCCCGAATTAAGTGGTAAAAGGATGGGTGTTTACACACCTATCAGTCTCTCACAGAAAACCGTTAATCTTTACGAAAAGACCCGGCAGCGGCGCCATTTAATAACTGATTTTTACCTAGTATGAAAATCTCGTTGTTCCAAGTCTATTCGAATTGATCTGGTTAACTATGCGACTCAGTCGTCTTTTGTGAAACAAATAGTTGTGTCGTTGTAGTAATTAAAAAGTGCAAGACTTAAAAGTAAATTGGCGGTTAATTAAATCTAAGATTAATTAAAGAGTAAATGGTGAAATATTTAAAACTTAAAAAGTAATTAATTAAATGACTTAAAATAAAAGCGTGACGAAAATTAAATTTGACAACGTAATATAATTTGAAAACTTAAAAAAAAATCAAGTAAAAAGGCGGGAAATCAAAATTTAAAATAAAAACAAAAACAAATAAAAACAGGAAAAACAAAACACTTACTTGAGTCTGATTCACACTACGATCACAACCAATGAAGTGGTTGGATCGCACCCTGATCGTACCCACGATCACAGCCTAGATCGCACTTGGTGATCGTAGCCCCCGATCGCACTCAATGCGATGGAAACAAAAGGGTGGTGATCGTACTAATCGATCGCAACAACGATCGCAGTGATCGATCGCAGTCACAGATCGTAGCCAATGGATCGTGACCAAGCAATCTTACCTTGGATCGCACTCTATGATCGTGGTGAGGATTAAAGAGTGTGATCGCAGTAGGATCTTAGTCCTTGATCGCAACACTGGATCGCAAGTAGAAACCCTTAAGGGTTTATGCGATTGCACTTGTTGGATCGTATCAAACAGAAACTTTAAAGATCGGAACAATGGAAACCAGTAAGCCAATAAGCTAAACTAAATAAGCTAACTTCGACAATAAGCACAAATCTAAACTTTATCAAAACAATAATAAGACGAATACGATAAGCAATAATTTAAAGACTTTTTCAAAACACGAAATAAGTAACACAATAAGAAAACTTTTAGAAAGAAGAACTTTTTAGAAAATTAAGAGAAACAAATAAGCTAAGTATGAAACAAGCCAATAAGATTGTCAAACTTATAGCTTATCTCATACAAAAACTTAGATGAAAGTAAAAAGGTGAACTTTTTAATCAAATAAGCAAATGGATTAAGCAAACCTTACCTAATCCGAAATTTAAATGAACCAATAAGAACAAGAAAAGTAGAAGGATAATGATTTAAATAAATATTAAAGCAACAAAATTAAGAACACTTACTTAGAATTAAAAGGAATTAAAGTGCAAGACAAGTATTTAAAATGACATGAATTTAAAGTGCAAGTAATTAAATGGTGGAAGAGCTAATTGTCACATTTAGCCAACAAAATGAAATGAAAACACTAATGATCTATTTATAGGGGAGATTAGGGAGGTGCTTAGGAAGCTTCCTCCCCTCTTTCGTCTTTTCTTAATTGCATGATTAAGTCCTTGTCTTCTTAATCTTTTGACTTTAACGACTTTGTCTCGGGATTTCTTTAAACTCGTCTTGTAATTCTTCAATAAATTAGACTCGAGTTCTTCGGCTTTTAGTAAACTTCCGTCTTTTGACTTTTTCTTCTATAAATCTTCAGAATTGGTCTTGGACTTCCGTTGTTTTTGCACTCTTGATTTCTTGACTTTGTCTTTTGTCTTTTTCTTAGATAAAAGCCCGTGAATGCCCGTGTTTTCTCCCTTTTCCACATTTTCGTCCTAAATCACAACAAAAACACAAACCACGCATAATTCCGACATTTACGACATAAAATACACGTTTTGGCTTGGTTATTATTGTAGTTAAGTGGTAAAAAGGATGGGTGTTTACACACCTATTAGTTGTCCTGAACAAGGTTGCTATAAAGACCATTTTCAGGTGCGAGGTGAAACACATGAACGACACGTGCAGTCAAAATAGGTTTTGTTCCTCCACATGTATTGGAGTTAGATACTACTGGGCCCCTCGATGAATTGTACAGATGGAGTGTGGCCATACCCAAATGTAATTAAGATGATACTTGATTAATTTGGTAATCTAGTTCAATATCGATATCGAGAAACTGAATAGTTAAACTTAAGAATGACTTTTGATCCATGTCTAAAGTTTAACAGAGTATCTGAAACAAAAGGATGACTGATATGTAAACCATTTTAAATGAGATGTTTAAGAAACTATCCTCATATGTTTCTAGGGGCATTGGCGTGTTGTTAGACGCTAACCATTGTTTGTGTAATTACATGATTATTATGACGTGCGCAAGTGGGAGCTGTTGGAGTATGTTCGTGTCATAATAACAAATTATATGGCTAGACACATACGAGCCTATGGGGTCACACACATATACACCGAGGTACCACTTTATATATCGTATTTATTGTATCTACGTTATATAAATAACCTATGTAACTCGGGATCAACAACGGGCGTCGAATTACTAAGTTGGTACTTAGTTTATTAATTGTATACAAATGGAAAAGCCCATTTTTTGTTAAATAATATAGCCGACCATAATGGGAGTTAAAGAAAAACGTTTTCTTTTGTAAAGTTATGATTATGACTGTTGGGAATAAATTATAGGCAGTCTACTTGAGCGCTGACAAGAGTAAAACAAGCGTTGACAGGAGTAAAACAAACGCTGACAGCTCAAGCGTTGACAAGACAAAGTCAAGCGTTGATACATTGAAGACAAGCACTGATGGGAAGATATACTCTACGCGTTTATTGTATTCTAGATTACTTCTAGTAAAGATAGGAACAACAATATATTTTCTATATTTATCTTTACCTAGAATAGCTGATACGTAGATTATTGTACAAGGCTTCTTATGTCTATAAAAGAAGACCTTTAGGTTAATGTTCAATATAAGTTTTCATACGTAAACTACTTTCATTATAAGCAAGTTTGATATCATTAATCAAAGTGAAAGTTTGTTTATATCATTGTGTTCTTGTTTAAGTGTTAATTCCGCATAACACTTAGATTGTAATATACATATACAAAGGTTTCTCTAAGTGTATTACTTGATCTAATCTCGTATACATAAAGCTAAATCGATCTAAGTTTGGGATCAACAAGTGGTATCAGAGCTTGTTGAGGAACTTTTGATCTTAAAGAACACAAGAACCCTAAAAACACCAAAACCCTAATTTTCTCAAAACCCTAAACAACATCTTGTCAACTCCAGAAACAACCTCTTCCAACCAACTTTTGCCAAACATCAAGATTCCCATGCTTGATGCTGCCAACTTTGAATTGTCTAAATTCAACTTTGAGCAATATCTGGGGATCTATGACTACACTCTCTGGGAGATTATTGAATATGGGAGCACATACAATAGAGCTGAAAAGGTTGTTGCTGCTATTTCTACAAGAACTGCTGTTGTTGGATGTCCAGAAGCAGATAAGAAAGAAAAACCTGGTGATGGTAGAGCTGTGTCTGCTGAAGATATAGCTAAAAGAAGGGTTGATATGAAAACCCTAAATATTTTGAAAGTCTCTTTGGGACAAGAGAATCAGCATAAATACAGAGGTTATGATTCTGCTAAAGACCTTTGGGCAGCTCTTGAAGTTACATATGGTGGCAATGAAGATACTAGGGAAGAAAAGAAGAAACAACTCATGCATGATTATGTTGTTTTCAAAGCTCAACCCAATGAGAAGCTTAGCAGTGTGAGAAGCAGATTGCTTGATATTACAAGCAAGTTGTCCTTTATGGGGACACAACTTGGTGATGTTGACATTAATGCTACGTTTCTTAAAAGTCTTGGTGAAGCGTGGAAGATTGAGGCAAGATCTATACTTGCCAACAACACTCACAAAAGTTCCACTTTTGATGATATCTACAACAAACTAAGGTTGTTGGAGAATGAAACCCTTCTGGAGCATGGAAGTAAGTCTACTAATAGCAACATGGATTTCTTCTCACATAGTGAAGGCCAGTTTGAACAGAAGGACTCTTACATGCATCTAGTTACTGGATCATCATGTGTCAACGCTAGAACATGTCCTGTCAACGCCTCCTTTTCAGACGCTGACAAAAGTGACTCACCAAGAGTTAAACCTGCTGGTTTGGATTTGGATACTGTATGTGCTTATATTGCTTCTTTGCCCAACGGTTCAGTGATTACCTATGAGGACCTTGAGCAGATAAGTGATGAGCACTTGGAAGAGATGGACATTAAGTGGAACATGGCTCTTGCTAGTATAAGAGCAAACAGGTGGAACAGAAGGTTTAAGAAGAAAATAACCTTTAATGCAAAGGACACAGCTGGATTTGATAAATCCAAAGTTGAATGCTATAACTGTCATCGTATGGGGCACTTCATGAGGGAATGCAGATCTCCTAGAAGATCTGATGCTGGTAAACCCTCAAGTCAAATTGTTAAAGCTCAGGGTCCTAAAGCCATGGTTGCAGTTCAAGGAATTGATGGTATGGGATGGGATTGGAGCTATCTGGCTAAGGATGTGGAAGAGGACAAAACTTTGGTTGCTGAAATTGAAGAAGAAGAGCATGTTGAATATGCTCTCATGGCACACTCCTCCTCTTCATCTGATAATGAGGTATACGATGATGCTTTTTGTAGTAAAGGTTGTAGGTTAAATACTGAGAAACTTAACAAAGAGGTGTTAAGATTATTAGATGATGTGAGTACTGAAAGATGCAAACTGTCTAATTACCAACTAGCTCTCACTCAAACTAAGAAGACAGTTTTTGAATACAAGAAAATGGAATTTGACTTAAAAGATAAAATAAATATCTTAAAACATGAGTTAAATGCTACTATGGATATTAGAAACATCATGGAAAGGGTTAATGGTGAGTTACAGGCTAAGTTAGATGAAGCCATTAAAAACAAAGATAATGTTGGCCTTAAAATCCAGAGATTTGATAAGGCAACACAAACCCTAGGTGAATGTGTGAGTAAACTAAGGGATCCTAAGGACATGACTGGGATTGGGATGAAAGACTACTCTGTGGTTCCACCACCAGCTGGTGACTTCTATGGTGTCCAACAAAAGGACCTATCTTGGACTGGTTTGCCAGAACTCCAAGAGGAGGAATTCATTCCTCCACCAAGAGTTGTCACCCCATTTAAAGAGTATCAACAAAAGTTGACTGACCTGAATGAATGGAAGAAAGCTAACCCTACATTATTTGTTAAGGGTGGCTTGCTATGTGAAAGTCCTAATGAGTCAACTCCCATTAAGGTTACAAACCCGATCACTGGTAAAGCTGTTGACCTTGGCTCAAACACTGTTAGAAAACCTAGCATTAAGTATGCAGAGATGTATAGGAATACTAGGTCACCTAAGAGCCAAGTTAGCAATGATGGAACAGGCTTCTTCTCTTCTAGACCTAGGGTTGTGTCTAGAAAAGCCTGTTACACTTGTGGTAGCTTTTCACACTTGGCATATAAGTGTGTCAATGCTCCCAAAGTCAGCGCTGACAGGAACAAATTCAGCGCTGACAGGAACAAAGTCAACGTTGTTAGAAAGTCAAACGTTGTCAGACCCAAACCTTGTGTGCAGCAAAGTCCACAAGTGATTAGACTTGCCCCATTCTTCACTAGAGGGTCTAACACTCATGGACAAAGACCATTTCAAAAGACAAACACTTGGTCTAATAGTCAATGGGTTTCTGTAGCAAACCCTAGGTTCAACGCTGACAAGGGTAATTTCAGCGTTGACAAGACCAATTCCAACGCTGACAGAAACGTGACCAGACCTAAATATTTGCAACCACATGGTAAGGGGTCTAAAGCTTCTTCAAGCTTAACATGGAGACCAAAGAAAGATCAAAACCCTAATGATAATGGGATTTCAATTACCTGCAACAGATTTAATTACATTTCAAAGGTCATTATAAAACCTATTGGGGTTAACTGGGTATTTCATCCTAAGAAGGATGAAAATGGGGTTGTTGTGAGAACTAAGTCTGTTCTTATTGAACAACCAGATGAATCCAAGTCTACCAAGGCTTGAGTTCCCAAAGAAAACTAACTTGTTTTCTTTATGTGCAAGGCATTCAAAAACAGGTCAATGATTATGGATATTGGGATAGTGGATGCTCAAGGCACATGACAGGGAAGGAAGATTATCTTACTAACTTCACTCCCATTAAGGATGGTGATAAGGTTTACTTTGGAGGCGGATATGGTACTATCACAGGCAAAGGAACCCTTCTCACCAAGAACTTGCGTTTTGAGAACGTATTTTTGGTAAAGGAACTTGATTACAATCTTTTTAGTGTATCACAAGTTTGTGATAACAAAAATAAAGTTCTGTTTACTGATACTGAATGTTTGGTGTTAAGCAAGGATTATAAGATCCCTGATAAGAAATATATTGAATATAGAACACCTAGGCATAAAGACATATACAATGTGAATCTGAATGGGATTAGAATGAATAACAATATGTCTTGTTTTTATGCTAAAGCTTCAGTAGATGAAAGTAATTTATGGCACAGGAGACTAGGGCACATAAATTTTAAGAATATAAACAGGCTTGCGAGACTTGGCTTGGTTGATGGTTTGCCTGAGAAGGCCTTCCACAATGACCACTCTTGTGTTGCATGTCTTAAAGGCAAGCAGCACAAGGTCTCATTCAAGTCCAAACAAGTGCATTCTAGTTCTAGACCTCTTCATTTGCTTCATATGGACCTCTTTGGTCCAACCAATATAGAAAGTTTGAATGGAAAGTCCTACTGCTTTGTCATCACAGATGACTTTTCTAGGTTTACTTGGACCTTCTTTCTAGCTATGAAGAGTGACACAGCTGATACTTTAATTGATTTTATCACTAAGATTGAGAAGAAATCTAGCAATGAAGTTAAAATGCTTAGGAGTGATAATGGTGGTGAATTTAGAAATAAAAAGTTAGATGATTTCTATGCCAGGAAAGGAACTACTAGGCAATTTAGTGTTGCCAGAACCCCACAGCAAAATGGGGTTGCTGAGAGGAAAAATAGAACCCTAATTGAAGCAGCCAGAACCATGTTGGCTGATGCTCATTTCCCAATAGCCTTTTGGGCTGAGGCCGTTAATACAGCTTGCTATGTTCAAAATAGAGCATTGGTCAACAAAATTCAGAACAAAACACCTTATGAGTTAGGAAATTTGAGCGTTGACAAGGAGAATTTGGACGCTGACATGAGTATATTGGGCGCTGACAGAGCAAAAGTGAGCGTTGACAGACCTGCAAATGAGGGTGATGTATCCCAGTCATCATCCATCATCAAGGAGGTTTCTTCACAGGTATCACCATCTACCTTACCAACAATTGATCCATTAGATAAGGGTAAGGGTATTATGGTAGAAGAGGTTGTTCCAAAGAATGCAGCACAGATTGAGTTTGATAGAAAGTTGGTTTCACAAATTGTGGAACAAGAAAGAAAGGAGGTGAGAGAGTCACTATTTGTTGTCACTTCAGAAGAGCAAGAAGGAAGTAATGAAGCTAGCTCAGACTCAAGTGTTATGATCATAGAACAGCCAGAAAGACTTGAGTATGGAGATGAATTGGCCAAGGAGAAGTTGAGAGAGTTTAAATTGCAGGTTGATTTTGATATGCCAGAGGTGGTTCAAATGTATCATGCTTAGGAAGAAAGATGTATGGAGAATCCACACTTGACCATTTCAGATCAGATATGGGGTTTGGAGATTCTTCTCAGAGTACAAAAGGATTGCAAGGTCATTTTGAAACATAAAGCAAGCAATGTTCTCTCAAACTTAAGAAGGGATAGAAGGGAGTTGTACTGCATGTTGCTCAGGTGTCATGGAACAGGGTGGACTTATTAGAAATTGAAGGCATTGACATTTGATGAGTTGGAATGTAGAGCTTATCCCATTTAGGTTAGAGTACAGGAAGCAAACACTCTAAGACTTCTTTCTGATGAAAGAAAAGAATAACTTGTAGAGGAAATGGAGCTCAAGAAAGCAATGTTTGTTCCCAGACCAGTGAAAAAGGGAGTTTCTCTTGAGTTTCCCAAAGATATGGATCCATTACATCCAAGAGAAGCTGTCATAAGAAAGAGCCTCAAGCTCTCACCATTAGAAGCTTCAGATATGGTACAAGTGTTACCACTAGATTCCAGAAACCCAATTGTGAGCTATGAAGAAGATGAATGTGGGTTTTGGAAGATTGGCAGGTATGGAAAAGAGGTTCACACTTTCACCACCCTTATATCTTTGTTTTCAAGTTTTGACAAAGAAGACTTGGTAGACCTATGGAGGTTATTAGAGGCCAAGTATGAGGCTGAAGCACCAACTTCAGCCAATGGAATAAAACTGTGGTCCACATTCAAGAGAATGTGTGGACCAAAAGATGAGGATCCTGCTATTTGGAAGGATCTTGAAGATGATCTCAATGGTCTTCAATGGAGATTGTATTCAGCTGCTGGTGTTTATTATTTGAGTTCTACAAAGTTTGTTGAGTATCTACTTGTGGATGGTTAGTATTTCATGTCCAAGGATATCTTGGAGAAGATGAAGAACACTCAGCTGGAAATTGATTATTCAAGTGACGTGGCAAAAGACTTGATCAGATTTATTTATTACCAATATGAGAAGGTTTGTAAGATTCCTCCTAGTTCTTAATGTTTATTCAGAAACTTGATCATTAGAGTAGATATCAAGTTTAGGGGAGGATTGTTGGGAATAAATTATAGCCAGTCTACTTGAGCGCTGACAAGAGTAAAACAAGCGTTGACAGGAGTAAAACAAACGCTGACAGCTCAAGCGTTGACAAGACAAAGTCAAGCGTTGATACATTGAAGACAAGCACTGATGGGAAGATATACTTTACGCGTTTATTGTATTCTAGATTACTTCTAGTAAAGATAGGAACAACAATGTATTTTCTATATTTATCTTTACCTAGAATAGCTGATACGTAGATTATTGTACAAGGCTTCTTATGTCTATAAAAGAAGACCTTTAGGTTAATGTTCAATATAAGTTTTCATACGTAAACTACTTTCATTGTAATCAAGTTTGATATCATTAATCAAAGTGAAAGTTTGTTTATATCATTGTGTTCTTGTTTAAGTGTTAATTCCGCATAACACTTAGATTGTCATATACATATACAAAGGTTTCTCTAAGTGTATTACTTGATCCAATCTCGTATACATAAAGCTAAATCGATCTAAGTTTGGGATCAACAATGACTTTGTAACATTCAAGTGAATAAATGTGATTGATATCACATTAGCAAGGTTATACACGTATAGAAAAAGAAGATTGTCTTTGAGAAATATGATTCTCCCATTAGTAGTATATACGGCTCCATGAATATTTATTCATGGTTGTTTTGTTTGTTTGATCCTAATCATGCATTAGAGTAATGCTAGAGTAACTTACACGATGTGGGTTATTACGACTAGCATCGATTTAGTATACGGTGACGTGTAGTGTGTTTCTACATAGAGGTGATCTACTTTGGTCACTTGGGTTTCTTGGTTAAATCATGTGTTGGTGATGGTCTCCGTTCAATCCTATCGAATCACGCTACAAAGGTATACTTTTATCCTTTTTATTGATTAATAATATGACTATATGGATCCGTTCATAGGTGTCTTTCCGTTGCGTTTATTATTTATTCATATCATGTTTATATGGATAATCACCTTTAACCCAGCCACCTCACCTCACCCCCACCACTCAGAATCCTCCACCTCACCAGTATACCCACGTCATAATTCCACCCACATACTAATTTTGAATTAGTATAAACTAATCCAAATACCCCTGCTAAACAGATCCTATACATATTCTTCTCCCTAACCCACGATTAAACCACCCCTAAAAAACCTATAAACCCTAATCTATGAACATCAACAAACCAAAGGGGTTTTGATCCAGCAACTCCAGATCACTAATCCACATCAACATAAACCAATCCCCACTCACAAGAACCCCTTCAGCTCATCCAATGGACCCTACGTTGGTCCCCTACTTCACCAAAGATAGCAAATTTGGCATCTCCACAGAAATCCAACGTTCCTTATTGTTTTCTTCTTTGCAAAGAATCATTTCAACGTTCAAGGTCAAATGAGGACAACTGAAAAATAGCTAAGGCATCACATGCTTATGAAGACCATATTTCAAGATTTTGACCAAATGGCATATCCGAAAATTAGCTATTAGGGTTTATAGCATTCTAGTATCTTCCTTAGCTTTGTATAAATATGAGATGTTTGTATCTCATATCTCTTGTTCCAACTTTTTGTAAACCACACATTCTTAATAGTTAAAGTAGTTTTGTGCCTTACACTTTGTTGAGTTCCATTTTATTTCTTTGCACTTTAAATTTTGAACTTGTTTTAATTTAAGTAAGGTTGTTTCAACTCACCAAAATCTTTTCAAAGGTTGTTAAAGAGTTTCGGACCCAAGATTTTAGAGCAGTTGTGTACGTTTGATTAAAACCCAATCATATACAAAGGTTGTAAAACCTTGTTAACATTTTGTATTTGTTACTTTTACTTGCAAAATTGTTTCACAAGTTTATCAAAATTGGAGTTTTCAAGAGATTTTCCAAAATTCTGTTTTGTTTAATTGACTTACTGTTTCAAAAGCTTCAAAACATAAGCTAGCCGAAAACTAGCTTATGCCTTGAGCTTTGGAAACTTGCACTCTCTTTTCTTTATGGTGTGGTTTCAACAAGTATTCAAGACATAACGTTTTTTACTGTTGTAGTCTAACCTTTTACTTCCCTTTATTTCATAGCAAGCCCATATCTCATAAGCTCACTTTTGAGCCCTTAAGGAGACGGCATCAGCAACCATTGTGGGGCTTGGATATGGGTCCCACAAGGTACCAAGCTTGAACCCTTTTTGATTTGCATTAAGTTGAGAAAAAAAATTCGTTTATGGTACTTGCTTTGATTTATGCTTGAGTGTTGTTTGTGTTAGTTTAATATTTCATTTGTGTTCTTTGATCATCATTACATGTTTATGATAGTCTAACATAAGTTTGAGTTAGTTCTGAAGCTTTTTCTTTGTTAAAACTTTCTACTAATCATTTTAGGTGTGTTTGGTTTTGCTGAGTGTAGGTTTGTGAGTGACAACACAACCTCATAGGGTTGCTGCACAAACTTCTTAGGTTTCTAGTTTGATGGTCACAAAGTATTGTTAACCCAGTTTTAGTCTATATCATTTACTTGTTATTCTCATAATTCTGTCCAGTCATACAAAGCACTCTTGTGAGTTTGTTTTTATGATTTAATGCCTAAAATCTTGCTATATGTTAGAAATAGGTTGGACATAGAAGTGTGAATGGTAATCTTGTGATTTGGCCAGTAGAATCTTAGTTTATTGGGGCTTAAATTTCACTAAGTTGTATAACACATCAGCAACTTTGCATTCTCCCTAGTCAAATACATCAGTTAGAATTTTAGGTCTAAACTTGTGTGTTTTAGCTTGAAATTTGTCCCATACTTAGATTTTAGGTTAGGATAGTTGTGCTCTAGCTGGTATATAGGTTTGGGTGGATTTTGGTGGTTAAAAATCACCATAGTACTCACTGTTTAGGCCTAGAACCCACCAGCCTTCATATTTCTGCCCACTGAGTGATTTTTGCTGATTTGTTTCCTTATTTTGTGTGCCTTGTGTGTTTTTCTTGCTTGTTATTGACTCCTCACACTTCATTGAGTGTGGGGGTGCCTTCTTTGTCCAAAACGACCAACAAAAAAAGCTAAAGCGAGCCCATCTCACTTTCTATGGTCCATCAGTGGGAACAAAGTTCCCACTGCTTGTTCTTTTTCTAACTGGCAAGCTACAAGACAAACAGATGCCACATGTCACTATCAAACATGGGTTGTTTTTGTCTCTAGTGCCCTAGAATTAGTTTTTTCTTGATTTTTCATTTTTCCCCTGTTCATTTATTTATTTTAGGATTTTTAGAAAAGAAAATTTTATTTTTCTGATTATTTTACTATTTTTTAGCATTATTTTAATTAAAAATTAGTTTTTAACATTTCTGTTTTTGTCCTATTAGGAAAAAATTCACTTTTTCCAACTTTTTTATTTTCTCAAGTTTAATTAAGTATTTTAGAATTTTCAGTAAAGTAAAATTATTGTTCTCATTATTTTATTATTTTTTATCATTATTTTCATTAAAAATTAGTTTTTAGTAGTTTAAAAATAGAAAAAAGTTTCAAAAATTTAGAAAAGATAATTTTTAGTTTTTAATTAATATAAGTAAGATATTTGTTTGATAAAATATAATTTTGGACTTTTTGTTAATTATATTTCATTTTAGGGCTTTAATTAGCATTTAAAATTAAATATTTAATTGATAATAAGTTTTATAATATATTAATGGAATTTTATTCTTATTTATATTATTTTACACTTAATTTTGATTTTTAATTAGTTTTTAGTTTAAATTATTATTTTTCGTCACGTTTTACGTTTTAACGTATACGTTTTAATTTTCGTCGTAATTTAATTGTAGCATAACTCGTCATTTAAACTTTCTTTATTCTCACAACCAAAAACGTTACTAATCTAAACATTGTTTTATACGTATTGGCACACAACACACACCTCCTTCGAGAACGAACTTGGATTTTTCGTCTTTACGGTTTTCCTAAACCGTATCGATTAATACTTACCGGCTTATACTCTCTTTTTCCTAAAAGAGGTATATTTTACTGCTATCACTAATATCTGACCCTAGGACCTCCTTTTATATCATAAGGAGTCCTTTACAAGATAAGAACATAAACAATCTTTTAAATGTAGAGAAGATATACACAATATCTTATGTTGATAACAAACGCGTCGTCGGTCTTTATCTCTTCAACATCGTTAATAACACTAGAAGCATTAAACTTGACCATGGACACCTTGGCCACATTTGACCAGATGTTAACAACACTAATATTACACTACCAGCATTAACAATATTAGTAATGGTAGTGCAAAAATCAAACAACACTAATTTTATTCCTAATAGTTGGATAGCGACATAAAAATTTTTTGTGTACCAAGATAGAGTTTTGTGCAGCGGAATAGGAAACATTCCTAGCGGGATAATACCTAATACTTGGTGTGATATAAATTTTGAGGCGAGATAGTATTTAGATTGATAAAATTTGTTATCTAACCATTTTATAGGGACACGAATACCTATTTATCCAATTTTATGAAAAGAAATGTTGCCGATATTTTTTCAACCTTCGCAAAATAGAAAATAACGTGTGGCTTGATAAGATACATCTTTTGGTGACATAAATTTAGCTTAATAGGATTTTTATTTTGAGAGATAATAAAAATATCTTGGTTAGATAAGATTTCCTTTTGGGAAATACAAATCTCGTTATCTTGTGAACAAATAACATCAAAACAACATCAAACTAAATCTTACTTCAATAAGCTAATTACAATCACCGTGTATCACTCTATCAATCCGCATTCGATTTCATCTTACCTTGAATTCTGCTTAATTATTCAAGTGATCCGATTCTAGATCTTCTCAATCATTCGTACTCAATGGAATCTTCAAATCCTAATACACAAGAGAGAGAATTGAAACGAATGCAACTTGTAGAAAATGAACTACATCATCAATACATGATATGCTTTGATGAACTCGAGTTATTTCTAGGAGCTCTCAATCGTCAAGCCAGCAATCTTCCTACATAATTCAAACATGCATTTTAGATATACTTTAGGAAAAAGCATGAGACTTTTACAAAGATGATGTTATACAATTTTAACCAACTTAACTTGCAACTTGATAGAAAGAATCTTCATGAGTATGATTCGAATGATTATCTTGTAGAACTCTGCATACAATTTGATAAATTATTTAACTACGAAATTAAAGTGTACGCGCGTTGATAATTTTGATCTAGAAATGGCTTTTAACGAGCAAACTAGTGTCCCTCCTGTAACTTATAGATGGATATTACTCAATAAACTAGATAGACATGGAAAGCTTATCAACGTAAAAGTACTTCATGACGAGAAAGTACATATGGACGAACGTGAAGTCAATGCAATATTAAAAATTGAAATATGCTCAAATGAAAGACAGTTGCAAACTCAAGCGAGAAATGTTGGTTTGGTTGATAATGCAAGCAGTGGTATAAATATTTCAGGATTTATTTTGAAGTGTCGAGTCTTGCCAAAAAAATAAACTATGTTTTTTAAACGATAAACCTTACTTATGTTCGGATGATAAATCACAGGATAGCATTTCATTTGCATACATTATACTTAGCCTACACTGTTATGTTAGGTTGTTGCTTCTAGTACTTGTTGATAGATCTACATTGTTGATTATCCAACATTTTTTATACATTGTTATTCACTATTTGTTGTTGCTTGAGGCGAGTTTCATAACCTCACATATTAACTGTTTTAACTGCTTTTTGGGTAAGATATTGCTTTATTTTAACGAATGAACACAAGTACATCTACTAGTTTGTTATTTGGCCTAAGTCTCGATTTAACCCAAGTTGCTATGTTGCTCGATTATCATAAACCGTTATTACTTAGCTTGAGGATAGTTAAGTAAGCATGAATGTTATGGATAGATCTATCGGGGTTGAAATCTCCGTCCATCTTTGACTGATATTATTCAAGCGGGTGTAGTCTCATTTGATTTAGTTATGGATGTCTTGGGTTAGTCACATGCATGGTCATTCATTGAGGATTTCAGTTAACGCTTCTGTGTCATGAGCTTAGATAATAACAAAGGCATTTTTATGTGATTAATATAGATTCAATCACGGTTGGTTAAAATCTTGTGGTTCATTAAACATTACTGGTTAACTAAACCTATGGACTCACCAACTTTATGTTGATGCTTTAGCAATGTTTTTCGCAAGTGTTCTATTATATGGATTATATGAAGTCTGCATTATTGTACTGACATGTAGAAATCGTTCTCCTACATCAAGTTCTCTTCACGCCATGAAGTCGCAGCCCCAAACCTAGTCCTTCACTGACGGGAATTTGGGGGTGTGAAAGAATTGACGGGCATAATAAGTCAGATAATAACCAACTTTCACTCTTACTGTCGCAATCTTCCTTGAGACGCTCGGGTAATGAGAACAGGCTAGAACAGCTGAAAACCCTGTCAAGAATATTCTGTTATAGAATCTATCTTATCAAATGTACAGTACTTGTATTGTTTAACGAGAAACCAGAGGTTATTAAACCCACTCAAAATGGACGACAAGTCCATGTTCGTTTAAATCAGCATAATGGAACTGCTTTTGGTTCACTCATAACTATGTTATTTCATTTGAGATGGTCAGATTATGAGAACGACCTTTCATTGTCGGAGATCGTGTCAAGGAAGTTCTTTAAACTTACGTGATCACAAGTATAGTATTCATACTTTCTAACAAGAAACTGGAATTATGAAGACAATGGTGTAACACTGTTCGTGGAAGAGTTAACATGACATGCTCATACCACATGACTAAAAACTTCAAGATTTCCAAAAACTAAAGTTAAAGACTTCCAGTATATTCTGATAAGAAAAAGTCCTTAGAAAAATCAAAATGTAATTGAAGTATATAAAGGAAGATTGTTATAAGCTTTCAATAAAGCTAAAGAAGTATGAGCATGTTGGTTAAGAAGATTCAAGACACAAGTTCGACAAGGAAATGATGATGAAGATCACAAGACTATGAATGCATGATGAAACAAGCTCAAAGACCACAACAAATTACAAGATATCAAGATTGAAGAAAACAGAAGACTTCGAGCTGAATAAATTAGCATAATATGCTTGGATTAAATGTTGTAAATATGGAGTGAACTCATTTAGGGGGAGATTGTTAGAAACAAGAAGAGTCTCGGTCACTCTAGTTTATATATTATTTTATAGCTCGTAGTCGTAATCGTTAAATGTAATTGGGCCGACTAGTAAGCTTCCCTGAAAGCCCATCTAAAGCCCTAAAGGGGAAATTTATACTCACTGTTTAAAGCCTCTTCCAACTTATGAAAGAGGGTTTTTCTTTCATTTATACATACCACTTCCTCTCATTAGAAACAACCAACTATCTACTTTCTCTCTCTATACATTTAGCTAATACAAAGAATCAAGTGTGGTGACGATTTATTTTATCATACACAATTCGACGTGGGTCATAACAATATCCCACGCTTTAAAGAGCCAACGTTCTCATTGGTTGTTGAAACTTCGAAATGTGCGGATGTCTCTGATACCATTTGTTACACACATATAGGAGCTTAACACTCGAATATGACCACTAATTAAATAGAGAAGTAAATGACAAGAATTACAACCAAATATTACCAAAGTGATTTGTAATAGATTATTAACAGTTTGTTACAAGAGAGAAAACACACAGTTACAATCCAAACATAACAAAAAATGAATGGAAAATCTAATATTTATATAGTGAAAGTGACTAGTGAAGAAGAAAGGTTGAAACATAATTTTCTGCCCATACGAGAGTTTGACTTTTGAAAGTCAAACTCCACTTTTTCTTTTAGTTTAGCTTGAATACATATGAGAAAAACCAAATCTATAATCATTCTTCTATTAGACGGTAGATTATGACCATTTTTTCATCACGTTGTAGTTTATTTATTATTTTATCGGTCTGTTTGACTGTTTTTATATTTAGTGCACCAGAAAGAAAGAAAGGAAAAGGAAAATACCGAGAACAAAGAAAAAGAGAGATATTTTGGTTACTATAGTGAAACGAATTTGTGGTTTTGTTTAATTTTTTACTTCTTAAAGTTAACGTAAATCAACCTTGTTTTTTAAAAGTTTTTTTTATTATACTTTGATCACATATAATTTTCTACTCATTTTTTGAAATGTTTATATATCATTTTATTTTCAAATCAAAAAATACTTTAAAATTTTTTAAATAACAAATTTTAACTATTGAAACAATAAAAAAATCTTAAAAACACTAATAAATAAAAAGAATTCTAAAAAGAGTTTTTTTAACATGCGCCCTCAAACACATATTAAGACATGTTTATCAAACACAAGTTTTCTTTTATATTCAAAAGTACATTTAGTCTATACTGTTTGTTAAAAAAACCCCACTTTTATTAATAGAAATGTTGAAAAGTCAACTTACATGCAGTAATGCATAATGTACAATTATATAGACATAATTAAAAATCATTTAAAATAAATTTTAATACTCATATTAAAACTAATTAATACATAATAATTAATACACATGTGAAAATAAAAATAGTTAATATGACATAATATATAATTAATACACCCCATTATTTAAAAATACAATTATATACACATTGTACAATAATTAAACGCTTATCTAACTCCCTTATAAAACATTTTGATAAGTTATTAATAGAATACTTGAATTTTCAACATACAACATTAATAACACATGGTACAAGCAAAATAAGCTTACATAACCAAAATAGAAACTTGAAACATAAAATTGTAACAAAGAGAATTAAATACTATATTTAAAAGGGTGAATTGCATATATATCCTTACAAAGAGTAAAAAATGCATATATATCTAACTTAAACTTAAAATTGCATATATATCCTTATCAAACATGATGAATTGCATATATATCAAACTTGAACTTAAAATTGCATATATATCCTTATGAAACATGACAAATTGCATATATATCCAAATAATTATTTTTACATATTTAAATCTAATTAATTACTAAAAAATCAATTTCAAAAAACATTAAAAAAATATTTTAATTTAAATAAATCTAACTTATTATTGAATATTTGATTTTAAAAAAAGGAAATTTTTAAAATTTTAGAAAGTTTTTGAAATTTATAATTTTAAATCTTTTTCGAAATCTTTTTATTTTTTCGAATTTAAAATAAATCTTTTTCGAAATTATTTTTTTTCGAAATAATCTTTTTTAATTCATTTGATATTATAATTTAATTATACATTATAAATTGAAGAATAAACGAAAAGTGAAAGAAATATAGGTATTTAAGTAAATTCATTTGAGAAGTTAGCGAGATCAAACATATTTTGAATGTATATTAGCAAGCTTGGTTGTTTACATAATATATTAGCGAGACTTGTCATTTTTTGAATATATGTTACGTATATATAGCTTTTTTCCTAAAAAATAAATATTTGGATACATATGCAATTTGTCATGTTTGATAAGGATATATAATGCAATATTAAGTTTAAGTTGGATATATATGTAACTTTGACTATTTGCAAGGATATATATGCAATTCACCCTATTTAAAATACTCCATCACCCTATTTTACAATAAACATAACATGTAGTACAAGCAAAAGAAGCTTACATAGTAAAATAACAATTTCAAACATTTATTTTAACATATTTACATTAAATTCTACAATTATATTACCCCATTACCCCATTTTACAATTAAAATAACACATGGTACAAGTAATTTATACTCATATTAATACTAATTAATACATAATAAGTAATACACACTTAAAAATAAATATAATTAATACAACTTAATATATAATTAAAACAATGTAACGTCCTATACAAATGTATTAGTAAGATTCTTACTAATCGTATTATGGCGGGTATTAAGGAAGTGGTGAGTGACAACCAATCTGATTTTATTCGGGGACGGCGTATTTCGGATAATATCCTTATTACTCAACAGTTAATGCGTAATTATCATCGGGATAGTGGTCCTCCTCGCTGTGCTTTCAAGGTAGATATTCAGAAAGCATATGATACGGTTGATTGGAGATTCTTGGAGACTATTCTTAATCGGTTTGGGTTCCCGCTGATTATGGTTAAATGGATCATGACGTGTGTTACATCGGCTTCATTCTCGCTATGTATTATTGGTGATATACATGGCTATTTCAAAGGTAAAAGAGGGTTACGACAAGGGGAACCGATATCTCCATATCTCTTTACTTTAATCATGGAGGTCCTAACGGTTATGCTTCACCGGAGCGTTCGTAATTTGGATGGGTTTAGGTATCATAAGTATTGTGAAGAGATTGGTATTATTTATGTTTGTTTAGCAGATGACCTTTTCATATTTGCAAGAGGAGACGTGGAATCGGCTAGAGTTACTCTTGACTCTCTTGATGAATTTAAGTTAGTATCGGGGTTAGTTCCTAGTATCCCTAAGAGCACGGCTTTCTTTTGTAACATTTTGAATCATGTGAAATTTGAGATTCTTAGCATTATACCATTGTATAGGTCACCTTACTGACTACTTATCTTGGGGTCTCTCTTATTTCATCTAGTCTCATGAATCGGTATTGTAAAATCCTTTTTGAAAAGGCTAGGAATTGAGTGGGGGATTGGAAGAACAAATCTTTATTGTTTGCGGGTCGTCTATAACTTTGTAAGTCTGTTCTATCATCGATGCACGTGTATTGGGCGTCCGTTCTTGTTATTCCTAAGGGAATTATAGATGTAACACCCCACTTGGATAAGTGGACCTTTACGTGTATTTATGGCGTGTCATCAAAGCATAAGGTAAATGTCCTAAAACATTAACTGACCATAAAGGAAATACCGGAATCAAACATCGGCAATCCCAACATAAGCCCAAAACATGAAAAGTAAATACTGAAAGAAAGGACTAAACAATGTCCAAATCAGAATAATGTAAGTACATAAAGTAAGAAGTCTGGATAGCTTCCATCCAAATGCACATGCTCTCAGAATCCTAAGAGCGTCCTGGTGTACCTGCCATTAGAACATGAAAGGGAACTACGGCTGAGCATAACGCTCAGTGAATGGATATAAAGCATGATAAGGAATTGCTAAAATGAAACAAATGATGAAATACTGGAGCTGTAAGTCTGATAAGTGCAGTTTCAGCGGAAATCTGTGTATAATCTGTAAAGTCTGATTTATAAATAATAAAGCTGAACCGTTATCTGTTAAATCTGAAAACATGCATTTACTGTATATTAATTGCCAGAGCTTATATAGGTCACGTGCTATAACAACCGTGCATGAATAACTGGAGGGGTGACCTCGTCATGCTGTAGAGGGGTGACCTCTAAATAACTGTAGAGGGGTGACCTCTAAATACTGTGCTGGGTGGAGGGATCAGCTCCAATGTGAAGGATATAGAGCACACACCACATTCACCCTAATAACTTGTAAACTGATAAGCCTAGGATGCATCCATACGCCCCACTAAACATACTTATAAAAATGGCCAAACTGAACATGAGTGGGACGATGCAGGATATCACTCTCCTGCATGTGAGTCACGACACCGGTGCCTCTAGTTCCGTGGTTACGGTACCTCCGTAACTAGTACATAAACTGATCGTGCTTGTATATAATGCTCAGGCAACTTATTTCGTTTTTAACATGATTTCTGATAAGCTTAAACACATACGGGGAAAACATTTGGCTGCAGACGGGGAATCCTAATCATGCATAGAAAGGAAGTCCTTACTGAAAGGACGGAATATCCGTACGATCAATCGGATAACGAAAGAGATAAATAATAGCAGAAAGATAAGAATATCCGTACCTTAGTAAATCTCGACGCTTAAACAAAGTCCAAACTTATTTCTCCTCAAATAATCTACATAATTAACCAACTAGTACATATTAATATTTTTAATAAGCATACTAATTATTCTTTGTTTTTAGCTTTATGCCCATATGTCTCCAAAACAGTTATTCTGATTGTATTTTACAATATTTTAACATAAAATCTTTATTTCTCATTTCTGCTAGTAGTAGCATGCATGCGTGCATAGTGATTTCAGTAAAATCGTTAACCTCAACATCAATTATAATCTTTTCCTCACAAGACATTATTAAAGTTAAAAGCTTAGTAGGTTCTGATAAAGATGGCTTAATCTTTATATACTTTGCAATGTTATTCAATATATATGTATTTAAGAAGTCATAAAAAAACTGATTAATAGGAAAAATATCTATACACCAGTATCTATTATGGTCTCCTTAATTCAGTTTTCTTTGTTCCACACTTCCACTTATCATTCCTTAAATCATGGTAATATTCATTTTTACATCCATGGAATATGACTACGTAGATGTATGTATGACATATTAGTATATCACATTTTAAAAATATACCTTAAGCACAGTAAGGACGGAGCAAACGTGAATCGAAACAGGCTCGAAATCGACGCAAACAAAACTAGCGTAATACATAACCTTTCTCGGTCACGTCTCCAATGAATTGAGATCAAAACTTAGCTACTCGCGAACTAGAACTGGACCGATTTCAAACACAGTCGACCCTAATCCGAGCAGACCCCCAACCTCGAACACATAAATGCAAACCGATGAGACCCAAACTGTGACCCGTACATGATTACAACGCGATCGCGAACCGTATCTACGAAGCACCATCAACTCCAGTCATAAACCCTAGTGCATTGTGATGTGGACCGAACCTCAATCCACACAAGGTTCTAATACCTTTCATGAAAATGGTGAACCCATGATAAACATGGCTGTGAACACGAGCATGGACAGCAAGAACATGTTATCATAGCTTGATAGTGGTTGATGTAAATCAACTTCGATGACGGCGTCTTTCTCCCCAACCCATATGTTCTTTCAAATTATCCTCTGATTTGTAACATGAATGATTAAGGCCTCATAAAATGATATAGGCCACATAGTTTGTAGTATCTTTAAAATATTTTTGGTTTCTTGTTTGTGCCATGAGTGATGAACTAATTAGGGCTGTCAAAGGTTTAAAAATAAGATTTGATAGGATTATAACTGAAATAAAATCAGAGAAGATTGAGACAAATCCATTTGTTATACATTCTGAGTTATTATGGGCCGATATATCAGGGTATGTTTTGAGGTTAGTCAAACTTTCTTGTTTCTTTAAAATATACGACTAAACAAACACCCTTACATGTATATTACGTTTCGTGTATCGTGTATTAGGCTCTCATTTTAAAACCCCGACATGTACTATTTATTTATTGAATAAATAAGAATTACACGATACATACATAGTTACTATTATTTACTATCTGAATAAATATTTACGTAACATTTTTAATTAAAGTTGAGGCTGCGTAAAGTTAACGTTCATGGACTTTTAAAATGGTAATTTCTGAATATCTAAATATTAATTATTTTTCTGAATAATTAATTACGTCACGTTTTACTAACTGAGACTGTGTATAATTAATGTTCTTGGATTTTAAATGCGGGTTTTACAATTCTTCCCTTCTAAAAAGAATAATTCGTCCCTGAATTAAGGATACGACTATACTGGGTTTTACAATTCTTCCCCTCTAAAAAGGTAAAAATTCGTCCTCGAATCAAAGGTAATAAAGGTGCTGGTTATAAGAACTGACAGAACATGTAAACTAAAAGGACATGTAAGCTGAAAGGACATGAACGTAACATGACTGAAAGAACTTAACAGAATTATTGAAGGAACGATGAGAGGTCCTGATAAACTCCTCTGTTCCGAATGGCTTCCCGCTCGAAACGATTCCTTTAAAGGTCTAAACATAAACAAAAATCTTGGTCCTGTTGACCCTGTCCTAATGAATGCTGAATAATTCTGGTTCCATACTTAAGATGGATTTTCTGAATCTGATAAAATGAATAAGCTATAACATGTAGTATACTTGAAACGGTACGTACAATTATCCTGAAAAGATAACATTTATATTTCTGGGTAAGCTGCTGAAAAACATATAGGGACGAACTATGTGAACAATTTTAAACGTGCTACGTGAGCAATTGTGAACGTGGTTCACGATTATATGAGGAACGTTGTGCATGGAATATGTCGTGAACGTGATCTGTGGATCATACTGTGAACGTGATACTAGACATATCATGAACGTATGCTAACTGAGAAAGGAATGCCAAACGATACGGCCTGAGACGTGAAACGTCTGCCTGGGTAAGGAAAAATTGTGCTAACTTGAGTCTGGTTTCTCAAACTTTATATGACCGTATTCGGTAACAGGCTATGAAACGTGTATCGTGAAACGGAACACGAATTTGAACGTGAACAATGTCATGAACGTGAATGTGAATTTAAAATGAGATAGCACCAATATGGAATGAAACAACATATTAATGTGAACGTGAGACGTAAACGTGAAGGTAACGTAACGTGAACGTGAATGTGAACGTAAGTGATTCGTGAACATGAACGTGAGCATGATTCGTGAACGTGAAATTTTCTATCTGATATGATGGTCGATGGAATACCTTGAAATCGTACGACTTACTGTTGAATTTCTGTAGGTCCGCTACTGCAAATCCTTTCGGATGAAAAAAAAACGCGTAGGCTGATTACATGGATGACGATTACTTAGATAGTATCATACTTTTTCTGAGTCTGTGGTAACTGATAATGATTTCATGAAATTTCTTCTCATTTATGTTCAGAAATTTCTAAGGATTGTAGTAATTTACTAACATTACGGCGTTCTATCTTGAACCTGCGGTATGTCAGGCATCTAGATATGAACATAGCTGCATAATTGTGTGATACTGCTTCTATCAAAATTCTGCCTGATTATAGGACATCTTGGTGGAAATCTGGTTGACTAGTCATGGAAAAATTTTATTCATAAATTTCATAACATAGCTGGAGCATTAGGGAGCTCAGAAGTAAAAATCAAATTTTTTAGGAGACTGCAATATGTGCAACAGCAGTCTGGAAAACATCATGTTCTTCTCTCACCACTACTGGTGTCACGGTTGCAAATTGTTCTGGAAAATATTTAAGATATCGTAGCTGGTCAGGTAACCTCTTATTCGTGGAATGAGTATCGTTTTATGAGTGGCGATCTTGTAAATTTTTGGTGATCGATACATGATCTCATGTTACCGGCCTTGTTTCTGATAGACAAAAACGGTACACCTCCTAGTGGTGCGTTAGGGCGAATACAGCCTTGTTTCGGTAACTCTTGCAGCAAATGCTGCAACTCTTTTAACTCAGCTGAAGTCCTGCGATAAAGAGTTCTGAAATCAGTTTCTGTTGTTGAGACAAGCTCGATGTTAAACTCTGTCTCGTGGTTAGGAATGAATTTCTGGAACACCTTCTTAATTACTTCTGGAAATGCTGAAAAATCTGTTGATCATAAATTTTAAGAACTTCAGAAGTGGATTATAACTGGTGGCTAGAAACTCTTCGTAGCTATGGACTGATAGGTCACACGCTTGTAAGGCAGAAACAATTTGTACTGATTTTTCGGGCAGAAAACAAAATGACTATATTTGGGATTA
This sequence comes from Glebionis coronaria, assembly GCA_025667525.1. Taxonomy (NCBI): domain Eukaryota; kingdom Viridiplantae; phylum Streptophyta; class Magnoliopsida; order Asterales; family Asteraceae; genus Glebionis; species Glebionis coronaria. Next base: position 112,820,157 of record CM046875.1, read on the forward strand.
AGTAAGACAAATCTCATCTTAACTGAAGGAAAAACCTTTATAAATATGGGTGATATTGTGGAGTCTTTTCTGGCTAGGAGGTAGGTAATACCTGATTTAGATAAAGCTGACATATGAATAGGCGAAGCAAACGTGGTAATTTTTTCCACTGAATGCGTTCGTTTGTAACATCTCAGAATGAATACCGCGTGTTTAACCTGAGTAATACTTCTAGTGGTGGTGATTGAATATTTAATGATCTGATTTAAGTGTGGCATACTAGAATGGGTATAACCCTTTTCTGAAAGGTACCCTGAATTACTGAGGGCCTGGTTTAGAAACATACTGGAATTATGAGTTCTGACTCGTATTTTGAGAAAAGATTCGTATGACGTGTACCATATCTGGTGTCCTGATAAGTGTCTTCCGAAATGATACTTAAGACCTGTGTCTTGACTGTTGTCTGGACATGTATTTTAGTAGATGAATCTGGACAAGGCTGAAAATTTTTGGTAACTGTTAGGATTGGCGGACCGGTTAGACTACTGACCTTTGTATTTCTGGTCACGTCCGTACCGGAGTTCCGATGGTTACTGGCTGATTAATTATAAGCATGGTGGTTGTCACTACTGCTTTGTCTGTCAATTTATGACGGTCATTATCATGACCGTGATTCATGTAACTATTCTGCTGAGTGGCAGGCTGGGTTCCGGTTCCCACTCTTCTGAATGAAAGGTTAGCTGAGTGGAGTGTGACATCTAGCTGAGAAGGTAAAAGCATGGAATGGAATGGTAGTTTCCGCTGGTTGAAATTTATTCTTGCAAGAAATTTCAAATTTATATTTTTCGTCCTTGTTCGGCAGAGTCTTTATAGTATAAACAACATCAGCATCTTGCAAGATCTCCAAAGTATCAGCAACATCAGCATTTGTGATGTCTTCAAAGTGTTAGCGGCATCAACATCTGGCAAAATCTTCAACTCACGAGCAGCATCAGCATCTGGTAGAATATCGACAAGTGGAAACGCCTGAGATGATTGAAGATTGATTAACAATTTCCATGGAGTAGGGTACCTGGAGTACTCCTGGACTACTGTACATGAAGTACAAAATGAATACTACACATGTAGCATATCTGAGACACTGTACGTGGAGTACACATGAAATATTGTACATGGCAGTGGTGGAAATTTTATGGGATGATCGATACTGGTGTCGCTTGTCAGACATGATCAAAGAAATAAATTGATTTAAACGGTAGCAAACTGATCTAAAATAAGTAACATGATAGGCTGAGAATTCATGCGTCGACTTACTGCTGGTTTTATCGCGGTTGAAAAGTATGATATAATCGATGTCCCAACAGTGGTCAGCATGAAGCATGATTAATGAAAGCCAATCATGACTTATCATGAAAACGGTTTCTTCTGTATCTTGGCATGTAAACATCATCACCTTGCTGGAAACATAATCCTCATAAGGAGACATGAACTTAGTCAGCATGAAAACGACATTCACGTGAGAGTATAAACTTGACGGATACAAGGAACATAGAAGAATAATCAACTGAGGTTTAACGTCAACTGATGTGGATGGCCATGGTTCAGTCCACATAATTTAAGGAACAACATGTGACTAGGTATGGGCGATTCTGGTTCGATCCATACTTGTCAAAATTTTCTGAGAACTGTCATGTATAGAACTTTACGATCTGGGACTAAATATGGTTGGTTGTAGTCCAATCTATACCTGTCAAAATTTTAAGAAATGTCATGATATGACAAATGTGAACAACTACGGATCGGTTCACAAAACAACATTCAACTGAAAAAAACATGAAAATTGATCTGAACATTGGTGAACGTATATGGGCTGGTTCACCAAGTAATATTCGACTGAAAGCATGAATCTGTCAAGAGTAAGGATGAACGCCATTGGGTCGGTTCACCAATACAAAAATCTGAACGGGCAAGGGTGAATGCCTATGGGTCGATTCACCAAAACAAAATTCGTAGAAAAGCACATGCGACTAAATATGGCCAGTCCTGTACCAACCTTTTACTTAGTCAAAAACTTTAAGAAACCCGACTGATAACTGAAGAAAAATGACTGATAAATGCATGAGAAACATGAAAGATAACAACGCCAAAATCTGGGAAGTTCCTGGTGACTACCCACTAGTCACAGGTCAAGTTTTAGAGCCTACAGGTCAAACCTTGCGCTCTGATACCATAATTGTAACACCCCACTTGGATAAGTGGACCGTTACGTGTATTTATGGCGTGTCATCAAAGCATAAGGTAAATGTCCTAAAACATTAACTGACCATAAAGGAAATACCGGAATCAAACATCGGCAATCCCAACATAAGCCTAAAACATGAAAAGTAAATACTGAAAGAAAGGACTAAACAATGTCCAAATCAGAATAATGTAAGTACATAAAGTAAGAAGTCTGGATAGCTTCCATCCAAATGCACATGCTCTCAGAATCCTAAGAGCGTCCTGGTGTACCTGCCGTTAGAACATGAAAGGGAACTACGGCTGAGCATAACGCTCAGTGAATGGATATAAAGCATGATAAGGAATTGCTAAAATGAAACAGATGATGAAATATTGGAGCTGTAAGTCTGATAAGTGCAGTTTCAGCGGAAATCTGTGTATAATCTGTAAAGTCTGATTTATAAATAATAAAGCTGAACCGTTATCTGTTAAATCTGAAAACATGCATTTACTGTATTTTAATTGCCAGAGCTTATATAGGTCACGTGCTATAACAACCGTGCATGAATAACTGGAGGGGTGACCTCGTCATGTTGTAGAGGGGTGACCTCTAAATAACTGTAGAGGGGTGACCTCTAAATACTGTCTTGGGTGGAGGGATCAGCTCCAATGTGAAGGATGTAGAGCACACACCACATTCACCCTGATAACTTGTAAACTGATAAGCCTAGGATGCATCCATACGCCCCACTAAACATACATATAAAAATGGCCAAACTGAACATGAGTGGGACGATGCAGGATATCACTCTCCTGCATGTGAGTCACGACACTGGTGCCTCTAGTTCCGTGGTTACGGTACCTCCGTAACTAGTACATAAACTGATCGTGCTTGTATATAATGCCCAGGAAACTTATTTCGTTTTTAACATGATTTCTGATAAGCTTAAACACATACGGGGAAAACATTTGGCTGCAGACGGAGAATCCTAATCATGCATAAAAAGGAAGTCCTTACTGAAAGGACGGAATATCCGTACGATCAATCGAATAACGAAAGAGATAAATAATAGCAGAGAGATAAGAATATCCGTACCTTAGTAAATCTCGACGCTTAAACAAAGTCCAAACTTATTTCTCCTCAAATAATCTACATAATTAACCAACTAGTACATATTAATATTTTTAATAAGCATACTAATTATTCTTTGTTTTTAGCTTTATGCCCATATGTCTCCAAAACAGTTATTCTGATTGTATTTTACAATATTTTAACATAAAATCTTTATTTCTCATTTCTGCTAGTAGTAGCATGCATGCGTGCATAGTGATTTCAGTAAAATCGTTAACCTCAACATCAATTATAATATTTTCCTCACAAGACATTATTAAAGTTAAAAGCTTAGTAGGTTCTGATAAAGATGGCTTAATCTTTATATACTTTGCAATGTTATTCAATATATATGTATTTAAGAAGTCATAAAAAAACTGATTAATAGGAAAAATATCTATACACCAGTATCTATTATGGTCTCCTTAATTCAGTTTTCTTTGTTCCACACTTCCACTTATCATTCCTTAAATCATGGTAATATTCATTTTTACATCCATGGAATATGACTACGTAGATGTATGTATGACATATTAGTATATCACATTTTAAAAATATACCTTAAGCACAGTAAGGACGGAGCAAACGTGAATCGAAACAGGCTCGAAATCGACGCAAACAAAACTAGCGTAATACATAACCTTTCTCGGTCACGTCTCCAATGAATTGAGATCAAAACTTAGCTACTCGCGAACTAGAACTGGACCGATTTCAAACACAGTCGACCCTAATCCGAGCAGACCCCCAACCTCGAACACATAAATGCAAACCGATGAGACCCAAACTGTGACCCGTACATGATTACAACGCGATCGCGAACCGTATCTACGAAGCACCATCAACTCTAGTCATAAACCCTAGTGCATTGTGATGTGGACCGAACCTCAATCCACACAAGGTTCTAATACCTTTCATGAAAATGGTGAACCCATGATAAACATGGCTGTGAACACGAGCATGGACAGCAAGAACATGTTATCATAGCTTGATAGTGGTTGATGTAAATCAACTTCGATGACGGCGTCTTTCTCCCCAACCCATATGTTCTTTCAAATTATCCTCTGATTTGTAACGTGAATGATTAAGGCCTCATAAAATGATATAGGCCGCATAGTTTGTAGTATCTTTAAAATATTTTTGGTTTCTTGTTTGTGCCATGAGTGATGAACTAATTAGGGATGTCAAAGGTTTAAAAATAAGATTTGATAGGATTATAACTGAAATAAAATCAGAGAAGATTGAGACAAATCCATTTGTTATACATTCTGAGTTATTATGGGCCGATATATCAGGGTATGTTTTGAGGTTAGTCAAACTTTCTTGTTTCTTTAAAATATACGACTAAACAAACACCCTTACATGTATATTACGTTTCGTGTATCGTGTATTAGGCTCTCATTTTAAAACCCCGACATGTACTATTTATTTATTGAATAAATAAGAATTACACGATACATACATAGTTACTATTATTTACTATCTGAATAAATATTTACGTAACATTTTTAATTAAAGTTGAGGCTGCGTAAAGTTAACGTTCATGGATTTTTAAAATGGTAATTTCTGAATATCTAAATATTAATTATTTTTCTGAATAATTAATTACGTCACGTTTTACTAACTGAGACTGTGTATAATTAATGTTCTTGGATTTTAAATGCGGGTTTTACAATTCTTCCCCTCTAAAAAGAATAATTCGTCCCTGAATTAAGGATACGACTATACTGGGTTTTACAATAGATGACATTCATCAGGTTATACGTGGTTTCCTATGGTGCAATGGTGATTATCGCATAGGCAAATCGAATGTGGCTTGGGAGACTATTTTCCTTCCTAAGAATGAGGGAGGTCTTGGGCTTCGTTGTCTCGAATTATTTAACATAGCCTTGATGACTACGCATATATAGAATATCGTTTCTAATAAAGAATCGCTTTGGGTTCGTTGGATTCACATGCATAAGTTGAAAGGACGCTCTTTTGGGATATCCCTATCAAGTCAGATGTGAGTTGGCATTGGTTAAAGCTTCTCCAAATGCGGGATCGTGTTAAACTTTTTTTCTGGATGCATATAGGTAATGGGAGGACTACCTCTTTTTGGCATGACCGATGGTGCAATTTTTGTCCCCTTAGTAGATTATTGTCTCCATGTGATATTCATCGTGAAGGTTTCTCTCTAATGGAATCATTGGCTGACATGGTTCGATCATGGTTCTTGGCGGGTGCCACAAGGGTGGCTCCTTAAAGCCCCTAATCTAGCTATGCTCCCAGCTTCGAATATCGACGACTCACGTTGTGACACTCTTATATGGCGGTACAACAATGGTATTCTTTCTGATTTTGTTGTCAAAAAGGTTTGGGAATCTATTCTAGAGATAATGTTATTGAATGGCATCGTATTGTGTGCTTTACGCATGGAATTCCTAGGCATGCATTTCATACATGGTTGTTGATGCGTTGATGCCTCAAAACACAGGACAAATTGTACCCATGAGATGTTGGTCCTAACATTGATATAACTCAGCTTATGTACCCATTGTGTGACCTCCAACAAGACTTACACGAGCACCTATTTTTTGAATGTTCCTTTTCCTCTCAGGCTTGGCTATTAGTTCGTGATCTAACTGGTATGGACATGGTTCCTCCAGTTTTAGAAGATATTATTCATTGTTTTTTGCCGAGGGTCTCCAAACGTAATGTAAAAAGCATCGTGGGACAACTAGTGTTTGCAGCTTCGGCTTATTTATTTGGAATGAAAGAAAAAACCGCTTGTTTAAGGGTGAACAACGCAGACCTGAAGATATAAGAGACATGATTATGGTGACGGTTCGTCTTAAGCTTATTACGTTTCGATTCCAAAATACCTCTAAGGTCCGACAAATTCTTGCTCGATGGAGGATGTCAGTTGGTTTTAGAGTGTACGGGAATTAACCTTATTTGGGTCTTTCTATTGTACGACAGTATATCTCTTGTGATGTTTCACACGTGATATTAGAGTAGTTCAAGCTGTGTGCTTGAGGTTAATGTGGTATCTTAGCCATATTCCATTGTACTTAAACAGGTTTCTATGATTAATACATTTACTAGGGTAACCCTTTACCCAAAAAAACAATTACTTTAAAATACAAGTATATATTTAAGTTGTACAACAATTAAAAGCATATTTTTACAAAAAAACGTGCATATTATGTCTATCTAAAATGACAGTGTATATAGTTATAAAAATCGAACCGGGCAAACGGGTTCAACCGGCAACCAAAGTCGCCATCAATTCAGCTAGACAGTTACATAAAGATACCCAAACCTCAAATTATCGTTTTTCATGATGTCGTTGTAAGGAAAACATAAGAATTTGCCAAAAACTATGTTACAGGGTACCCGCCGTCGCAACGCGCGCGTACCCTGCTAGTATATATAAAATCGTACATATGTTGTCTACCTAAAATGATGGTGTATTGTGTACATAATTTTGAAAATCGAACTGGACCAACGGGTTCAACTAGGAACCGGAGTCACAATCGGTTCAGGTAGCCAAAAACTGTCAGAATACGAACCGGAAAGACCCCTTCAAAGCCGATAAAAACAACCATATTACATAAATATGTACTATTTTTTAACGACACATAAATATGTACTACTTATAAAAAAAGATTGCACCCCTTTTTCAATATTTTAAATAGTACTCTTTACAAGCTTTTTGTACAAAATTTTACAACTCAAAACCTTCATAGGTTTGTTTATGTATTAGTTAAGGAGCAATACATATTAAATGACAAAATGAATACAAATTAATATGCAACATGTACAAATGATTATTGCTATAAAATATAATTTTTTAACATACAATTATTTAAATTTTTAACTAATATAAGTTTCATATTAAATTTGTGTTTGATTTGAACTATTCAACTTTATAAATTTGCACATTTCAGAACATATATGGTAGGGGTGAGCATTGTGCGGAGCGGTGCGGATTTTGGCAAAAACCAAACCGCATCCGCGATTGCGGTTTTTGGAAAAATATGAATCCGCACAAAGCGGTTTTTGCGGTTTCGGTTTTGCGGTTTTATGCGAGTTTTGTGGGTTTTGCGGATTTTAATCGCACCGCACCACCACCTATTGTTTATATAATTAATGTGGGTTTTTGCGGTTTTTGGTTCACAATGTTGGTATTTTCGGTTATAACAATGCATATATTTAATGTAAACACACACATTACTTAGAATAATAATGATAATATGCACTAAAACCCTTAAAACACACGTTAAATAATCGATGTGTCGTTTTTCGGTATTATATACTAATGTGCGGTGCGGTGCGGATTTTGTGGTGCGATTTTAGGGGTAAAACCGAAACCGCATCGCATTTTGCGGTTTTATTTTTTTCTTAAAACCGATCCACCGATTTCCGTTGTGGTACAGTTTTTGTGGTGCGGTTTTTTGCGGTTTTGCGGTTTGCGGCGCGGTTTCTGCTCACCTCTAATATATGGTCTATGTATGCTTTTTAGTACAAATTCAAAATAGTAATCATTTTGCTAAATTCGATTAAATTGTACATATTAAAATTAGAAGATTTTAAGGTTATTATAATATATGAAAACGTGTAAACATATAAACTTCGAAGATTTTATATATTTACACGTTATATAATATTATGACGAATGTTACACAAATTAACAAGTACCTTTTACGATCAATCATCACAATTTTGTAATACTATTAGTGGTTTATTATTGCTTAAAGTTGTTCCAACTTAAAACTATATCATTAATTGTAAAATGAATATTAAAAAAATATATATACTCATAAAACATTATGCTCGCAAAATTTTAGTTTATAATACCCGCAACCACAAAACGTAAATATCGGGATACTTTACATTAAATATACTCAATATCCATCAAAATAAATAAGAATTTAAGTTAATAATTTTAAAATTTTACTAAACTCAAACACCTACATTACATTGTATGAATATCAAAAGTTGCACAAATATCACAAAAATATATGTAAACCATTTGCTTTAGATACACTGTTCTGCCCCTTTATGCAGCCATCTCCATAACTCTCACCCAAAAGAAAAAAACACACACACTTAATTCCAACTTCTCCCTCTTCAAAGTAAGTCAATTCATCGCATTTTACACCAATTTCGTTAAATTAACATAAAAAACCCCCAATTCCTAAATCTTACTGATCACGTCAAATTGATCTTGTTCTTGATGTTAATTATGAAATTGACACTTAATTATTTATGGGTTTTGGTTTAATTTTGTTGATTTTATCTTATTGTGCTTTAATTAAGATTGTAATTTTAGTTTACAGTGTTTTCTTGAATTGTGTGTCCTATGTTGTTATGTTTGAGATTGGATCGGAAATGTGTTGACTTTTTGACTTTTTTACTTTTAATTAGATTAATTGTGCATAATATGTAATTTTATTGTTTAAGAGTAGGGATTGACCTGTGAGCCTAATTTGTTAATTTCGAGCTTTTGGTGGTCATGATTTACGAGGTTTTGGCGTTAAACCCTTAAACCGGGTAAAACCGTTTCTTTTGGGAGGTTGGTGTGGCCACTTCAGGGTGGTTGCACCTAGTAGGAATTGGACCTGGGCCTGTCACATTTTAGCGATGATAGTCAAAAGCCTTTTGCCACTAGGCCACCCGGAAGCCCTGAGTTGTTTTGAAGATTGAAACTTTGTCACATTTTTGTTTGTTTGATTTAATGTTTGTGGAAGAATAAAGTTTGCAATTTGCTGAGATTGTAGCTGTAGTTAACAATGTGTGTGTTTCCGGATTGCTTAATTTAAAGTGTATTTCGGAATTCGGAGTTTTTGGATATTCAAATTTTGCTTTTTTGAGATAACGTTAGAAGGACCTTTAGAGATTCTGACCTCTGTATCTAAATCATAAACCTTAGGTATATGTAAATCAGCTATTTTGTGATTTTATATTCATTTATTTGTTCCATTTTTTTTATATTTTTGTAATCTACTTTTCTGGTTCTGCTTATTAGCAGAAGCATAAGCAGGAAAAAAAGGACCCTCAAACACCAATGGCATTTTTTTAACTTATTGCTGTAGTTGCCTAATGATTGCAATTATTTTCATCATTTTTCAGGGGCTATTGGTCAATGAGTTTTACGTTCTAGCAGCTAATCGTCTTCATATCTTGGATTTCTGAATCTGTATCAGTGTACATGTACGTCTGAGTAAATTGGGTTTCAGCTTTGATAATTGTATTTAGAGGTTTAGTAAGTTAAAAATGGAGCCTTTATGGAAGCTTGTATTTCTTATGGAACCGGCTCCAATTACTCTTATTTTAACTGCAATTGCTGTGACGTTTGGTGCTGCTTTTCGAGCTTTGAATTATGGTAAAGAAATGGAAAAGAATCGGGATATGTCTGAAGCGTCGATTACCTTGGACAGGTCTCAAGCACTCATGATACCGGTTATGAGTTCTTGCAGTCTGCTTATGATGTTCTACTTATTCTCTTCTGTTTCACAGTTGCTAACTGCTTTCACTGCAATCGCCTCCATATCGTCTCTGTATTTTTGCTTCTCACCTTATATTGCTCATTTTAAATCGCAATATGGTCTTTCTGACCCATTTGTGTCTCGTTGTTGCTCGAAATCTTTTACTCGAATGCAAGCACTTCTGTTGTTTCTATGCTTTATTACAGTTGCAGCGTGGCTTGTTTCTGGGCATTGGGTATTGAACAATATGCTGGGCATCTCACTTTGTATTGCGTTTGTGAGCCATGTTCGTTTGCCCAACATTAAAGTTTGTGCAATGCTTCTTATCTGCTTATTTGTGTATGATATATTTTGGGTATTCTATTCCGAGTGGTTTTTTGGTGCAAATGTAATGGTTGCAGTAGCAACTCAACAAGCATCAAACCCTGTTCATACGGTGGCAAACTCTCTAAGTCTTCCAGGGTTGCAATTGATTACAAAAAAGCTCGAGTTGCCTGTCAAGATTGTATTCCCACGGGACTTATTGGGTGGCATTGTACCCGGAAATGCTGCTAGCGACTTCATGATGCTTGGTCTTGGTGATATGGTAAATATTCATGTCTTAAATTTTGCATGTTAAAAAAAATCCTTTCGAAAAACTGCATGAATATATTATGATTATGGGATTATAGATGTTTAGTTTCAGTGACTAAATAATATCTTGTTATTGATTCTATAGTATTCCTTTAATGCATTGCGCTTCACTAATATTAGTATAGCACTAGCTATAAGGTCAAACACTCTATATTTACAAATTATTGTCTTTTGATGACTATTTGCTCAAGTTGTGTCATGTGTATATGTGTGTGATGTTAAGTTTCTGTTTTTCCAGGCTATTCCTTCTATGCTTCTGGCATTAGTTCTCTGTTTCGACCATAGAAAGGATAAGGAGGTTGCAAGCCCAATGGATATATCTAAGGGGCATAAATACATATGGTACGCTACTACTGGGTATGCTGTAGGATTGGTAGCTGCATTAGCAGCTGGAATTCTTACTCATTCTCCACAACCGGCACTTCTATATCTGGTATGTTTCTGTCATTGAAAATGTCAAAATGTTATTAAACAAGCCATACTATGAATTTTAAGTGCAGCGTCGTTTGCCGTTGTATTGACCACTACTTCTCATGTTGAAAGTTGAAATATATTTTAACTATAATACTTGATCAGTGGTTATGTATCATAGATTATAAACCAAATTCAAGTTGCTACTTTCCTTAATTTTGTTAAAATTTCTCGCCAGGTTCCTTTGAGCTGTCGGTTTTAAGTTAGACTTTCATTCGAAGTGGTTTGACTTTGATTGTCTGTGATGGGGCAAGATGAATATATGGGGTAAGGGGATGAAACGGCTAAATTTTTGGTGTTAGTTGGATTAGGACCATTTTCACCCATTTTTAGATTTTTTATAAATAAAATGTATTCGAACTATGGTCGACCTGTTTAGACTTATTATCTTTCTAAGTTATTTGTTGAAAAATTTGACATGTTTGAGATTAAACATAGTATAAGCCGATATGGGTAAAAAACGATAGGGCTAATTGCTTGTTAAATGTTTGACTGGTGTAGGTGCCATCGACGCTTGGACCCATAGTCTTGATCTCATGGACAAGAAAGGAGCTAAATGAGTTATGTGAAGGATCAACCACCCCCACTGTCGCTGAGAAAACACATTTGACAGACGTTTGAGACATCTGCTCTCATCATCAAAATACCTAGCAGATGAAACATGTAAATGTACTTGGGATAATTAAAAACGATGTTGTTGCTGGGAAAAAAAGCAATTTGTTTAATATATATTAACTTTCAAATCACTTTCCGGGTTAAGGAGCTTAAGAAAGATAGAATTGCCATCTAGTTTTAAGTATTACTAGTACATTTTGCTGGTAGTACTTGTGCAACCAGTCAAATATGAGAAAGTAAATTGTATCACTCTTAGTTTTAAGTGATTTTGTATCATTCAAAATTTTGTTCATGTTCATTTACTTAATAAATAAACGATCCTTTTATCAAAAAAAATAAAAAAAATAAATAAACGATCCTATTCGAAAAAAAAAAAAAAGGACGATTATAAAAATCTTGTTCATGTTCATTCAATTGACAAATAAACGATTTGGCTGAACGGTTCATGAAATATCTTATATTCACATGTCGACTGTTTACATCCTAAATTTCTTATACACGAGAAAAATCTTATTTTAAGTGATGCAAAAACGGGGGAAAATTGATTTAGAATCCGTTGTGATCAGTCAATACAATAGTGACACTTAAAATTACTTGTACCACATATTGTTGCACGCAAACACGTCAAGTCATTTACTAACACTTAAAATTACTTGTCACATCACATCACATATCGACATGGTATTTCACCAGCCGTTTCATTTTATATTCTTTTTTACCAATTTTTAGCAAAAGAAACAAGAGTAAACTGCAAAGTTAGTCCTTATGATTTGGTCAAACTGAAATTTAAGTCACAGTCCTTTTGATCCTTTTGAAAGTCTACTTGCGGTTCCCGTGAAAAATTTAGAAGCACATTCTTAGAAAGGAGGGTGTCACGTTCCTCATGGATCCGTCGGTCTGATGTGGACCCTTCGTCGATGCTCGTCGTCGTTCGCCGTCACACCGACCCCCCTTCGCCAATCAAATTTTAGAAAAACGAAATTCACTCGATGAGTCTTGTCAGCTAAAAATAGCCGTTGGAATACCAACGGTAATATACTTTTTCAAATTTTTTTTCTTTTTTTTCTTTTTACACTCTATAAATATTACATCTTCTTCACATTTTTAACCCACAATTTCTTCCAAATCTCTCTAAAACATCAACAAAAAAAATGTCTAACATACCAAATGATCAATTCCCACAACTCAACTTCATCGGGATTCTCAACACTAACAACCCTTCGACACCATCGTCAAACCCGTGTACACCATCCTCACAAACCTCCGTAGCAACTTCTCCCGGCTTTGCACAATTTCATTCCGGCTCCCCACAATTTCATGTCGGCTCCCAATTTCCATCGTGCTCCCAATTTCCATTGTTCTCCTAATTTTCATCCAGCTCTCAATTTCCATCCGGCTCCCAATTTCCATCTGGATCCCAATTCTCGTACCCTCCTATTCCTCCAAACTATTTCTCTCAAATGAGTCCCGAACAAATTTACCACCAACATCAAATCTTGTTTCACCAAGCACAGTTTTAAAGCCAATTTCAAAATTACCCAATCCAACAAAATGTACCGGAAACTCAATTCAAAGTTCCGGCTTCACGATCACCAGCCAAAAAAGACAAAAGCAGAAAAAACAAAGCAAAAAAATCACAAGTTGTTGATTTAGATGCCGATGATGACGACATAGAGTTTGTTGAAGCTCCGAGTCAGACACCGATACGTTGGAGTAAAGAAGAAGAAGAACTACTAGCCAAATGTTGGTTTGGTGTGTCGGAGAATGTCGACATTGGGAACGACCAAAATGAAGATTGTTTTTGGAACAGTATTGCTAGATATTTCAACAATCAAACAACTTGTATGCGGCGTAAAAAAAACATGATTACCGCGAAATAGGGTCGGATGCATCCCGATTGCCAAAAATTTCAAGCATTGTACGAAGGAATAGACCGTAGGAGTGGGATGAATGATGATGATGTTTTCGAAGCTGCGAAAGATGAATTTTTAGCAACGTATAGAGGAAGAAAATTTGTTTACTCGCACATGTGGAAGATCCTCAAAGAACACCCTAAATTTGCCGGTGCAAAAGCTGTTCGTGCGGATGATCACACCGAAGTATGATGAACGTCCTTGACCCGAAGGAAAATCTGGACCTGCTAAGAAATCAAGATCCGAGTCAAGTGAGGGCACCGGAAGATCGTCGGGGTCATCGAAGGAAGTACTGTCAAATGCAATGCATCAAAAATTTATCTCGGCTAAAACCACGTATGATAGCTAACAGGCACTCGCAGAGAGGCAGTTGGAGTTGGTCGACTTCTAGTTTCTCGCGCTAGATTACGAATCAATGCCAGAACCAAAGAGGTCGTACGTGCGTCGAAAACAAGAGGAAATCATGGCCCGATATCCTCCCCAGGAGTAGTTTATTTTAATTGTTGTGTTTTTAATTTTTCGTATCGTATTTGTAATTTTTATTTCCGTATTTGTAATGTTTTATTTGAATGAAATATTTTTTATTTTGTGTGAAAATGAAAAAAAGAAAAAGAAAAGAAAGTGATGGGGCCCAAATGAAGAGGGGTTGAGTGTTGTGAGTGAGGGGGTATTTTTGTTAGTTGTGTTGGTGTGATGTGGCGCTGATGTGACAGCAGTAGGGCCCAAATGAATAGGGTTGGGTGTGTTGTGATACCCTCCTCTCTTAGGGGTGTTTGAAAGATTGTTTATTAAAAGAGCAATGCTAAATCCTCCTACAAAATCATCCTACATATCCTCCTACACACAGAATTATAAAATATACATTTTTTCCACTCATTATCTCTCCAGATATAAACCGTCAGTTATGCCACGTGTCAGAATCCTGTGTGTAGGAGGATTTGTAGGAAGATTATGTAGGAGGAATTAGCATTTTTGTTATTGAAAATAAATTATATGTTTTGAAAATAGATAATCAGATAATTAATAATTAGAAAACGTGGTTTTAAGAAATAGTGTTGGATTTGATTATGTTGTTTGAAATCATAATAATTAGATTATCAATTTTTTTTAATGTTTAGCAAATCAGATTATTTGTTTAGTTGATAAGTAAAATAACTATCAAAATCATTTTAAAAACTCCACTTTCAAAAAGCAATTTCTCACTTACTTTTTCAAAAACTCTATTTTGCAATTTTCAAAACGCAAATAATCACTTTTTTCCTTTTATTATCTAAGGCTAGGCACAACGCAGTCGGAATCTCTAGGTCGCGACCGGATCGCCCCCTTGCGGCGATTCGGTCGCCAGAATCGATCGAAGGGTATTCGGTCTTAGGCACGATCCATTTGGAAAAAAAATGATAAAGTGGGTTGTGTTTGTGTTTGTGTATAAAAAAAAACTTTTAAAAAAAAAATTTAAAATTCGGTATGCATGTTTGTGTATTGTGTTTGTGTGTTTTATAAAAAAAAACTTTTTTTTTTCTAAATCTAACATGTTTTAATTATATGAACTTTATAAAAAAATTCCAAATTTTAATATATTGAGCTTTGTTTAATTCCTCACAACGTATATTAATTTGACAATTTTTGGAATTAGTTTTAGCTAATGCATTATACCCTCTTTACTTCTAATGTTTCATAATGTTTTTTAGTTTATGTAATGTTTGTTTTTAGTGTAAAGTGTGTTGTATGGAATAAAATATATTTTTTTGGAATAAAATGTTATTTTTATTGAATATAAAAATAAAAAAAATTGAACTAGGTCGTCGGGTTGTGGCAAATAGGTCGTACTAGGTCACCGGAAAGAAAAAAATAAAAAAACTAGGTCGCGACCTGGTAGCGTTGTGCCTAGCCTAAACGCTCATTTTAACTTATTTTCATTTTGAAAATAAAATAAATTGATAATGTAACTACAAACGCAATCCCAAATATTCCTTTAGTCTCTATTCAAAATAAAATGGGGTCGCTTGGTTCAAATAGAGTGATAGCAATGGGAAAGAAAATAGGAATACTAAAGAAATGCAATGGATATTATATAATGATTCATTTTGCTTGGTTCATTTTTAAACAATGATGATCATTTACATATCTAGAATTTTTTTCTCTTCAATTCTTAACTTTAATATAAATCAATAAAATCGAAACTTAAAATAAAAAAACATTATATTCATTTTTTAATAGTAGCACAATAAAAAATTGAGAACCAAATAAAATTTTCTAACTATAAATCTGTACACGCATGTATAATACATCCATGATTTAAGAAAAAATAAATTAGTCAAAGATATCTTTTTATATAATAAAAGAAGTAGATTTTTTGAGAGTTTTAGTGAAAAGTGGAGGTTGTAAAAAAAACAATTGGACCAATCAAATGGCTTGATTTTGACACATAAGCAAAATAAAGCAATGTGATTGGTCCAAAAAAAGTCAAAATTGAAATAGTTTAGTCAAAATTAAAAATATTGGTGGAGGAATTTGATGAAAATACATAAAATATATGTGACAAATTTATGAAAATAAAAACTTAAAAAAGAGGAGGAAATTAATAAAACTTTAATGATTGAATTCTAAATAAATTAGATGGACTTAGGTTTAAACTTATATATTTCCATATTTTTTAGTAACTTTGGAAAATAAACATAATACCCCCTTAAACTTTATAAACTATATACTTTATAAACTATATATTTTAATAAATTTAAAAATACAACATATATGTAATATTAAAAAAATAACAGATCTCATAATTATATATATTTAAATAAAAACAAAAATTACTGTCTATTTTTATTTTAGCACTTAACAAAGTCAAGCAATGAAATCTACGTAAATTATTATTAACAAGAATACAAATATTAAAATGAATGCATGAGCTCAAACATCGGTGTGAGATGAAAATAAATAGACGATATTCTACATATTAGAACAACATATATTTTTCAAGGTTGTTATTTGTTACTAAACACACAATGTCGAGAAATGATAGCTAAAATTTCAATTAAACAAAATCAAATTCTTTATGCAACAAATATTTATACAAAATATCAATTAATATTATCACATAATGAAAAATCATGTAAAAAATTGTGAATCAATGAGTGTTATACTATTTAAATATTAAAGTTTAATATTGTTATATAGAATAATATTAAATATCACAAAATTATGAATTTATAAATCATGTACGTGTAATGTTGATGTAAATAATTTATTGATTAATAATTAAGATATAACTATTTAGAGTAAAATATCGAAAATCAAAAGAATATGAAATTTAAAAAATAAAAATTAAGGTAAGCTATATTAATTTACACGGTACACAGTAAAACAAATAAGATAATAAAACATATAAACATTAAATGTTCTTAAAAAACATATATAATATACATAAAATTGGAATAACGAAAGTATTACTTAGTGAATCATTTATTTTAAATCTTGTGCGTGCACGGGTATTAAAACTAGTTATATTATATACAGTGATATATATATTATCTTAAATTAGAAATAGTATTATTAACAAATAATTGCTAAATTTCGTGAATTATGTTACCATTATGTAAAAAAAGGAAATTGAAAAAAAATGTTGTAGTAACTGATAAATGAAACTTACAAATTACATAAGGTAATCATTATCATAACCCTCATTTTGTTAAGGAACGTTGCTTTGTTTTGGGTAATGGTACATTTCATTATAGTAAACCAAACATAGTCAATGATTACTTTTCCTATTCCTCGCCCTTTAATACATTCAGCCAAGCACACCCTAAAGATGTTGAAAGTGAGACGAGAAGTGGGTTGAGGGAGATTTTTTATATTACAATGATTTACGCGTGAATTGTCATTTCTTCACCAAAAAATTCACGCATAACTTCATCTTTCTACATGCATAGGAAAATCCGAACGATCACTTACCCGTCTTTCGTTTAGTTAAAAAACATTGGCTCCTCACAAATTATACTGTTGGATTTAATGAAAAAAAAAAACTTTTTTTTTAATTTACAAATACCCAACAATTAACCAATTTTAAAACACACTAAAATCAAATTTATATATATCTTCTTTATTTTTTCAAACGTTCCAATTTTTACGGATGAGTATACGTTTATGCTAGGATTGAATGATCGATGATAGTCGTAGAAATACGTCTTTTAGGAAAAAGAGCGTATTATGGGGGCAAGTATTAAGTTGCACGTTTTAGGAAAAACGCGAAACCGAACAAATGCGGGTTCGTTCTCGATGAGGTGTGTGGCTTAATGTGCCAATAAGTATAATCAAAAGTTTGGGGTAGTGACGTTTTTAGATGAGAAAAGAAAGAAAACTAAGACGAACTACGATTACAATTAAACTACGTCGAAAGACGTAAAACGCGAACGTAAGTACGTAAAACGTGAAAATTTAAAAATTTTAAGCTAAAAACAAATTAAAAATGAAAAAGTAGTTCAAAATAATATAAATAAGGATAAAAATCCAATAAATATATTTTTAAACCTTTTATTAATTAAATATTCAATTTTTAATGCTAATTAAAGCCCAAAAATTTAATATAATTACGAAAAAGCCCAAAATATTATTTTATTGGACAAATAACTCACTTATATTATTTGAAAACTAAAAAGTATTTTTCCTAAATTTTAAATACTATTTTTCTATTTTTAAATCTCTAAAAACTATTTTTAAACTAAAATAATTATAAAAAATAATAAAATAATGCCAAAATTAATTGAACAATTTTAAAAATCCTAATTTACTCTAATGAACAGTAGAAAAATGAAAAAGTTTGAAAAATCAAATATTTTTCACTAAAAGACAAAACAGTATACAATTTAAACCCTAATTAACTTAAATTAATTCTAAAAATTGAATAAAAGGTGAACAGTAAAAACTTTTTTAACTAAAAACCTTAAAATGTTTTTCTAAATATAAGAAAATTTTTAAAACTGAAAAATCTTACAATTTTACACTAAAAGACAAAATTCAGAAATTAAAAGTTAATTAAAAATAGCTATTAAATGTGAAAAATACTAAATGGACAGTAAAATAAAAATTAATTAAACAGAAAAATCATAAATAAAATAAGAAAAATAACAAAACTGGTTTCAAAGTCTAATTCCCATTTTTGGTCACTAAAGACAAAAAATTATGAAAACTGACAATGACATGTGACCCCTTTTGTCTTTTTGCTTAGCAGGGGAAATGTTTACACTAGCAGTGGGAAGTGAGTTCCCACTGCCTTCACAAAAATTTGGGTATGGGCACTTTTGTGCCTAGATCTTGCTTGTTGCTTGGATTTGTGGGCAAACAAAGGCACCCCCACAACCAGTTGGGTTGTAGGGAGTCAACAAAATATAAAAATCACCAAGTTACAAAACAAAATCAAGTAGAAAAACCCTAAAATCAGTCACTGATATAGGAATGGGGGCTGTTGGCTTGTTTGCTGATGTGTTTGGCAATTGGGTGAGTTTTGGTTGGCCAAAACTCACTCAATCCACTCACAAACCCCCTCAAAGCACTTACAAATCCTAACCTACCCTATATCCTATCAAGCACCTAAATTTGAAGGCCAAAATTCTACAAAAATCATGCAGTTATAGTCTTAAATGATTTGAGCTAGGTTTTATTCAAAACTTGCATTCAAAACTTACCAAATAGTACCCAATACAACACACTAAGCAGAATAAACATGAAATTACTGAAATGAATGAATCTAAGCAGATTTAAAACCAAGTGCACCTTACAAACTGATTTTAAAACTTAAATCCAAACACCCCTTTAAAACTGAAAAATGAAATTTAACAAGTACTTTGCATTATAGCCCACACCAAATCCAGTCAATTCATTCCTAACATGTTTCAAATCATCCAGCATACAATATCTAACATTTGTCCCTATCATCCACAAACATAATCCTAAAAATCACTCTAGCTAAAAACCTTTTTCAAGCAAGTATAGAAGAGCAAGTTTTATACCTTGTGACCCTACATCCAGGGATCACCAAGGCAGCTTTGCCTTTTCCATCAAGCCCGGGCTTGAGCTGACCAAGTTCAGGGAGTGGTTGTTGGTATGAGTAGAGAGGATGATGGATTTCAAAAGAAAACAGCCACCACCTTCAAAATGTCAGATTTGTTCCTGCCAAGATATCAAACAAAGAAAAGAGAGTGACCTGGATAAACAAGCTTATAAGAGATAAGTCTAGCTTATTGATTAAGCTAGCTTATCTCTTTAAGCTGATAAAAAATAGCTTTTTTAAACAAATTTTCTTGAAACTGATTTTTGATAAAAATGAAACCTTTTTTTATCCAAAAATACTTTTCAAAATATTACTGAAAAAAATGGAATAATGGGAACTCAGATTATGCAACTCAAACCTTTTTCATTTTCATTACTTAAAATTTAAAGAATACAAAATCTGGAACAAGTATAATGGGTACATGACACCCATTATATACTACTTAGAAGATACTAGAATACATGAATAAAATATTCTAAAGCCCTAAACCCTAATTTTGAGAAATTCCACTTCTGCCCTTGGATCTTGACTGATTTCTTGGTCAAATGTATCCCATGTGATATGTTAGCTGGAGGAATTGATCTTAGCCGTGTTTTGAAGCCTTTGGGAATAAGAAATTCATATGGGACGTGGATTGGTATGAAGATTCGATTTTTGCCCAAAATAGTGAAGCAGGGGAAGGATGGGGGGCCCATTAGAGTCACGGGGTGAAGATTCTGGGTTGTGGGTTTTGTTTAGGGAGTGTTCAATTATTAATCTAGAAAAGATAGGGAAAACCCCTTTGGTTTGAGTGGTGAATGGGATTAGGGTTTTTGGATTAAGAGGGTGATGAGCAGTGGGTTTTGATTTAGATTAGGGGAAATAAAAGTGTTTCCCACCCTTTTTAGTTTTATTTAATACGTTTTAAAAACGGTTTAACTGGGGTGACGTGGGTGGGTGACTGGGCAAGGTTTGGTGAGGTGTCATATGATGAATGGTTGGTGGTAGTATATTGTCTGGGAAACTATGGCCCCTAATCTTCCTTGTTTTGTTCACGTTGAATTAATTCAGCCAAAAACTCAATCCCTTTGTAAATAAGTTTGCCCATGTTGCTGAATTTGGCCCTTCTTAGTTTCAGACCTTAAATAAGGACCAATTTTGCAATTAATGCATTATCCAAGGGTTGTTTATGTAATATCTTCAAACATTGAGGACCTTTCTTGCCAAATGATGATTTCTTCAAGGTCTTTCTTTGCCAAATCTTCAAAGATGAGGGACCAAACTTGACATTCTTCAAAACTTTAAGGGCATTTTTGTAAATTCCAAACTTGGGCCCGGTTCTTTGTGCGACTTCATTTCTCGTGTTCGTTTTTGCTTGATTCTTGTAATCTTTTGGTGAATTCACGATATCCGTACCTGAAATACACAATGAACAAATACAAGCACATTTTTGGGTATTTTGATGATATTTTAAGCGTTTTAAGCCCGATTTGGACGATGAGACTATGTATAATTGCAGTCTCATCACTCCCCCATACTAAACCATTGTCGTGTCCCCACGCAATGCTAGAATTAAGTATCATAGCACTTCCAAAATTCATTTTATGATGACATTTATTGAAGACATAAATTTAAATAAACTACTTCACGCGTTTTAGACACAATGTATTGTTTTCATCACGATAAAGTGACTTTTAGGATCATAGAACAAGAACACGTGAATGCTTCGTTAGAAATAATTTCGTCGTCCTCGATTTTCACCCAATTCCATGCTAAGCGTGTAACGAGATCATTGTTATTCTAAGTTAGCAACACGATCACATCTCATGAGTGTTAATTACGAACCTAACTCCCTTATTCCTACTTGGTATCTCTTATATTTTATTTTGTCTTAATGATCACGAGGATACATTATTGACTTATGCGTGAATAGAGATTAAGTCTAAAAATAGAAACTTAACGGTGTAACCAAAATCATTAAATTAATAATTCATCCTAATAGACAACGATGTCAAAAAATTAAGTCAACAAGAAGGATTGATAAACACGGTTTTATAACGGTTTTGAACATGAGACTTATTACCAAGACTTTTATACGCCCCCTAACGGAAGGGCCTTATTATCTTTGGTTTACCTCCATCTTTTATTCAACTTCGCCATGAAGCTTTTATTATGACTTCGGTCTTGCCTTGCCTTTTATTATCCGCCTCATCGGTGGTTTTATTAGCCAAAGACGTATATCCTCACGCTAAAGCGAATTTTGGATCTTTAAAGCTTCGAAGATTAAGGCTTGATTCACTTTCAATTTGGGCATAGATTTTTTGGCCTTGTGAGCTTCAAATTTTTGCTTAATTTAGGTGAGCACTTGAAATCTTATTATTAGGTGAAGCTTTCGATTATTCGGGTGCCAATACTTCAAAACCG
The DNA here is from genome assembly GCA_025667525.1 of Glebionis coronaria. NCBI lineage: Eukaryota > Viridiplantae > Streptophyta > Magnoliopsida > Asterales > Asteraceae > Glebionis > Glebionis coronaria. The sequence continues at coordinate 112,842,018 of CM046875.1, forward strand.
TGACGCTGGAGATACCTTAATGTTTTCCCAATTTAATTACATGGAAGCTACCAAAACAAATTAGAAACCAACAATAGTGACTAAACCGCCAAATCAATATTTATTAACAATTTATTATGCAAAAGCGTTGGGAGAATAAGCTAATAATTACTACACATAAGATCGTGACGATTACGAGACTTATAAATAACTCTATCATTTCTCGTCCTCATTTAAGAGACTTAGCCTAAAAAGTTAAAGAATCGAAGCTAAGTGCTCAACACGCACGGTCGAGTCAAAAATTACTCTCATTCTCACCATCAGAAAACCTACATTCGTGTCTTAAACGCTTATGAAAAATACGAAAAAAAATTTAAAATTTGGCCATTTTTAGCCTTATTTGCAACAAATGCCTTATTTGCAACAAAATGATAACAAAACGATGAATTTTGGATTGCGTGTTGACGTAAGCAAGGTGAAGTATCTACTCACCCCCCCATACTAAAACTAAACATTATCCTCAATGTTTCGAGTCTAGGGGTGTAAACACCCCCATACTAGAGACGAAGTCGAATGCTTAATCTCGAGCATGGAAAGAGTAAAACGAATAACCTAAAAGCCGTTTATGAATTATGCTAATAAGATAGACGTTAGAACATAAAAGGATATCATCGGATATCGGAATCTCCAAAGGCAGCGATCGAAGCTCGAGTGATCCGTAAAACGAACACGAGAGGATTCAATGATGACGATAAACCTAATGAATCACAATCACAAACAACCACGAAACAAAGGTTGGAAGAGCACAAGTCCCCTCGTTACATTAACTAAGAAAGCAATAATATGTACATGGATAAGCATGAGAATCCCCCACGAGGCACCTTGTTTTTGATAACTGTCACACCCCACCAATGGCGGAATATGGGGCGCGACGTATGGATATCATCACAACAAATGGTGTCTCTATAGAGAAGACTAAAATGCAAATATAATGTCATAAATGGCGACACAAATGTCATGACAATATCTCAACAATGCAGGAGTCTAGGTAAGTAGGTAACAGTCCTACCACTTACCCAAGACAAACAATAAACATAAACCAAACAAACATATAGGTAAACTAAGAAGGAACGGGGATCTCCTTCTATATGCAATCCTAAGGCATCCAAGTCTAGCCACTTCTATCCTCAAGCTTAACCACATTCTTACCTGAAAGAGACACTAAAACACGTCAACATAAAGTTGGTGAGAGTCATAGGTTTAGACTCCAACGCTAAATCAGTTACAAGCTGTGAATAACAATCATCAACAAAAGAACATATGGACAATGTGTTACAATTATGTATTAACAACTATCAACCAAGACCAATCATACCAAACCAATCCAAGGCTCCTACCTTGCCAAACAACATCATGGTACCTTAGATGATCACCCTATGTACCTATCCCAAGGCCACTACCTTGGAAAACCACAAGGCCACTACCTTGTCAAACCACAAGGCCACTACCTTGTCAAACCACAAGGCCACTACCTTGTCAAACCACAAGGCCACTACCTTGTCAAACCACAAGAACTGAGACGGTACGTGTCCCCCGATCCAAATCATAAACACATTCAAGAATCACATAGCAGTTAATCACATAAGTGCACACACAAGTCCATTACCAATCATAAAACATTCACAACATAAGTTATAAAACCAAACAGTGTCTCTTCCATCCCATCTGGAAGTCAAAATCATTAAAAGACATGGGACTATGAAACTCACCTGATAGCTCCTTCACACGTCCTTGCACTAGCAACAAGCTAACAAACCAAAAACACGAAATCAATAAACGAACCAATCACTAAGATGGCTCATTATACTATGATGGACATCTAACCCATTCTCACATATTTACCTCATTAATAAGCTCTAATTACCCCATTACCCTTCCTTAACAAGTCCTTAACTTGGTTAAGTTTAACAACTAACCCGTTCGTATTTTACCCAAAACAGTCCCAGTTTTTAGGTCTCAAAACTTTAGGTCAAACGCCCACTTAAACCTACCCATGGTTTCTGTAAAAGGAATATTCACACCCTTACATATGTTGGCTAACACCTCCCACTTGCCCTAACCTTATAGCTACTGTTAAGGCCCCGATATATATATATCTACTTTCGTCATTCCAGATTTCCTGATTTTAAACGTACTAAAAGTTTGTTACCATTAAGGGGTGTTACCCTAAACCACCACCTTAGCCCAAGTGCAGATATGAACTAAAATATATAAACCATCTCTCACGTTCGTGAGAAGATCCCAATGCAACCCTAAGTGCCCCAAACAACCCAAAACTTAAAAAGAAAACATGCTGAATTCAAAACTGTTTTGACCTCCGACTGTTGTAACCTGTTTTTGACCCACTTCCCGACCTCCAATTTAGTTCTCGTTTCTTGCATTGGAAAGCCACTTCAAATATCTTTCCAGGGGTACTTGGATCGTAAATTAAGAGTTTATAGAACTCCCGATATGATCAAAACAATTGACTCAAAAATCTGCCCAGTTTTTAAAAACGGGTTTAACAAAATCAACCTCATTAATTAACCCTAATCCCTCTAATTACAAGCCCTAATTTATGTAATCATCATATTATGATTAATACAACATTAATTTACTGTTTTTTATTAAACCCTAACCTAAATCCATCATAATATTATTAAAGAAAACATAAAAACAATTTAATTAAAAAGGGATTTGAAGATTTACCTTGGATTTATGAAAACCCCCAAATTTTATGAAGAACCCTAATTTTTTTATAAGACTCACGAATTTCCTTCATCTCCAGGAGAAAAATAATGAATTTGGTTTAGTATATACATTATATAGGGTATGGGTGAATCCTAGTCCAACCCAAAGCCCACTTTCTTTTTTTTTCCTTTTTTTTCCTTTTTTTCTCTTCTAAACCGACCCAAACACCCCTAATTTCGTTTTTTTCTTTATTTTTTTTCTTTTTATTGTTAATTAATATCTTATTAATATTACCTTAATTTACCTTAATTTATTTTAGCTCCTAAAACTCCCAAAACCTCAAAACCGTAAAACTAGTCAAATTTACGCGTTTTACCGTAAAAGACGTAAAATATACACTTTTATAAAAAATCTCAAATTTTGAAATAAACTTTATAATTAAGTCCTAAATGACCTAAAACCATCTCGAAAAATATTCATTTGACTAATTACCTTATCCGAGACCTCTAAATGCTAAACCGTAAATCCTAAAAAAATACACTATTACTATAATACTTATACGTATACGTAACCACCAAAATATCACCATTTCATTTCATAGTCACTAATTGTGATCTCATGAACATGAACTAACCGTTCCTCGATTTACTTATGAGTACTCTATACTCATAAACGATAATCACACCAACCTCGTTCACACAAAATAAACACGTAAGCACAAAAATCAAGCAGTCACACATAAAATAACCTAAAAGTAAGACCAAGTGACGAACCTCAAAACCACGGTTGTCACATCACTCCCTCCTAATAGAAATCTCGTCCCGAGATTTACTCCTTAGGATCAACACACAGACAACAAATCACACGAGGATACTTGTTCTAAATGAACTCCTCTCATTTCCACGTGAACTTCAGTTCAAGTTTCAAGATACCACATGTACAAACCAAAATTAAACCCATTGCCAAACTCTTGACCTCACAGTCAATAAATCTCGCAAATGACTCTTTGATAAAACAAAGACTCTTATTAGCACAAAACCCAAATAACCGAACATGCAAATATGCATCCTCAAACAACATTTACCAATCCCAATACATGAAATGTATCATGTATACAACTCATTTCCCCCAGGTAATTCTATGCTCATAAGCTAATGGTCTGATCTTCCCAAAGATCATAAATGGACCTACAAAACTCTACATCAACTCTTCTATTTTACCAAAACATACCACCCGTTACTATGGGTGAAACTCCATACATAACTTTGTCACTAAATCTAGTGGCTTCCTCCTTTTCTACATAGCATCCCTTGTTGCTCTCATTCTGTCCACAAACACCATTACCACATTAGTAGCCTCTTTTACTAATTCTAGTCCACAATGAGGACAACTCACCCTATCCTTTCATATCGTGCCTCAAATGGCATTTATCGACTTCTAGTACGATAACTATCATTATATGAAAACTCAGCCATCGCTAACGAGTTTCCGAACTACCTCTAAATCAATCACCCATGTCCAATTACGTTCATCAACTCCCTTCAGTCCGTATCCCGAACTACTTTAAATTCCAATTTCCTTACAAAGTGACCTATGACGGTCTTTCACATATCCATTAATTCTTCCAACTTCCCAACTACGTGACTTCTCATTCCTCTTGAAATAGGTGATGAATTAGTCAGTCTATCGACTATCACCCAACTCTCATCGTACTTAATCCCCCACCGCATTATGTATCCCTTCCACCAACTTCTTCCTTACATCGCCCTTTCTAAACTACTCCTATCCATGTAGGAAGTATAGTCTACGTCCCTTTCCTCCTTACGATTGTCCAAGCCACACAACATAAATGTTGACGCGTTCACTGCTTTAGACAACTCAACTCGTGCAACCCACATCCTTCATCCAAACCACTCTAATACATCATCCCTATAGTTCAAGTTCGTCTCAGCTTCACCTCATCTTTCTTATTCCATGTCTCATCGACCATGCTTGCCTTTCCCAGATGGTACTTGGCCTTGCAATTTTCTTTCATCAATTAACTCCACCCATCACCTTTGCCAAATGTTCAATCAAGATGATTGAATATGTGTTGGATACGTTCATGATCTGTATAGATCATTCTCCACGTCTCGTACACCAAATGCCTCTAGCATTCTAGGCAGATATAACAGTCCAGCTCCACTAACTAAGTCTATCCAGTTCTTCCAAATCTTCAGTTCCTGCAACGTATAAGCGATCGCCTTTCTTTGTCGTCCTCGTACGCGTCCAAATCCCTGCTCCACGTATCGTCATGCTTCGCGAATTCATCCAGTCCTTCCGATAATGCCAAGATCTGCTCATCATCCAATCCACCTCTTCAGCCTCCAAAATGCTTCCTCGTCCTTCTTCACTTCGCCCCTTGCTGGTTCCACGATATGCCATCATCTCTGACTACTAGTCCTGGCCAACCAAATCCTAAAACTCACACTTGAAAATCTCACGTTTCATTCCCTTTACTAACAACTCCAAAACCAACACATAATTCGCCTCATCCTCCTTCTATGATTTGAGTAGATCAAGATGTCGTCGATGCTCCCGATGACAACTCGTTTATATACGTTCATGCACACTCGGTTCATTGACTCCATGAAACCGCTAGTGCTTTGGCGAAGCCAAATGCATAACCGTAAACCCAAAGCGTTCATACAACATCCATAGCAATTTCAATTATGTCCTCCTCACACCCTCTCTTAGCGGCAATACAAATAAATTCCTTGCAATTTCTAACAGCTCTTGTTCTTAATTCACTCCATCAACGATTTGCCTTGGAAGACACTAACTACAACTCCTCTCACTTCTCCTACTTGCTCTATTCATGGTTCTACCTCAACGCTCCTAAACCATACAAAACCAAAACTACATCCTGAATACACCAGATACGATCGACGAATTAAACCCACGGATAACTAACGACATTTCACGTGCACCAATTAAAACAAATCAAAAACCACGAGACTCCAAAGAAAACTCAAACCCAAAACATGTATCAATTCCAAATGACACATGACAACGAAAAATAATCCAAGAAACACCCAATGGCAACCAAAACATATTACGCCCCGCGACATATTATTTAAACCGTGCAAAAGATCGACTTTCCAAGAGAATATATATATATATATATATATATATATATATATATATATATATATATATATATATATATATATATATATATATATATATATATATATATATATATATATATATATATATATATATATATATATATATTAAGTTTTTTATTTTTTTACCTCCCCACATCTATGTGACTCAAACCATCTACAAACAACCTTCTATACGTTCTCAAAACTCAACTCAAAGACTAGGTATCCCGTGCATCCCAAATCATAAAAATAAAACTACTATTCAAACTCAACCTTGAACCCGACACTTGTACAACAATTCCGACCAGTCCACTGACCTCCCATGACAATACATTCTAAATATTTGAAAAGTACGTTCCGAGTACATAATTTTAGGCTTTTGAATCACCCAAAAAGCTTTAAAAACGAACAAGTTATGACCAAAACAATTTTATGCTAGTTGTTTTAAAAACTAAAGAATAGACTTAGTGATCAATGCAATCCTTTTCAATGAAAGATATAATTGTATGTGAAATATTCATAAACTCCTTTTAACCTTATTAATAACTATAAATGGCATGAATCGGTTAAATCCAATTATATAAACTATGTAAGTAGAAAGAAATTTTACTTCGCTTTATTTTAAAGAAAGTCTTTTAGAATTTGAAATAAATAAGTGTTGATAAAAAAAAACTTATGTTACATCTTGTTTCAAACATGACTCTAACACCTTACCCTTATTTTACCGAATACAACCAACTATCCAACTCTATAATAGATTTCCAAGTCCCCCCTTTTTCCATATACCAACCAAAAGAAATGTAAGACTCAACCCAAAAGATTTCATTATCCCAAAAGAAATCTCCATTTATTTCAACGGACTTAAAACCCAGAACAACATTTTAAAACGTACACGTGAAATATGAACTCAAAGAATACGCTACAAGACACAGTTTAAAAAAATTCGAAACGTTGTTGAAACTCTATCAACTCCAGCACCATAAAACACGAACAAACACAAGGTACGTTCAAGTTATAATAACTAGTGAACGACCATATACCATAACTTAACACATAGTAGTATATATACATCCGCATATATATACCTATTTTATCACCCAAAACATACTCGTTACCATACATGTCGGATCAACCAATCACGTCATACACTCGTTTTTCCACACGAGTAATCACCATCTCACCGTGCCACAACAAAGCATAAAACCCACCTCCAAAACCAAACCATATCGTGTGACCCCAAAATCACACAACACAACTATAACCCAAAACATATAACACACTAATAAAAATAGCCATATCGTAGGCAGCCGTTACATAAACCCATATATTATACGTATACCCAATATCTACATCTCACCATATACAAGCATGTACTAATCCTCTTTCATGCAATCATACTTGAGAACCCATTGAAGTTGTGGTACTTTTATAACTATGTTGGCCACCATACTTATACAATTACCCTTTCCCCAATGCACTCCCTCCTATGATGACACTTATAAGAATCAATACAACATATAACACATAAATCTATCTACTCACATAAGCTCATAACCACATAACCAATAAGGTCCAAAACTCCATCTATAAAATAACATAATAAAACTCTTGGAATACAGAAATCCATAGTCTAGCTAAAACAGCCTAGACTAAATCCAAAACGAAAACATAATCAGTTATAAGTCATGTCGCCCATAAGAGTGGAAATAGCATAAGGTCCTTCATATTCACCTACTCCTAATAACTCGAACCACCACATGATTCTTAGGGAACATGACTTAAACATCAAAAGGAAATAATACCCCTCAGGTACATAAAATAACCCAACAAAAGATAGAAACTACTATGTACCAAATTATGTACTATAATGTACATTATAAGTAAAATACGACAATGACTAGCGTGGGCGATTATGGTTAAACCCGCACTACTCACAACTCGAAAAGAAAATAACATGTGGCTAAGTATGAACTTACTATGGTTCAATTCATACCAGTCAAAACATCACAATAAATAACATTCAAACACATCAATTATAATAAAATGCACACATACTCCTATGACGCCTATATGCAGGGACCCTTAAGCTATAGACTAGGCTACGCGACTAGGCAACCTAATTCTCTATAACCATTGTCTCTGATACCATTCTGTCACACCCCACCAATGGCGGAATATGGGGCGCGACGTATGGATATCATCACAACAAATGGTGTCTCTATAGAGAAGACTAAAATGCAAATATAATGTCATAAATGGCGACACAAATGTCATGACAATATCTCAACAATGCAGGAGTCTAGGTAAGTAGGTAACAGTCCTACCACTTACCCAAGACAAACAATAAACATAAACCAAACAAACATATAGGTAAACTAAGAAGGAACGGGGATCTCCTTCTATATGCAATCCTAAGGCATCCAAGTCTAGCCACTTCTATCCTCAAGCTTAACCACATTCTTACCTGAAAGAGACACTAAAACACGTCAACATAAAGTTGGTGAGAGTCATAGGTTTAGACTCCAACGCTAAATCAGTTACAAGCTGTGAATAACAATCATCAACAAAAGAACATATGGACAATGTGTTACAATTATGTATTAACAACTATCAACCAAGACCAATCATACCAAACCAATCCAAGGCTCCTACCTTGCCAAACAACATCATGGTACCTTAGATGATCACCCTATGTACCTATCCCAAGGCCACTACCTTGGAAAACCACAAGGCCACTACCTTGTCAAACCACAAGGCCACTACCTTGTCAAACCACAAGGCCACTACCTTGTCAAACCACAAGAACTGAGACGGTACGTGTCCCCCGATCCAAATCATAAACACATTCAAGAATCACATAACAGTTAATCACATAAGTGCACACACAAGTCCATTACCAATCATAAAACATTCACAACATAAGTTATAAAACCAAACAGTGTCTCTTCCATCCCATCTGGAAGTCAAAATCATTAAAAGACATGGGACTATGAAACTCACCTGATAGCTCCTTCACACGTCCTTGCACTAGCAACAAGCTAACAAACCAAAAACACGAAATCAATAAACGAACCAATCACTAAGATGGCTCATTATACTATGATGGACATCTAACCCATTCTCACATATTTACCTCATTAATAAGCTCTAATTACCCCATTACCCTTCCTTAACAAGTCCTTAACTTGGTTAAGTTTAACAACTAACCCGTTCGTATTTTACCCAAAACAGTCCCAGTTTTTAGGTCTCAAAACTTTAGGTCAAACGCCCACTTAAACCTACCCATGGTTTCTGTAAAAGGAATATTCACACCCTTACATATGTTGGCTAACACCTCCCACTTGCCCTAACCTTATAGCTACTGTTAAGGCCCCGATATATATATATCTACTTTCGTCATTCCAGATTTCCTGATTTTAAACGTACTAAAAGTTTGTTACCATTAAGGGGTCTTACCCTAAACCACCACCTTAGCCCAAGTGCAGATATGAACTAAAATATATAAACCATCTCTCACGTTCGTGAGAAGATCCCAATGCAACCCTAAGTGCCCCAAACAACCCAAAACTTAAAAAGAAAACAGGCTGAATTCAAAACTGTTTTGACCTCCGACTGTTGTAACCTGTTTTTGACCCACTTCCCGACCTCCAATTTAGTTCTCGTTTCTTGCATTGGAAAGCCAATTCAAATATCTTTCCAGGGGTACTTGGATCGTAAATTAAGAGTTTATAGAACTCCCGATATGATCAAAACAATTGACTCAAAAATCTGCCCAGTTTTTAAAAACGGGTTTAACAAAATCAACCTCATTAATTAACCCTAATCCCTCTAATTACAAGCCCTAATTTATGTAATCATCATATTATGATTAATACAACATTAATTTACTGTTTTTATATTAAACCCTAACCTAAATCCATCATAATATTATTAAAGAAAACATAAAAACAATTTAATTAAAAAGGGATTTGAAGATTTACCTTGGATTTATGAAAACCCCCAAATTTTATGAAGAACCCTAATTTTTTTATAAGACTCACGAATTTCCTTCATCTCCAGGAGAAAAATAATGAATTTGGTTTAGTATATACATTATATAGGGTATGGGTGAATCCTAGTCCAACCCAAAGCCCACTTTCCTTTTTTTTTTCCTTTTTTTTCCTTTTTTTCTCTTCTAAACCGACCCAAACACCCCTAATTTCGTTTTTTTCTTTATTTTTTTTCTTTTTATTGTTAATTAATATCTTATTAATATTACCTTAATTTACCTTAATTTATTTTAGCTCCTAAAACTCCCAAAACCTCAAAACCGTAAAACTAGTCAAATTTACGCGTTTTACCGTAAAAGACGTAAAATATACACTTTTATAAAAAATCTCAAATTTTGAAATAAACTTTATAATTAAGTCCTAAATGACCTAAAACCATCCCGAAAAATATTCATTTGACTAATTACCTTATCCGAGACCTCTAAATGCTAAACCGTAAATCCTAAAAAAATACACTATTACTATAATACTTATACGTATACGTAACCACCAAAATATCACCATTTCATTTCATAGTCACTAATTGTGATCTCATGAACATGAATTAACCGTTCCTCGATTTACTTATGAGTACTCTATACTCATAAACGATAATCACACCAACCTCGTTCACACAAAATAAACACGTAAACACAAAAATCAAGCAGTCACACATAAAATAACCTAAAAGTAAGACCAAGTGACGAACCTCAAAACCACGGTTGTCACAATAACCGAGTCAAAAGCTCGACTCGAATCCCCATAAATGTGATCATTTAGGGATATCCTTGGTTCAGTCATTTTTGGTGGGACTTACATGTAATCAAGGCCCAAAAGCAACCGTGTATAAAGGCAAAATCTCTATACCGGGATCAAAGATCGTGTCTTCGTTTTCGGATGATAAACGAAACAACACGACTTCAAGTAACAATGTCCCAAAGGGACACAAGAAAATAGCATAAGAAGAGAAGGGTGGGACATTGGTTGGGCATAAAAATCGAGTTACTCGAGGTAAACTCTCACCGTAAGTGTAGAAGTATCTTCTAGTGACTACTTCGGTAAAAGACCGAGATTTTATCTTAAACGTGATACCGGGGTCAAAAATCTCGTCCTCGGTGGAGAAGTGTGAGGGAACAAATGGGGCTTCCCCCATACTAGATCCACACAAAACGTCGTCAAAAGAAGTAGACGCGTTTGTAGCAAGCTCAATTAAGCGAGGTGATGACGGAGTTATCTTTGGAAAAAATTTCAAATCACTTGTAAAATCTTTTCCTTTTTCATTTTTAAACTCATTGTTACGAAAACCCGAGTTGATTAAATTGAAAATATTTGGTGTTTCTAAAACAATTCTAGGCACACTTAAAATTTCCACATTTATCTTGAAGGCGGGAGGAGGATTTAAATTTTTAAAACGTGAATCGATTAACAAAACATCCCCCTCCGGGCTAACGCAACGGTCCTCATCAAACTCGAATATCGAAGGCGGATCATCAAGAATACGTTTGATCTCGGAAAAATCACCCTCGGGATCAAAAACGTCTTCTCTTCCTCGTGGAAGAGGTTGAGCAATAAAATCGTCGATAATCGAGTCGCTAGCTTCAACCGTCGTGAAACTAGGAAAAGAAGGCTCTTCGATTGAAGATTTTGCCTTTGTCGTTTCGACCTCGATATCGAAAAAAGTATCGATGTGAGCAAGGCCATCGGCGGACTTCTCACATGATAAATCCAAAATCTCACTCGGTGTGGGATTAGGAGTAAAAGGCTCGTCTCGTGACGATTTTGCCTTGACGGTTTCAACTTTGTCCTTCGAAGGGATCGAACGTGGGTTTTCAAACATTTTAGCAAAACTACTAACACGTCCCTTCGGAATTAATTTTCGTTCATCTTGTAAAAACGAGGGTTCAATGCTTTCCTTAAAAACCTTTTCACATTTTTCTTCTTTAAAATCATTTAATGGAATTTCTTCGTCAAAATTAAGTGTATATTGATTTAGAAAATCCTCAATAATTTCATCCTCATTAGAAAAATTAGGTTCACAAGGTATTAGATTTAAAACTCCCAAGTATCCTACGAGTTTTTCCTTTGGTTTATTTTCAAAAACATTCTTCAAAACTTCGTTGGATGACTTTTTCGTTTCCTCTACGGTTTTGCAAGACGATGAAGGTTGCACGACTCTAAAATTCGAGAGATATGGATCAATGTGAGACGTACGAGTCTTAGGAGTCGATAAAGCTTTAACCTCTCCCTCGGAATTAGGATTGGTGTTATTAGATAAAGAATTAAATTTTTCCACTAAGCCCTCGAACATTAAAAGAATTTTATCTCTCTCTCTATCATAATTTTCTCTTTCAATAGCATGATTTTCCTTAATGCTATCCACATATCCTTTCCACATCTCTTCATTTTGATCATACAAACGTTGTTGCCCTTCAATAAAGGTGTCATAATCGTTTTCCATTTTTATGAAAGTATCCCTTTGGGTTGCCATTCGTTTATTACAAGTTTCCTTAAGGCTAGTCATTTGTTCTTCCACCATCGTTAATTTCTCATTATTTCGTCTCACAAAATCATTAAAGGCATTATGAAAAGACTCATTATTGCAATTAAAAGACGGATCATACGACGAATAAAACGAAGACGATGGGTGACCTTGGTCGTAAGATTGAAAATTGGGACCATGATCACGTGGAGCGGAGTTATAAAGATAACCCCCTCGACCTCCAATAACCTCACAATAAAAACAATTGGCACCATCGGGCGGGCCTCCACAATTTGGACACGAATAATAACCACCATGATTCGACATGATGCAACGAGAACGGTGTTACGAGAATTAAACGTTATAGAGGGTGAAAGAAGAGAATTATGAAATTAGAGGGAATGTAGAAGATTATTTTTGTGCTTTTGATTGTTTTTTTTTTTGGTATTTTGAATGTATTACGTAGACAAAAATCTACAAATCTCTCCTCGAATCGATTTTCTCGATTAAAAGAGCCTCAAGGAATGAAAACGATCACGTGGAGTGAACGCCTTCGATGACTTTAGAACGTTGGTGGAACACCAAAACGTTCAAGAGGGTTTAATCTTGAAAACAAGCAAATATATATACTTAGATAATACTTTGGTTGGCAAACCCTCGATTAGCCTTCTTTCTCAAAACACGCACAAGCAAGCGGGGGAAACGAGGCGGCGCTAAGCACTTAAGAGCCTTTTTCCCTTAGGTCGTGAAATACAACCGCCTTATACCCACCTTATAGTTTGTGTTAATTGAAATTAAGCCTCACGAAAGTATTTATCTATTTTGCCTTTTACTTTTGCTTTGGATTCGAATACAATGATCGAGTGATGAAATCCCGAATCAAGGTTGTGATTTCTCACGTATTTGGAGTACTTGTATTTTTATTGTTCTACGTAAATACAATATATTAATAATATTCACAATAAAAACGAAAACCAATATATCTACAATATAGTAAAATGATGTTGTGTGTTTAATTTAGGAAAACTAAACACAATTTATTTGGATACTATAATATAATAAGAAAAAATAACAAAAATGAGTATGTACGATATTCACGCTTTTCAAAATTAGAAAAGCAAAAACGCACCACTCACAAAAACACGATACTAATAATGGCACACTAAAAACACCTCCCCGACAGCGGCGCCATTTTGATAGTTGTAGAAATACGTCTTTTAGGAAAAAGAGCGTATTATGGGGGCAAGTATTAAGTTGCACGTTTTAAGAAAAACGTGAAACCGAAAAAATGCGGGTTCGTTCTCGAGGAGGTGTGTGGCTTAATGTGCCAATAAGTATAATCAAAAGTTTGGGGTAGTGACGTTTTTAGATGAGAAAAGAAAGAAAACTAAGACGAACTACGATTACAATTAAACTACGACGAAAGACGTAAAACGCGAACGTAAGTACGTAAAACGTGAAAATTTAAAAATTTTAAGCTAAAAACAAATTAAAAATGAAAAAGTAGTTCAAAATAATATAAATAAGGATAAAAATCCAATAAATATATTTTTAAACCTTTATTAATTAAATATTCAATTTTTAATGCTAATTAAAGCCCAAAAATTAAATATAATTAAGAAAAAGCCCAAAATATTATTTTATTGGACAAATAACTCACTTATATTATTTAAAAACTAAAAAGTATTTTTCCTAAGTTTTAGATACTATTTTTCTATTTTTAAATCTCTAAAAACTATTTTTAAACTAAAATAATTATAAAAAATAATAAAATAATGCCAAAATTAATTGAACAATTTTGAAAATCCTAATTTACTCTAATGAACAGTAGAAAAATGAAAAAGTTTGAAAAATCAAATATTTTTCACTAAAAGACAAAACAGTATATAATTTAAACCCTAATTAACTTAAATTAATTCTAAAAATTAAATAAAAGGTGAACAGTAAAAACTTTTTTAATTAAAAACCTTAAAATATTTTTCTAAATATAAGAAAATTTTTAAAACTGAAAAATCTTACAATTTTACACTAAAAGACAAAATTCAGAAATTAAAAGTTAATTAAAAATAGCTATTAAATGTGAAAAATACTAAATGGACAATAAAATAAAAATTAATTAAACAGAAAAATCATAAATAAAATAAGAAAAATAACAAAACTGGTTTCAAAGTCTAATTCCCATTTTTGGTCACTAAAGACAAAAAATTATGAAAACTGACAATGACATGTGACCCCTTTTGTCTTTTTGCTTAGCAGGGGAAATGTTTACACTAGCAGTGGGAAGTGAGTTCCCACTGCCTTCACAAAAATTTGGGTCTGGGCACTTTTGTGCCTAGATCTTGCTTGTTGCTTGGATTTGTGGGCAAACAAAGGCACCCCCACAACCAGTTGGGTTGTGGGGAGTCAACAAAATATAAAAATCACCAAGTTACAAAACAAAATCAAGTAGAAAAACCCAAAAATCAGTCACTGATATAGGAATGGGGACTATTGGCTTGTTTGCTGATGTGTTTGGCAATTGGGTGAGTTTTGGTTGGCCAAAACTCACTCAATCCACTCACAAACCCCCTCAAAGCACTTACAAATCCTAACCTACCCTATATCCTATCAAGCACCTAAATTTGAAGGCCAAAATTCTACAAAAATCATGCAGTTATAGTCTTAAATGATTTTGAGCTAGGTTTTATTCAAAACTTGCATTCAAAACTTACCAAATAGTACCCAATACAACACACTAAGCAGAATAAACATGAAATTACTGAAATGAATGAATCTAAGCAGATTTAAAACCAAGTGCACCTTACAAACTGATTTTAAAACTTAAATCCAAACACCCCTTTAAAACTGAAAAATGAAATTTAACAAGTACTTTGCATTATAGCCCACACCAAATCCAGTCAATTCATTCCTAACATGTTTCAAATCATCCAGCATACAATATCTAACATTTGTCCCTATCATCCACAAACATAATCCTAAAAATCACTCTAGCTAAAAACCTTTTTCAAGCAAGTATAGAAGATCAAGTTTTATACCTTGTGACCCTACATCCAGGGATCACCAAGGCAGCTTTGCCTTTTCCATCAAGCCCGGGCTTGAGCTGACCAAGTTCAGGGAGTGGTTGTTGGTATGAGTAGAGAGGATGATGGATTTCAAAAGAAAACAGCCACCACCTTCAAAATGTCAGATTTGTTCCTGCCAAGATATCAAACAAAGAAAAGAGAGTGACCTGGATAAACAAGCTTATAAGAGATAAGTCTAGCTTATTGATTAAGCTAGCTTATCTCTTTAAGCGGATAAAAAAAATAGCTTTTTCAAACAAATTTTCTTGAAACTGATTTTTGATAAAAATGAAACCTTTTTTTATCCAAAAATACTTTTCAAAATATTACTGAAAAAAATGGAATAATGGGAACTCAGATTATGCAACTCAAACCTTTTTCATTTTCATTACTTAAAATTTAAAGAATACAAAATCTGGAACAAGTATAATGGGTACATGACACCCATTATATACTACTTAGAAGATACTAGAATACATGAATAAAATATTCTAAAGCCCTAAACCCTAATTTTGAGAAATTCCACTTCTGCCCTTGGATCTTGACTGATTTCTTGGTCAAATGTATCCCATGTGATATGTCAGCTGGAGGAATTGATCTTAGCCGTGTTTTGAAGCCTTTGGGAACAAGAAATTCATATGGGACGTGGATTGGTATGAAGATTCGATTTTTGCCCAAAATAGTGAAGCAGGGGAAGGATGGGGGGCCCATTTGAGTCACGGGGTGAAGATTCTGGGTTGTGGGTTTTGTTTAGGGAGTGTTCAATTATTAATCTGGAAAAGATGGGGAAAACCCCTTTGGTTTGAGTGGTGAATGGGATTAGGGTTTTTGGATTAAGAGGGTGATGAGCAGTGGGTTTTGATTTAGATTAGGGGAAATAAAAGTGTTTCCCACCCTTTTTAGTTTTATTTAATACGTTTTAAAAACGGTTTAAGTGGGGTGACGTGGGTGGGTGACTGGGCAAGGTTTGGTGAGGTGTCATATGATGAATGGTTGGTGGTAGTATATTGTCTGGGCAACTATGGCCCCTAATCTTCCTTGTTTTGTTCACTTTGAATTAATTCAGCCAAAAACTCAATCCCTTTGTAAATAAGTTTGCCCATGTTGCTGAATTTGGCCCTTCTTAGTTTCAAACCTTAAATAAGGACTAATTTTGCAATCAATGCATTATCCAAGGGCTGTTTATGTAATATCTTCAAACATTGAGGACCTTTCTTGCCAAATGATGATTTCTTCAAGGTATTTCTTTGCCAAATCTTCAAATATGAGGGACCAAACTTGACATTCTTCAAAACTTTAAGGGCATTTTTGTAAATTCCAAACTTGGGCCCGGTTCTTTGTGCGACTTCATTTCTCGTGTTCGTTTTTGCTTGATTCTTGTAATCTTTTGGTAAATTCACGATATCCGTACCTGAAATACACAATGAACAAGTACAAGCACATTTTGGGTATTTTGATGATATTTTAAGCGTTTTAAGCCCGATTTGGACGATGAGACTATGTATAATTGCAGTTTCATCAATCGAAAATGAAGAAACTATTATGAATAACTCGCGGATGCATTTTCTGAGAAGAGCGATGACGTTTTTACGCAATAGACGTCAAGTAAACCAGGTGACGAGAAGTTATGTACAACAAGATCGTTATGGTGCCAATGAGCGTTTAGTTGCCTCACCTGGTGTACAACGAACTAGAATTTCGAACGACATTTCGAATGGCTCGACCTTTTTTAAATCCGATAGTAGCAGATGTATCTGCTCATGATTCATACTTGACTACTAATATTGACTGTACTAGAAAAAAAAAGGATTTCTCTATTTTTAAAGTGCACTTCTACAATTCGTCAATTGACATACAAGGTTGTTCATGGTTGTTTTAGATGAATATATGCAAATAAGTCCAAGAACTTGACGGGAAGCTCGTAATTATTTTTGTACTTCTGTTATCAACGTTTATGGGCCAAAGTATTTGAGAAAACCGACGGTGACTGACGTTGAATTATTTTATCAGCATCATGAAGAATAGCACGGGTTTCCGGTGACATTAAAAAATCTTGACTACATGGATTGGGAGTGGTTTCATTATCCTTACGACCATAAAGGGCAATGTGTTAGATGTGATCATTGACCAAATCTGTTCATTTTGTTGGAAAATATCGCGTTGCAAGACTTGTGGATACGACATGCTTTCTTCGGTGTTTCTGACTCTACAAACGACATCAATGTCTTATATAAATCCCTTTTGTTTAACGATTTAAAATCGAAACGAGCGCCAGAGGTTCCTTTTGTGGCTAACGACCCGTCACTTACCAATTTTGATACTATCTTATTGCTACGATATATTCAGAATCAGTTTCACTCGTTAAGACGATTCCAGAACATTCGATCCGAATTAGTGCGTGAAGTTATGATGTACATCCGATCAGCACAAGTGCATCAAAACATTCGATCCGATTTGGTCCAACACTTGTCTAATAAAGTTTAAGTTTTCCTTTGATTGTAATATTTTTAATATTTGAAATTTATGTAATGTTTTTTATTTATGAGTAAAAATATTAATTTAATAAGTCTTATGTTTTTATTATTTTCATTTTTTTTATGTTTTTTAGTTTTTAAGAATAATTGGATAAATAAAATGATAGTGGAAAGGTGGGTTGAGGGTGAGTTGGAGTGGATCTTTTTTCCTTATTATACTAAAATGTGAGATTTTAATGAGTTAAAAGAAGAGAGAAAACTGAAATGACGTTGAGATAAAAGGTAGGTTTCTTACCACCACTCCTGGGTGGAAACCAGTCGAGCCTGTCAGAGCTCGAGCTCGGCTCGTGTAAGTTTTACAAAACTTGAGCTCGACTCATTTCGAGCCTTATTATTTAGGCGTGGGCTCGGCTCGTGGTATGTTATAAACGCTCGGGCTCAGTTCGAGCTCGGCTAGTTTATACGATTTGACAAGGTAATAATAAAGTTCGGCTCGAGCTTGGCTTGTAATATATTTGAATTAGGCTTGTTAATAAGTTCATTAGTAAGGTCGTATATAAAACATTAGGCTCGTTTAGGCTCACGAGCTCAAACGAACTTTGTACGTAAGACTCGAGCTCGCTTAATAAATGATCTGGATATTAGGTTCAAGTTCAGGCTCGAGCTCGTTTAAGCTCGGCTCGTTCAAACTTTCTAACGATCCAATCTCGAACTTTTCACGAACAACTCGGCTCGTTTTCACCCTTTAACTCCTACCAGCCTAGGGGTGTAAACGATCCGATCCGAGTCGAGTTTTGGCCTAAACGAGCCAGGCTTGTTTATTAATTGCCTGGCTCGAGCTCGGCTCGAGCTCGAATAAAACTTTATAATTTGGCTCGAGCTCGAACTCGAATATTTTTTTGTTGTTCGAGCTCGAGCTCGAAGCTCGTTTACGATTTTTAACTTTTGTTTAGACTAACTTCTATTATAAATATAGTTGGATAGACTCGTTTATTAACTCAAGCTCGAGCTCGAAAGCTCGTTTATGATTATTAAAATGATATTAATACTTAACGAGTAAGCTAAGGTGTATATAACATATATATTTATAGATTTATCATTAAGCTCGAATAGCTCGTTCGGCTCGTTAAGCTCGAAGAGCTTATTCGGCTCGTTAAGCTCGCTCGGCTCGAGACAATTAAACGAGTTTTCGAACGAGCCGAGCTTAATATTATTTTTCAAAGCTCGGCTCGCCAAATTAAACGAAAACAAATATTTGTTCGAGATCGACTCGAGCTCGAGAGTATTAAGTTCGAACTCGAGTTAAACGAGCTCGAGTAGCTCGTTAAAAGCTCGACTCGTTTACACCCCTAAGCCTAACTCCAAATCAGCCCTTTAGCTTTCACCTAATTACACAAACCACCCGAAACTCTCATTAATGACAAAAAAACCCCTACCAGTATCCAAGAAAATCTAGCATATACTCTTGTGATAAGGCATTTGAGATTTTCAGATACACCATAATCTCTCAAATCACTCACTGTAAAAACCCCCAAATTCACACACACTAAAACACACACACACAACCCTAAAACACCATGACCCAGTTGATCACCACAAGGTCACCATCATCGTACCAGCTCCGGTTAACCAACCGGAAAAGATACAGTTATGCACCTGTTGTTGTGCAAAGGATTGGTTTTCGTAAAGTGGAGTGTAAATTTAAGTGTTTTTATGGGTTTAAGGATAATGTCAATGTTGGTGGAAGGAAAAAAAATGGGAATTTTGTGGTGAAGGGGTTTTCGGGCTGGTCGGATAAGGAGAACGAGGTTGCGAATGAGCCCGAGGCGAAAAACGGGTGGTCTCGAGGTAAAAGATTGTGTTTTTATTTGTTTTCTTAGAAATGTTTATTTGATGAAATGAAATGAAATGAAATGTTTCGGATAGGAATTTGAAATTTTATATTTAAAGTGAGGTAATTCGATTAGTGATAAGTAGACAATGCGTTTTAACGAGTAATTGGGAGTGTTCTTAAATGTAAATAATATGAATTTATAGTTTATAGATATGATATTTGAGTAATTTGGAAGTCCCGACAAGAGGTCCCCAGGTTGGCTGCAAACGCTTTGTGGTCAGCCGCCCTACCCAACTAGCCATATAATCAACCCATACATTATAAAACGGGTGGTCTCGAGGTAAAAGATTGTGTTTTTTTTTTATGTTGTTGGGTGTTTTGGGTTGTGGGTATTAGAAATGTTTATTTGATTGTATGAAATGAGTGAAATGAAATGTTTTTCGATAGGAAATTGAGAACTTTTATTTCAAGTGAGCTTATTTGATTCTTATGTATCGGTTTCGGCTTATATAGTAGGCTTATGGATTATTTGGTTTTGGCTTTATGTTTCGTAAGCTCGCTTTTTGTGGCTTATTTTCACACTTTTCGGCTTATATAAATTTATTAGGTCCTAATGAACTTGTATAAGTCGAAAAGTTTCAAAATAAGCCACAAAAAGTGAGCTTATGAAACATAAGCCCAAAACCAAATAAGCCATAACCCGGGCTATATAAGCGCGAAAAAACACCCCTAAAGGACTTGAGACTTACGAAGTTCTGATAAGAGGTCCCAGGTTAGCTGCAAACTCTTTGTGGCCAGCCGCCCTAGCCATATAACACTATCGTGGAGGGCTAGTGATCTACCAGGCTCCGTGGAATATGGGTCTTGTGGGATGATATGCGGAGTCCGGTGTTCCCTTGCACAAAAATATAAAAGAAATTGAAAAATAATTCACTCTAGTATGCAGTTTATGCTATCGTGTTGTTTGTTGTACGGGCTCTTGATTATAGCAAAACTTATATTTGCAACGGTATCACTTGTGAATTATGCATTAGGAAAAGTATAAATTTAAAGATCGAAGTTAGTAATCAAAGTGCATTTCTTTGTTTGCAAGTGACGTTGCCATGTTGAAAATGGTTGTGAGATATAGAATGTACCTTCTTTATGTGAGTGTGTAAGTTAGGCCTTTAGTATGATCCTTGATTTATTATCTTTTGCTTCTGCAGATGGTATTCTTGTCTGCTAATAACGCTCGTGTAGCTTACTTTCAGGGGTTGTGGGAGCTGCAGTAGCAGGAGTTGTTCTTGTTGGTGGACTCGCCTTTGCAACTTTATCTATAAGCAGACGTGTATCTGGTAAGTTTTGTTTATTTCTTATAAAACTTCCATTATTGCAAAACTATGAACTTTCTTATGTTTGTTGTTCACGTGTTTTTATTATAAACATTATATGCCTATTGTTGTATATTTATGAACCAACACCAGCAACCTGTAACAAAGCACCAAAACACACCAAAGCAACCCGAAAAAATTACCAATAACCGAAAACAAACACCCTATAAAGACAGCAAATGAAGCCTGCACGAGAAGTATTTCTGTCATTTTGAGCAAATGAAGCCTGCACGAGAAGTATTTCTGTCCTTTTGAGGTTTCTACGGAACCCGTTTGATCGCTTCGAGCATACGTACCGTACACCCCAGGATTGATGCAGTCTCGTAACGGTTTATTGTAAGCGAAACAATATCCCGTGATGCACAATTGGTTTGTAGAGTAAGAAAATATTTTGGAGAGTATGTGGATTATGCAATGATAAAACCTGATGATTTTTGGTGACTCTGATAGAGATTAATATCCCTATTTATAGATAAAGATAACCAGTTTGAAAACCCATGTACTTCAACTGACCTCCCATGATATCACTTCCAAAAACACCACTCTCACATCCCTTCTATTTCGTGATATACTAAGGACTAGGTAAACAAGTAACAACCAACTACTTTGAACAACTCAAGCTAAGTAACAATGAGTTGTACAAAACGTTTGAACCATACCTTTATTCTCATTTAATATGTTTATCAACGTATAAACAAACTTATTATCTTGAATTGTTCAACTTAGTATAAGAAATTAATATGACTATACATTAATTTCCAACACCTGTTTCTTATGTTTAGATGTTATTTAGGCACTAAAAAGAACATGGAGACTTTGACAACACATCAAGAAGAGTCATTGACCTCTGCTGATCCGAATGAAATTGTTAAAGTTGATGAAACTGAAACAAAGGATGATGTGCTAAATGATAGCCCGGAAGTAAAAGAAAACGAAAATGAAATTGAAAATGAAGCTGCAACTGAAAATATTTCCACTCAACAAGATATTCAAGAGGAGTTGCCAACGGATGAAGTTCAAGACAAGCCTATAGAAACACCTGAATTACAGAAACTCGATATTAATGATGATCCGGTTGATGCATCAAACATCAATACATTAGACGATAGTCATGTTGTTGAGTTTGAATTGGATGATAGCTCCGCGGGGTTGTCTCATGCTGAAATTTTGCCAGTAATTAATCAGTTTTCGGGCCACCAAGATATAGATGCTGCAACAAATGAGTCAAATAAAATAGTTATCGACACACCAAGTGAACAGGTGGCAGTTGAAGTCTCTGTCGTTGCCGAGTCAGATGTGATAGCGGAGCCTCAATTTACTCAAGAAGATGCTATAGAGCCTATCCTCTCAATAAACGAAGATTTTGACAATAAATCAACAACATTGCCATTTACATTTGAAAGTGAAAAAAATGATATTAGTAATAAGGATGCTGAAATGACACTTTTTGACTCTGTGGATCTTGGAAAGCTTACTTCATCTGCTAGCATTCCGGCTCCATCTGCACTTTCGCCAGCTTTACAGAACCTTCCTGGAAAGGTGTTAGTTCCTGCAGTTGTTGATCAAGTTCAGGGTCAGGCATTAGCAGCTTTGCAAGTATTAAAGGTTAGATACTATCTTCTGTTGAGTAAATTGTTGATACCTATTACTTGTTCTCTTTTTATTGTGTAATTGTGATGTGACGGTTGGAAATAGTTTATATGAATGTATGATGCCTTCAGGTTATCGAAGGTGATGTTCAGCCGGGTGATTTATGTACTCGACGTGAATATGCTCGATGGTTGGTTTCTGCCAGCAGTGCTCTTTCGAGGTACGCGTAATTTCATCAGGGCTACCAGTGGTTTAATCCTCAAACTTTCACTTATGTAGCAGTTTAACCTTTAAAAAAATTCTGCCAATGTTCTATCCTTCACTTTTTAGCATTGTTTTTGTCCCTTAACCTCTTGCCTTTATTAAACATTAACAATGTTGAGGGACGAAATGATGTGAAAAATTAGGTTAAATATAAAACTCTAGCGGAATAAGTTTGGATCAAACCACCAAACCTATGAAAGCTTTAGGATTAAACCACTATCAATCTGATTCATGTTGGATTCATTTAATATGTTGCCTTCAGATTAATGGTTTCTTTTATGTCCTCGGTTAAAATGTACTCTTTTTCACTCCTTTTGTATAGGAATACTCTATCCAAAGTGTACCCAGCAATGTATATCGAGAATGTAACTGAACTTGCTTTTGACGATATTACACCTGAGGATCCTGACTTTTCTTCCATTCAAGGTAAGTAAAGAAATTTAAGCTTCTGGATTCAATGTTTAGAACCATTTTGATATACTGTACTCATGTACAAAATTAATTAAAAATTTGATCTTCAGGCTTGGCAGAAGCGGGACTCATTGCCAGCAAGCTCTCTCAACGTGACATGAATATCTCAAATGAAGATGATAGCCTTTTGCACTTCTGTCCCGACAGGTACATTTCTTACAACTGTATTGACAACAGTTTCCATTGAAATTAATAGGAAAAAGGTTGGTATTTATTTGCCATGAAAATTTTGCAGCCCTTTATCTCGTCAGGATCTTGTAAGCTGGAAAATGTCGTTGGAAAAAAGACTGCTTCCTGTAGCTGACAAAACGGTTAGACAACATTAAAAATTTAAAATTGATTTAATGCTGTCTTTATAATTTCATGAACTTTTGGACCTAAATATTTTATTTCTGATTGTCAGATCCTTCAGCAACTTTCTGGTTTCATAGACATTGACAAGATCAGTCCAGATGCTTGGCCTGCACTCATAGCAGACTTATCAGCAGGAGAGAATGGAATAGTAGGCCTTGCCTTTGGTAACTTCTCGTTTTGACCTACTTACTTCTAAAATAGGTCAATTTGAGCTGCAACTTTTTTCAATGGGTAAAGGCTAAGCTTTTATTTCAAAGGCTAATGGGTAAAGTCTAGTTTAGTAGTTTTAACCTAAGTTGATTGTATTTAGAGATTTAAGTTATCTCTAGAGTAATGTTGATTTTTTTAGTTATTATTAACAAATATAAAAATTGGACAATGAAGTGTTTGTAGGTCAGCGAATCTGGCTGCCCTGCCTCAACCGAGCCTGAATGTTGTTGACCCGGTTAACAACCTGCCTGACCCACAAAGCTTGCCACTTCTACCTTTTACATCAAACTCTCTTCTGTTTGAAATTAATTAAGTTTTTGCAGGTTACACGAGGCTTTTTCAACCCAATAAGCCTGTGACAAATTCCCAAGCTGCTATTGCCCTTGCAACCGGTGAGGGTTCTGATATCGTCAGTGAAGAACTTGCACGCATAGAAGCAGAATCAATGGCTGAAAAGGCGGTTGCTGCACATAGTGCTCTTGTTGATCAAGTGCAAAAAGACGTTAATAAATATTATGAAAACGATCTTCTACTAGAAAGAGAAAAGATTGTTACTTTAGAGAAAATAGCTGAAGAGACAAAACAGGAATTGGAGCGGTTACGAGCAGAACAAGAGGAACAGAACATGAAGATGATGAAAGAACGTGCAGCTGTTGATTCACAAATGGAAGTGCTTTCAAAATTAAGACATGAAACAGAGGAAGAGTTGCAGAGCATTTTGACTAATAAAGTGGAAATATCCTATGAAAAAGAAAGGATAAATAAGCTTAGGACTGAAGCGGAAATCGAGAATCAGGAGATTTCACGGTTGCAATATGAACTTGAAGTTGAAAGGAAAGCCTTAGCCATGGCACGGTAAGCTTATTATCGTTCTAGTTTATTTTTCTTGATCACGCATAAGAAGGCCACGGAACTATTGAACTGTTTTATTAAGGCTACCCAACTAATGAAACTACTGTGTAAGCCATCCAAGCATGTATCTAGTTTAAAAGAAAAGAAAAGAAAAAGGGCCAGATGACGAAGATAACACAACTATTTTAAGTAATAAATTAACAAAAAGTCAAAACATTTAAGATTTTTTGACATGTTTCTTTGTAAAAAAATATAAAATATGGTGTAAAAGAAACTCGTTATGTACTTAGGTTGCCTGATTGAAAAAGAACAGTAGTTGAGTATCCTTATATACAGTACTCTCAACAGAAAGTGCTTAAACAGAAAAAGGTCAAATGGGTTGCAACTTGTCCAAAGTGTAAATATTAATGCAAAAAAAGGCCCCCAAAATTGTGTTATTCAGAAAGTATCTTTATAGAAAATTAGTAGTATAAGTTTTGCAGTAAAAAAAACATATCTGCACTGACAGTGTTTTGGCCAACCTGACCTATTCCAACCTGCGCCAAAAATCACCCATAGTGACACGTAACTAAACCCACCTGACCCTCCGTTTCAGTCATCTGTCAATTATTCTCTTGTTGTTATATGACATGATACTTTGACTTATGAAGATCTTGGGCTGAAGATGAGGCCAAAAGGGCCAGAGAGCAAGCAAAAGTGTTGGAAGAAGCTAGAGACAGATGGGAGAGTCAGGGAATTAAGGTAGTTGTAGACAAAGATCTTCGTGAGGATGCAGTTGCTGAATCGACATGGGTGGGTACTCAGAATCAGTCCTTAATCGAAGGTACCAAAACCAGAGCTGAAAACCTGGTTGACAAACTCAAGATCATGGCAGCAGATGTAAAGGGAAAATCTAGTCAAATCATTAATAAAGTCATCGAAAAGATACTCTTTTTTATATCCCAACTGAAAGAAATGGCGTCAAAGGCTGTGAACCATGTGGGTGAGGTCAAAGATGGTGCTGTGTCGAAAGTCAATGGTTCAATGCAAGAATTGCAACAAAGTTCAGCTGTGTTGGGTTCGGCTGTTAAAGAAGGCGCGAAACGTGTAGTAGGCGAATGCAGGGAAGGAGTAGAGAAACTGACACACAAGTTCAAGACATAAGTATGTTTTTTTTATCGTGTTTTTTTTGTTGTAATTTTGTAGACCTCACTTGCTCCCCATTTTCGACACTGAATAATGATGTGTTTGCATTTTGTTGCAAATTGTATCCATGAGTACCAGCTGTTGGTGCATATTGTGGAGAATACCAAATAACATAATTATTTGAACCAATTTTAGTGAACACAAAACCTCTCATTTCATGTTCTCTGACTATTCAAGTGGTTTGTTACATCTCGTCTTTCTTAAATACTTAAATAGTATATATACCATTGTCAGTTGACTTTCTATAACATGCATTTCTGCAGGTGAACCTTTTTCCCCAAGTGACAAGTTTATTATGGCTTTTATGCCTTTGATGATGTATTTACATAGACATCCAATAGATAGTTATGATATGATCAAATATGAAATCATTTGGAGAAATAATACAGTAGTCAACATTGAGGTAGAAACTATCTGCAATAACACTTGGGTAGAAAAGAGAGATCACAAGTGAAA
Source organism: Glebionis coronaria (assembly GCA_025667525.1). Classification (NCBI taxonomy): domain Eukaryota; kingdom Viridiplantae; phylum Streptophyta; class Magnoliopsida; order Asterales; family Asteraceae; genus Glebionis; species Glebionis coronaria. Next base: position 112,868,505 of record CM046875.1, read on the forward strand.
TAACGAGGGAACAAGATCAAGCACTGTTTACTTGATCAAAGGCCTTTTACTCCAGTGGTCAAGCCTCACCCACTTTAAACTTTGGCGCTCGTTGGGAGAGTTAAGAATCAATGAAAAACATTATGTCTATGACAATATAATTCCAGCTTTTCGCCAAGAATTAGGATCCAACAAACTGGAACCAAGAACATTGGAGTGTTTGAACTAAAACTAACTTATAGGCACTCAATGTGGCAAAAGCTAACTGGTTCAATGGACGTTAGTTTTATCCTAAGTTTCCTACGCATAACTGTAATCTACTTTAAAGTGAGAAGCTTATTAAGCTTATTATGGCATAACTGTAATCTACTTTAAAGTGAGAAGCTTATTATGGCTTCGATGCCTTGATGTATTTACATAGCGACATCGAATAGATAGTTATGATATGATCGATTATGAAATCATTTGGCAAAAATAATACAGTACAACACTGAGGTAAAAACTATCTGCAAGAACACTTGGGTAGAAAAGAGAGATCACAAGTGAAATAACGAGAGAACGAGATCCAGCATACTCGATCAAAGTCTCGTACAGTCATACATGCTAATAAGCATCTACCTATCTACGTAAAGGCTTTACCCCAGCGGTAAAACCTCGCCCACTTTAAACCTTAGCGCTCGTTGGGAGGGCAAGATAAGTTATTTAGTTTGTATGTTTCCAGCAAAGCGTTATGTCTAACACAATATGATTCCAGCTTTTCGCTAAGAATTAGGATCCAACAAACTGGAACCAAGAACATTTGAGGGGCCGTTTGGTTTGAGTCGTGGAATCACAATGGATATGGGTTTGATAATAAACTGGAATACATTTCGAAATAAGGATTCCAATTCAAATGTTTGGTTCCATAAGCTGGTTATTGGTTTTATCTCCACTTATGACCCACTAATCAACAATAAAACAAATACCGAACCTTCCATCTCAACCGCACCTCTAACAAGAAACATAGACATCAGAAAACTTGATGATGAGAGCATGAATCAATGGTCACAACAACTTGATGACCTGATCTCAAGGTAAGAGAAAAATGGTGATGGTGAAGGTTTGTGGTTTGAAAGGAAGGGTCTAAAAATATGAGTGAAGATAGAGACATTTGGGTTACTAAAAAAAAGTGTATAAATGATAGATTGAGTTTCATAGTCACCCCTAGTGACTGGTATGAAGTATAGAAAGTATAATGTTTTCATTCCAAGATCTGATATATATATGAAAATAAACCAAACAGCAACAATCATATACATTACCATTCCTCCATTCCAGTTTACATTAACCAAAAACTAATACCAACTTACAGGCACTCGATGTGGCAAAAGCTAACTGGTGCAATGATGGACATTAGTTTTATCCCAAGTTTTCTACACATACTAAAATCTACTTTAAACCCAGATTATCATTCCAATTGCCTAATAACTGCATATCTACTTCATGTATAAAACAAATCATACTAACAATGGTCAAACACTGATGCTTAAAATGTGCAAAAACAAGGTTGCCTATTTCACACATGATCAAAACACAGCTTTGCAGTAGTAAATAATAGACCAAACCAAAGCAAGATTCAAATAGAGAACATAATTCTTTTCAAAAGAAAAGTACATAAATCCAACTCCAAAATATTTCAGAAAATACAACTAGTAGATAGAAAATGTTTTACTGAACTAATAATACTCAAAAGTTCAACTAGATTTCCTTGACAAAATTAGGTGAATCAACACTTCACTTCTTCTTGTCGGCAGCCTCAGACCTGCAAATGATTCACAAGTTCAAGTAAATATCAACCTCACAAAAGTGGTTATCATTTCCATCTAAACTATGCATGATAGCGACCCATCTAGTTAAGAGCATATAGCACAAACTAGAAAAAATACCTAATCTTGCGGAGAACTTCAGCCATGTCCTCTCTCTTCTTCTTTGCTCTCTTGTGGGTACCCAACTTTCTCTTGGCCATCTTAAGAGCACGCTTGTCTTTTCCAACCTTAAGCAACTCAGTCATCCTCTTCTCATATGGTGCCAACCCAGCAACTTCCTTAATGAGATTCCTCACAAGATGAACCCTCTTGCTTGTTTTCTGTAAGAAGAATAGCAAGATTTAGCATCAAATACTTGATGTATGTTATAAAACAAACAATACCTTATATAAGTCAAGTAAATATAAGATAAACCAACAGTATGAGACTGCCAAGTGCCAACAAGTTAAATAATAACTTACCCCCTTCCTGTCAGATGGACGAGGAGCCAACTCCTTCTTGGTCACGATATGACCCTTGTTCAAACCAACAAAAAGACCTGTGTTAGGCTGCTTTGGAGCCATTACCTGTTAGCAAAGTAACACCATTTGCATCAATAAATTAATGTAGGTTAACTAACAATGTACTTAAAGCTGAATGTAACTATCAGTTGTTAGTGTATGTTAATTTAATAGACTTGTGAGCTTATACAAAAGCTCAAAATAAGTTACTTAGCTCAACTACACTTAAAAACAAAACTGATATTTTTAACCATTTGAAAGTAACATAACAAAATCCATTAAAAAGACTAGTTACTATTAGGGATGCTTTTATATGCTCATTTATTAAGCTTAGGCAGTTTTAAAAATAAAAACACAAAAGCAAATAAGCACAATTTTATAAGTCTTGAGCTTATCAATCTGACATTTTATTTTTTCAAAATTTCATACTACAAAAACACCCAATATCCAAGTAATATGAAAAACACATTCTTAGCCCATTCAATAACAAAAAATAAAAATAATATTTCATAATATGTATCATACAAACAACATCAGGGAAAACGGGCTTATGTTTCATAAACCCTAAATTTGTGGCTTATTTTGAAACTTATGGGCGTATATAAGTTGATCATATCATTATAAACTTATATAAGCCCAAAAGTCTCAAAATAAGCCACAAACTTATGACTTTTGGAATATAAGCCAAATATAAGCCGAAAATAAAGTTTTGGCTTATATTTCATCAGCTTAAACAAACACCACCAAAGTAAAAGTGTCAAAACTTCTAAAACCACTTTTTGAAACTTATGTGCCTATCAAATAGAGTCTGTTTAGATTTTGCCTCTTTCTAGGCTTATTTTTATATTTGAAAAAAAAACTCATAAAGCTCAGTTTAACGATTTCACGAGCTTATCAACTTGAGCTTATAGCTCAGCTAGCCATAAGCTCAAGTTCATAACCGATAAGCTCATGAGCTGTTAAAAGAGAACACATCTGCATTTTTACAATTCAAATAAGCCAATAAACAAGAAAATAAGCTTATCCAAACACCCCATAAGTAGCTTTTCCAAATCCAAATAAAAGTGATACAGCTTAATCCAAACACATCATAAACATAGTACAAACACAAAATATATCATATCATAAACTAATTATCAAACATCTAAAACCAAATATAACATACAACCACATAAACAACAAACTTTCAACCTTAAAAACATGTTTCAAAACATCATATCAATCTTTTATGGTAAAATAAACAAATCAAAATATTTTCACACATAAGATATACATCATATGATAAAATTAGAACATAGAAATGTAGATTAAAGATTATTAAACATGGCAGTTTAGTTTGATAGGAAGGATACCTCTGTGTGAATATGAAAACGGCTGCTGAGTGAAAATGTGATGAAGACAATTAGGTTTAGGTTTTGTTATCTATTTTATAGTGGGTGTTTGTGTTCATTATTGGGCTTTTAAGTGGGCTTTAAAGGGTATGGGCTCGCCTTATCCATCATTCGCCCATTTGGGTGTCGTTCTTTATTTAGTTGGATAATTCAAAAACCGTCAATGTTTAAGATAAATAACATATAAAATGTATACAAAAGATTTTAAGATTTTACTATAACGTATTTTTAAAGTCTTTCTAATATTAATATATATTTATATAAATTTATATATATCACAAACATAAAATTATATAATTACATGACAAAATTTTTATCATAAATTCTAATTATAGATCGTCTTACAAGATTAACATGTTATTTTGTAACTTTTGTAAAATTATAGTAATTATGACTATCATACATTACGCACATTGTAAGGGTTTAGTTTATGGTTATAAAAAGTAAAATCAAATCGGACTAATGTTAAAGATTGCTTTTTAAAAATATCAATTTTTTCATATTCTTCATCTTTCGAAAACATACAACCTGCTTCGTCACTTTTTCAGAACACGCAACTAGCCATTACATCTTTTCAGCAAAATAAGCTTGAACTAAGACCTTCTAAAGATTTTGAAGCTAAATGTAGGGAGATTAAAGTCAGACTTGCACTTTTGAGTATTGAAGTTTTTTCCACAAAAGCTTCATAAATGACAAAAACAATGACCTAGTTGCTTAAGCATACGAATGGAATGAAGAAGTGTCATCAGATAATGATGATATAGTGAATGTAAAGGTTCTTATGGCTCTTTCTGATGATGAAGATGCCATAAACTCCAATGTGGTGGCTAATGAAAGTGCTCGTAATGATGAATAGGTCAATATCACAATTAAAAATTGTACAAACTCTTCTTGAACTAGAAAAAAAAGATGATATTAAATTTGTTTTTAATTACTTGTGCATTGTTCTAGTTATGTTGAAGAGCAACGAAATAATCTTCTTGAGAAATATAGGAATGTTGTTTTACAACTAAATGATAGTAAAGAAAAATTGAGTAAGTTAGAACAAGCAAAACTATATATACTTCATTTTCAGCAATTAAACACTAAAATTCTCAATGAAAACAAAACAGTGTGAGTTGAGCTAAAAGAAGCCACGTATATTGCTAAATATTGGCTAAAAACTCTAATAAGCTCAATCATTGTATATGTGAATAAATTTATGCTCAATAGATAAAAAAAATTGAAGTTGGAGGATCCTCTAACTCTAAGTTTTTAGGCTTCGCTAAATCCTCCATTGAGGAAGGTAGTAAAATTTTAGATATTAAAAGATACGGTGACATAAATCTACCTAATCGTAACACTTAATCCTTCTTCTTGAGTTTCAAGAAAATGTTAATTCATCAAAACCTGTTGAGTCTTTAGTTACTAAAGACGACTCAGATGAAAATGATAAAGGCTCAACCAAAAGCATCACACTTTCACCACTAGAGAAACTTGTTGGCGCTGAACCAACTATTAGACCTAAAACTATAAAGTCCATCATCAAATCTCACACCACACACAAAGCTAGTACTCCCAACCATGTCAAAATTGACACATCAAAGAACTCTTTAACTCCCACTAAGATTTCCAACAAGGATACTGCTATTAAGAGGCCTTCGACTTCAACTGATAAGCTAAAGGCAGTGAGTACTGAAGAGGCATTCCTTTGTATGTTGTTATACAAGAGATTAAATATCTCAATATACAAATTAGTCAACAAAAGGTACCAATCACCTTAAGGGATGATCCATCCAATACACCTCACTTACACTATGTTTTCTAGTTTCAATAAAAGAGAGTAAAAGGCGGGAAGGAGAAGAAACCAAAAGAAAAGCATGTTCTTAAGATTTGGTAAAAAAGAAAAAAGACAACAAACAGTGGGTTATGGAGTGTTTTTGCTGCAAGTGAAGGGAAGTAATTCAAAAGACTTAAATACGCATATATAGTTATATACACTTCTCTTTCTTCTAATTAAACAATACATTCTTTTTCATAGTTAAAGACGCGTTCATGTCATTAGCTTCTCCAAAAAGGTTTTTATATCATTTTATTTTGTTATTATCATCTATAAATAACATATATATATATAAAATACCCAAATAGTATTAATAATACATGGTCGCATTGGGATGTATAATATATGACCGTGATTAATAGATGAAAATAAACATGTTAGTTGACGGTGTTACATGGTAGTTAGATATGGTTCAAGTTTATGGTTGTGGTAGTGATAGATTAGACGAAATTAAAGTTGAAGGTGATGGGATTTGGGGATGAAGCTAATGTTGGGATTAAATATGTACGGAGTAGTTTGTAAACATGTATAATTTTGTATCATAAAAATGTCAATATAAAACTTATTTGTTGAAGGAGATGATAATCTGGATTTTTGTCTCTCTAGTTTACTCCTCCTTTCCTTCAATCTATAGAAGACAAAGAGTTTGTAAAGTTGTTTTACTTTGTCGTACTCTACTTTACTTTACTTTCATTTTCATCTCCTTTCGTTTTAAAAATATTGGAGAACACAGTGTTAAAGTATAGAGCATAATTAAAAAAGAGTTGTGAACTTTGTGGACAAAACAATCATCTCACTTAGAACTGTTTTAAAGTTATATGTATGAAATGTGAGATAACTGATCATCGGACATGTGAACACATGGAGTACATGGTTTCAAAAACCAATGTTGATGATCTCAAACAACAAGTTGAATCAACTCAATTCATCAAGCAAAACGTATCTTTCCCACCATGTATACATTGTGGAATGAACAATCACCTTCCTGATAACTATTATTACTACTGAATTTCTAACATTTGTGAAAGTTAAACCATGACACTAATGGAAAAAATCGAATCGTGTCCCTCAAAAGAGGAATCAAACCAATGCACCCAAACACTGTAACTAAATGTTGTGAAACATGAAAGTTTATGGACTTATATTTACTAGTTGTGTGATAGGACCGAACTCGAGATTACGAGATTACACATAATAAGTAAAGAGTTAATTTAATTAATGAATATATTTATTGTATTTATTAATTTATTTAATAAATATATATATATTAAATTTATTTAATTAAATTAAGCTATATAACTATATAACTTTAACGATCGTTAATTAATTGAGAGTTAAGTATTAAATGTTAAATAATATATAGAAAGAGGATTAAAAAAGAAGAAGGATGAAAGATTCTGGAACACCCCATATGGGGGTGTTCGTGGGTCGGTTAGGGCACAAAAAGGGAAGGCAAAGAACTTGCCTTTTATTTATTTGGGCTACATGTATTCTAGGCCTATAAATACATCCCCTTATTTCTCATAATCTTCATAACTTGAATCTATCATTCTCCTCTCCTCTTGGTCGATCGCAAGGTATACCCACGAAGGGTATTCAGTTGGTTTTCTTGGTTGAACGATTGTGTTTATAATCTAGTCCTAGCCCCTCTCTATGGTTGTTGGGTAGATTATTTACAAGGGTTGTAGCTCGGTTTACACGTGCTAGAATCACGGTTAGCTCATTGTATTACATGTGTACAAGATCGTAATATAGTCTTACTTTAGAATATATCTTGGTGATATACGGTATAAACCCGAATTGGTGATTCATTCTTTGTATTGTGGATTTGCTTTAGCGTAAAGGTATGTAACCCTAATTCGATTAATTATAATTGTGTTATTATTATGATCTTGTTAAATCGCTCCCGCTATGTGTGCTTTGATCTCATTTAGGGTTTTATATAATTATTGTGATACTAATAAACCTTCAGTGGTATTAGAGACTGGTTTAACATGTTATAATTATCGAAAATCTAAATATTTTTAACTAATAATTGTTTTGAGTTAAAACTACATGTTTTTTTAGGTTTTCTTAGAATTAGCGTTTTGTTTTTTAAAAATTAGGGTTTTGGCCGAATTTTTAATAAAAAAAATTGTTTTGAAACCCTAAATTACATGTGGGTTAATTCTAGATTAAATTGCATGATTAATTGTTATGTCATGTATGGTTACGATCTAAAGAGATTTAATTGTTAAGATTTGTGGGAAATCCATGATAATGTACATATTTTCATGGATCGTAAAATTATATGTTTATATGATTTTATGTGCTACATGATTATTTGATTCAATAAATCTAGAATTAGGGAAGACTTTTATATGGATATAAAGACCTAGATTTGATAATTATTAAATAAATCGTATGCATGTGGCTATTTGATTCATTTATTGCACATATAAATTGTTATTATGTGTTTATGATTTAGTTTTTTTACTTGTTTATATTAAAATTGTTGAATTATTGTAAACAAGGGTTTTTTATGAAAAGAAATAATATGGACTAAATCATATTAAAATAATGATTTGTTAGAGATTTAAATTACATAAGATTACGTTGATTGGTGAATTGCAATAATAATCTAATGACCTACTCCTTTTGACAAACTATAAAGTCGGTTTAACGCACCGTTGGTCATGTACCCGGTTAAGGAATGAGGTGTTATGCCATTAGTCGCTGACCAAATTCCCGGCTCGCCTGTGTGTCCAATTGAAATTACCTACGATTATTAATTGAATTATACCTTAAGGGTGATTTATCACAAATTCACATCCGAAACACAATGAATAAGGGTATTGCTTTGTGCGTAGCCGAGTTCTAACAAAAGTACGTTGTGAATAGTTGTGGGTAAATTCTTTAATTGGTTTAACCGATACCGCAACATAATTAAACAAGAAATTTAATCTCGTGAAAAAGTTTACTAAATGTTTTATTAAACTTATGATATGGAGTTGTATGCATGCTTCTCCATACATTGATTTTGACATCAAAACTTATACCCTTAAATTTTAAGTTGAATGCTCCTAATTGACGAACACTTGAAATTACTTCGTCATAAAATGAGTTTTTTGGGTGATGTTGTGATGGAGAGAAAACCTTTCGTAGAGTGAGAATTCGTATGATGGTTTTACGTTACTCAGATTAGACGACTTAATTAAGTTACTCAGTGAGATCTGGAAACTTAATGCATTCAAAAGGGATGAAACATGTTTACAATACAAAACGTTTCTTTGGCAATGTAAATCCCTTAAAAATCAAGAAATTGAAAATTGTTTGTCAACTGAATTGTTCGACAAATCGCTACATTGAGTACATTCATTACTAGCAGATCAACTGATGTAATGGATCTATGTCAATATAGTTTTAGAATTCAAGGAAAATAATATGGTTTTATACCAGGGTAATTTTATTTTCTTGAAAGTATTTTGTTATTGAAAATACTAATTTTTGAACTTATTTCTGTAGAAATGGCTCAACCCACCAATAACACTATAAGTTTCGCGTTCAAAGCTTTCTTTTAACGTCCTGAACTTACTGGCCCAAACTTCAATGATTGGTATCGCTCGCTAAGAATTATCTTTAGAGCAGCGGGTGCTATTGATATCTTGACTACTCTCTATCCGGAGGATCATGCTGAAGGAGCATCTGATGCGCGAAGGATTGAACATGCTGCTAATGTTAATAAGCACTATGAGGTGGCTTGCTTAATGCTAGGTAAAATGGCTCCTCCATTTCAACATAAGTATGAACTATTTTCACCTAAGTGAATGCTTGATGAGCTTAAGGCTATGTTCGAGAAGCCGCAAGCTGTGGAGATCTACGACTTAGTAGATGTGACATCCGTCAAATTTCCGTCTTAATTTATTCATGTAGTACGAGTACTTTAACTGTTTACCGACGAGTTGTCGACATAAATGTGTTAATTATTTTGCTTTGCGGACAAAGCCCTTTTTAGGGAGAGCATATGTAACATCTCGAGTTTTCGCGATTATTAAGTTGAATGCAATACACGAAGTTGGTGGGCGTATTATGTTTGCCGTACGTTTAATTGATATACTTACTAGATTACGTGAAGTCTCGCACAATTGCCTTTGTTTTGGGATCGTGTGTCAAACGGTTATAGTGTCGTGTTTATTCAGTTCGCGTCTAAACTTAAAACCCGAGTCGAATTGTATAAACTGTCACAGCATGTACATATATTGAGTATAAATTTTCAGTCATGTTTATTGCAAAAACTTGCCTTACAAGAGTCCCAATTTCAGTCACATGTCTAGCTACAAATAAACCCCATAGTTTATTTCCCCACTAACCACTACAAGACAGCACACATGCCTAGTTTACCCCATTTGGGTATATCACAAGTTACCATTTTCAGCTTGAAGGTAACCCTAGACTAACAATACATGATTAAATACAAACCTAAAGTTTACCCAATGTCCAAATACAAAGTTTATCACAGTCCAAATTACAAACACAAATTTCTGTACAAGTCTTTCAAACACAACTCCTGGGTAGGTGAAGATTAGTGTCCAGCCGACCCACACGTCGCGTCCAACCTGCAAAACCGAAAGAGTCAAGCCTTCATCTCGTCCGAACCTGCAAACCGAAACATAGCATCCCATTGTGAGTCTTTTCGTCTCTTCGTTTTTCCTTTATGAAGTCCTAGTTGTGCTCGTTTTGTACAAACCTGCGAATAAACAAACCAATGTGTTAGTCATTGTAACGGCCTTATTTTTAACTAAAAACTGAAAAGGTTAAACCTTGATAACTAATACAAACATGTCTTTGACTTTACTTTTCTGTCAACCAAACCGAGACCCGACTTAGACCAAACCGTGACCCAACCAAGACCACAATCAAGACCACAATCAAGAACCAAACCGAGACCCAAGTCAAACCAAACCGAGACCCAATTAAAGGCCAAACCGAGAACCAAACCAAGCCAACCAAGTTTCTTACTTTCTGCCAAAACTATCAACAATCAATACCAACTAATCTAAATGTCTTAACCATGTTTTATTTTACAGAAACACCCTAAAACCCTCAATCATGCCGCGGGTATAAAAACCCCCTTTTCAAATCGAAACCCTAGAAATTTAAAACCCTTTTAAACATTTAATTAACATTTTCCACATTCCAAAAACACCACATAATCATGAGTATCAACCGAATGTAAAAACCCCCCAATTTTATAAAAACCCTAGATTGACTTTTTATTAATTAAAACATTAATTAAACCTAATCTAAACCCGAATCCAATAGTTAATTTAATTGAAAACGAGTTATGCAAAAACCCCCAATTGACCGAAACCCTAATTTTTATAAACCGATTATATATTGAAATTAGTTTGATTTTATACAAGAAAACATCAATTAATTGCATTTAAACCCGAGATTTATAAAAACCCCCAAATATTTCAAAACCCTAAATTCGTTTATTTCAAATCCGAGAGCCTTATGGTTCTCAACAAGTTTATACAAATCAATCAAACCCACTGATCATTATAAATCGAAAATCAATTAGCTTTTGTAAAAGAAATGAAGGAGAAACAAACTTATCTTTGATTATTGGCTGATGATTAACATAACCATAAGGATGAACACATCAGAAACCCAAATCGGTTTGATGTGGGGATGAAACCCCACATCTCACGCGATCTAAACACCTCAGACCACCATACATGATTGTTTTATTCAAACTGAAAAGGATATTAGCCATGGAATGGATGAACCGATCTAGATTTGAGAGAGAGAAGAGATTGGGGCGGTGGAGTTATTTTCGAGGGAAGAGAGAGAGTGAAACTCTCTGTTATTGAGAGTTGTGTGTGTAAACACACGTTTATTTACTCCCCGTTCCTTGTTTATTCCGCCCATGGGCCGGGCCGGGTCATAGGACCCTTGGGCCGGTTGGGAGTGAAGTTATTGGACCCATTTTGGGCCAAATGTTTATATTAAGTTAGTTAAAAGCCCATAAAACGAATTTTATAAATTTAGAGTATAATTTAACCCGTAAAACCCGACCGTTTAATAACCGACTTTTATTTGTCGTACTTTTCCGTAAGCGTATGGTTTCGTCAAGCACAACTAGGGTGTCGTGTCTTTTATTAATATAATTTTTCGTATCGTAACTCGATCCTCATAATTAAATAGGTCTCGGCTAGCGTAACCGTACTCTCGAGCTATTTTATCTTCATTCTCTTTGCTGAATTTACGAGGTGAGTTTATAGCCCCATACTTTACTATTTTCACTGCTTTTGGGGTGAGACATTGCTTGATTTTAACGTGTGAACACAAGTGCGTTTACTGATTTATATATTAGTCTAAGTCCCACTAAAAACCCAGTTGCTTTGGCCCGTGAATCGTGAACCGTGAATTACTTTGTGTAAGCGCGAATGTTATGGATAGATCTATCGGGATTGACGTCCCTGTCTGTCTTGTCCAACAAGGGGACAAGCGGGCACAGTTTCATTTGGGTCTGAGATAGGATGTCGTGGGTTTAGGCATCTAGTTTGGGCTACATTTATATGATTATACTGCCGGTGTTGTTAACGCTTCGGTGTCACGAGCTTAGACTGTAATAAATACTTTTGGGATGACTTTGTATCTGTTATATTGTCATCACATTTGGGAAAATCTTGTGGTTCATTAAACATTTCAAACTAACTAAACCTATGAACTCACCAACTTTATGTTGACACTTTAGCAATGTTTTTCTCAGGTATTAAGAAGGAAGATGCTAAATGAGGTCTCATGCATTGCCGTCATTTCTTTGAAACAACGATTATTTGTACCATTTGAGAAAACTATGTTTTGTAACCGTATTCAGTTTATGCTTCCGCACTTTGTTAAATCTATTTATTTTATTAATTACAAGTGATCTATTTTCCGAACGTCTCATTTAGAGGTCGTTCTTTGTGACTATGTGCGTATGATAATCATGACGTCACCACTCCCTTGTCGCCATTATACTCTGATATTTTGGGAGTGTGACAGATTGGTATCAGAGCCATAGTTATAGAGAACTAGGTTGCATTTAGTAACTCTAGACTATAACTGCTCTATGTTTAATCGATTATCATACGGATTGTAAGTATTAAGTATATGTAGTTACATAAGTAATAAATGGGATACATGTGATTTAACAATTACGAGGTATATTTACATGGGTTACATGTGCAACAACGAAATATGAATTATGTTATATGGGATACATATGGATTCAACAATGATTGCTATATTATGTTAATGTCCTTTTTTTACGGACTAATTTTATAAGATATTTACACACATTTATTTTGTTTATGATTACAGCGATGTCTTCATCCGATGATTCCACGTCTACAAGAGCGTACTACAACCGTAGTTCACAGTCGACTATCAGTTCATCAGTAGGACTACCTAGAGGATCGCCATCAGGATATCCGTGGTACCGGATGGTTTCAGATGACGATACAGAGAGAGAGAGACTGAGGAGGTTCGTCATTCACCGATCCGCATTCCTGATGCATCAGCTGACGATGTACTTAGCCTAGAAGGCGGAGGAGAGGATGACTTGGACACTGACGTGGTGCAGTCACCAGGTCAGACATCAGTGATTAGAGATGAGACGGTAGAGGAGACAGAGGATGATGAGATGGAGTTCACAGATGGGGAAGGAGAGCCTATGGAGGTCACAGACACTGAGGACCCTCCTACTGCATATGCTGCTACTCCTGAGGTTTCCCTAGCACACATCTCCTCATCTTCATCTGAAGACGAAGGAGAAAGGACTGCTATTCCTGCTCCAGCACCTGGTACTCTACCTTTCTACTATGTGAGACGACGTCTTCGGGGGAGAGCTGCTCGACCACCACTTTCACCTTACCGACCCCTCATACCTTTCACTGCCACTGACAGGCATGCAGCCCGCACACCTGCCAGTCCTGTCCCAGAGACACCACTACTACTACCACCACCAGAGACTGTACCTGCTGTGTACCAGGAGATGCTTACTGATGCTGGTATCTCTACTGGACCGAGAGCTACGACTCCTCTTCCTAGGAGAACTACATCGACGGTGGTGATGCTTGGGGCGGCAGATGGATGTGTGACGACACGACTGAACAGGTTGGAGGATGCTGTAGAGGCTTTAGGTGAAGAGTATAATGAAGTGCAGGATAAGTTGGAGGCACTGGCGAAGAAGAGTCCAGTTAGGGATGAGACAGTGTTGACAGTGTGTGTGACCCGTCTACGAGGACAACTTCTTACTGTTCTTGATCAGATGGAATCCATGCCGAACGCTCGTCTTGAGGAGATTGGGAGCCTGATGACCCGTTGGGGAGTAGAGCCATTGGTGGAGACAGGCGGACTAGAGGCACCAGTGGAGGACCCTGTTGCAGATTTGGATAAGAGGTTTAGAGCCGCTTGTCATGACACCGATGTTAGATTGAGAGATTCCCAGGCTCGTGAGCTCATGGTTGAGAGGAGGTTAGCAGAGTTGGAGAGAGAGCTTCATCAGCGCCATGAGGGCACTAGTTAGATTTATCTTGTACCATCGACCTATCCTTATATGACCACTAAGCTTTGAAGTTTATCTTAGCTAGTTGGTATTTTATTTTCTTTTATTATGTTATGACAAACTATGATGTACTATCAAACGATTCGATGAATGATATTATGAGTTGCAAAAATTGTGAGATCATTATATATTGTGTATTATACCCTGGAGCATTTCATAATTGTATTGTGTGTGCCATGCATGTTATGTCTGGCAAAAACTCATTATCCTATTACCTTGTTAGATTATGGCGCCAGTTAGAAGATCCGAAACGCAGAATCCACCAGCCGCTACCGGTGGAATTGACACCGTCATGCTAAGCCAAATGATAGCCGAACGAGTGGCCGAGGCACTCGCGACCGCTGAAGCAAATCGTACAACTAGCACGCAGGAGGAGACCAACCAAGGAGCTACTAATGCTATTACACGGACTTGTACCTACAAGGAATTTCGTGCAGTTACGCAAGTAAGTTTCCGCGGTACTGAAGGAGCAGTAGGATTAACCAGATGGTTTGAGAAGCTAGAATCCTAATTTGGGATTAGCAACGTCGCTGAAGCCGACAAGGTGAAGTTTGCGTCAAGCACGTTAGTGGATGGTGCTCTGACTTGGTGGAACGTCTATGCTCGTGCAGTGACCATTGACGTTGCCCAAGCGACGCCCTGGAGTGAATTTAAAGCTATGTTTGTGAGGAAATACTGCCCACGAAATGAAGTCAAGCAGATGGAAGTTGAGCTGTGGAACCTGAAGGTCAAGGGTACTGCTCTTACTGCTTACAATCAGCGCTTTCAAGAGCTGATCTTGTTATGTCCTGAAATGGTGCCCAACGACGACCGATTGTTGGAGCGATACATTGAAGGACTACCTTTGAGCATCAAAGGGAATGTGACTTCATCCAAGCCAACTGATTTGCACGAGGCAATCGACATGGCTCAGAGTCTGATGTACCAAGTGGTACAGGAGTTGGGAGAAAATACTGGGGATAAAAGAAAGTGGTCTGGCAACCACTACAACAACAATACCAACAATACCAACAACAGCAACAACCCAAACAACTACAACCAGAACAAGCGACAAGAAGTAGCAAGAGTGTTTACTGCTGGACAAGGAAATACTGGAAACTACGCTGGAAGACTTCCTTTCTGCGGAAAATGTGGCCGACACCACGAAGGAGCATGTCCCCCTACGTGCTACAATTGTGGGAAGGCGGGACATAAGGCAAAGGAATGTCGAGCACCACCTCGTTCTACTAATCAAAGAGGACCTGGAATGCAAGGTGGCCAAGGAGCAAATGTCACTTGCTTTGGGTGTAGAGAGAAAGGTCACTACAAGAACAAATGTCCAAGCAGTGGGAATCAAGGTCGTAGTAACCAGATTCGAGGGAATCAAAATCACAACCAGGGGAACCAGAAGCAGAATCAAGGGAACCGAGGAGGGAATAACCGAGCCACAACTAGTACTCCTGGAGGATTCACGGCACCTAGCAAAGTGTATCATCTCTGTGCTGAAGCTGCAGTGCAAGACAACAATGTTGTGACTGGTACGTTTCTAGTCAATAACAACTATGCTTCAGTACTATTTGATTCTGGTGCGGATAGGAGTTTTGTGTCGTCTATATTTAGTGAACGCCTAAATGTTACCCCTACTGCGTTAGACGTTAAGTATAATGTAGAATTAGCCGATGGGAAGTCAGTAACCACCGACGTTATTCTGAAAGGATGTAGTGTAAGGCTACAAGGTCGTTCGTTTAGTATCGACCTACTCCCTATAGAATTGGGAAGTTTTGACGTCATCATTGGAATGGATTGGATGTCGAAGCATCACGCGGAGATTGTATGTCATGAGAAGTGTGTCCGTGTTCCTTATGGAAACGACGTACTCATCATACAAGGCGAAAGAAGTGGAGTGAAGAATGGATCAAGATTGGAAGTCATCTCATGTATCAGGACCCAAAGATACATTGAGAAGGGATGTCCGGTATTCTTGGTTCAAGTAACACAAAAGGAAGGAGAAGAAGATCACGAGAAGAAGGTGGAAGATGTACCGATCGTTAGAGACTTTCCGGACGTATTCCCAGAGGACTTACCCGGACTACCACCAGCACGGCAAGTGGAGTTTCACATCGAGCTTACACCAGGAGCCGCGCCTGTTGCTAGAGCCCCATACCGTCTAGCACCGGCCGAGATGACAGAGTTAGCTGAACAGATAAAGGAACTTTCTGACAAAGGTTTCATTAGACCAAGTTCCTCACCTTGGGGAGCGCCGGTCTTATTTGTCAAAAAGAAAGATGGATCCTTTAGAATGTGTATCGATTACCGAGAATTGAATAAGCTGACGATAAAGAACCGCTACCCATTGCCGAGGATTGACGATCTTTTCGACCAATTGCAAGGATCTAGCATATACTCGAAGATCGATTTAAGGTCAGGATATCATCAACTAAGGGTTAGAGAGGAAGACGTTCATAAGACGACTTTTAGAACCCGGTACGGACACTACGAGTTCCAAGTTATGCCTTTCGGTTTGACAAACGCGCCTGCGGTATTCATGGATCTCATGAACCGAGTTTGCAAACCATACTTGGACAAGTTTGTGATTGTATTTATCGATGACATTCTCATCTATTCTCGTAATGAAGAAGAGCACAAGGAACATTTGAAGACCATATTAGAGCTGCTGAGGAAGGAGAAGTTATATGCAAAGTTTTCCAAATGTGAGTTTTGGATAAACACAGTGCAATTCCTTGGGCATGTGATCGACAGCAGTGGTATTCACGTTGATCCTGCTAAGATCGAGGCCGTAAAGGATTGGGCGACTCCAACAACACCCACGGAGATCCGTCAATTTTTAGGTCTTGCTAGTTACTATAGGAGATTCATTGAAGGTTTCTCCAAGATAGCTAAACCAATGACGGAATTGACTCAAAAGGATAAGAAGTTTGAGTGGAAGGAGGATCAAGATTTGGCATTCCAGACGTTGAAGCAGATGTTGTGTGAAGCACCTATACTAGCCCTACCTGAGGGTAATGAAGACTTTGTGGTGTATTGTGATGCATCCATAAAAGGGTTAGGTGCAGTACTGATGCAAAGGACTAAGGTCATAGCTTACGCATCAAGACAACTAAAAGTGCACGAGAAGAACTACACAACTCATGACCTAGAGTTGGGAGCAGTGGTGTTTGCCTTGAAGATTTGGAGACACTACCTTTATGGTACTAAGTGTGTTGTATTCACTGATCATAAGAGTCTACAACATATTTTGAATCAAAAGGAACTCAACATGAGACAACGACGTTGGCTAGAGTTGCTCAGTGATTACGATTGCGAGATCCGTTATCACCCGGGCAAGGCAAATGTCGTGGCCGACGCTTTGAGTCGAAAGGAGAGAGTTCTTAGGGTGAAGGCTTTAATGATGACCATTGACTTAGACCTTCCATCCTTAATTCTCAAGGCTCAGAAAGAAGCAGTCGAGGAAGAAATTCTCAAGACTGAAGATGTTCGAGGAATGGTAAAGAAGTTGGAAGCACGTTCGGATGGAACGTTATGCCTTGATAATAGGAGTTGGTTACCATGCCATGGTGACCTACGATCCTTGATTATGCATGAGTCGCATAAGTCAAAGTACTCCATACATCCGGGATCTGACAAAATGTATCATGATCTGAAGATGTTGTATTGGTGGCCGAACATGAAGGCGGATATTGCTACATACGTTAGCAAGTGTTTGACTTGTGCCAAAGTCAAAGCCGAACATATGAAACCATCAGGATTATTGGTCCAACCCGAACTGCCAGAATGGAAGTGGGAAAGGATCACTATGGATTTCATTACCAAGCTACCAAAGACCGCAGCCGGATTCGACACGATTTGGGTAATCGTCGACCGACTCACCAAATCGGCTCACTTCCTACCCATCAAGGAGACTGATGGAATGGATAAGTTAGCAAGGACATACTTGGAGGAAGTAGTCACGAAGCACGGTGTGCCTGTGTCTATAATCTCCGACCGAGACAGCCGATTTACTTCGCAGTTTTGGAAGTCACTGCAGAAGGCATTGGGAACGCAGTTGGATATGAGCACTGCGTACCATCCCCAAACTGACGGTCAAAGTGAACGGACCATTCAAACCTTAGAAGATATGTTGAGAGCTTGTGTGATTGACTTTGGAAATAGATGGGATAGACACCTACCTCTGGTGGAGTTCTCATACAACAATAGTTATCACACTAGCATTAAGGCAGCGCCGTTCGAAGCACTGTATGGTAGGAAGTGTCGTTCACCCGTGTGTTGGGCAGAGGTCGGTGAAGCACAACTCACTGGACCCGAGATCATACACGAGACTACTGAGAAGATCTTTAAGATTAAGAGCCGTATGCAAGCCGCAAGAGATCGACAGAAGAGTTATGCTGATATGAGACGCAAACCCCTTGAGTTTGAAGTGGGTGATAGAGTCATGTTAAAGGTCTCACCTTGGAAGGGTGTGATTCGCTTTGGAAAGCGTGGAAAGCTAAACCCTCGTTACATTGGACCCTTCAAGATTATAGAAAGGATTGGTCCCGTAGCCTATCGTTTGGAATTACCCCAAGAACTTAGCCGAGTGCATAAAGTAAAGGCTCCGGTGTATAGAGAAGACCTCTGTGTTCCACATTTGCAATCTGAAGAAATGCTTAGCCGACGAGACACTCGTTATCCCTTTGGAGGAGATTCAACTCGACGACAAACTCAACTTTGTAGAAGAACCAGTGGAAGTTATGGACCGTCAAGTCAAACAACTCAAGCAAAGCCGTATACCTATTGTGAAGATCCGTTGGAACGCGCGTAGAGGTCCAGAATACACGTGGGAACGTGAAGATCAATTCAAGAGCAAGTATCCTCATCTTTTCGCTAACCACCCTACTACAACAACGTCTTGATTTCGTGACGAAATCTCTAAAACATGGGAATACTGTGACATCCGTCAAATTTCCGTCTTAATTTATTCATGTAGTACGAGTACTTTAACTGTTTACCGACGAGTTGTCGACATAAATGTGTTAATTATTTTGCTTTGCGGACAAAGCCCTTTTTAGGGAGAGCATATGTAACATCTCGAGTTTTCGCGATTATTAAGTTGAATGCAATACACGAAGTTGGTGGGCGTATTATGTTTGCCGTACGTTTAATTGATATACTTACTAGATTACGTGAAGTCTCGCACAATTGCCTTTGTTTTGGGATCGTGTGTCAAACGGTTATAGTGTCGTGTTTATTCAGTTCGCGTCTAAACTTAAAACCCGAGTCGAATTGTATAAACTGTCACAGCATGTACATATATTGAGTATAAATTTTCAGTCATGTTTATTGCAAAAACTTGCCTTACAAGAGTCCCAATTTCAGTCACATGTCTAGCTACAAATAAACCCCATAGTTTATTTCCCCACTAACCACTACAAGACAGCACACATGCCTAGTTTACCCCATTTGGGTATATCACAAGTTACCATTTTCAGCTTGAAGGTAACCCTAGACTAACAATACATGATTAAATACAAACCTAAAGTTTACCCAATGTCCAAATACAAAGTTTATCACAGTCCAAATTACAAACACAAATTTCTGTACAAGTCTTTCAAACACAACTCCTGGGTAGGTGAAGATTAGTGTCCAGCCGACCCACACGTCGCGTCCAACCTGCAAAACCGAAAGAGTCAAGCCTTCATCTCGTCCGAACCTGCAAACCGAAACATAGCATCCCATTGTGAGTCTTTTCGTCTCTTCGTTTTTCCTTTATGAAGTCCTAGTTGTGCTCGTTTTGTACAAACCTGCGAATAAACAAACCAATGTGTTAGTCATTGTAACGGCCTTATTTTTAACTAAAAACTGAAAAGGTTAAACCTTGATAACTAATACAAACATGTCTTTGACTTTACTTTTCTGTCAACCAAACCGAGACCCGACTTAGACCAAACCGTGACCCAACCAAGACCACAATCAAGACCACAATCAAGAACCAAACCGAGACCCAAGTCAAACCAAACCGAGACCCAATTAAAGGCCAAACCGAGAACCAAACCAAGCCAACCAAGTTTCTTACTTTCTGCCAAAACTATTTACAATCAATACCAACTAATCTAAATGTCTTAACCATGTTTTATTTTACAGAAACACCCTAAAACCCTCAATCATGCCGCGGGTATAAAAACCCCCTTTTCAAATCGAAACCCTAGAAATTTAAAACCCTTTTAAACATTTAATTAACATTTTCCACATTCCAAAAACACCACATAATCATGAGTATCAACCGAATGTAAAAACCCCCAATTTTATAAAAACCCTAGATTGACTTTTTATTAATTAAAACATTAATTAAACCTAATCTAAACCCGAATCCAATAGTTAATTTAATTGAAAACGAGTTATGCAAAAACCCCCAATTGACCGAAACCCTAATTTTTATAAACCGATTATATATTGAAATTAGTTTGATTTTATACAAGAAAACATCAATTAATTGCATTTAAACCCGAGATTTATAAAAACCCCCAAATATTTCAAAACCCTAAATTCGTTTATTTCAAATCCGAGAGCCTTATGGTTCTCAACAAGTTTATACAAATCAATCAAACCCACTGATCATTATAAATCGAAAATCAATTAGCTTTTGTAAAAGAAATGAAGGAGAAACAAACTTATCTTTGATTATTGGCTGATGATTAACATAACCATAAGGATGAACACATCAGAAACCCAAATCGGTTTGATGTGGGGATGAAACGCCACATCTCACGCGATCTAAACACCTCAGACCACCATACACGATTGTTTTATTCAAACTGAAAAGGATATTAGCCATGGAATGGATGAACCGATCTAGATTTGAGAGAGATAAGAGATTGGGGCGGTGGAGTTATTTTCGAGGGAAGAGAGAGAGTGAAACTCTCTGTTATTGAGAGTTGTGTGTGTAAACACACGTTTATTTACTCCCCGTTCCTTGTTTATTCCGCCCATGGGCCGGGCCGGGTCATAGGACCCTTGGGCCGGTTGGGAGTGAAGTTATTGGACCCATTTTGGGCCAAATGTTTATATTAAGTTAGTTAAAAGCCCATAAAACGAATTTTATAAATTTAGAGTATAATTTAACCCGTAAAACCCGACCGTTTAATAACCGACTTTTATTTGTCGTACTTTTCCGTAAGCGTATGGTTTCGTCAAGCACAACTAGGGTGTCGTGTCTTTTATTAATATAATTTTTCGTATCGTAACTCGATCCTCATAATTAAATAGGTCTCGGCTAGCGTAACCGTACTCTCGAGCTATTTTATCTTCATTCTCTTTGCTGAATTTACGAGGTGAGTTTATAGCCCCATACTTTACTATTTTCACTGCTTTTGGGGTGAGACATTGCTTGATTTTAACGTGTGAACACAAGTGCATTTACTGATTTATATATTAGTCTAAGTCCCACTAAAAACCCAGTTGCTTTGGCCCGTGAATCGTGAATTACTTTGTGTAAGCGCGAATGTTATGGATAGATCTATCGGGATTGACGTCCCTGTCTGTCTTGTCCAACAAGGGGACAAGCGGGCACAGTTTCATTTGGGTCTGAGATAGGATGTCGTGGGTTTAGGCATCTAGTTTGGGCTACATTTATATGATTATACTGCCGGTGTTGTTAACGCTTCGGTGTCACGAGCTTAGACTGTAATAAATACTTTTGGGATGACTTTGTATCTGTTATATTGTCATCACATTTGGGAAAATCTTGTGGTTCATTAAACATTTCAAACTAACTAAACCTATGAACTCACCAACTTTATGTTGACACTTTAGCAATGTTTTTCTCAGGTATTAAGAAGGAAGATGCTAAATGAGGTCTCATGCATTGCCGTCATTTCTTTGAAACAACGATCATTTGTACCATTTGAGAAAACTATGTTTTGTAACCGTATTCAGTTTATGCTTCCGCACTTTGTTAAAACTATTTATTTTATTAATTACAAGTGATCTATTTTCCGAACGTCTCATTTAGAGGTCGTTCTTTGTGACTATGTGCGTATGATAATCATGACGTCACCACTCCCTTGTCGCCATTATACTCTGATATTTTGGGAGTGTGACAGTAGATGCTTTGCATAGCTGCAAGCAAGCTCCAGGAAAGTCTGTAAGTGCTCATTATTTAGAGATGATGGGTTATATGGAACAGCTCATTGCACTAGGACAACTCTAATCACCATCTTTGCGTTTCTTTTATGGGTTCATTCCCGCGTTTTACGGTCAACTAATAATTACCCGAACTTCTTGGCTATGCCGAGATTAATTATATGTTTTAGGTTTTACATAAGGGTACCATTTAATAGGGTAATAATGGCCGTGAGTTTATGGTATCAGGTCTAACTTATAAGCAATGGAAAAGAATGACAAGTTCTCTTTTTGTTCTCCCTTTTTTCCCTCACGTATAACTTTCCCACTATTAGATACTTATACAAGTTTTAATATCATAACATAAATTAAATCCTCATTTTAAAATACTAAAGTAGACTTAGGTAAAAGGAGGTGATTTGCACACTCCAAAATATGATTTGCACACTTAAAATATTATGTCATGACCTATATATTTTTAAGATATATGAGTATGTATACACTCCACTAAATAATATAAGGGTATAAATGTCCAAAAATAAACAATTTAAGTATGTAAATCAAATTGTGGAGTGTGCAAATCACCTCCCTTAGGCTGGTGGGAGTGGGACTTAACCCACTCGTGAATTCCTTCCACCCACGCGCAGCCCCCACTCCCTCCTACCCAACCCGCACGCGAGTCTTTCGCTGGCAACCAAAAACCTATGGCAAACTCACCCCAGCGACTTTCTGAACATTGGGCCCCACCACTTTTAAATATTACCGTTTCTTTTTACAAATTAAAAAAAAAAAAAAAATTTACCCAAAATTTACTTATAAATACCCTCATCATCTTCTTCATTTTTCACACACACAAAATCAAACATCTCATCTTCATCTCCATCTTTCATTACTCCAATGGCATCTATATTTTGGACCCCCGCGGAAGAAATAGCTTTGTGTCATACTTGGTACACGGTTGCTCAAAACACCGTGCCAAGTAACCGAACTGATACTCGGGTTTTTTGGAATTTAGTTGTGCAAATGATGGAGGGTCATTTAGAAGATCCAAGGAAAAAAGACACCATACGCTAATCTGGAAATGGAAGGGCGTAAAGTGTGCCATGCGTAGGTTTGTTAGATGTCACAACAACGCAACGCGTGCACGGGTAATTGGAGAAAGTGACGAGGATATAATTAACAACGCCATTCGTGAATATGAAACTGAGCATAGGTGCCCATTTCAGCTTCTTCATTGTTGGGAGGTTTTGAAAACTTATCCGATGTTTCTTGCTACTGTGTTTTAATTTTCTATGTACCCGTGTTTTAATTAAATGTATGAATAAATGTTTTAATTATATAAATAAAAAATATTTAATGAAAAAATGGGGTGATGTGAAGTGAGTTTGGCTGAGTTTGGTGAGTGCCATTACCTCCTGTGGTGAGTTTGGGTGAGTTTTAGTGAGTTTGGTAAAAAGCTGACGTGGCGCTGAGGTGGAGGTGAGTGGGCCCCACTCCCACTAGTCTTAGGTAAAGTATCCATCTCCCTTACACATTCAGTGTACTACATGGTCCCAACATGACAAGGTATTTGTAGTCTTTATGACACCTTCCCATGCATACATCAACTTCTTTTAACATGATGTTGTACTTTGGTTGGTAGTCTCTTTTAAATATTATGTTTTGTCATACACACTCATACCCATACGCAGGAGACATACATAAATCATAGTTTTTCAACAAGATGACATGTAACATTACTCGTTCTATTCTTTGTAAGCATACAAACACAGTTCATGCATTCACACTTCTTTTATTGTAGCAATGGGCTTATGAGTTTCCTGATATGTACACACTTAGTCATTGTTTCTAATAGTTTTAAGGAAGGCATCACTTGTTCACTTTCATACAAGACATTTCTTTCCCTTGGTTTGATTTAACACAAAATGCACAACACACAATGCTCCCATAACTACTAACCTACATGGTTTCCCGTTTCTTGCACACACACGTACACATAGGCTCGTTTTTCACTTCTTGTCTTTATACATATTGACACACACACATACGAAACACATATATTTTCATAACCCCTCCTGTACTGTACTTGCACACTCACACCACAACCCATACACAACACCATTATTGGCTTAAAGGCTATGTTGTATGTAGAAACTAGAAGGGGTGAATATTTTCTAATTGATTTATCTTTTAATTAAAATTCCTTTCAATTAGGTGAGTGCTAAAACTATCTTTTACTTGAAAGCTAGTTGCATAATGATTAAGTTCAATTCTAATGCATTAACAATAAGTAATAAGTGTAATGATGTTGAATGCAAGTAATGAGTAAGGAAAGAACAACCTAGTAGGAAGACACCAAGATTTATAGTGGTTCGACAACGAGGCTCTATCCTCGTTCCTACTCCACTCCTCGAGTACACCTTACTAGAGATTTCCACTATATCCACAAGCTCCCTTCTTGGCGGAGAAAACCTTACAACGTCGCTTACATTATTTTCTGACACTAAGCTAAATGTCGAGACCTAATCTTAGCTAGGACCAATCTACACAACGTCGCCCACTTCACCATTTTACGACACTAGGCTAGATGTCGAGTTCTAATGCAAAGCTAGGACCAATCTTCACAACGTTGCCTACTTTACCATTTTTTGACACAAGGCTAGATGTAGAGTTCTAATCTAAAGCTAGAACCAATCTTCACGACTCTTTACTTTGAAGCTAAGTGAGAACTTCATACAACACAACTACATATCACTTTATAGTTTAGTGAGAACTCACAAGACACAACCACATCACTTTATAGTTTAGTGAGAACTAACACAACTTATTACAACTCAACTAAACATATCCAAGTACACACATGTAGTTTGGATCTACACAACACAAATCCAAGCACACACATGTGCAAGGGATTTACACAACTCTAATCCAAGTATTCACAAATAGCTTGGATGAACACAACTAGTCTAAGTATTCATAAATACATTGGAGCTACACAAGACATAAATAAACAAATGATGAACATGACTAGATCTTTAGGAGAAGGTGATCTTCGTCAATGCTTCATCTTTAATCACATCACAAGTGTGTGAGTGATCTTCTCTTTGAACAAGGTAAAGAAGGAGATCAAGAGGATAATCATAAGTAAACATACTTAACACATTAAGTGATCATTTACAAATGACTAGGATTAGATAAGAGAAAGAAGGCTGAAAGAGATGTCCAAAAAGGGCTAATGAAAATGCAGATTTGATCCACTATTTATAGAAGACAAATGCCATCGGCTATCTGGGGGCGGTTCCTTAACTACCCAGGCGGTTCCATATCGATAGGGAACCGCGTAGGCGCTTAAGGAACCGCGAAGAGTAGACTCCGTTCCTTTTTGTCTTTTAGTGAATTTGAAATATCTGAGGCTGTTTAAACCTTCAAAGGATATTCTTATGGCATTTAGAATATGCCATATTCAAATTTACATTTTCATTTTAATAAAACATTTTCTTAAAAATAAAGTTTATTAAAAAATCTTTTGTTACATTTGACAAAAGTGAGTTTTAAGGCTAATCACTTTTATGATCACTAAGCATGATTAAGATATGTTAGTGTAATGATTATTACCTTGATGATAGTGTTTGTTAGATAATTCGTTTTATGATTGTGTTTGACAATAAATGTCTTTGTAATTTGCCGTGATCAAAACTAAGAAAGATTAATTAATACTAACAATGTTTTTAGGCATTGTTTTGCATTAACAATCTCCCCCTTTTTTATTACGACAAAATATAAACTCATTTACGTAAAATACAAGTTTATTCGAATTATTAACGAGTTTATCACTATTAATTCTTCCCCTTTATTGAAGCAAAAAGGTTAGCACAAGTCTTTGAAGAAGAAAAGAACCAGACTTTGCTAGTAGCTCCCCCTTGGTGCTTACTCCCAATTGCTTGGGGCACCAAGTAAATGAGCTAAGGTGACATGCTACACAAAGGTTAGAAGAAAGAAAAGAAACACCAATGTATGTATGTGCACTACCTACTAACTAACTTGAGAGGGAGAAGGAAAAAAATCTCAAATTAGAAGCAAGCATTTGCTAAGTATGTCCAAAGAGTGTGTATTGACTACATCATAGTTTAATTGGTGGAATAAAGGAAGAAAAGAAACATCTAAACCAATCAAAGATGATGAAAATGTCAAGGGGTTAAAATTTCGAATTTATGAAATCACCCATAATTAATTGTAAGTTTTAACCATGATCAACTCTTTAACAAATGTGTGAAATAGAATTAGCGGGAAAGATAACACACATAACATTCATATTACACAAATATGAAATAACATACAAGAGAAATATTCATACACACAATATGAATATTTAAAGCAAAAAAATATGAAAAATTAACCACAAAGCACAAACTACTCTAATAGTGATAATCTTCCATGATTGCTTAGGTTTTATTGACTCAAACAACTAAAGTACAAAATGTGCCTTAGTTGGAAAAGAAAGACGACGAAGCATCATTCGAAGTTTTGTTCACGGGAACGAAAACTTTGAGAGGAGGTCGAGTGAGGAGGAATTCAAGGAAATTTATCTTGTCATAGATATGAGCAAGTTCAATTTGTTGAAAACGACAACAAGCACACGAGGAACCATGATGCAAAACAAAGTCGTTAGATGGGGGAGGTCCATCAAAACTAGAGTTTGGTGGAGAGGGAGATAATGGATAAGAGATGTTTTCACAATGCCTAGTGAGATTAGGGAAAGAAGATAGGTCATTGAGTTGAGGAGAGTTAAAAGGTTTAGGTAGTGGTGGAAGAATTTCCTTTTCTCCGGTAATTGGATTTATAGAGTAAGTCTAATTCCAATATTGAATCGGAGAGAAAGAGGAATTCTTGGAGGATTTTGGAGAAGAAGAATCACGAGGATTCTTGTTCTTATTTATCCAAACGGGTCGAACCGAGATTTTCGGTTTCTTTGAAAGCTTAGAAGAAGAAGCTTTAGGTTGAGAAGATTGTGACAAAGAAATGTCAAGGTTAGGAATGGAAGAATTAGGCATTATGAAGGATGAAGAAAAGAACTCCCAAAAGAGAAGAATTTAAAGAAAATAGACAAGGCAAAGATTTAAGATGAAAATAAAAGGTTTTAGGGAATGTTTAGCCAAATTGGGTAAACAAAGAATCTTAACCAAGACAGTTGAAAAAGAAAAAAGACAAAAAATAAGCTAAAAGTAACTTTCCTGTACACGGTTCCTTACGGGAGCATGTGGTTCTATATCGATATGGAGCCGCCTAAGGGCTAAGGATCCGCGTCCAGTGGACCAGAGACTAAGATTTTCAAAAGTTTTGGAGAAAAATAAGACTTTTTCAAAATTTTGCGAATCTTGGATTTTTACCTCTTTTAGCACTAGAGTATGCTAGGGTTGCATAAAAGCAACACATTCACAAAGACTGTCTTGACAAAGGGTGACAAAATATTTAGATAACATTTTGATCCAATTTTAAGTCAAGTTTTTAGAGGTTGTGATAGATTTAGGTTCAATTATAAATAAATTAAAGTTGATTAATGTGATCATATAGGTTAAAACACATAAAACTAAATCCATAGATCATCCACATGAGAAAATCATGAGGGAAAATAAAAGAAATACAAGAAATAAAATAACAACTAACTAAAACAAAGTTAGCTAAAACTAGGTCTTGAATTCATAGTCCTCTTTGGCTTGACCTTCTTTAAAAAGCATGTTATTTTGAAAACCATCATTCATCTCCTAGGAGGAGGAGGAGGCATGGATAACAATGCAAGCAAGAAATCATGCAACCTTCTATGAAGACCAAGCATCTCAAACCTTAGGTTTTGAATGATGTAGTTAGTATAGAGACAACATGGGCAATTTGCACCATGAGCTTCTAGGAACCCAAAGAAGTAAGGATCACCCATGAAGTGGGGAATAGGAATGCCCAAGATAGGGGCATTAGTGTTTGAGGGTGGAGGAGGTGGTGGAGGCATAGTGTCCAAGGGTGAGATGGGAGAATTTGGTGGAGTGAAGGGAGAGGTAACCAAAGGCTCAAGGACAAAGGGAATGCTTTGTAGAGGTTGAGGTTAAGAAATCCCATCCAAAGGAGGACTAGGAGTGAAAGGTGAAGAAATCTCATTCATTCTTAATTGGAATGAAGAGGAGGTAGAACCATGTGAATGGTTAGTACCATGAGTTGAGTTTATCTTGCATGGAGCAAGGGGTGGTGAAGGTGAAGAGGAAATGAGAATATGAGAAATCTCATTTTTGGGAGTGTGAAAAGATGAAGAACCAATGTTAGGTAACTTAATCTTAATTTTAAGGCTTCTTTTAGAAGAGGGAGTTTTGGAAGAATTAGATGTTCTAGTGGACACCATAGTTGTGTGTTGAGGTTTAGAGAAGAGTTGAAGGGATGAATAACACAATCAACAAGAGAGGGTTTAAGAAGAGAAGGGAATGATCCAAACTAGTAATGGGTTAAAATCATTTTAGGTGAATAATGAAATTAGGTAGCCTAGTTTAGGAAAGTGCAGGTTTTTGCAAATTTTTTATCAAAGTTGTACACAGATTAAGGAAAACAGTGTAAAGCAAAGATTATGTCGAAACAGTGACAGGCGGTTCCTTATGTAGGTCCGCGGTTCTTTATCGCTAAAGGAACCGCGGATTCGATATGGAACCGCGACCAGTGGTGTCAAAAAGGTGCACTTCCTCAAACTTTGGTCAGTCCAGATTTCACAAAAGTAAATAACAAGCCAAAGTTAACTATAAGTCAAAATCTAGGAAGCTAACAAACACATGATATGCACAAAGCTATGTAAATCGAAAGATTGATTACATAGTTAATTAAGGATTAAAATAGTGGGAAATCCAAACAGGTAGTAATAGTTAGTACACACATAATAATAAAAGAGAAGTTCAACACCACAAAACATGTCCAACAACATGTTCATTATGAATCAAATCCAAGTCATCATCTCTTCTTCTTGCCAAGTCCTTTGATCAATTTTCCCAAGTACTTGAATCCACCTCTTGACTCTACTCGATGATCATGCAACTCACCTTGTGTTCTAAGATTTGACCGATAGACATCCTCAAGACTAAGGTTCTCCGGAATTTCACTAGTAGCATGGTGAGGAGGAGGAGATAGGTCTTCTAACCCGTCCATGAATGAGTTAGTGGATGGGTGGGAGTTATTCGAAGAGCCGAAATGAGCACTTGTACCTATGCCATCACCATCACTTGTTGGCATAAAAGAGTCCTCATCATCGAACTCTTGTTGGTCGACTTTTCTTGAACCTCTATCACTTCTAGGCTTTCTTTCATATACCTCTTGAATAGGTAACATAACCCGTTGAACAGTTGAAAGCGAGAAAGATCGAGATTAGGAAAGTCACGAACAACCCTTTTTAAGAGGCGATTAAGGAGCATGACATAAGGGAGGTTTGTTTTTGGCTTGGAGATAGCATAATTGATCCGTCGAGCGATAAAATATGCTAAATTGTACTTAGTTTCGGTAAAGATGCAAAATATCATATCCACTAAACATGCCGGAACATGATACCAGTTACCACCAAGACAAAACACATTTTCCTTAAGTATGTTGGCCCATTGGACCATATTATTATTAAGGTCGCTTAAGAGAACCTCATGACGTTTCACAGAACGTCTTTTAGTATGAAGGCTTCTTACAACGGTTCCATTACGCTCTTTAGAAATGATGTCAAGGATGAAGTCGAGGTCAACTTCCAAGTGGTTATTTGGAGGACTTAGACTTAAGGAGAGCCTCAAGATTCCATTTATCCGTGAAACGACAAGTGCCCTCAAATGGCACACCAAGAATTTGACCAAAGGCTTAGAGAGAGTATTGAATGAGTTGACCATTCAAGATGAACCTAACAAATATTCTACCATTCTCCATAATGAGAGAATAAGTGCTAAAGAACTCCAAGAGGAATTGGGGGTAAATGTCTTCTTCTATGTATAACAAACAATCGAACCCAATTGTTCAAACATAGACTTAATGTAAGCATAGTTCCTAATGTCCTCTTGGACAACTCTACCCTCGTGGAAACAAAGAGTTTGAAGGGAACGATAGGTGTGGTCAAGTTGAGTTGAGTGACAAAAGTCGGCAAGGTTAGACATATATTGTCTAGTGTCTTGGTGATCTTTTTGATA
Organism: Glebionis coronaria; assembly: GCA_025667525.1. Lineage (NCBI taxonomy): Eukaryota > Viridiplantae > Streptophyta > Magnoliopsida > Asterales > Asteraceae > Glebionis > Glebionis coronaria. Next base: position 112,898,872 of record CM046875.1, read on the forward strand.
TCTTGAAGGCATGATTTGTACCTAAATACAAAAAAAAATATTTGTCCAATCACTCATATGTTACATATAGACTAAGAATAAAAAATATGAGAATGTATTTCATCGATCTCTTGACAAACAAGGTTTAATCCTTATCATTCTCATACTCACAATGTACCTAGTTCATTATTGGCAATAACATATTGATCATGTAAGATCAACAATGAACTTTGAACATTGGTTTTTCAAAACAAGGTTTTTAGGTAAGCATTTAACAATGTCATTACCAACTTGTTCATGGGTTCATATCAATTCCATCAATCAACCAAAACTAATTAGTCAAAATTCGGATTTGTTCTACAAGTGGATTTTAGTGAAACCTCAATGAATATGAACCTATGGAATCATAGTAACAATACTATGTCAACTCTTATTCCTAGTAAGGTTCGAATTCAATGTCAATTTTAAAAAGCCCCAATTATGAATGTATGAACCCTAGAACAGATTAGATGAAATTGAAAGAAATGACTTACATATAATTGATCTTGGATGAAGGATGAGTGAAACCCACAAATCAAAATCAATTGATCTTGAGTAATTGAAGGTTTTGGAAAAAACAACAATGGTGGAAAAACTGGGTATTTTCGTCAGCTGTGTGTGTGAAGGAGAGAGGTTTTGTTTGAAAAGGAATATTTTAATAAAACTGGCGCTTTAGCGAAGTTTCTGCCTGCGGTTCCTTATCGATAAGGAACCACGCATTTGAACCGCGCGTGATAAGGAACCGCCTACAATGGCCGTTTTTTATCAAAGAAAAACAAAGAATTTTTGAAAACCAAATTTTTTAAAATACTTAAAAATATATCTTAAACCTTTTAGGATATCATTGGACCACCACAACACTAGGTAATAAGGCTTTATTGAAGGATTACGAGTTGAATCGAGATAGGAAAATACTGAAACGGACAAACGACTACTCATAGCGAAGAAGCAAAGGGGAGAGGAGTCAATGGAAGTGAATCAAGACCAAGAACATTGCTCAAGAGACAAATGACATTCTTCAAATCGAGGAGACGAAGAGCTTGTGTCATATATAATGGTTTAAGACGTACCTTTCTGGCGAAAGTCTAAACGGCTTTGGTAATGAATTATACCAAGCAATTTTGATGCATAGAATAAGATCATTTTCAAGAGTAGTCTTATTCTATTTCAAAACATGATCAAAATATAGATTCACTTTCTCTCCCACATGATCGGATAATTATTATTTGGATCAACAATAACAATATCCTTGGAATATTTCAATTCCAAATGTGTAAAATCCACCTACAACTTAATGAAGTAGTTTGGTATCTCAATGGATTCACCAATCATCCTAGAGATGAGCTCAATTGCACAAGTTACACATGATATTGGGCCTACTAACCATATGGGTGCAAACCATGGAAATCATGCTTGATACTTTAAGCTTCTACTAACTCACCTTACATCTCCATAGTGAGTCAAGTATCCAAGCAATGAAGGTTTGAGAGGGAAAAGGAAAGAATCACAAACCACAAATAAATGTCAAGTCAAGGATGCCAAGAACAAGCATATAGTCAATTAATGATCAAAATAATGATCAGTAGGGCGTGTGGAAGAACGAAAGCGTACCTTGGCCACAAATTGCATTCCAAACTTTCTAGGAACCAATGCAAAGCCCAACTATGACTAATAGTGACTACTAAGTCTTCAAGGACTAGTATCACTTTTATCCCTCTTGATATCATCATTCAATGATGTTGGGAATCAAAGAAGATGAGTCTTCTACAAGTGTAAGTAACTCAATACACAATCAATTGAATGATTTATCTTCATGAGGACCTACACATAACAAGATGTAAACTAGTAGATACATTTCAAGAGTAAATCTAAAATGCATTAATACTACTAATCTAAATGAGATGCACTATTATCAACTTAAATGAGATGCACTATTATCAATTTAAAAGGCTTATTTTCAACAAAAAATAGTTTTGACCAAAGAAAAACTTTAGTACAACTTAACCTTCTAATTTGAGGAGATAATGGATCGATCCAAGTTTTAAAGTACAATATACTTCAAAGATCTTGTGTCACAATCACTCTGATACCAATTGTAGAAACTAGAATGAGGGGTTGAATAGTTTCTAACTGATTTATCTCCTAATTAAAATTCTTTTCAATTAGGTGAGTGCCAGAACTATCTTTTACTTGAAAGTTAGTTGCATAATGATTAAGTTCAATTCTAATGCATTAACAATAAGTAATAAGTGTAATGATGTTGAATGCAAGTAATGAGTAAGGAAAGAACAACCTAGTAGGAAGACACCAAGATTTATAGTGGTTCAACAACGAGGCTCTATCCTTGTTCCTACTGTGACAATCTAACATTTTCAGGTAGTGAATTATTTTCTCGTATAATATTTTGAAACTTACTTTTGTGTTGGTTGATGAACTCACAATTTACGGATTTAAATTTGGGCTTACGTGCATAATTTAGCGTCCTTTACGACTAAACCGGAAACCTTAGGATTACGTATTTACGTTTTTAAACTCCGTTTTTGATGAGACAATTTTTATTAGATTCGTTTTGTGCCATTGATTCATAATTTATAAAAACGTTTTTCGTAAAACGACCCGAGGGCACGCAAATCGAGGAAACTAGAATCGAGGAATACCCGTAAATTAGCGGGATGGGACAAAACAAGTTTATCCCACCCCACTAACTATGGGACGGCCAAAAGAGGACACCACATCCTTTGATGTGGCATCCTTACACTTAACTAACTTACACATGTAAGTTAGCTTAACATGGAAGCTTATTTCACCCACCAAAACTAGCAAAACCACTAGACTTTCCCATTTACTTCCATTTTTCACATGCAAACAACTCAAAACTCTCCTCTCTCTCTCTCTCTATACTTGTCGTCCCACTTCACCATCCTACACCACCATTTGATCTTTTCTAGCCACAAGTTACATGTTATCTAGCCATATTATGGAGAAACCTTGAAGCCTTGATTGATTGGTGGCCATATTAACAACAAAGTAGGTGATTTGCTTGTGTCCTAGGGCTAATTTCTCAACAAACTATCTTGGTGGTTGATGATCTTGGAGATATATTTGGTGTTCATCAAGTTGTTGTCATCCAAAAACAAGATATAATCTTGGTTGGTAAAGAAGATCATCCTTTCCATTTCTCTTGTTATTTTTGTAAAGATCAATGTATTTTATTTCTTATTGTATATGTATATGATGAATATATGATGATAGAAATGTTGTGTGGGGATAAAGTGTTGATAAATATGATTAAAAAGATGAATAACCATAAGAAACAAGGCTAAAATCATGCTTAAATTGTTGGCTGTATAAAAACAGTAAGTAGCCAAGTCTTAAACTGATAAAATTGCATGGTGGAATCCATTTACAGTAAGTGTTAGATGTCATACACATGTGAGAGTTGGCCATGCAATGGAATCATCAAAATGAGTGAGATATGATCAAAACAAGATGAGTGTGCTAATCTGAATAGTCTGTTTTGTAGGGACTGTTAAGGATAGTTAGACATGGAATGAGCAGTAGCTATAACTAACTTATTTGTAGCACATAATATGAAGTTTATGCCATCCAAAAATGAGCTTCTATCTCATTATAGAACTCAAGATATGATAAAAATGGTAAAGATGAAACTAAAAATCAGATTTTGAAGAATTAATGTTTAATAGTATTATATAAGCACTCACACTAATATAGTATAAAATGTTAATTAAAACCCAATAACTTATAAATTTCATTTATATAAATATGTATAAGGTTAAATAAATGGACACTTTATAAAAATGGTAGTTGAATAAGATTTATAAGTTATAAAAACTATAAACATGATTTTTACGACTTTTTCGGCTATTACCGTAAAATTAACGTTTTTCGCCAACTAAAACTTAGATGATCAAACCCGTCTAATGTAAAGTTTTTAAAAGTCATATACTGATATAAGTACCTAATACAAGTAAAAACCGATAAAACCCGAACTATATGACATACGGACATTAACGAGTTAAGTTAGCATTATTGGACTAATAATTTAACTAAATAAGTTAAACACTTATAAAAATTACTTATTGGGCTTAACCCAATTGGGCCCAACATGTAAAACATAAATACTGATAATACAAGTATAAAATGGATTAATACAAGTTAATTAACTTATAATAGGCTTATTGGACCTAAAACATGTAAATAGGTAAAACTAGTAAACTAGTAAAAAGTTACCAATACATAAACACTAAAATGAGTAAATAAGAATATATAAACCCACTTGATCATCATAATATGTACAAAATCATCATATGTATATTTGTTATTTTGATAAAGTCATTGGACAAAAGTCTAAGACCGATTATTATTTATATAGGTTTCCGTGACCGAAGCACGCCCGTAGCCGATAATCCGCCTTTCATTATCCACGTGAGTTCATAGCCTCGCACTCTTTTAAATGTTTTATAAAATGATTTGTAAACCCGCGAGGGAGATAACATGCTAATTTTTAATAAAAATAGAACACAAGTAGTCCCAATGGTATGCTTAATGATATGGACCCGAATGATACGATGACCCAATAAAAGAGATAAAAAGGATTATTAGTAGTTAGGTTATGTCACTCAAAGTCCCATTAGCATGAATTGTGAACTACCGGGATTTGGTAGACGCTTATGCATATGATAGTACTATTTGGGGACGATCACCCCAGTTCGCGCCTTGACGGTTGATCCCCGTCGTACCACATTGATTGGTAAGCGAATTTATGTATGAGAAGATTTACATAACGTGATTTTTGTGACGACATGCTAACTTAGATGGGCAAATTGTTTGTCGGGTTCGCGGCCCGTTGTTGTGATAGTAAGGTAACAATGTCATGCGGCTAATAATAATCCAATGTAATCTAAATATCTGACATGATACGATCTAATAACGATAATAATATTACCTATAATGGTAATATTGAGGCTACGCCGCTACGGTCTCATGGACGGTTTAAGATGTATGCTTTGATTTATATATTGCCTGACTAGCAATACGAGGACTTACTTCTGATATTATACTTGTGTTCTGATTTCAACGATTGTTTTATATACGGTTTTATTAAACTCTATGAATTCACTTGGCATTCGCTGATATGATTTTTGCATGTTTTTATCTCAGGTGCTTGAAGGTAATCCGGATGGAGATCGACTCTGATGGCCCACATAATAATAAAAATGTTCATTCGATCTATGTTTTGTAAACTTAATGACCTGTATAATTTGGGACCTGTTGTACACTTAAAACTTTTTATCGAATGAATGTATGTTAAACCTTGTACAACCATTTTTATGTGTTGTCTATGATTGGAGTTATTGTGCTATCCCGTAACACTCTAAAAGACTCTTCCGCTGTACCGATACGAAATTTGAGAGTGTTACACCTACTCCACTCCTCGAGTAAACCTTACTCGAGATTTCCACTATATCCACAAGCTCCCTTCTTGGCGGAGAAAACCTTACAACGTCGCTTACATTATTTTCCGACACTAAGCTAAATGTCGAGACCTAATCTTAGCTAGGACCAATCTACACAACGTCGCCCACTTAACCATTTTACGACACAAGGCTAGATGTCGAGTTCTAATCCAAAACTAAAACCATCTTCACAACGTTGTCTACTTCACCATTTTCCGACACAAGGCTAGATGTCGAGTTTTAATCCAAAGCTAGAACCAATCTTCACGACTCTTCACTTTGAAGCTAAGTGAGAACTTCACACAACACAACTACATATCACTTTATAGTTTAGTGAGAACTCACAAGACACAACCACATCACTTTATAGTTTAGTGAGAACTAACACAACTTATTACAACCCAACTAAACATATCCAAGTACACACATGTAGCTTGGATCTACACAACACAAATCCAAGCACACACATGTGCAAGGGATTTACACAACTCTAATCCAAGTATTCACAAATAGCTTGGATGAACACAACTAGTCCAAGTATTCACAAATACATTGGATCTACACAAGACACAAATAAACAAATGATGAACATGACTAGATCTTTAGGAAAAGGTGATCTTTGATGAGACTGCTTTTATACATAGTCTCATCGTCCAAAAGGGCTTAAAATGCATTAAATATCATGAAAAATACCAAATATATGCTTGTGTTTTTTACATGTATATTTTAGGTACGGATATTGAGAAAATGACAAAAGATCACAAGAAACAAGCAAAAACGAACACGGGAAATGAAGCCGCACAATGAACCAAGCCCTAATGGTGATTTTCGAAGAACAACCTTGAAGAAATGAAGATTGTACAAGAAGGGTCCTCCAATATTGAAGAATTGACACTTTAAACCCTTGTTTATTCATAATTACAAGTTTGGTCCTTAAAGTTTGTCAAATTTACAAAAAGGGCCCTCCACTTTGAAGAATTGGCAAAAATGGTCCCTCAAATTTGAAGACTTGTCATTATTAGTCCTCCAAGAAGTCAACAATACAAGTCAACACCTTGAAGAATGAAGAAAATGCCAAAACACCCCTTCAAGAATCATCAAATTACAAGAAACACCCTTGAAAATACTTTTTAAAACTATTAGGGGCAAAAGTGTGAAAACTGAAACTTATTTAACAAAGATTTTCAGTTTTCATGCCATTAAACACAAAGTGAAAGAAGATAGAAAGAAGGGGGTGTTTTCTGGCCAACATGAAAGATACCTAGACCACTCACAAGCTTCCAAGTGTCCCACTCACCCCCACAACCAATGAGAATCCTCCATTTCGCCACATCAAATCCCACTCATTACCAGTTTTAATAACTTAATTTATTAAGTTTAAAATTGGCGCTTAACAACTTTTTTTTAAACATAATCTGGATTAAACCATGCACTATTCATCCAAGAACACAAATTGGGGTTTCTTGATTAAGCCAGAATTAAACTCCCATATTGTCTAGATTTAAGATTAAGTTATCCCTAATCATAACCCAACCCTCACTTTGCATACCACATCACCCACAAGTTCACATGTTTACTACCATGCACACATTTTTGGGGAAACTTCCAACTTATGCTAGCCATCCAAAAAATTGCATTCAGCTTTGTTCCTAAGCTTCATTGTGAGCCATTGATCACATTCCAACAGCTATACACCCCATAAACTGCCAAGAAAAGTTCACAAGAGTTCAAGATTTTCAAATTCAACAAGGGGCATTTCAGGAACTCCAAGACTTAGGGTTTACGTTTTTTATGCTTTCTAGTTCAACATTGTAGCCTATATAAGGCATAGGACCTGCTACATTTTTTCTTTGCTCTTGGTTTTTCCTTGTTCAAAGTTATGTAAATCCCTTTTCAATCTTAATGAAAATGTGTTTGAATGTTTGAAGAAATCTAAGTGCCAACTTAATTCCTTGCTTATTATTATTACATGTTTGTGTTTTATAAGTCTTAAAACCTGTTTTTAAATCTTGTGCAAGAAATTGCCAAGTTTTCTCAAAACTTGATATTTTGCTAAGTCTTTGGTACATCCTTGGAATTGTTGGATTACAAGTGATCTAAATACCCTGATAATAAGATTATCAAGGTATTGGGAGCTTGTGGTTTAAGGATAATCAAGGAGTGGGTACAAAGGTTGCATTAATCAAGATTTTTCATTTTTCTGTTTTGATATAAACTGCTACTCACCTTGTTTTTCTTAGCAGCTTTGATTGTGGAAGCTTGTGCCTTGTTTTGCTAGGCACATCAGCTCAAAAATTCGTGAGTGTGGATGTACATTCATGAGGTTTGAGCCCTTTTACCCAAAATCTGTCAAAAGTACTTAATTTTTGAGATTTTGTGTTCTGTTGTTATACTTGTTGTTCTTGTGGCTTAAATTTGCTTGATACTACATAATATTGATGTTAGATTGGGCTTGGGTAACACCGAATCACATATTTACTTTGTTAAATCTTGGATTGAAAAAGTTAAGGGGTGTTTGGGTTAACATGTTTGAGCTTGCAATTTGGATTTGAGTTATTGTTTGTTGTTTATTTGTGCTTGTATCTGATAAACACTTGGTTGTGTGTTGTTGACTGCAAGTTTTTGGCTTTTGAACATCAAAATCTTTATTGTGCTATAACTTGTTGAATTTTGCCTGTTTTGACCTAAGATCTTGGTAACACGTAGATTGTATGCATGCTTAGGGCTAACAAGTGATTAAATCAAGTTTATATAACCTGTGAAAGAGATTTGAGGGTTTGAAATTGGATTTGTGGTTAAGTATATCAGCAAAGTTTGAAATCTGCTTGTCCTTGTTCATCAGTAACTTATTTGAGCTTGAATTTTGTTCTAAACCTTGAATCATTGCATGAAACCAGTTAATTTATGTTCACTTGAATTAATATAAGCTTTTGTGTGCATTTGGTTCAATTTGGTTGGCTTATTCTTGCTTAAACTGCTTATTTGTTGAAACCTGCTTATTGTTCATGTCTGGTGCATATCTGGTGATGTTTTGATTAAACTATACTAATTGGCTTGGTGAATTTGTGATTTTATTGTTGTTATTGACTCCTTGTGATCCACTGATTACAAGGGTGCCTTTGCTTAACTTGAATCCAACAAAAATCCACATAAGACAAAAGGTCAAAGAAGTCAAGCAGTGGAAACTTTTCCCACTGCTGGACACCCAAAACTAGCCACTGCTAGTGTTAATTCTTAATCAGATTATTCATAAGCCATTTTGGCTTATCCAGACTTGCAACAACTTATTTTTTGTGATCAATCTTCCTTATTTTACCCATTGAACTAATTTGGAGCTTTTTAGGGTTTGACTTTTAGGTTTGACTAGAAACTAAACAGTTTGACTTTTACATAAGTGCTTATTTGCTTATTCCGGCTTATTCAGTGTGCTTGTTGGTAATCTTTTTGATTATTTTGCTTAATTAAGTCATTTAAAACCTTTTGCAACTTGAATCAGCACTTGAGGTAGCCTAGAACTAAAAAACAACTATTTTGTCGTTTTGTGTAGAGAGCTTTGGCTTATTTCAAGCTTCTTGGGCTTTTTCAAAATTTCTTTTCACAGATCTCTTTGGTAACTCAAAAGAATCTTATGTGTCAAATTAGAGCTTATGGCATTAGCTTATGGCTTAATGGGCCTAAAAGCCCATTAAGAATAAGCTGTTGACAATTAAGCTATGATAAGCTCATTTTCAGCTTTTGGACCTTCAGAGTTTTGTGCTTAAAATCAAATTTTGAGTCAATTAGGTGATTTTGGGCTTATTTGGTGGACTTTTTCTTACTGGGCCAAAATCAATCCCATTAAGGGTCTGTTTTGTTATTTAGCCCATTTTAAGGCCCATTAGGGGTATTTTGGTAATTTCAAGTTCATTATGTGTTATTTAGGTTAAAATAAACTAGTTTTCAACTTTCTAGAATTTTTTATAAATTTTGGATTTTTATTATTATTTTATTATTAAAAATTAAAATTTATATTTTTGCAAGTTTTTCATTTTTTCTAGTTCAAATACATTAAGTTAAGAATTTTAAAATTTTTAGATTAATTTTAGTGTCATTAGATTAATTTCTAGAATTATTTTAAGTTTTTATAGTTTTTAATCATTTTTAAATAGTTTTAATTAATTTTAAAATTTTCAAAAATAGTTTTTAATTTAGTTAAGTCATTTTAGAGGTTTACAAAGTGAAAATCTCATTTTGGGCTTTTTGTTAATTAAATTGATTTTTTGGGCTTTAATTAGCATTAAAAAATTAATATTTAATTAAATAAAAGGTTTGAGTGATTTTTGATTTTTTGTAAACTCTAATTTTATTTTTTAGGATTTATTGCAATTTTCTAGGAATTTTTAGGGTAATTTTTAATATTTTGTCATATTCTATGGTTTTACGTGCATGACTTATCGTCTTAGTTTAATTCATAATCGTAACCGTCATCCTTTCTCTTTTTCTTTTCTCATAAATTATAATCACAAAGTTAATCAAATTTCTTTACACAACACACTTGCCTCATTGGGAAACGAACTTGAACTTAATTGGTCATTAGTGCTTGGTTTTCCTAAACCGACACTTAACACTTGCCACTTTTACGCCTTTTTCCTAAAGGGTAGTAAAAACACTAGATCAATTTTGGCGCCGCTGCCGGGGAGGCGTGTTGTGTTTTGATTTGAACAATTGTTGTTTTTATATTAGCCACAATATCTATTTGTATTAGTAGCACTATACTAATACGTATTATCGGTTTTCGTTTTTTTTGTGTGAATATTACTATATTGTATACGTAGAACAATAAATTCATAAGTACTCCAAAAGTGTGAAAACACAACCTTGATTCGAGATTTCATCACTCGATCATTGTATTCAAATCTCAAACAATGAAAAAAGGCAAAATAGATAATTACTTTCGTGAAGCTTAATTTTAACAAACACAAACTATAAGGTGGGTATAAGGTGGGTATTATAAAATATACCCTAAGGAAAAAGGCTCTTAAGTGCTTCGCGCCGCCTCGTTTCCTCGCTTGCTTGTGCATGTTTAGATAAAAAGGGCTAATCGAGGGTTTGCCAACCAAAGTATTATCTAAGTATCATATATATTTTCTTGGTTTCATTTGATTAAACCCTCTTGAACGTTTTGGTGTTCCACCAACGTTCTAAAGTCATCGAAGGCGTTCACTTCACGTGATCGTTTTCATTCCTTGAGGCTCCTTTAATCAAGAGATTTGACTTGATGAGAGATTTGTAGATTTTTGTCTACGTAATACAATCACAAAATCCAAAAAAAAGTAAAAACAATCAAAAACCACAAAAAATTGGAAAAATTAAAAACACCAAAAAGAATATTCTTTGCTCATCCCCACGTTGTACGTGACGTTTATGCTTACTCGTAATCAAGCAAGACGTGCACGTAAACGAAAAAAACCGGAAGGAGACCACACCTACCCTTTCTAGTGAGGAGTCTCCTGTTGACGAACCTATCGTAGAAGAAGAACCAACCATGGCGAATCGAACTATGATGGAGTTACTTCAAGCACCCACCGAGGATTATGGAGAGGCTATTGTGATTCCCGCCGTCCTTACGGAGAATTTGGGTTTGTTGTCGATGATCCAAAACAACAAATTCCGTGGTGATGAAAAGGATAACCCGCACAACCATATCCGCCAATTCAATCGTCTTACCGCCACTTGCAAGTTTAAGGATGTTGCTAATGCCTCGATTAAGATGATGATTTTTTCATATTCCTTAGCGGTGCCCGCTAAAATTTGGTTAGAGAAAGAGCCACCCAATTCTATATTGACGTGGAAGGATCTCGTTTCAAAGTTTGTGCACCAATTTTTCCCTCCCTCTAAGACTACGCATTTGAAAAACTAGATTTCAAAATTTTCACAAGAATTTAATGAGAGTTTTTCTATGGCTTGGAATCGGTTTAAGGAAATGTTACATGAGTGTCCTCATCACGGTTTTTCCAACTTGCATAAAATTGACACGTTTTACAATGGATTGAATGATCATGAGATAGATTATCTTAATGCTGCCACGGGTGGTAATTTTTTGTGTAAAACGGTTGAGGAAGCGTTGTTGATTATTGAGAATAGGTCTAAAGTCTATAGTCCTCGTAACACATCGAGTGTTCGTAAGGCTTCATCTTCGGCTTCACCTTCATTGTCCAATACCATCGATGCTTGCCAAATTGAGGCGAATTTGGAGAACAAAATCTTTGATAAGCTTAAAGGTCTTTTAATTGAATTCAAAGTTGGTGAACAAAGTGCTCCCGCTACGGCTAAAGCGGTTGAGGTTTCTTGCATGTATTGTGGTGGAGGTCATGATTTCTCCTAGTGCATTACCAACGGTGGTAACACTTTGAGTGCCTACGCGGCCACGGGAACTTACAACCAAAACGGTCAAGTTACCCGCTCTAATCAAATGAATCCATCGGGTTTTTCTCCCAATCAAAATGCTAACAACAACTATCGAAACAATCAAGTTGGTTTCAAAAACAATTAGAAAGGTAACAACTATGGGAATCAAGGGGCTAATAACAATCAAGTTTCAAACAAAATTCAAAACAATGATTTTCAAAACAACAACAAGAGTTTGCAAACGTTGAAAGATCTTCCAAATGAATTTGTTGAATACGCAAATGGAAACGATGCTAGATTTGATAATATTCAAAGAGAGATCATTAGCCTAAGATCCAGGTTTAAGAATGACTTGAAAAAGGAGTTGAAAAATGAGTTAGCAAATGAGCTTAAGATCCATACAAACAAAATAGAGGGAAATGTAACTAGGTTACAACAAAACCAACAAAAAATTGAACAAGGGAAACATGAGATAAAACAAGAGATGCATAAGGCCGATAAGAGGCAATCTATGTTTGAGGATAAAATTCATCCATGTTTGAGGCTATAATGTGTAAACCGTCTTCGAGTAGTCTTCCTAGTAACACCATATCAAACCCTAAGGGAGAGATGAAAGTGATTACCACACGAAGTGGTAAGACACTTAAGGAACCGACTCCTCAACCAATTACTCCAACGGTGGAGGAAATTGAGGAAGAACCCGAGGTGGTGGTCGAAAAGGAGCATGTCCCAATCCCATGAAGTACTGATCATGCCACACCTACGGTTGACCCATTACCACAATTGGAACCCGAGATTCCAAAGGCTATGCCTATGCCTCAACCCACACCACCCTTGCCCTACCCATCGAGACTTAGAAAGGAGAAACGTCAAGAGCGCGGCAATTACCAATTTGAGATTTTTATGAAAATGTTTCGTGATGTGCATTTTAATGTGAGTTTTGCCGATGCTTTGGTCATGATGCCTCGATTTGCCGCTAACTTTAGGAGTATGTTGAACAACAAGGAGAATATGCAACAATTGTCTAGTTGTTCATCAGTTTATCTTAACCGCATACCTCAAAAAGTCGGTGATCCTGGTAAATTCTTGATTCCTTGTGCAATTCAAGATATGGAAGAATGCTATGCCTTGTCCGATCTTGGTGCTAGTATTAACTTGATGCCACTTGCAATCTTCAAGTCGCTCAATCTTCCTAATCTTACTCCTTCACTAATGTCTATCGAATTGGCCGATCATTCCACTATTCCCGCATGTGGATTGGCCGAAGACGTTTTTGTGAAATTGGGAAAGTTCTATTATCCGGTAGACTTTATCGTTGTCGATATTCCCACGGATCCTCAAGTTCCTCTTATTTTTAGGTCGTTCGTTTTTAGATACGTCTATGGCATTGATTGATGTGCATGCTAGAAAGATCACCTTACGTTTCAACGACGAGGAACTAACGCAACTCAAAATTCTCCAATTTCTCATGTTTATTCCGTCGCGACCATAAACCTCGTTGATATGATCGACGTTGTTTGCGAGGAATTTTCACAAGAAGTTTTAGGTTTTGGTGACGATGAAAATAGTGGAAATCCCACTATGCTTGATCCCATTCTTGATAATTCGACTCCATCCTTCACTCCATTTGAAGGTGGTGGTTTTACATTGGAAGAATTTTGTTAGAAATACGTTTTTACGTATATTAGAAGTATCGGTCACTCCACAATAGTATTAATGTTGTAATAGCTCGTAGTTAATAGTTACTTATTTAGTTAAGTAAGAACCGGCCCATGGGCTTGTCATGGGTCGGCCCAAGTCCACTTAAGGCTTGGAAGTATAAATACCCCTTTCCTCCTTGGAAAGGGGTTGGTTGTTGATTTTCACTTTCATCATTTGAATAAAAGAAAACACATAGTTTCTCTCACTTTCTCTCTCTAGTTTCTCTCTCTAGAAAACATCAACCCACTTCATAGATTCATAGGTTATCAATATTCTACATTTGGTATCAAGAGCTATGGGGTGATTTAAGGTAAGGATTGTGTTGTTTTTTTAGTTATTGAATCAATTAGTGATCTTTAGAAAAAATCAATCTTGAATCTTGTTGTTTTTGGTGTTTTTGTTATTGGGATTAATTGATAAGGATTAGGTTTAGCTTATTTTGGTAAAAATCATAAAACTTTTTGTGGTTTTTGATCAAAAAATCGGATTTAAAGCTCTATTCAAGTCTCGAACTTAATATTCCCAGATTATTCCGAATAGACGTTCTATTCGGAATATTGGATATTCAGCATAAAGGTTTTCCGAATAGCAAGTTTTCCGAATAGAAAAGCTTTCCGAATAGCAAGTTTTCCGAATAGCCAAAATATTCCGAATAGTAAAACATTCCGAATAGCCCATCTTTCCGAATAGCAATCTTTCCGAATAGCCAACATTCCGCATAAGGGTTTTTCTAGCATAGGGTTATTCCGAATAGGATTTATTCCGAGTTAGGGTTATTCCGGATAAGCAAGTTCAAGGGGTATTTTTCCGAGTTTTTTCGACGATCTTTAGTGGATTTAATCTTGATTTCAACAACTCAACACAAATTCTCAACCTTTCTTCACTGCTCGATCAACTGATAATCTTTGTTTCTTTGAAGTGAACAAAATGAATCCGAATTCAGTAATGCCTCAGATGACATCACTTACGGATATTTCCGTCATTACGGGAACGGATAATCGCCCGCCAATGCTCATCAAAGAAGTTTTTGAAGCATGGCAAGGCCGGATGATGTCTTACCTTAAGGGAAAACCGGTATATGGGAGGCTTATGGTCAAGTCAATTTTAAATGGTCCACTTGACTATGGTACCATCGTGGTTAACAACGTGACTCGACCACGAGAATTTGAAGAACTCACTCAAGCTCAACAACTTGTTGCAGATGCAGACGAAAAAGCTCTTCAAACCATTCTCCAAGCTCTCCCACATGATATCTATAGGATGGTAAGTCAGTATACTGTGGCAAAGGATTTATGGGAATGTCTAAAGGTGTTGCTACAAGGTACGTCTCTTACCAAACATGAAAGGGAATGTCAGTTGTATGACCTGTTTGATAGATTCACGTACAACCCAGGGGAAACGCTTCACGATTATTACTTCAGATTCACCACACTCATGAATGATCTGAATGTATACAATCTTGTGATTGCTCCATTCCAGGTTAACACCAAATTCTTGAATACTTTACCTCAAGCTGAATGGGGTGAGTATATTACCGATGTTAAGTTAACCAGGGATTTGCATAAGTGCAATTTGGATCAACTATATGCTTTTCTTCAGCAGCATGAGAAACATGTGATCATGCACCGTTCTCCACGAGGTATGTACCCTGATTCATTAGCTTTGATGGCGAATCAACCAAGCTTGTCTCACAACAACACTCCTTATATTTTGGGACATCAAGCCTATCATCCATCACCTTACATGACACCAACCTTTCCCCAATACTCGATTCTACCGCAACCACCCACCTCACATCAGCAACAATATCGGTTTAGTGCACCTTCATCACAATATGCTACACAACCTCACCCAGCAAGCATTGCACCTTATGCTCAGTCTTCATATTCTTCTTATCAAGAGAATGCAGCATATCCAACAAGCTACCCTGATCAAATGAGTATTCCTTCTAGTGATTATGCAGCTCATCAAGACCAAGCAATGTATTGTGATGATGAGGAAGTCCCCATTCCTGTATTCAAACAAGGAGCTGACCCAGTTGAAGTGTTAACCACTATGTCTGCTTATCTCACAAGGACTTTAAGCAAACGAGGATTTAGGGGATCAACTCCGACTAACAATCAGTTGAGGAATTCATCCAATTCTCGCCAACAAGCTACTATTGAGAATGGCAGGGTAATGGTTCAGCCTATTCAACCATATCGGAGGAGTGCCACCTTTTCAATACCAATTTATTCGGAGTGAATAAATCAATAGATAATGTGTTGTCTCCGTGTGATTAAAACAAATATCTTTTGAGAGATATCTGAGTTAGCTGGGATGGGTTGTGCCTTGCATCACTGGGTCCATGATGTCTATCTTCAATATCGAGAATCATAAATTATCTCAATAGCATATGAATTGACCCGGTTTCTGCCTAAGTTGTAAGGAGGGCTACTTTCTTTACACCCTTTATCTTTACAATTCTTTTTCATTCTTCAACCCCTTCAATGCTTACCAATACGTCATAACTAGCACCTTGTTGTGATTGTTCCAGTGCTAACTTAAGTACTTGGTCGGCATTAAGCTACGTTCACAATCTTTCTCCATCTTTCCTAAGGACTACTATTTCTAGCTATGGAATGTCCTTGGGAAGATTCCTCCGGTTCTAGAGAAATCATTGGACTTTAACCTATCCTACCATCCTTATGTCACCACAATCTTCATCGTCGTGAAATAAATGGGTTGCGAGTAAGTATAAATCACCATGAAATCCATTTTGAAGTGCAAATCCATTTTGCTCCCCTTAACATATGCCACGATATCCAAAAATATTTCACACATGTCGGGATGAGCTAACACGTTAAGTCAAACCATTCGTGATTAATCATTTCCCATATTAAATCACATTTTCTCCCCCATATTAAAAATATTAACGCAATCGATGTTTTTAATATCAATTGATTTAATAGCATTTTAAGAAAATTTGGGAAGAAAAATGCAAATCCAATTATCTTCATGAATTACACAAGCTCCCCCTCAAATTAATGAGGGTGTAATTGAAACGTAAATTAAATACCTTTTAAACACAAGTGTAAGGTATTTATCACGTGCAAAGATCATATATGATAATGAATTCACAAGATTAGTAATTTACGACGTAGGACCTGAATGATGGAGAACATCATATGAAAGATTCACATGGTTCTTGTTCACGAATGTTGGTCACCTCGTCACGTCTGAAGTTATCTCTTGACTCCATGTGTATGATTGATATCGTTGTCTTGACACCAATATGTGAACTTGGCACTCTCGGCATCAAGGATTCTGAATGCTGGACAATTGCTCCCCCTCAATTGTTGACCCGTGTTCTATTGAAAGAGCTGTAGTCATCGTTTGAGTAGTCGCATCGTCGAGTATGTAGATATCAATGGTAAGTTGCTACGGTTGGTGGAGATGATAACTTCGGATTTTGGAGTCAAAGCTTTCCGGTGAAATGCTTGACTTCAATGTGAAAAGCGGGTTACTATCGAAAATAATAGCAAACCATATGGAGCATGTTTTAAATGTTTTAAACTTCTGCTCGAACTTTATTTACAACCCCGTGTCACTATTGAATGACATTTCTAGGTTCGTAAATATTATCGATTCCAGAAGACATGCTCGTTTTATCAAAACGTTTTTGAACACACAATTTTGAAAGATTTAGAAAAACCTTTTGAGAAATTCTTGAAAAATTGTGTTCAAAGTTTTGAAAACCAATTACTTGAGCTTAAGATTTGGAATATCTTGGGAAAGCTCAAGTCCGAGAAGTTGTAAACTTCTCGTTGTAAGGATAAGTTATCATCGGCGATAAACTTTCCTTTTATCTGAAGGACGAGTCCTAAGCTGACATTTACTTAGAAGTCGTTTTCATGAGCTTGAAAACTTTGACTGTTTTAACGGAAAGCTCATGACCGAGAAAGGTTAATTTCTCGTTATGAGGAAAAGTTCTCTTATTTAAAAGATACACTTTCCTTTCTGAGCTTAAAACTTCGAATGTTTTAATACAAGCTCATGATCGAGAAAGGTGAATTTCTCGTTAAGAGGATAAGTTATCATAAAAGATAATTTTTCCTTTATTTTAAGTTCGAGTTACAGTCTGACATTTAACTGTAAGTCATAGTGCATGAGCTTAAAAACTTCGAATGTTTTTAATATTAGCTCATGCCTGAGAAAACTTAATTTCTCGTTGTTAGGATAAGTTTACCATCGGCGATAAACTTTCCTTTCTTTGAAGATCGAGTTATAGTCTGTGATGTGACTATAAGTCCTTTATGGCTTCTGAGCAACGCAGCTCTGAACCCGCGCTTCATGAGATGGGAACCGGTGCTGTTAGTTCCGGATTAGTTCCCAATAATCCTACTTCTACATCATTTTTACCACCAACAAGGCCCGAGTGGGATAAACTGTTTCAACCGTTGTTTGATGAATTCTTCGATCCCCCGACTGATGAAGTTCCAGCACCTGTAGTGATCGCTCCAATCCCTGAAGTGGTTGCTCAAGCTAATGAACCTTTATCTAATGCTTCTTCAATTAACATTGAACCGGATGCACCTTTACCAAGTGATTCTCAAACTACACCTGAATCATCACCCCTACTTGTGCCTAATGATGTGGAAGAGGATTCTACTGATCACGATTTGGAATATGCTCACTTAAAAGAGCTTCCTTTCTTTGGTATACCGTTCCCTGAAAACCCTTCAGCCACGTCTACCTCAGAAGAAGCTCCTTCTATTGTTCACTCCAGACCACCTAGGATTGAAAATCATAGCACCAAATGGACAAAAGATCACCCAATTAGGAATGTCATTGGAGATCTAGATCGACCAGTCTCTACACGCCATCAATTACAAGAGAGTGCACTCTATTGCTACTTTGATGCATTTCTCTCTGAAGTTGAACCTAAAAATTGGCAGCAGGCTATGACTCAATCATCGTGGATTGAAGCCATGCAGGAGGAACTAAATGAATTCCAAAGACTTGAAGTATGGGAATTGGTTCCTCTCCCTGACAAGGTTAACATCCTTACTTTGTTATGGGTTTATAAGGTTAAACTCGATGAGATGGGTGCAGTATTGAAGAATAAGGCTAGATTGGTCGCTAGAGGATATAAACAAGCCTTGGGTATAGAATTTGAAGAATCTTTTGCTCCTGTAGCAAGATTGGAGGCTATTAGACTATTCCTTGCGTATGCTGCTCATATGAATATGATCGTCTATCAAATGGATGTGAAGACGGCATTTTTGAATGGTGAACTAAGGGAAGAGGTCTATGTTCGTCAGCCGGATGGGTTCGTTAGCACGGAGTTTCCTAATCATGTGTACAAGCTTAAGAAGGCTCTCTATGGGTTGAAACAAGCTCCACGCGCGTGGTACGATCTCCTTTCAACATACATCATTTCGGAAGGCTTCTCCAAAGGCAAGGTGGACCCCACTCTATTAACTCTCAAGGAGGACAACGACATGATTCTGGTACAAATTTATGTTGATGATATAATATTTGCTGCCACTAACATAGAATTGTCAAATCGCTTTGAGAAAATAATGTCCACACGCTTTCAGATGTCGATGATGGGAAAAATCTCATTTTTCTTAGGATTACAGATTTCTCAGAATCCTAGAGGCATCTTTATTAATCAATCCAAATATGCTCTTGAATCTTTAAAGAAATATAACTTTGAAAATTGTGACCCCGTGGACACTCCAATGGTGGAGAAATCCAAGTTAGATGAAGATAGGAATGGGACTATTGTCGATCCTAAACTTTACCGTGGAATGATCGGCACCCTTCTCTATCTGACTGCTAGCAGGCCTGATTTGCAATTTGCTGTATGCATGTGTGCCCGGTATCAGGCTCGACCTACCGAAAAGCACCTACATGTTGTGAAAAGGATCTTTCGGTATCTAAAAGGAACACTTCATCGTGGTCTATGGTATCCGAAAGATTCCTCTATTGCTTTAAAATCATACGCAGATGCCGATCATGCTGGATGTCAAGACACGAGGCGTAGCACTTCTGGATCTGTGCAACTCCTTGGAGATAGATTGATCAGTTGGTCTTCAAAAAGGCAGAAAAGCGCTGCAATTTCTAGCACGGAGGCTGAATACATCGCCATGTCCGGTTGTTGTGCTCAAGTCCTTTAGATGAAATCACAATTAACTGACTACGGTTTGGGATTTAACAAAATCCCGATGTATTGTGACAACAAGAGCGCCATTTCCCTTTGCTGCAACTATGTTCAACACTCCCGGGCCAAGCACATAGACATTCGCTACCATTTCATTAAAGAGCAGGTGGAGAACGGAGTGATCGAGCTGTATTTTGTCACTACTGAGTATCAGTTGGCGGATATGTTCACCAAAGCCTTAGATCGAGGACGAATCGAGTTTTTGATCGACAAGCTTGGCATGAAATCATTCACTCCAGCGACTCTCAAAGAGTTGGCAGAAGAATCAGCTGAATAGTGGTGGTAAACTATTCAGAGTATCCTTTGTTCGTGATCATGTATATTATCGTGCATATATAAAACCACAAAAAAATATATAAAACCTAGTAAAACGATAAAAAATATAAAACCTAGAAAAACCATAAAAAAAATATAAAACCTAGAAAAACCATAAAAATTATAAAATCCAGAAAAACCAAAAATATTTTTCGTTTTTAAAATCCGGCATGTCTTTTAGTACGGTAATATTTACGGCTTTAGAAATGTCGATCAATATTGACACGGCGCCATAAATAGAGTCCGTATAAAAGTTGTACATTTTTAAAACATGCCCATTATGGCTTGTAGTTATTTCAGACTGCAACCCGGTTTTCATATTAAAGTCACGTATTTCCTTGGAAAACGTTGGCTCACAACGGGAAGTAATTTTCTCGGGCATGATTTACAAGCCAAATCATGCAAAGGGATCAAGTTTACTTTATAACTTGGTCTAACACAATTTAGTGTACGTTTCAGTGCATTAATTTGTCTAAATAAGAGAAATCTTATTGCCACCACGAATCAATCTTTTCAAAACATCAATTGGAAAACGTTTTTCATCATCACGTGCCTCGTTAAACAATGACTACAGCTCTTTAAATAGAAAACGGGTCATCGTTTAAGGGGGAGAAAATGTTAAATCATCTTTGACATCAAAAAGATCTTCAAAAGTTTTCGAGGAAACTCAAGTAGCTCAATGATTAAATGGTTGGATAGCTTTGGCACTTGTCTTGTTGTTGCTCATAAGTTTGTCGTGAATAGATTTGTGCGTGTGTTAAGATAGGTTAATCACTAAGGCTCGAGAATTTAACATAAGATAGGGTCAAAAATGACAAGAATTAAAACTTGGAAAACAAAAGAATTTTGATTGAAGTAAGAAGAAAAGTTGTGGGGTTAAATTTGACAATATGTCAAACTTGTGAAAAGTCGACCTAGTCAACTACTCACCCTCCCGTTTCTTCCTTCTCTCATTCTACTGTTTCTCTTTCCTTTGCCCGCCATTAACATACACTCTCACAAATTCAACAAACACAAACGAATCATTCATCTTCTAGATCAAGATCTTCAAAAGGTATCAAATCGGTTTAAACATTCATGCGATTCAATTTAATTAACTCCTTTTAATTGAAATCAATCGAAATAAGCAACTGCTTAAATTAGGGTTTAATTAATTGGGGTTTTTGCCTGGGATTGATTCGGAATAGCACAAATTGAACTGATTTGGCCTTTAGAACACTTGAATCAAACGAATTAGTGCCTAAATTAGAAAAATCATAACTGTTTAAACTTTCCGAATAAGGCATTTTTCCGCATAGAATGAACTTTCCGAATAGAAGTTTTTATTCCGTATAGGAGGATTTTTCAGAATTGAATGAACATTCCGCATAGGAGCATTATCCCGAATAGGATGATCTTTCCGAATATAACTTTTATTCCGCATAGGCCTACTTTCCGAATAAGAATTTTATTCCGCATAGAGAAATCTTTCCGAATAGAACTTTTATTCCGTATAGGCCTAAACTTTCCGAATAAGAATTTTATTCCGCATAGATTGATCTTTCCGAATAGAAAATTTATTCCGCATAGGACTATCTTTCCGAATAGACCAAATATTCAGCATAGAATAATTATTCCGAATAGGAGCTTTATTCCGAATAGTGGTTTATTCCGATTAGGAGGTTTATTCCGGATAGGAAATTATTCCGAATTGAATGTTTATTCCGAATAGAAGATGTTTGAGTGTTTTACAAGCTTAAGGGATTAGGTCATATGTTCAATGCTTAGGTTTAAAATCATAATGATATTCATATTTGTATGTTTCAACCTTTGTGTTTTATCTTAAGTAGAGACGATGACTAACCCTACAGTACAACAAATACAAGACGCCAGAGCCACCGCCATTGCCGAAGCCAAGAATCTAAAGTTTCTTCCAAACAACTTCCGTTTGAAGGAGGTATCTCATTCGACCCATAACGGATTTAAGGTAGGTTCAGCCATACTTGATAACTCTAAACTCAAGCATGCGCTAAGACGAAGTGCTTCAGTACCCTATGTAAAACCCGTATTTTAAATTCGAGAAAGGTAAATACGCGGTTTTTATTTAAAACATTTACGTAGAATTTATCGACGAAAACAGCACAAGAAAATATTACAAGAATTATTATTATGCAATTGTTATTATTACACAAGTTTAAAAAAAATATATAATTAAGATAAAAGAATAGAAGGGTCGGTTGTAAAAAAATAAAAATAAAAGGAAAAGGGACTTGGGCTTTAGCCCATTTGGTTTAGACAAAAAAAAAAACAATCGGGGGTTACTCTTTCCCCATAACCTGTCGCACAAAAAAAATAGAATTAGGGGTTTCTTTGATTGGCCGCCGGGAAGAAGAAAAAAAAAAAGAGGGTTCCGGTTGTTCATCCTAAACCACCAAGGTAATCCTAGCTTTCTTTTATCCCTATGTAATCATATGTCTCGGTGGGTTCTTTTCCATTGCCCAGCCCCGATCAGAAACCACAACAGGGGGTGTCGGGTTGAGTGATCATGTACAAAACCGAGACATCTATGTCTTGGTGGTGGTTGGTTTTTACAGCCGCAGCAAAAAAGGGTCGGGTTCGTTGGCCTCACGAAAAACCGAGACCTGATGTCTCGGCGGTTTCCCTTCCCTGCCCAGCCGTGACCCACACAGGGGCGGCTAGGGCCAGAACCCGACAAAAGGGTGCGTTTGGGGCTGCGTGTATATAAGGGTGTGTTTGGCTAGTATAAACAGTGGGAACTATAGTCGAACAGGGGGAAAACATAGGTAAAAACAGTGGGGAAAGATGGGGCTTAAAATGGTTGTGTTGAGTAACATCAGCGACAGTTTTAGCGACAATTTTTCTGTCGCGAAAACTTTTAGTTTTATGCAGTTTTTAAAACTCAGGTTTTGGTGACAGATTTAGCGACACTGTTTCTGTCACAAAAACTATTTTATATATACAGTTTTAAGGGGACAGTTTTAGCGACAGTGTTAGTAACTCAGTTTCGTCGTTAATTTCATATAGACAGATTTTTAATATAGTTGTGGCTTTGTGCAACGCGACCGAGATGGGCTCGGTAAGCTCGGGACGTTATTATAAACCATAAAATAAATACTTTATGTTATACCTTTTTGTTTAAATTAAATTGTTTTATAAATATTTAATATATATATTTTTAAGTGTATTAAATTAAATTAATTCGTTAATATTTAAAAGAGTATATTTTAGAAAACGAATTAAACTATTTGAGAACTTCTAAATTAAGAGACTTTCTAAATTAGCGGGGGTACTTATTATAGAAATACCTTATCGTCAGAAATACGTTGTACGTAGCTATTGGTAGAACGTTAATGCATTAAAATGAATTATTTTAAGATCAGATTTAGCCGTAATTATACGTATAGAATATCTGAAATAAATAAATAAATAAGAAACCAATAAGATCAGTAAAATTTAATAATCGAATGTCAGTTAACTTATTCGCGTCCTTTATTCATGTAGCACGCGTGAAGCCCGAGTAGTATTCGTTCAGTCTTCCATTCAGTCAGTACTGGACTAGAGGTACGGATTTCCCGTCCTTTCAGTAAGGACTTCCTTTCCTATGCATGATTAGGATTCCCCGTCTGCAGCCAAATGTTTTCCCCAGTATATGTTTAAGTTTATCAGCAATCACGTTTATAATAAAATAAATTGCTTGAGCGTTATATACAAGCATGATTAGTTTAAGTACTAGTTACGGAGGTACCGTAACCACGACACTAGAGGCACCGGTGTCGTGACTCACATGCAGGAGAGTGATATCCTGCATCGTCCCACTCAGCTCAGCTTGGCCATTTTATCAGTTTTATTAGTGGGGCGTATGGATGCATCCTAGGCTACAGTTTACAGTTTAGCAGGTGAATGTGGTGTGTGCTCTACATCCTTCACATTGGAGCTGATCCCTCCACCCAGCACAATTATTTAGAGGTCACCCCTCTACAGCATGACGAGGACACCCCTCTATGTATTCATGCAGCAGTTGACTCAGTTCATGACCTATATAAGCTCTTGGCAAACTAAAATACAGAAAATGCATGTTTTCAGAATTAATAAGTTATATTTCAGTTTCAGTATATATGAACAGGTTAATCAGATTTTATGCAGAGTTTTACCACATGTCATATCAGTCTTATAGTTTCATTGTAGCCTTCTATTCCATTACTTTCAGTACATTCTATTCATGCTATATCCGTCCACTGAGCGTTATGCCCAGCCGTAGTTCCTTTCATGTTCTAACGGCAGGTACACCAGGACGCTTTTAGGATTCTAAGAGCATGTGCATTTGGATGGAAGCTATCCAGACTTCTTACTTTATGCATTCTTACATTATTCTGCTTATTTGGACATTGTTTAGTCCTTTCATTCAATATTTTATTTTCATGTTTTGGGCTTATGTTTGGATTGCCGATGTTTGATCCCGGTATTTTCCTTTATGGTCAGTTAATGTTTTAAGACATTTACCTTATGCTTTGATGACACGCCATAAATACACGTAACGGTCCACTTATCCAAGTGGGGTGTTACATTTATGGTATCAGAGAGCAAGGTTCGACCTGTAGGCTCTAAAACTTGACCTGTGACTAGTGGGTAGTCACCAGGAACTTCCCAGATTTTGGCGTTGTTATCTTTCATGTTTCTCATGGATTATTCAGTCAGTTTTTCTTCATTTATCAGTAAGTTTTCTTAAAGTTTTGACTAAGTAAAAGGTTGGTACATAACTAGCCATATTTAGTCGCATGTGCTTTTAGCGAGTTATTGTTTTGGTGAACTGACCATAGGCGCTCACCCTTGCCCGTTCGGATTTTTGTATAGATGAACTGATCATGGGCACTTATCCTTACTCATGTCAGATTCATGTTTTTAGTCCAATATTACGTGGTGAACCAGCATACGTTCACCAATGTTTAGATCAATTTCATGATTTTCAGTCAAATGTTGTTTTGTGAACCGATCCATAGTTCACATTTGTCATATCATGACATTCTATAAATTTTGACAAGTATGGATTGGACCACAGTCATCCATATTTAATATCAGATTATAAATTTCTATACATGACAGTTCTCAGAAAATTTTAACCAGTATGGATCGAACCAGAATAGCCCATATTTAGTCTCATGTTTCCTTCCTCGAAGTACGTGGATTGAACCATAGCCGTTCCACATCAGTTAATATTACACCTCAGTTGATTTAACTTTTTTGTGTTCCTTATAACAGTCAAATTTTCATACCCTCACGTTGATGTCATCTACATGATGATTCAGTTTCATGTCTCCTTACGAGGATTATGTTTTCAGCAAGGTGATGATGCCTTCAGGCTAAAATATAGAAGGATTGCAGTAAAATCCTATTTCATGATAAATCATGTTCTGGTCTTTATCAATCATGTCTTCTGTCTTCATACTGAACATTGATGAAACTATGTTTAATCATACTTTCAGCCTCTATACAACCAACATTAAGTCTACGCAGAAATTATCAGCCTATCACGTTACCCATTTCAGTTCAGTTTACTACCGTTTAAATCAATTTATTTCTTTGATAATGTCAGACAAGCGACACCAGTATCGATCGTCCCATAAAGTTTCCACCAGCTCCATGTACATTATTCCATATGTACCCCATGTACAGTGTCTCAGTTATACTCCATGTATAATATTTCACGTGTACTCCAGGTAAAGCGTCTCAGATATGCTCCATGTGCAGTATTCATTTTGTACTTCATGTATAGTAGTTCAGGTGTACTCCAGGTACCCTACTCCATGGATATTGCTAATCGATCCTTAATCATCTCAGGCGTTTTCACTTGTCGATATTCTACCAGGTGCTGATGCTGCTCGTGAGTTGAAGATTTTACCAGATGCTGATGCTGCTAACACTCTGAAGACTACACAGATGCTGATGCTGTTGAACTTTGGAGATCCCTCAAGATGCTGATGCCGCGGAACGAGGACGAAAACTATAAAATTTGAAATTTCTGACAAGAATAAATTCAACCATCAGACACTACCATTCTATTTTATGTTTTTACTTCCTCAGTTAGATGTCACACATCACTCAGCTAATCTTTCCGTCAGAAGAGTGGGAACCGGTAACCAGCCGACCACTCAGCAGAAATAATTACATTAATCACGGTCATGATAACGACCGTCAGGAAACTGACAGACGAAGTAGTAGTGACAACCACCGTGCTCATAATTAATCAGTCAGTACCATCGGAACCCCCGGAGCGGACGTGACCAGAAATACAAAGGTCAGTAGCCTAACCGGTC
The DNA here is from genome assembly GCA_025667525.1 of Glebionis coronaria. Taxonomy (NCBI): domain Eukaryota; kingdom Viridiplantae; phylum Streptophyta; class Magnoliopsida; order Asterales; family Asteraceae; genus Glebionis; species Glebionis coronaria. The sequence continues at coordinate 112,925,289 of CM046875.1, forward strand.
CGCCAATCCTAGCAGTTACCAAATTTTCAGCCTCGTTCAGATTCATCTACTAAAACACATGTCAAGAAATCAGTCAAGACATAAGTCTCGAGTATCATTTCGGAAGACCTTTCAGGACCCCAGTTACGATACACATCATACGAACTTTTTATCAAAATACGAGTCAGAACTCATAACTCCAGTATGTTTCTAAACCATGCCCTCAGAAATTCAGGGTACCCTTCAGAAAGGGGTATACCCGTTCTATTATGCCACACATGAATCAGATCATTAAAATTCAGTCACCACACTAGATTATTATTCAGATTAGACACACGGTAATCATTATGTGAGGTTACAGACGAACACATTTAGTGAAAAGTCGCCATGTTTACCTCACGTATTCCTATGTCAGCTTTATCTCAAACCAGGTAGTTATCTGCCTCTCACCCAGAAAAGACTTCACAGTATCACCTATATTTATTAAGTTTTCATTCCAGTCGAAGACGAAATTCGTCTTACTAAATCCATATATATTCATTTTACTTCTGCCAGAAAAATCCGTACAAATTGTTTCTGCTTTATAAGAACGCGACTTACTTTCTATAATTTTTGAAGACTTTCTAGCTACTAGTCATGACTAAACTTTTGAAATTCCTTAAATTCATGATCAGCAGATTTCTCCAGGAATTTCCTAGTGTCATTCCAGAAGGTTTCTAGAAACTCCTTCCTAACCATGAGACAGAGTTTAATATCGAGCTTGTCTCAAGAACAGAACCTGTTTTCAAAACTCTTTATTTCAAGGCTTCAGCTAAGTTAAAAGAGTAGCAACATTTGCTGCATGAGTTATCGAAACGAAGTTTTGTTCGTCCTAGCGCACCATCAGGAAGTACATCGTTTCTGTCTACCAGGAAGAAGGCCGGTGTCATGACATCATGTATCGACTACAAGATATTTCTTTTATATAGATCACTATTCTTAACCAATATTTCATTCCACGTATAGAAAGTTTATCTGATCTGCTACGATGTCTAAAGCATATTTTCCAGAATAATTTTCGATCATACTACCATCAGTGGTAAGAGAAAGAACTTTTGTTTCCAAGAATGCCTTTGCACACGTTATAGTCTCTCTAAATTTTCGATTTACACTTCCAAGCTTCCGTTTGCTCCAACTATAGTATGAAATTTTTTGAAAAAAAAAAAATTTCCATGATTCTCAGACAAAATCGTCAGCATATTCATTGATCACTTCTGGTCTATTAAACTCTATAGAAAAGGTGAGAATCATCTTTTCATGATCCTACAGATTCTCAGATAGGAGAAAATCATATACGCAGCTTTCCAGACGTGAAGCCCAGTTGAACAAGGTGGCATTTCTGAACCACCATTTCCAGCAGAAAGGAATTTTAGATAACCCTGCGAAGGTGAAGGCCATCACCAGATGGTCACGACCGACGCCGGTGAATGAAGTACAATTTTCTAGAACTCAATTGACTACTACCGCAGAAACTGTCGATAGTTCTCACTAAAAATATTTTATGACTATTCAACCAGATTTCCACCAGAATGTTCCATAATCCCAGACAAAACTTTAATAGAATCCGCATCACACATTAATGCAGCTATGTTCATATCTAGATGCCTGACCTGCTGCAGGTTTAAGATAGAACGCCGTCATGTTAGAGAGTTACTACAACCCTTATAAATTTCTGAACAGAAATGAGACGAAATTCCATGAAATTGTTGTCAGCTACCACAGGCTCAGAGAAAGTATGATACTAACTAAGTTATCATCAACCATGTAATCAGCCTGCGCGTCCTTTCATCCGAAAGGATCACGCAGTAGCAGATCTACAGAAAATTTTTGAAATTCAGTTGTGAATCGTACGAATTCAAAGCATTCCTTTGACCATCATATCAGAAAGAATTCATGTTCACGATCAAGTGTATGTTTACGCCCATTTCAAGTTCATGTTTATTTTCACTTTCACGTTTACGTCTCATTCGCAGTATGATGCGGTTTCAGTTCATCTTTTATGCTATCTCATGATTTAAGCTTACGTTAGCGTTCATAACATTGTTCACGTTCAAGTTCGTGTGCCATTTCGCGATACTCATTTTATAGTTTATTATCGAATACGGTTACAGAAAGCTTGATAAACCCGACTCAAGTTTAGCACAACTATTCCATAACCAGGCAGACGTTTCACATCTCAGGTCGTATCGTTTGGCATTCATTCCTCAGTCAGCATACGTTCATGATATATTCTAGTATCACGTTCACAGCACGATTCACGTATCACATTCATGATATATTCCATTCCAAAGCTCCTCATATAATTATGAACCACGTTCACAATTGCTCACTCAACACGTTCACAATTGTTCACGTAGTTCGTCCCTATATTTTCAGCAGCTTTCTCAGAGATATAAATGTTATCTTTTCAGAATATTTACACGTATCGTTTCAGGTATCCTACATGCTATGGATTTTTATTCTATTAGATTTAGAAAATCCATCTTAAATATGGAACCAGAAGCTTTTCAGCATCATCAGGACAGGGTCATCAGGACCAAGATTTTATTTAGTATGTTAGACCTTTGAAGGAATCGTTTCGAGCGGGAGGCCACTCGAAACGGAGGAGTCCATCTGGACCTCTCATTATCTTTTTCAATAAATTCAGTTATGTTCTTTCAGTCATGACACGTTCCATGTTCTCTTCAGCCATGTCACATTACATGATCATTTCATTCATGACAAGTTTATACCTATCAGCAGCATTATGTCTTAACTAGAAGACACTTTATCCTTCAGCTTAATTGTCTTTTCAGTCTACGTGTTCTTTCAGTTCTTATAACTTCATCAGCTTATTACCTTTAATTCGAGGACGAATTTCTCCTTTTTAGAGGGGAAGAATTGTAAAACCCGGTATAGTCGTATCTTTAATTCGGGGACGAATTATTGTTTTTAGAGGGGAAGAATTGTAAAACCCGTATTTTAAATTCGAGAAAGGTAAATACGCGGTTTTTATTTAAAACATTTACGTAGAATTTATCGACGAAAACAGCACAAGAAAATATTACAAGAATTATTATTATGCAATTGTTATTATTACACAAGTTTAAAAAAAATATATAATTAAGATAAAAGAATAGAAGGGTCGGTTGTAAAAAAATAAAAATAAAAGGAAAAGGGACTTGGGCTTTAGCCCATTTGGTTTAGACAAAAAAAAAAAAACAATCGGGGGTTACTCTTTCCCCATAACCTGTCGCACAAAAAAAATAGAATTAGGGGTTTCTTTGATTGGCCGCCGGGAAGAAGAAAAAAAAAAGAGGGTTCCGGTTGTTCATCCTAAACCACCAAGGTAATCCTAGCTTTCTTTTATCCCTATGTAATCATATGTCTCGGTGGGTTCTTTTCCATTGCCCAGCCCCGATCAGAAACCACAACAGGGGGTGTCGGGTTGAGTGATCATGTACAAAACCGAGACATCTATGTCTTGGTGGTGGTTGGTTTTTACAGCCGCAGCAAAAAGGGGTCGGGTTCGTTGGCCTCACGAAAAACCGAGACCTGATGTCTCGGCGGTTTCCCTTCCCTGCCCAGCCGTGACCCACACAGGGGCGGCTAGGGCCAGAACCCGACAAAAGGGTGCGTTTGGGGCTGCGTGTATATAAGGGTGTGTTTGGCTAGTATAAACAGTGGGAACTATAGTCGAACAGGGGGAAAACATAGGTAAAAACAGTGGGGAAAGATGGGGCTTAAAATGGTTGTGCTGAGTAACATCAGCGACAGTTTTAGCGACAGTTTTTCTGTCGCGAAAACTTTTAGTTTTATGCAGTTTTTAAAACTCAGGTTTTGGTGACAGATTTAGCGACACTGTTTCTGTCACAAAAACTATTTTATATATACAGTTTTAAGGGGACAGTTTTAGCGAAAGTGTTAGTAACTCAGTTTCGTCGTTAATTTCATATAGACAGATTTTTAATATAGTTGTGGCTTTGTGCAACGCGACCGAGATGGGCTCGGTAAGCTCGGGACGTTATTATAAACCATAAAATAAATACTTTATGTTATACCTTTTTGTTTAAATTAAATTGTTTTATAAATATTTAATATATATATTTTTAAGTGTATTAAATTAAATTAATTCGTTAATATTTAAAAGAATATATTTTAGAAAACGAATTAAACTATTTGAGAACTTCTAAATTAAGAGACTTTCTAAATTAGCGGGGTACTTATTATAGAAATACCTTATCGTCAGAAATACGTTGTACGTAGCTATTGGTAGAACGTTAATGCATTAAAATGAATTATTTTAAGATCAGATTTAGCCGTAATTATACGTATAGAATATCTGAAATAAATAAATAAATAAGAAACCAATAAGATCAGTAAAATTTAATAATCGAATGTCAGTTAACTTATTCGCGTCCTTTATTCATGTAGCACGCGTGAAGCCCGAGTAGTATTCGTCCAGTCTTCCATTCAGTCAGTACTGGACTAGAGGTACGGATTTCCCGTCCTTTCAGTAAGGACTTCCTTTCCTATGCATGATTAGGATTCCCCGTCTGCAGCCAAATGTTTTCCCCAGTATATGTTTAAGTTTATCAGCAATCACGTTTATAATAAAATAAATTGCTTGAGCGTTATATACAAGCATGATTAGTTTAAGTACTAGTTACGGAGGTACCGTAACCACGACACTAGAGGCACCGGTGTCGTGACTCACATTCAGGAGAGTGATATCCTGCATCGTCCCACTCAGCTCAGCTTGGCCATTTTATCAATTTTATTAGTGGGGCGTATGGATGCATCCTAGGCTACAGTTTACAGTTTATCAGGTGAATGTGGTGTGTGCTCTACATCCTTCACATTGGAGCTGATCCCTCCACCCAGCACAATTATTTAGAGGTCACCCCTCTACAGCATGACGAGGACACCCCTCTATGTATTCATGCAGCAGTTGACTCAGTTCATGACCTATATAAGCTCTTGGCAAACTAAAATACAGAAAATGCATGTTTTCAGAATTAATAAGTTATATTTCAGTTTCAGTATATATGAACAGGTTAATCAGATTTTATGCAGAGTTTTACCACATGTCATATCAGTCTTATAGTTTCATTGTAGCCTTCTATTCCATTACTTTCAGTACATTCTATTCATGCTATATCCGTCCACTGAGCGTTATGCTCAGCCGTAGTTCCTTTCATGTTCTAACGGCAGGTACACCAGGACGCTTTTAGGATTCTAAGAGCATGTGCATTTGGATGGAAGCTATCCAGACTTCTTACTTTATGCATTCTTACATTATTCTGCTTATTTGGACATTGTTTAGTCCTTTCATTCAATATTTTATTTTCATGTTTTGGGCTTATGTTTGGATTGCCGATGTTTGATCCCGGTATTTTCCTTTATGGTCAGTTAATGTTTAAGGACATTTACCTTATGCTTTGATGACACGCCATAAATACACGTAACGGTCCACTTATCCAAGTGGGGTGTTACACCCTATGACTACCTTTACGAGTTCTGGGCTACCAAGGAGAGGACGTCGAACAAAATCACATTTTCCTTGGACAACAAGCAGCAGACGCTTAATGTGTCAGACTTCAGGAAGATCTTTGTATTTCGGCCGTCACTCAAAGGCCTATCATTCTCAGCCAACCCGACTAAGGATCAGATCATGGAAATGTTCACTGCCATGGGATGTCCTGACATACGAACCGTGTCTGAGTTTACTACTGCCAAAGTTGGTCAACCATGGAAAGCTATTTTTGGGATTCTAAGCCGATGTCTCACACCCAAAACAACTGGATTTGATGCTGTTCGTCCACCGATCATCAAGCTGTTTTATGGGGTATACAGAGGAATGGGTATTGACTATGCATCATTGCTGTGGGAAGAGTTTACTTTTCAACTCTTCACAAACACGAAGGGTAAGGTTAAAAGTTACCAGTACCCTAGGTTCATTAAGCTGATCATACATTACTTTATGGAGAACGATGCTTCCATTGCCAAGCGTGCAAGTAGTCGTCATCACACGATGGATGATGATGATTTGGTAGACTTAAAGCAGGAGACACATTCGAATATGGTTATTCCTGGTCCCATTCCCAGTCATCTGCTGACAGATGAGATTATCGCATCTGATGATTACAAGAACTTGCTACAAGAAATTGAGAATCAACGAGCAAGCATTCAAGCAGGTGAAGACTCATCTACCACGGTTAAGAGCAAGGGTAAACGCAAGCAAACAGCTTTACCTGAACCCAAAGCCAAAAAGACAAAGACCGTCGCTAAGAAGGGAAAGGGTTTGGCTGATGAGTTAGTTCTACACGACGAAGAGGATGTTGATGTCGATCCTACTCTTGACAAGGCGAAGAGAAAAATGATGAAGATAGCTATTGAAAAGAGTAAGAAAGACACGGGAGGTAGTGGTTCGGGTGCACGGGTAAATATTGAAGAAGAGTACGAGGAGCCAGAGGATGTTTTTGAGTTTGGATCACCTGAAAGGTATTCTACTTCGAAGGAGACATCAATCCCTGTTTCAGCAAGTGTTGAAAAGGAGTCCGGTGCTCCTACAATCATGGTGTCTACTCAACCTTTAGCAACTCAACCTCCACCAATACAACCCTTACCAACCAGACCGGTTTCAACACCATTTCTTCCACCACCAATAACTCCCATCCTTAGTACCGTAGTAACAACCGAGCCTCTTCAATCAACCTAGAGCAGCTCTACAACGTCTACAATGGCTGCATTGGTAATGGCCGAAATGTTGGATAAACATACGGATAATCACAAAAGAGAGATGGATGAACTTCGCCAAGAGCTACATAGACGAGTTCAAAGTGAAGAAGCATCTAGGAAAGCCCAAGAAGAGATGCTTGCTAAGTTCACTGCCGAGATGGAATTGACGCGAAAAGCTCATGCAAAAGAACTAGCTCAGGTTAAGAAGGCTGAAGTTGATAGGTATGAAGCACGACTTACGAGACTTCAAGCTATTAAGGATAACTACAAGGAGCATAAAGAAACTCTTGAAGCTTCTATTGAGGAGAGAGTGAAAGAATCCGTTGAATCCATTATGCCTAAACTACGTGATGAGTTGAAGATACTCACTGCAGATAACTTGATGATCAAGTCATCCAATCCTTCTGAATCCGCCTACAAAATTGCCTATGACTTGACGGATTTTGAGCTAAAGAAGATCCTCAAAGCTCGTATGAGGGAACTTGGATCGTTTGATAAATCTAAGATTCAACGGACACTCTATAAACCCCTGAATGACGCTATCATGGAGGATGATCGGTTGTTCAAGACGTTTGGAAGTGTGGTACCCTACCACATTCTCCCTGAGGAAGAAAGGGAAGAAAGTGAAGAAGAAGAGGGTACTGGTGAAGAAGAAGAGGAAGAAGAAGAAGAAGAAGGAGAAGAAGAAGAAGGAGAAGATGATGATGGTGGTGATGATGATAAGGATGATGATGATGATGAGGATGATGATGATGAGGATGATGATGATGAGGATGATGATGATGATGATGGTAATGATGGTGGTGATGGTAATGAGGAGAGTGCTAAGGGGAGCAACGAAGATAACGATGAGAATAATGATGGGGGTAAACAGCCTGAAAAGGGGGATAAGGTTGCCAGCTCAAAGAAACCTGCTAAGTCTGGAACCAAGTCTAAGAAAGATGCAGCAGCAAAGGAAAAATCTACTTCCACGGAATCCAGACGATCCAAGTGGCGCCACGATGTGAATGCTACTACAGCGTCATCGATTCCTGGTACATCTATCGCTGTATCTATACCTGTTACCACTAACCCTGTTAGTTCTGTTGTTGTTGCTCCTGTGATTGCAGAATTGGTAACTGAACCTGAAGCTGCACAACACTCACCCGTTCATGACACCGCCGAGATGCCTGAATCAGAACCAGCAGATGTTCACGTTTCCACTCCTCTACAACAAGAACCACAATCTAATGTTCCTGAATCAAGCACACGGGACTGGGCAGACACGCTGGAGATTGACGAGACTGCACCACCACAGGCTTGGATCACGGCAGCGGCGCAATATGATCCAATCACAGACGCTGACAGAGATGTCCTATATCTCCGTATCCGCAGTCCGATTGACCTATGTGCATTTATGGCTCATGAGTATAAGACTTCGGTTACTCCGTCGTTGGTGAAGAGAGCGCTGAAGGATAAGAGAATTCGCGCCAAAACCCGGTTAACCCGAATGGAGTTCGAGTATTATGCCGATGAGATCCTGAAAGCTCTGAACACCGTTCAACGGCCAGGTCTTCATGAATCCGAAAGAGCTCCACCTCCACTTGATCCTTCTCAAGATAATCAGATTGCTCTTGACTTCTTCGTCACCAATGATCTTGATTATCTCCTCAAGGGTTCATCGAAGTACGCAACCTCCCTGACCTTGCTGAAAGCTACCAACTGGGGGACAATACCCTTTATTGAGGAAAAGGTAAACCGACTCTGGGTCCCAAAGGTAAATCGTAATTATGATATGTATGCTGTCATAGGTGCATCACACTGGGACGAACGAGTTCGAAGGGCGTACAGGGGTTGCTGCTTAGTCAATTCAGGAAGCAACGTTAGATCCGATATCCGCATCTCCAGTATTTTAGGGATGAAAACTGAAGCCAAGAATGGCTATTATCATGTGACGGAGATTCGTCTAAAAAGGGAGGATGACAGAGAATACAAAATCCAGCAGGGAGATTTTTCTATCATTCGCCTTGAGGATATCGAAGATATGTTGCTTATGATGACCCGTGATCAACTCACACATATTCCTCGTGAAGACATCATTGCTTTCAATACAACACTTCGTATGTTCACACGAAGCGTTGTTATCAAGAAACGAGTTGAAGATCTTCAGTTGGGAGTCGAAAGCTACCAAAGGAAGCTCAACCTAACCCATCCAGTGAATCAAGTGTTACCTCAACATGTAGATAGATGTCCCTATACAGGCATTTCTGTTCCGAATTGCGGAATCTTCTACTTGAACAGTCGAGGGTGAATAAAGTTTATGAGGTTGGGTGAGCTTTATAAGTACAGTGATGGGACTCTTCTTCAAGTCAGAGGAAAGTTGGAGCATCTTAATTCGGGTGGGACTTTACCAGAAATGACCGAGGATTGGCATCAGGGTTATCGGCAGATGGCGAAGTATATGATCAAGAAGACTGATCAAAAGCTCCGTGAACGTAGATTGATGAGGAGCTTGGAAAGATTCGTTGGTGGTAGACCATATTTAGTGCACCACAAGCTACTGCAACGATCCATCTAATGGGCCGTAATTTCAGGTCCACTTTATATTGGTTTTCAATAGTGAATATGTATATTTGTGAATATTGTGCTTGTACGGCTTGATGTAGTGTTAAGGTATGATAATTTTTCAAGAATTTCTCACGAGATTCTAAATCTTTCAAAATATATCATACTAAAGCACTACAACTATCCCTTATTAACTTAAGGGGGAGCATGAACATGTTCTATGGCCAAACTTCGATTTCATTTTTACCCAAAGACCGGTTAATCCATTCAATATCCCAAATATTAATGGTTAACATTTTGGATAAGGGGAGAAAATGGGATTAAGGAGATTTAAATGATACTTGGCTAAAAGATGAAAAAGACTTAATAATTATCCAACTTAATATGTGTAAAGCACGTGTTAAGGGGGAGCGTTTTTGATGAACAAAACACCTAAGGTACAAAACTTTTGATGACAATATCACAAGTACTTTAGGTGATTTTCAATGATTTTTCATGGTGACTATACTTTCCCAAAACACGCTTAATTCACGACGAATGTGGTGACAAAAGGGTGGTAGGAATAGGTTTAGTCCAATGATTCATCAGAGCCGATGGAATCTTCCCAAGGACAATTCCCTAGATAGAATTAGAAGTCCTAGGAAAGATGGAGAAAGAATGTGAACGTAGCTGAGTACCGACTAATTACTGATGCTAGCACTGGAACAATCACAACAAGGTGCTAGTGATGATGTATTGGTAAGTACTGAAGGGGTTGAAGAATGAAAAAGAATTGTAAAGATAAAGGGTGTAAAGAAAGAAGCCCTCCTTACAACTTTTAGGCAGAAACCGGGTCAATACATATGCTATTGAGATCATTTTTGTTAATGATTCTCGATATTGAAGAAAGACGTCATGGACCCAGTGATGCAATGCACAACCCTTCCCAGCTAACTCAAATATCTCTCAAAAGGTATTTGTTTTAATCACACGGAGATCAACACGTTATCTATTGGTTTATTCACTCCGAATAGACTGGTATTGAAAAGGTGGCACTCCTCTCCAACCATCGCTCACTAAATCAAAACGCACAATCGAGTCTAGAGCCAAGAGATCATCAAAAGTCTCATTAGGACACTTTCCATTTATTCCTTGCTTTCTCACACACTGTGAAAAGTAAGAGATTTTCATGAGTCCTACGCAGTATTCCTGTAATATTGCCAGAACATCCGAGTAATACGCAAGTATTACAATGAAGATGGAAATCCTGCTTGAGCCAACATCAAACAAGCTCATGGTAGGTTACACGTGCGGTTCTTTTAGAACCAATCTTGTGAAAAACTAGAAAGAAACAGTTGTTTAATTCTTAATTAAACTTAAACTCATTCTAGGCCTCTACGCATTATCATATGATCTTGCCAGAACACTCAGAGTGACTCTCTATTGATCACAGTGACGAGTGGAAATCCTTCTAGTGGTAACATCAAACAGCACTTGGTAGGTGACGTGCAAGATTCTTTATGAATTGAGCTCGTGACAACTGGAAAGCAACGATGGTGAAAATCTTAATTGAAATTCACTTGTTCCAGGTTTCATGAATTGACGGCTTCAAATCACAAGGATAATTTATCCAAGTGATTCACTCTTTATGTTCGCAGTCAGCTTTGGACGGTCGAATAAAGAGAACGGGTTTACCCGCGAAATCCTGTCAGGAAGTTACTTAATTGAAACTATCCGTCATGGGTACGATATCTAATATCGTCCAACGGTCTTCACCGACCGGAGGTAAAATGCTACCGAATTAGAATAAGATGTTCAAAGCCATTTTATTCGTGTCGTTGCTGTGTACCTGTTAAAGACGGTGGCGTTGCTGTGTACCTGTTGAAGACGGTGGCGTTGCTGTGTACCAGTTAAAGACGGTGGTGTTGCGGTGTACCTGTAGAAGTCGTTCCCACATGCTTATGTTTTTCTGCATCAAACTTCAGCAAAAATTCAAGAAAGTACAAGATAAAGTCTTCCGCTGTATCAAACTCTGAAGCTTTCAAGAATTCAACAAAAAGACATAAGTGTGTGGAACATGGAGTCACGAGGAGGCAAAATTCACAAGAAGGCAAAAATCGCACGTGAAAGGCCAAAAGAACAATGCTCTCAAGCCAAAGCCTAAAAGATCAAATCAAAATATTCACAACAAAAAGAAAGAAGAAAAGACTACGAGCTAAAGAACGAAGACTTAGTATAGTATGCTAGGTTTAGAACTTTGTAACGTGGAGTGACCTCCCTTAGGGGGAGATTGTTAGAAATACGTTTTTACGTATATTAGAAGTATCGGTCACTCCACAATAGTATTAATGTTGTAATAGCTCGTAGTTAATAGTTACTTATTTAGTTAAGTAAGAACCGGCCCATGGGCTTGTCATGGGTCGGCCCAAGTCCACTTAAGGCTTGGAAGTATAAATACCCCTTTCCTCCTTTGAAAGGGGTTGGTTGTTGATTTTCATTTTCATCATTTGAATAAAAGAAAACACATAGTTTCTCTCACTTTATCTCTCTAGTTTCTCTCTCTAGAAAACATCAACCCACTTCATAGATTCATAGGTTATCAATATTCTACAAATTTGATGTTCCACGTACTTGTGACGAAGACCTCGACAACGATGAGGACTTCTTGATTATCAAGGATTTTCTTAACAATTTCCCATTTCCTCTACCCGATGAGGTTATGAGTATCGAGCCCAAATCTTCAATTGAGGAACCAGCAATCCTCGATTAGAAAGATTTACCTCCTCACCTTGAATATGTATTTTTGGAGGAGGACGACAAGTTGCCGGTTATTATTGCAAAATATCTTTCGAATGATGAAAAACCGCACTTGTCGATGTTCTAAAGGATCACAAAGGGGCAATTGCGTGGAAATTATCCGACATTAAGGGGATCGATCCCAAATTTTGTACCCACAAAATCTTAATAGAGGATGACTACAAACCCGCAATCCAATGTCAAAGGAGGGTGAACCCCAAAATTCACGACGTCATAAAAAAGGAGGTCCTTAAACTCCTTGACGCGGGAATGATTTACCCTATTTCCGATAGCCCTTGGGTGAGTCCTATTCATTGTTTCCCTAAGAAGGGAGGAATGACCGTTGTGCCAAACGATGCCACCGAGTTAATTCCAACTCGACTCGTGACTGGTTGGAGGGTGTGTATCGACTATCGTAAGTTGAATGACGCCACTCGTAAAGACCATTTTCCCTTGCCCTTCATGGATCAAATGTTGGAGCGTCTTGTGGGAAACGATTTCTATTGCTTTTTAGATGGTTTTTCCGGTTACTTCCAAATCCCCATCGATCCTCGTGATCAAGAAAAAACTACGTTCACGTGTCCATATGGAACGTTTGCCTATCTTAGAATGCCATTCGGACTTTGCAATGCACCGGGAACCTTTCAAATGTGCATGATGTCTATTTTTCATGATATGATCGAGAAGAGGATGGAAGTCTTTATGGATGATTTTTCCGTGTTTGGTCTTCACTTCGTGTTTATCGAATCTTGAGAGAACGTTGAAACGTTATGAGGAAACCAACCTTGTGCTTAATTGGGAAAAATGTCATTTTATGGTTAAGGAAGGAATCGTCTTAGGGCACAAGGTTTCGAAAGCGGGGATTGAGGTAGACAAAGCTAAGGTAGACGTCATCGCCAAATTACCTCATCCCAAAACCGTCAAGGGAGTTAGGAATTTCCTAGGCCACTCGGGCTTTTATCGTCGATTCACCAAGGATTTTTCAAAGATTTCTCGACCTATTACACATCTCCTCGAAAAAGATGCTCCCTTTGTCTTTAACGAAGATTGTGTACGAGCCTTTGAAATCCTTAAGAGGAAACTTACCGAAGCTCCCATTCTTGTTGCTCCCAATTGGAACCTCCCCTTTGAGCTTATGTGTGATGCTAGTGATTACGCTATTGGGGCCGTATTAGGGCAACGTCATGAAAAGCACTTCTTGCCTATCCACTATGCTAGCAAGACGATGACCGAGGCTCAACTTAAGTACACTACAACGGAAAAGGAATTCCTTGCCCTGGTGTATGCTTTTGAGAAATTCCGACCTTATCTCGTCTTAACTCGATGCATAGTGTATACGGATCATTCGTCTTGACTCGATGCATAGTGTAAAAAAGATGCAAAGCTGAGATTACTTCGTTGGATTCTCCTCCTACAATAATTTGATGTCGAAATCCTTGACAAAAAAGGAGTCGAGAATCTAGCGGCCGATCATCTTTCTCGTTTGGAAGATCCTCACCAATGTGTTTACGAGCCAAAGAAAATCACCGAAACATTTCCTCTCGAGACACTTGGTGTAGTGAATTCTAAGCTTGATTCATCCACCCCATGGTTTGCGGAAATCGCAAATTACCATGCGGGGAACTTCATCATCAAGGGTATGACGACTCAAGAAAAACGAAAATTATTTCGTGACGTCAAGTTCTATTTTTGGAACGACCCTTACCTCTTTCGGACTTGTGCGGATCAAATCATTCGACGTTGTGTATTTGGCACCGAAGCTTCTAATATCCTTAGATCTTGTCACGAGGGACCCACGGGTGGTCACCACGGTGCTAATCTCACGGCGAAGAAGGTCTTTGATGCCGGATTCTTTTGGCCTACTATTTACCGAGATGCACATGCACTTGTGAAGTCGTGTGACTCATGCCAACGACAAGGAAAAGCCTCACAAAACGATGAAATGCCACAAAACATCATCCAAGTGTGTGAGATCTTTGACGTTTGGGGAATTGATTTTATGGGGCCGTTCCCATCATCTCGTGGTAATAAGTACATCCTTGTTGCCGTTGACTACCTATCTAAGTGGGTGGAAGCTAAGTATTTGCCCACGAACGATGCTCGTGTGGTAGTCAAGTTTTTGAAAAGCTTGTTTTCTCGGTTTGGAACCCCTCGTGCGATCATAAGCGATCGTGGAACCCATTTTTGTAATGACCAATTCGAAAGGGTCCTAAGGAAATATGGGGTTACACATCGGCTTTCTACGGCTTATCACCGACAAACGAGTGGGCAAGTCGAGGTTTCAAACCGAGTGTCGAAGAGGATCTTGGAGAGATCGATTGGAGAAAATCGACAATCGTGGTCGGATAAGTTGGACAATTCTTTATGGGCCTCTCGGACCGCTCATAAGACGCCCATCGAGTGCACTCCTTATAAGCTTGTGTATGGTAAGAGATGTCACTTGCCAACTGAACTTGAACACAAAGCTTATTGGGCCCTTAAGCATTGTAATGATGATATTGAGACCGCGAGAAAACACCAAAAAATGCAATTGAATGAATTGGATGAATTAAGAGATATTGCTTATGAAAATTCATTGATTTACAAAGAAAAAACTAAAAAGTTTCATGACTCAAAAATTAAAAACCGGGTTTTTAACATTGGAGATCAAGTGTTGCTTTTTAACTCACGTTTGAAAATATTTTCCGGCAAGTTGAAATCCCGTTGGTCCGGTCCATTCACCGTTACCCAAGTTTTTCCTTATGGGACCATCGAGCTAGCTCAAAATGATGGCCCCAATTTCAAGGTGAATGGACATAGGTTGAAGCACTACTTTGGCGGGGAAGTTCCATCCTTGAACTACCTCGACCAAGTCACCTTCCTCAATGATAATTAGTATTGAGGGGATCGAGTCGAGCTCATGACTCGGTAATCAAAAATGAGGTGCCTCGTGGGGGAGTCCCATGCTTATCCCATGTACATATTATCGCTTTCTAATGTAGTAACGTGAGGGGATTTGTGCCCTTCCAACCTTTGTTCCGTGGTTGTTTGTGATATGTAGTTTTTAGATGATCATGATCTTCACGATTGGAGCCTCTCGTGTTCGTTTTATGGGAGCACTCGATCGTTTGCTTTGAAGAATTTCTCAATATCCATGATATATCCTTTGATGTTCTAACCTTAGGTTTTTAGCACACTTCATAAACGGTTATTAATTTAACAGTTACACCCTTTCCATGCTAGATTAAGCATTCGACTACGTCTCTAGTATGGGGGTTTCCTACCCTTAGACTCGAAACATTGAGGACAATGTTTAACTTTAGTATGGGGGTGAATAGATACTTGCCTTGCCAAACCTTCATGCTTTCCAAAGTTTATCTTTTTGTTTATCGTTTTGTTGCAAAATAAGGCTAAAAATGGCCAAATTTTAAATTTTTTCTCATGTTTTATAAGTGTTTGAAGACACGAATGTAGATTTTCTGATGGCGAGAATAAGAGTAATTTTTGACTCGACCCGTGCGTGTTGAGCACTTAGCTTCGATTCCTTAACTTCACATTAGGCTAAGTCTCTTAAATGAGGACGAGAAATGATAGAGTTAATTATAAGTCACTATGCTAAACGTAGAGTACTCGTATTCTTTCAAAAACTCATGTGTTCTGGTTATTTGCTTATTCTCCCTTTGCTTGTAAATATATTTTGCTTAATAAGTATTGGCTTAGCGGTTTAGTCTTGATTGTTGGTTTCTAGTCTTTTCTAGTAGCTTACATGTAATTAAATTGGGAAGACATTAAGGTATCGCCAACGTCATGGTTTTGAAGTATTGGCAACCCGAATAATCGAAAGCTTCACCTAATAATAAGTTTCAAGTGCTCACCTAAATCAAGCAAACAATTTGAAGGGTCACAAGGCCGAAAAATCTATGCAAAATTGAAAGTGAATCAAGCCTTAATCTTTGAAGCTTTAAAGATCCAAAATTCGCTTTAGCGTGAGGATATACGTCTTTGGCCATAATAAAACCATCGATGAGGAGGATAATAAAAGGCAAGGCAAGACCAAAGTCATAATAAAAGCTTCATGGCGAAGTTGAATTAAAGATGGAGGTAAACCTATGATAATAAGGCCCATCCGTTAGGGGGCGTATAAAAGTCTTGGTAATAAGTCTCATGTTCAAAACCGTTATAAAACCGTGTTTATCGGTCCTTCTTGTTGACTTAATTTTTTGACATCGTTGTCTATTAGGGGGGGGGGGGTTATTAATTCGATGGTCTTGGTTACACCGTTATGAATCTATTTTTAGACCTAAATCTCTATCATCGCATAAGTAAAAAATGTATCCTCGTGAAACATTCAAGACAAAAATAAAATATAAGAGATACCACTTAGGAAAATGGGAGGATAAGTACGTGATTAGGGCATATGAGTAGTGTTAGTATTACTAACTTATAATGACAATGATCTCGTTGCACGCTTGGCATGGAATCGGGGTGAAAATCGAGGACGACGAAATTAATTCTAACGAAGCATTCACGTGTTCTTTTTCTATGAACCTAAACGTCCCATTTTGCGATGAAAATCATACATTATGTCTAAAACGCAAGTAGTAGTAATAGTAATAGTGTAGCAAGTTTAGCATTCAATAAAGGTGCATAAAAATGAATTTTGGAGGTGTTACGATACTTTATTCTAGCATGGCGTGAGGGCACGACAATGGTTTAGTATGGGGGAGTGATGAGACTGCTTTTATACATTGTCTCATCGTCCAAAAAGGGATTTAAAATGCATTAAATATCATGAAAAATACCAAATATATGCTTGTGTTTGTTACATGTGTATTTTAGATACGGATATTGAGAAAATGACAAAAGATCACAAGAAACAAGCAAAAACGAACACGGGAAACGAAGTCGCACAATGAACCAAGCCCTAATGGTGATTTTCCAAGAATAACCCTTGAAGAAATGAAGATTGTACAAGAATGGTCCTCCAATATTGAAGAATAGACACTTTAAACCCTTGTTTATTCATAATTATAAGTTTGGTCCTTAAAGTTTGTCAAATTTACAAAAAGGGCCCTCCACTTTGAAGAATTGGCAAAAATGGTCCCTCAAATTTGAAGACTTGTCATTATTAGTCCTCCAAGAAGTCAACAAGACAAGTCAACACCTTGAAGAATGAAGAAAATGCCAAAACACCCCTTCAAGAATCATCAAATTTCAAGAAACACCCTTGAAAATACTTTTGAAAATTATTTGAGGCAAAAGTGTGAAAACTAAAACTTATTTAACAAAGGTTTTAAGTTTTCATGCCATTAAACACAAAGTGAAAGAATATAGAAAGAAGGGGGGTGTTTTCTGGCCAACATGAAAGATACCTAGACCACTCACAAGCTGCCAAGTGTCCCACTTACCCCCACAACCAATGAGAATCCTCCATTTCGCCACATCAAATCCCACTCATAACCGGTTTTAACAACTTAATTTATTAAGTTTAAAATTGGCGCTTAACAACTTTTTTAAACATAATCTGGATTAGACCGTGCACTATTCATCCAAGAACACTGTTAAACACGTAATTATTCATGCATTTAGTGAGAATTTCCCTTCATTTTTCGCATAATAAATAACAAAAATGTATTTTTAGTGCATATATTGTTTATATTTATTATTTATTATTGTAGGTACGAATATTAAAGAAAATGAGCAAAAACGAAGAAAAAGACCAAAAACGAGAATGAGAAATAGAAAGAGCACGGGAAATCGAGTTTAACGGTGCACTCATTTTTATTGGGTTGGCTCGACACCATTTAAATGGGTCGAACCGACCCATTAATACACTATAAATCCCAACAGCCCGCCAGCAGCCCAAGATCATTATTTTGATACAGGCCTAACATACGCATCAAAGAGGCCCAACAATGAAATAGAGATAAGATGGCTTGCTTAAGAAGAACACATACATCATATCTTAGAAGGGATCTTCACTTCATTTCTGTATTATTTTTCTGCGTATTTTTTAAGTAGGATGAATTAGCAAATTTCTTTTTATTCCCCATTTTCTTTTTTTAGCTTCAGATATACGCAAGAAGAATACATAACATTCCATTTTTATGTTTTGAAATCTTATCTACCACCACTACTTTCCCCTGCGTTTTTTTTCTTAGATAAAATTAGTTTAGGAATGAATTTTTTTTTCTGTTCCATTTTTCTTGCTTTAAGATAATTACTTTATTGTTTTAAGATAATTACTTTATATTAGCTGTTATAAACTTTCCATTTTTTTACTAATTTTATCCTCATTTTGTGGAGGACCTGCGTTTTATTTTCTTAGCTAGTTAGGTAGCATCTTTTTTTTTCTTTCTTTTCATTCCCTGCGATTTATATGTTTCTAGTTTAGGATAAGATTTTTTTTATATTTATTTTTCTTTAATAACAGATTTATATCGCAGACGTCATTATTCATTGTCTGTTTTTTTTTCATTGTCTTTTTTGAAGAGATATAGATAGAATGCGCAGATATGTACAATCCTTCCACCCATTTATTTTAGATTAAGACCTGCGTTTTTTTATATTATTTAGTTTATGTAGATGGGGGCTGGCGTAGAAAAGGAGACTTCATCATATTTTTTTTATGAAATTCGTCAATTAGTTCACTTATCCTACTTCAATATATATGAATATACTACTTTTACTTGTTTGGTAGATAGGAAGGAGACTTAATAAAATTAGGATCGAATATATTTTATATTCGTTTTTACTTCTTCACCTGTGTTTACTTCTTCACCAGTGTTTACTTCTTCACCAGCAACTTTCAATTTCTTTTCTATGAAATATCCATCTCAATTAAATTTATTAATAGTTTTTAAATAATAGTTTATTAATTTTAAAAGTAACATTAAAATAGCTTTTATAATTTTTTTAATGTCGTTTATCTTTATTGTCGTAAACATTTTATGTTTTATATTAGCTCGGCGTCTCCGGTTATTCGCTCGGGATCGTTTCTCTATCTATTTCCTTGTAGTTATTTAGTTAGCTTCTATATTTTGCCTTATTATTGTTTTACTTTAATGTCGATATTGTAGTAGTTTTGATTATGTTCGATTAGTTTACCATCGTTATTGTCCTTAGTATTATTTAGGTACCTTTAGCTTAATATCCGTAGTATAGTTGTCGCTCTTATATCGTTTTATATTTTTAGTCTTTTCAAATTAGTAGATTTAAATTTAAAACTCAAAACCTGTTTATTCGAGCATCAAACTTGAGACATAAACGCGGATTTCCATTCACACTTCGCCAGGAACTACGATAACCTTTCGGGTTTATACTCAAAACGACTCAATCAAACATAAATTCGGGTTTCTTGATTAAGCCAAAATTAAACTCCCATATTGTCCAGATTTAAGATTAAGTTATCCCTAATCATAACCCAACCCTCACTTTGCATGCCACATCATCCACAAGTTCACATGTTTACTACCATGCACACGTTTTTGGGGAAACTGCCAAATTATGCCAGCCATCCAACGAATTGCATCCAACTTTGTTCCTAAGCTTCATTGTGAGCCATTGATCACATTCCAACAACTATACACCCCCACAAACTTCCAAGAAAAGTTCACAAGAGTTCAAGATTTTCAAATTCAACAAGGGGCATTTCAGGAACTTCAAGACTTAGGGTTTACATTTTTATGCTTTCTAGTTCAACACTGTAGCCTATATAAGGCATAGGATCTGCTACATTTTTTCTTTGCTCTTGGTTTTTCCTTATTCAAAGTTCTGTAAATCCCTTTTCAATCTTAATGAAAATGTGTTTGAATGTTTGAATAAATCCAAGTGCCAACTTAATTCCTTGCTTATTATTGTTACATGTTGTGTTTTATAATTCTTAAAACCTGTTTTTAAATCTTGTGCAAGAAATTGCCAAGTTTTCCAAAACTTGATATTTTGCTAAGTCTTTGGTACATCCTTGGAATTGTTGGATTACAAGTGATCTAAATACCCTGATAAGAAGATTATCAAGGTATTGGGAGCTTGTGGTTTGGGGATAATCAAGGAGTGGGTACAAAGGTTGCATTAATCAAGATTTTTCATTTTTCTGTTTTGATATAAACTGCTACTCACCTTGTTGTTCTTAGCAGCTTTGATTATGGAAGCTTGTGCCTTGTTTTGCTAGGCACATCAGCTCAAAAATTCGTGAGTGTGGATGTACGTTCATGAGGTTTGAGCCCTTTTACCCAAAATCTATCAAAAGTACTTGATTTTAGAGATTTTGGTGTTCTGTTGTTATACTTGTTGTTCTTGTGGCTAAATTTGCTTGATACTGCATAATATTGATGTTATTGTGTTAGATTGGGCTTGGGTAACACTAAATCACACATTTAATTAGTTAAATCCTGGATTGAAAAAGTTAAGGGTGTTTGGGTTAACCTGCTTGAGCTTGAAATTTGGATTTGAGTTATTGTTTGTTGTTTATTTGTGCTTGTATCTAATAAACACTTGGTTGTGTGCTGTTGACTGCAAGTTTTTGGCTTTTGAACATCAAAATCTTTATTGTGTTATAACTTGTTGAATTTTGCCTGTTTTGACCTACGATCTTGGTACCACATAGATTGTATGCATGCTTAGGGCTAACAAGTGATTAATCAAGTTTATATAACATGTTAAAGAGATTTGAGGGTTTGAAATTGGATTTGTGGTCAAGTATATCAACAAAGTTTGAAATATGCTTGTCCATGTTCATCATTAACTTATTTGAGCTTGAATTTTGTTCTAAACCTTGAATCATTGCATGAAACCAGTTAATTTATGTTCACTTGAATTAATATAAGCTGTTGTGTGCATTTGGTTCAATTTGGTTGGCTTATTCTTGCTTAAACTGCTTATTTGTTGAAACCTGCTTATTGTTTATGTCTGGTGCATATCTGGTGATGTTTTGATTAAACTGTACTAATTGGCTTGGTGAATTTGTGATTTTATTGTTGTTATTGACTCCTTGTGATCCACTGATTACAAGGGTGCATTTGCTTAACTTGAATCCAACAAAAATCCACATAAGACAAAAGGTCAAAGAAGTCAAGCAGTGGAAACTTTTCCCACTGCTGGACACCCAAAACTAGCCACTGCTAGTGTTAATTCTTAATCAGCTTATTCATAAGCCATTTTGGCTTATCCAGACTTGCAACAACTTATTTTTTTGTGATCAATCTTCCTTATTTGACCCATTGAACTAATATGGAGCTTTTTAGGGTTTGATTTTTAGGTTTGACTAGAAAACCAAACAATTTGACTTTTACATAATTGCTTATTTGCTTATTCCAGCTTATTCAGTGTGCTTATTGGAAATCTTTTTGATTATTTTGCTTAATTAAGTCATTTAAAACCTTTTGCAACTTGAATCAGCACTTGAGGTAGCCTAGATCTCAAAAACGACTATTTTGTCGTTTTGTGTAGAGAGCTTTGGCTAATTTCAGGCTTATTTCTTGGGCTTTTTCAAAATTTCTTTTCACAGATCTCTTTGGTAACTCAAAAGAAGCTTGTGTGTCAAATTAGAGCTTATGGCTTAATGGGCCTAAAAGCCCATTAAGAATAAGCTGTTGACAATTAAGCTGTGATAAGCTCATTTTCAGCTTTTGGGCCTTCATAGTTTTGTGCTTAAAATCAAATTTTGAGTCAAGTAGGTGATTTTGGGCTTATTTGGTGGACTTTTTCTTATTGGGCCAAAATCAAGCCCATTAAGGGACTGTTTTGTTATTTAGCCCATTTTAAGGTCCATTAGGGGTATTTTGGTAATTTCAAATCATTTTGGTGTTACTTAGGTTAAAATAAACTAGTTTGCAACTTTTTAGAATTTCTTATAAATTTTAGATTTTTATTAATATTTTATTATTATTATATTATTAAAAATTAAAATTTAGATTTTTGCAAGTTTTTCATTTTTCCTAATTCAAATACATTAAGCTAGGAATTTTAAAATTTTCAGATTAATTTTAGTGTCATTAGATTAATTTCTAGAATTATTTTAAGTTTTTATAGATTTTAATCATTTTTAAATAGTTTTGATTAATTTTAAAATTTTCAAAATAGTTTTTAATTTAGTTAAGTAGAGGTTTACAAAGTGAAAAATCTCATTTTGGGATTTTTGTTAATTAAATTGTTTTTTGGGCTTTAATTAGTATTAAAAAATTAATATTTAATTAAATAAAAGGTTTGAGTGATTTTTGATTTTTTGTAAAGTCTAATTATATTTTTTGGGATTTATTGCAATTTTCTAGGAATTTTTAGGGTAATTTTTAAAATTTTGTCATATTCTACGGTTTTACGTGCACGACTTATCGTCTTAGTTTAATTCATAATCGTAACCGTCATCCTTTCTCTTTTTCTTTCCTCATAAATTATAATCACAAAGTTAATCAAATTTCTTTACACAACACACTTGCCTCCTTGGGAAACGAACTTGAACTTAATTTGGTCATTAGTGCTTCGTTTTCCTAAACCGACACTTAATACTTGCCACTTTTACGCCTTTTTCCAAAAGGGTAGTAAAAACACTACATCAATCTTCATCAATGCTTCATCTTTAATCACATCACAAGTATGTGAGTGATCTTCTCTTTGGACAAGGTAAAAAAGGAGATCAAGAGGATAATCATAAGTAAACATACTTAACACATTAAGTGATCATTTACAGATCACTAGGATTAGATAAGAGAAAGAAGGCTGAAAGAGATGTCCAAAAAGGGTTAATATAAATGCAGATTTGATCCACTATTAATAGAAGACAAATGCCAACGGCTATCTGGGGGCGGTTCCGTAACTACCCAGGCGGTTCCTTATCGATAGGGAACCACGTAGGCACTTAAGGAACCAAGGAGAGCAGACTCCGCTCATTTTTGTCTTTTAGTGAATTTGAAATATCTGAGGCTGTTTAAACCTTCAAAGGATATTCTTATGGCATTTGGAATATGCCATATTCAAATTTACATTTTCATTTTAATAAAACATTTTCTTAAAAATAAAGTTTATTAAAAAATCTTTTGTTACATTTGACAAAAGTGAGTTTTAAGGCTAATCACTTTTATGATCACTAAGCATGATTAAGATATGTTAGTGTAATGATTATTACCTTGATGATAGTGTTTGTTAGATAATTCGTTTTATGATTGTGTTTGACAATAAATGTCTTTGTAATTTGTCGTGATCAAAACTAAGAAAGATTAATTAATACTAATAATGTTTTTAGGCATCGATTTGCATTAACAATCTCCCCCTTTTTGATTACGACAAACTATAAACTCATTTACGTAAAATACAAGTTTATTCAAATTATTAACGAGTTTATCACTATCATTTCTACCCCTTTGTCGAAGCAAAAAGGTTAGCACAAGTCTTTGAAGAAGAAAAGAAACGGACTTCGCTAGTAGCTCCCCTTTGGTGCTTACTCCCCCTTGCTTGGGGCACCAAGTAAATGAGCTAAGGTGACGTGCTACACAAAGGTTAGAAGAAAGAAAAGAAACACCAATGTATGTATGTGCACTACCTACTAACTAACTTGAGAGGGAGAAGGAAAAGAAATCTCAAATTAGAAGCAAGCATTTGCTAAGTATGTCCAAAGAGTGTGTATTGACTACATCATAGTTTAATTAGTGGAATAAAGGAAGAAAAGAAACATCCAAACCAATCAAAGATGATTAAATGTCAAGGGGTTAAAATTTAGAATTTATGGAATCACCCATAATTAATTGTAAGTTTTAACCATGATCAACTCTTTAACAAATGTGTGAAATAGAATTAGCGGGAAAGATAACACACATAACATTCATATTACACAAATATGAAATAACATACAAGAGAAATATTCGTACACACAATATGAATATTTAAAGCAAAAAATAGGGAAAATAAACCACAAAGCACAAACTACTCTAATAGTGATAATCTTCCAAGATTGCTTAAGTTTTATTGACTCAAACAACTAAAGTACAAAATGTGCCTTATTTAGAAAAGAAAGACGCCGAAGCATCATTTGAAGTTTTGTTCATGGGAACGAAAACTTTGAGAGGAGGTCGAGTGAGGAGGAATTCAAGGAAATTTAGCTTGTCATAGATATGAGCTAGTTCAATTTGTTGAAAACGACAACAAGCACACGAGGAACCATGATGCAAAACAAAGTCGTTAGATGGGGGAGGTCCATCAAAATTAGAGTTTGGTGGAGAGGGAGATAATGGATAAGAGATGTTTTCACAATGCCTAGTGAGATTAGGGAAAGAAGATAGGTCATTGAGTTGAGGAGAGTTGAAAGGTTTAGGTGGCGGTGGAAGAATTTCCTTTTCCCCGGTAATTGTATTTATAGAGTAGCACTTACCTATTTACAACCATCTCCCCGCATTGAATTTTATGTTAATTCCTCTTTTTAGTTAGTGTCTTATAGAACGAGATATAAATGGTCAGGTCACTCAAATATATCGTCTACTGATGACGTATAGTCCTCAACCGGGTCATGAACCCGACCCACGGGTACTACTCGTATCCGGCCCAATAGGTGTGTGTTGGGTAATCATTACCTTGGGCTAGTAAGGCCCAAATGGCAATGGCCGCACGCGTTATAATACTGGCCGCGTCGAGGCCGTACGCGGAATGGGTTAGACAGTATCACAACTAAAGTAGGATTGTGATTCGCCTAAAGCAAGGAGATATTCACTGGCCTTATTTAGAAGATAAGGATCAGCCCTACATGGTAACTATCTCTTGCTTAAGTCTTAAGATTCGGTAAGCCCAACCAGGGTTTAACCACTTATATAAGGAACCCCCAATGATTCCATAAAGGTACGATTCACAACACAACTTTTACCCCAATCGATTACTAAACCCTAGAACCGATTACTTACTCTCACGCCAAAGTCTAATCGTCGGAAACAATCCCACGATAAGCCTAACGGTGCGTTATTCTTTAGTGTGTATGGTCTCATTAGAAGTTCACTTGGTACGACAGCCGGAGTCCCGGATACCTGAATTAATCCTAATTCGGGTTAGTCAAGGTCCATCAAACTTTTGTATCAACAAGTTGGCTCCATCCCTAGGGCCCTACACTAAACCTTACCAATGACGAAAGGAAATCCTTATGGAGGAAACCCAAAGAACGCTGGTAAGAAAACACTAGTGACAGAGGTACCTACGACCTCTACCTAGTCACCCACCGGGTTGACAGGTGGGACGAACAACCGAAACACGGTGAACCAACCCCTACGAGGAAATGGTCCATTTTTCAATACCCCCGCACCAACTTTGGCTGTGAATAACCCTTATCTAGGGTCTGCACCACCTCCCCCTAACAAGGAGGCGCAAAAGCATCCCATAATAGAAATAGAAGATGCTATGATTGTCTCTGTTAACAATGAGAGTATCAAAGACTACGTCACTCAGAATTTCGATACCATTGTTCCACTTATCACGACAAGGTTGTACCAGGGAAGGAGTGTGAAATCTCGGCTTAACTTTGATACAGTTGCATATGATATGCCGCAAGAGCCTCGCAAGAGGCGAAGGAGACGTCAGGTGGTGGAACAACCTCAACCACGAAATGTATTTGAATGAATCGGTGATCGAATCTTTGAAGACCTAGAAGTAGAGAAGGAGGCCTCAGATCACTCTAATGGATCCATGGGACATGCAGCCCTGGAAACTCCCACAAAAAACACTTTACGGACCAGTATCTTTAAGAGGATCAGCCCGTCGGCGAGTGGAAGAGATCTAACTCTGTCTCCCTGGAGGAAAAGTCATCGCAGCCGGTCGAGACGAGGAAGACGTTCACCAAGCTACGATTCATCTATGTCCGACTCTGATGACCATCACCCTAGTTAACGGAGGACAAGGTACTCCTCCTCGGACTCTTTAGACGAGGAAAGAGAACACCAATGACACTCCCATCGCCAATTCCAGCGTGAGAATGAGGACTTGTCCCATGGATTCGAAAGAAGTAAGACACGTTCATAAGTCGCATTCAGAACTATTCAGAGGATAAGAAGCAACGGATGCCAACGAATGTCAAAACCTATGACGGTACAGGCGATCCCGATGACCACCTGGAAGTTTTCGAGTCGCAAGCAAAAATAAAATAGTGGCCAATGCCCATGTGGTTCCACATGTTCAACTCGACCCTAATTGGTAATGCGCAGGATTGGTTCGAGAAACTCCCTCGTCGAAGCATTAATGGGTTTGAAGACCTACGAAAGGCGATCATGAGAAATTATACTCAGAGAAAGAAGTATAACAAGGATCCCGTTTCATCCATCATTGTGAAACAGCTACCAGGGGAATCTACGGAAGATTTCACGGAGTGATTCAAGGACGAGTGTACCAAAGTCAAGACAGGCCCAAAAGTTTTAAAAATCTATGACTGCATGCAAGCAATAACAGATCAAGATATGATCAGACGCCTAAATGACAGGATCCCGGTAACCTTCGATGAACTAATGAGAAGGGTTAGATCCTTCATACAAGGAGATATAGCGACTACCAATAGTAGGAAGGGAAACCAGAGCTATAGGGCACACGATCAGCCCAAACAGCAACCGAATAATCAGATCAATAACCGAAGACGAGGATCACTTATAAACATAGTTTTCAGGTGCAATACTTATGTTAGAAGGAAAAGAAAGGCTTTTGTCCTTTCCATGTAGACTCATAAATGAGTGGATGAAAGTATAATTTTTAAGCTCAAACCCATTAGACTTTGAGGTGGTGTTCGTTGGTTCATAGGAGAAAAGGGAACAAATAGTACTAGTAGTAATGGTGAGGTTGTACAATATTATGAAAAGGGTGAAAGAAAACGTGGACCTTACAAGGGATGGTGAGGGGACCGGTTTTGTTATCATGAAAAAGGAGTTGTCGCAATAATTTTTCCAAAGTATTTTTGGTAAGTGTATCAACTGGGTTATGTAAGTATATTGGAAAGTATAGTCTTATTTATTTATACCCTAAACAAAAGTGATTTTTCCTAGAAGCATAAAAGCCAAATGTGTCATGTTGTTTAAGTCGTCGAATCGTAACTACTCAGATAGCGTTTCTCGTAACATGCCTAATAATAATTTATTTATACGAGGAAATCTACCAAAGTCCGCTAAAAGAGGTAGTTCTATGAAGATACTTTAAAAAAACTTGGATTTCGTACATGCTTTACGCGGAAACAATGGGGATTTCAATTGACGTACATGTCTAACCCGAACACGTCGCGTTTAATATTACAATAAATTGTTCAAAATTCGCGATTGTTACAAGAAAAGCTAGTTGGTTTTTTATCAACAGTTCTTCTAGATCATCATCACTTAACTGTTGTAAATCATCAACAACAATCTCTGTTACATTTTCATAAGTGGACATGAAGGCATAGATAGTTCCACCACTTAATCCAGTAGCACTAGTAGTTGATTCATCAGAATCAGATAATGCACTACTAGTATTAACTTATATATTACCAGCATTTAGAGAACCATTTGAGTTTTCTTTACTAGCATGATTAGAACTTGATATGAATGTCAAATTAGTATAATTGGAGACTGATCCAGTCTTTTTCTTGAGTTTCTGCTAAACCACTTTAAAGTGATTGTACAAATCATCAATATTGACCTGATCAATATCCTCCTTATTTTCCCAAATAGACACCTCTATAGCCATCTCAATAGGTATACTCCTTAGGAACTTAGCATTTATGTCCTCTTGTTCAGCCTTTCCTCATTGAGTAATGAGTTTGCTAACAATCCCTTGAAGTATATTATAAATAGAGTCAAGAGATTCTAATCCCTCAACATTGAAGTTTCAAACATTTATTTTTGCAATGCTTTCTTGGCCTTCTTTGTATAGTCATTCCCACCAAATCTTATAACAAAAGCATCAAACATGTATTTAGCGTCTTTATACTGCTGAAAAGGAAGAATATACTCATTTGGTATTCCCAGCATAACAATACTCCTAGCCTTCCTATCATTAAACCTCTTATTCTTTTCAACACTCAATATTTCAAGTGTTTTCCCATCAACCAAAACAGGTTTGGTGTAAGTATCTCCATAGACTATTACTTCCCACAGATCCTAATTGTACATCTACACAAATTGAGTAAATATGAATTTCCATTCCTCAAACTCTCCTTGTTTGAAGACTAGAACCTTATTCATGCTGTTAGGTAGTGCTATTTCTGGCTCCATCTCTTTAGTAAGAGAGTTCTTGAATAACCTTCAAGATCAAAGCTTCTTAACAAGCTCTGATACCACTTGTTGATCCCTTAGATCTTGTTAATTTTAGCTTGAAGACTTAGTCTATACAGAATAAATTCTATGTAAACTGAGTAGAAACTTTTAATGATATCAAAGATTATACGGAATCTACTCTTTGGTGTTATAAAGATTATATGTATGTGGTGATTGACAAAAGATGTAAACTGAATACTTCAACATATTAATACTAATACTCTTATTACAGAGTATTAGGGTAACAAACTTGAAGTAAGAATACAATGCAGAGAACTAATGAATTCGTATATCATAACCTAGACCTAGTGTTAGCCCTAAAATGTGAGCGTCATTTACGGAATTATATTAGTTTAATATAGCCACACACGCAGGGACTAGTTTTGTTAAGTCAGAATAGTTCATGTGTGTCTAGGCTATATATACCCCTCCATACTTCCATGGAGGGGTGAGGATTCCCAATTTTGTGTTTTACTTTCTCTCTCAATAAAACACACACCCTCCTTCTTCCTTGTTATCTTTCTCTCTCTAAAATGACTAACCACTTGTTTTATCCTACCCGACCTCCGAATCACCCCTAAATAGCTTTGAATCTTATGATTAACAATTGGTATCAGAGCTAACCAGGGGTGTTTGTGTTTGCTGATTTGTGGCTTTTTCGGCTTATATTTTAAGTTGTTATAAGTCACGATTTTTTTTGGTGTTGTTTATTTGGTTTCCGTCCAAAAATGTCCAAAAGTCACAAATGTTGCTTAATCCTTTGTCCAAAAAGTTCAAAATGAGTATCTTTTCTTTGTCTCGATCTGATAACAGTCCAAAAGTCTCATTGTTTAAATGGTGTTGGTGGTTTTATCATTGTTTACGTGTCATCTCTACTTTTCTCTCTATTAATCTATTTTCTAACAGTGTCAAATCTGAAAAAATCACCAGATCCACCATTTTCGGTGATATCAAGAAAAAGTCAAAACCCTTTTCCGATGCTCATTCCGATGCTTATTCCGATGCTTATTCCGATGCTTATTCCGATGATTATTCTGATGATCATTCCGATGATCATTCCGATGGTGTGCAAAACATTGCGACACAAAACCCATCTATTATCAACCGAACCACAATCAACCCCGACTATCTTACCCAAGTCACATATATACAACATCTATATCCTATCCCATCCTCCCAACTCATCTCACCTCTTCATACATCTAGACTCGAAACAGAAAAAAAACATTATGAGATAACCAAAACCAAAACTCATCAACAACCAACTCAATCTATCTATATTCCCATCGTCACCTACCCCTTACTAATCTCACCATCTCAGACTCAAAACTAAAACAGAAAGAGAACAAAGATCTCAGAATCATTTCGTGATTATCAAACATGCATGCTAATGTATGAATTTTTGTGCAAATTCTTTTAATGTCTATTTTTCGTTCCTCGACTCACTCGAATTGATATCTAATTTAACGTGGATTAATTATTCTTGGTAAAACGTACTTTGTTTGGTATTTTAAAACTAAAACTAAAAATCTATTTAATCTAATTAAAAAGGAAATATTTAATTAAAACTACTTTTCAAATTAAAAATTCTAATTAAACAAATTTAAACAAAACTATTTAAAAATCATAAACTATTTAAATTATTTAAAATAAAACTATTTTAACTAATTTGAAAACTATTTGAAAATTTAAAACTAATTTATTTAAAAGAAACTAAAAGTTAAAAAACTAATTTATTTGAAAACTACTTTTATAAAAAACTAATTAATTAAAAACTAATTTAAAAACAATTTAAATTTCTAAAAGTTATAAAAATATTTTTATTTTATTTATTTTTATTTAAACTTTATAAAAGTAAATATAAAAAAAACGTTTAATTAAAATTATCTAATCTAATAAACTTGTATTTAAACCTATTGATTAAACTGGCAGCTAATTAACATGTAACTATATTAATTAAATAGCTCGTAATAAAACTCAAAAGAAGAACTAGAGCATATGGTTATCACGTTGGACAGTTACACTAAAGGTCACGGGTTCGAGTCCATGCAAGGACTTTTTTTGTGATTATATTTTTTTTTAATTTTGAACAATGAAAATTAAGTCACAGGTATTACTTGTACTGCTATATGGACAGAAATGCTATCAGACCAATTGAGTCTGATAGCTTAAGTTATTAGCTAAATAAGATCAACAATATCAAATAAGAAAATAAGACCTAATACTGAAAATAAGCAAATAGACCTAAACAATAAGCAAAAATAAGCACCAAAACATTACTAACTCAAAAAAAAAATCAGCAACAACTTAAATATCAGCAACAAAGTAATTCTATCAGCAAATACTAAACTCCACTAAATCAAATAAGCAAACAGACTTAAACAGAAAAATAAGCAAATCTAGACTTAAAACAATAATAAACAAACATGACTGAATAAAATCAAATAAGCAGATAAGCTAATTAATCAATAAAATCAAATAAGAAGATAGACCTAAATAAGCTAAAAGACCTAAATAATCAGCAACCCAAATAACCAGCAAGATAAGCAGATATTATCAAACGTAAAGCAGACTCGATCCAAAACTTAACTAAACAAAGCAGACTCGATCCAAATAAACATAAACAGATCAATAAACATAAAACAAACTCTAATAAATAAACTAATTAATCAAAAACTTATAATTAAAAAGAATTAAAACCTGATGAAGATTCCTTTGAGAAGTAGATCGGCGCTGAGCCGTCTATGAACCAAATCGAAACCACCACCTTAAACTCGAACCATCTACGAATCACATACACCCTTCGAACAGTATTTATAATCTTCCCAGTAGGGGAAAATTATCAACCACTTTTTTTAATTTTATTAATTAAATTAACTTTTAATCAACTAACAATAATTTTAATATAATAAACAGATTTAGGGAACCACCTGCAAGATTAAATTTAAAACAGAAAAATGAGGCACAAATTAAACTTAAATAAATTTTATTAATAATAAAAGGAGATTACATTTACTGGAAAACGAAAATTACAATTAACCTAAAATCTATTTTGCATAATAAAAATAAAAATAAAAATTGGCACCCATAATATTACAGAATGAGAGGGTTTTATAGGGAAACCCTAAAACTTGCTGGTGAAGCTTGGTAATCACGGAGAAAGATCCTGGCCATCCATTCCATCTTTTCTCTCTCTTTCTCTTGATCTACGGCTGGAAATCATTCACCCATCACACGGATTGCCACCGTGGATGGGTTTGTGTTTCTTGTGCTTCTTCAAAACTAAGGTGGCAACAATTGATTGGAGGAGTGGTGAGGAGTGAGCTGTTTTGGCCAATCACAAGCCAAGAAGAGTGCTACGTAATTGAGGACCACCATCTTCCTAGTCCGATTTAGATGGTGATTTATTTGAGGGTCGTGAGTTACACGCGCCTATAGATTAAAAAGCCCCAATTTAGGTGTTGTAACTAGGGTTGGGGTGAAAAAGATTACTGGTTTTTGTTTCTTGTTTTCATCGAATGAGAGAGAGAGAATAAAACGAGAGTTTTGTGGTGTGTGGGTAAATGTGATGGTGGGTGGGTAAAAGTTATTAAACGTGTGAGTGAGTTTGACCAGGATTTTGACCCAAAAAGTTTATATAAAACTTTCTTCACCGTTTGTTTTTCCCCTAATGGGCCATGAAAACCCATATACTCCTTCACGCCTCATTTTTACTTGTTAAACTTTGGGCTTGGGCCCAAGTTTAATTTCTTCCGTCCCTTGTAAATATGAATTTGTGCCTTTGATGGGCTGTTTGTTAAAAGGTGAATTCATAAATCCATAATTGGGCTTTTGGGCCCAATAAGCAAATGTGGGACCCACTAAGCCCAATTGTCTTCATAAAATTAAATCCACTAAAATCGAGCTTAAATTTGGCTTTGTTGATCATTTCTTCAAACCCGTGTCGATTTTTCCGGTTTTCGTGATCTTTGGTTCACTTTTGGTTCTTTGACTTTGACTTTGTCTCTTTCTTTGACTTTTCTTCAACAATTGACCGTGAAATCCCGTCTTTTCTTTCCTTTTGATCTTTTGTACCTATTTCACACAAAAACACAAAACCACGCGTAATTTCGACTTTTATGATATTAAACACATGATTAGGTCTTGTTTTTCCTTGATTTTAGTGGTAAAAGGATAAGTGTTTACACACTTATTACATGCCAAGATCTTTACAGATCCATCACAAAATCATCATCACTGATCAGTATATAGGATTAACCAATATTGATATTCGAAATAAAACAAGATTTATAACAAAAGTGTTACAATCTATTTGTTTCTTTCGTCTATTAAACACAAAGCAAACAAAACACTTAACGCTAAAACGATCCGATATAAGATTCACTTTAATGACAACAGCTAGTTTTGATTCTACAAAGACAAGTGATCACAAAGTGGATTTGGTATTATTTATTTGAAGTTGAAGTGGGATTTCACGAAGGCGTTTACTTATTTCATCATAGAGCCTTCCTTCTATTTTTCTACCCTTTTTCTTCAAACCCAGTCTATGGATTGATGACTTGCTCGGGCGATAAAATTTATGACTGAGACTTGAATTATCTAGTTTCCACTGTCAAGGGGTGGATGGTCGACGACATGGATTACTATCATTTTTGGGAGCTTTGTTGCAGTTCTCAGTGTCACACACAGTTACTCGTGTGGATAACTTCAAGAGGTATAAGAGACTTGTTTTTGCACCGTTCTTCAGTCGACATAAGTGCAAGCTTTCGTAACAAATTTGGGGGATTGTACTTCAGTTTCAAGTTTGGAATATCGGGTTTACTTCACATGTGGTCACAACAAATAGCCGAATGAATTCGAGGTTGGTAAGTTAGACAGAGAGAGATGGAATCAGCAATCAATTCTCACGGGATATTTATGAGCTTCATAACGACAATGGTACTTCATAGTCTAAGCAAAAATTTTCAAAGTTTATCAATGACTTTCAAAACTTTTCAAGACATTTGCTTAAGACTAAGAACTTCTCGAGTATATGGACGTCCACGATAATGATGCTTCTGAGAGTTCGAAATCATCATGGGGGAAAATCATGTACTTTGAAGTAATCGGATCAACTTCTAGGGGGAAGTAGTGTACATGGAATGGTATCTACTTACTTTATATGATTTTTATGAAGTATTCTACAGGCGTGAGAAGAATTGTTGCTGCTTTCCTACATGTTACCCTAAACGGATTATCACCAAAAAACTAAATGACATGAAACAATATAGAAGCAGTATTATTTGGTGTGTTTCTTCCACAAATTTCTGCTGTGCACTTAAACCGATGAGCTAGAAGATTGTTCAAACTACATCAAAGTGTCAGAATCTGCTTAAGATATATATATATTGGTTTGGGGGGAAGCTGATTCAGAAACTTCGTCAAAAAGAAGTCTATGAAGAAAGTTTTTTTAATACATGCTGCATGAATTAGGGGAAGTTAATCCAAATCATGCATATTATAATTGTTCCACAACAAGCAAAGATAAATAGAATTCAAGCTGAGGTACAAGTTTTGAAGACAAGAAGACTTAGAAGACATCCTCAACATTGGAAGCGCCTTGGAAGACTTTATTTTGTTGTATTTGTACTTGTTAGGAACATTGTAAGTAATTCCGTATGTCTCCACATTGGGGGAAGATTGTTAGCCCTAAAATGTGAGCGCCAATTATGGAATTACATTAGTTTAATATAGCCACACACGCAGGGACTAGTTTTGTTAAGTTAGAATAGTTCATGTGTGTCTAGGTTATATATACCCCTCCATACTTCCATGGAGGGGTGAGGATTCCCATTTTTGTGTTTTACTTTTTCTCTCAATAAAACACACACCCTTCTTCTTCCTTGTTATCTTTCTCTCTCTAAAATGACTAACCACTTGTTTTATCCTCCCCGACCTCCGAATCACCCCTAAATAGATTTGAATCTTATGATTAACACCTAGGACCTCCTTTTATAGTACAAGGAGTCCTTTACAAGACAAAGATATGAACACATAAGTTTAAACAGTTAGAAGATATAAGTGAATATCTTCTATCTTTGAGAAACTCATCTTCTGTCTTTATCTCTAACTCAATACTAATATTCCTACCAGCACCAAGGTTTATCCTAGTCTTGACCAGTTTTAAAGTAACCAGTACTAAGAATACCACTGCCACTATTAATAAGATTAATATTGTTAGTGTAATGTAGACTGTTAGTCCTATATTTTATATAGTCGAACAAGAATGTAATAGGTCATCTTAGTCGTTAACGTCTTGTATAGTAATAGGATAGTAGGGATAACCAGGCTTAGACTTTAAGCTAGTATTGTCTAAGTTGGGGCTTTATGCCTATGTGAAAGCCAAGCCCGGCCCAAGGACAAAGCCTGCAAGCCCATAAGTGGCGTGGGTATATAAACCCTCTTCCATGTGTGGAAGAGGGGGCTGGTTCTCATTTTCTCACCTAGTAATCAACCTTTCTTTCTAGTTTATCTCTCTAATTTCTCTCTCTAACTTCTCTCTATTTTCTTCTCTTTCTCTCTCTAGTTTCTTGTGATGTATTGATATTAGGATTAACATTTGGTATCAAGAGCCTACAGTAGATAGGTGATTGAGGTTCTTTGTGGTATCTTATTTGGTTTTGTGGCTTATCTTATAACCTAAATGTGAAAATCCTCAAATTTCACCTACGTGTTATGTGTTAGGATTGTATGAATATGAAAATTTGACTAGAAATTTTTGCTTTTTTACCTTACTTGGTAAGATGAATATGTTCTCAAAACCTAAACTACCACTTCAACATATTACTATATATTGCAAACACAATGTATATATCAATTCTAAATTCTAAAAATAATCTAATAAGTACATTATGAATCAGAACATCTCAATTATAACTATGATACCCTAAATTCTCATAGAAACCCTAGAATCCCTATCAATGAGTTGTAAACTCAAGAATGATAAAGTATGAATGTACAATACATATGAATAAGTAATTATGGATTATAAACAAGTTTTAAACTATCATTTTAATGCATAATATTTTCTAAGAATGGTAAGAACAAACCCTACAAAGCTAAGTCCAAACAAATGTACATAATAGTCTAGATCACCACCTAGAAATCCCTTGTAAACTAATATTTCAAACAATATAATTACACAATATCTATATAGGAATATCAAATACCAATGTACAAGTTATAATCTATCATATATAGGAGGTATTTGTTTATTAAACACTAAGTATAAATAATCTATATCTAATTACAAGTATAAGACCTAGTAACCTGGATTAGCACCCAAAATCCATTTCACATTGAATTAGAGTTTAATCTTTTACAACCAATTATAAAAATCAACTAAGTATCATATTAGGATCATAAATTTATCTCAAGTTAAGTTACAAATTAATAAAGCACAATGTACAAGTTATGGAAGCATAGATCCATAAGCTAACCTAATTACACCTAGGTTATAATTACCCTATACAAACCCTTAAACTAAGTATGTAGAATCATTAGAACTCATAAACATACCATATAATACCTAGAATAAGTTTACATGAGGAGATAAACACTAATTACCCAAAGTACAAAGTCATTAGGATTAATGACCTAAAAACCCTTATATTAAACATTTTACTTAGAATCAATACCTAGTCTTTTAGGAAAAGTCTACTGAAAGTATGCTTTTGCTAGGGTTAAAATTATCGTCCGATCTTTTCGAATTGAGAAAGGGAAAAATGTGCGACTCAGTCGTCTTTTGGTGGGAAACAATAGATTTTTGGTTGTTGTAAAATAAAATTGCAAGACGTTAAAGTAAATGACGGTTAACTAAAACTAAAACTAATTAAAACTTAAATGGTGCAATATTAAAACTTTTAAAAGAAAATTAATTAAATGACAGAAAATTAAAGCGTGACGAAAAATTAAATTGACAATGTAATAAAAATGTGAACTTTAAAATTAAACTAAGACAAAGAAATAAAAATAACACTTAAGAAAAATGGCGGGAAAATTAATGCTTAAAAATAAAAAGGAAGTAAACAGAACCTGAGTCGGGATCCAAAATACTGTCACTATTCGGAATCCAATCTTACTCTTATCCTGAATAACAAACCTAATGCTTATCCGGAATAAAACTGTCACTCTTATCCGGAATGTTGCTTCAGCGTGCTATCCGGAATACTCGTTCTGCTGCTTATCCGGAATGTTCAAACAAGCCCTTATCTGGAATAACTTAGTCACAGTTATCTGGAATCCGTCACCCAAAGCTTATCCGGAATGTAGACTGTCACTCCTTATCCGGAATAACTTAGGTTCCTTATCCGGAATAATCGGAATCCAAAACTTAGTCTTATCCGGAATATATTCCGGATACTATCCGGAATAACTAACTTTCCCTTGTCCGGAATGTTTGATTCTGCCCCTTATCCGGAATACGCAATCCCCACCTTATCCGAAATAACCTGTTATCCGGAATGATTACTCAAACAGCTTATCCGGAATCTTCTGGTGAAGCTTATCCGGAATATCATTCTAATCTATATCCGGAATAAACCCAACGGACGCTTATCCGGAATCCAGTGGTGCAGACTATTCGGAATACGAGGGTTTTACCAAAACCCGGATAAGAACTAAAATCAAATAAGCTACGAACTAAAATTAAGCTAAAAACAATTAAGCACTTAACCAAAAACTTAACCAAATTAAATTTAAGAAAAAGCAAATAAACCAAATTTTAAAAACTTTTAAAAACACTTAATAATAAAAATATAAGAAATCAACTTTTTATAAAAATTAACTAATAAGCACTTAATTAAATTTAAGAAAAACACAATAAGCTATAAAATCAATAAGCTAACACAATCATAAACATAAAAACAATACCAACAATCAAACAAGCATAACAATAAGCACATAAGCATAAAGATTAAATCAAGACAAGAAAGGTAGAATGAGAGATTAATTAAAACTTGATTAAAATTAAGATTCAATAATTAAAGTAAAGGCAAGAATTAAAAGCTTACAAATTTAAGGTGCAAGACAAGTAATTAAAGGTGCAATTAAGTAAATGACATTAAGAAAAGTGCAAGTAATTAAAATGGAAGACTAGTTTGTCAAAATAGCCAACACCTCCTAATGTGAGATTAGGAGGGTATTTACAGTGATTAGGGAAGGTTAAGCATGTGTTGCTTCTTTCTTTCTTTCTTTCTTTCTCGTCTTTTCGTCTTCTTAATTCTTCGACTTTTTCGACTTTGTCTCGGGATTAATTAAACTCGTCTTGTAATTTCTTCATTAATTAGATTTGAGTTCTTCGGCTTTATTAAACTTCCGTCTTTAGACTTGTTCTTCGATAAATCTTCAGAATAGGCCTTGGACTTCCGTTCTTTTTGCACTCTTGATCTTTTGACTTCGTCTTTTGTCTTTTTCTTCGATAAAAGCCCGTGAAAGCCCGTGTTTTCTTCTCTTTTCACATTTTGATCCTAAATCACAACAAAAACACAAACCACGTATAATTCCGACATTTACGACATAAAATACACGTTTTGGCTTGGTTATTATTATAATTAAGTGGTCAAAGGATGGGTGTTTTCACACCTATCAAATCCCCTACACTTTACCATTGCAATGTCCTCATGCAATGTATTAATTACAAAGCAAATTTTACATTTTCCATCACAATCACTCCATCTTGGCCTTTATTAAAGAGACAAAATATTTAAAAGAAGAAAACAAGTAAAAAGATCAAAAACTTACCTTAGGGTTTTGGAATGTCATGAATGATTATCATCCTCAAGTTTCACGTTCCCCATACCAAGCTTAAAAACGAGATCATTGTTATTATAAGTTAGCAAACTAACACAAACTAATGTGGGCCAATTATTTACTTAGACTCCCTTATTCCTAGGTGTATCTCTTATATTTTATTATTGTCTTGAATGATCACGAGGATGCATTGTTGACTTATTTTGATAGTTATTTAGGCTGAAAATAAAGTGGGACGATTTAATCAATAGTTAGCTAAAGGAAAAAATCTTTTAAAACTGCTTCTCGGGACCTCATAAAGTTCATATCTTGGCTAACTTGCTTCACGATTTGAGACCTTTCTCGGACCGATATTTGGCAATGACTTCATACTTCAAATCTTGAGAGACGTTCATGAAATAATGGTCTTCTCTTCATAATAGGAATTTCTTCACTTGAAGTTTTGAGAGATTCTTCATACTTGGACCACGACTTCTTCATTTTTCTCCAATCTTTATTTTGGACTTTGATATACAACGATCCGCCTCCTTTTAGGACTTGGATCTATTTATCCTCATACCTTGCTAGGGTCTTTTCGGATTGACTTCTCCATGATCTTTACGGGAGTATTTGCTTTTCGTCGTGTGTCTCGATCCTTCATATTGATTTTTGATAAATGATTCTTCACATCACTTGGGATCTTTAGCAACAAAATGTAGCCCTCATGCCTTGTTAGGGCCTATTCAGACTCGCCAATCTTCGCATCCCGCTTCAATAAGTTATGCCTTGGCTATGAACTCTAATTAATACCGAGCAACTTTTAAACGATCTTGGGCTAGAAGCTAAGTAACTTTTCAAATCGTACGACCTTACTTAGCAAATAAATTTATTGACAAACGATGGGAGAAAAAGCTCATAATTAACTCACATAAATTCATGAAAGAATACCAAACTTATAATTGACTCTATCATCTCTCGTTATCCATAGTTTAAAATATCAAGGAATGAGACTCGTGGATGCTTAGCCTATTAAATCAAAGTTTTGGGTTTTCGAGTCATCTATAGGATCTTACAAACTCTTAGACTCTTTCAAGTTTAGAATTCGCATTTTAAAGTTCCCTTGATAAACGACTCTCTAGAATCAATTATAGGAACTTTCGAAAAGTTCTTGTTCTTAACCCGTGAGAGTTAAGACTTTCACATTTTAAAGTTCCCTATATAAAAGCCTAGCAAAACTTGACTTAAACACGTTAAGGATACTAGCTAGAGTAAACTTGGATAAGTAAACTCGGGTTGAGTCAAAAGATTCACAACATTGAAAAATTAAAACCACTTTATTAAAATTTATTCTAATAGAGAAATAAAATAACGATCGCAAAGGAAAATACTACTATACAACTAGGCCAAAATAGATTAATTTTTTTGAAAAATGTCGAAAAATCAATTTTCCGGTTAAAATAAGGACAAATACAAGGAAAAGCCCACTTAACTTCGATAGAAGTCCCCCTACACTTAATATAAACATTGTCCTCAATGTTTAAGCATGTGGAAGTAACCTCCCCTACACTTAGGACATTGTGCACTTTGTTTAAATCTTGCTAAGGAAAGGACAACTAAAGTGATTCCTATTTTAATATTGAAGAATATAAAATAGAGAATCAAAAGAGTTTAGGATAGAACCGGGAAGACGGGTACACAGAATCACGGGTCGTCAAAAGTCATCAAGAATGTATCTTTGATAGCTCGAATCCCTGCACATGATAAGAAAGAGAACAAGGAAAAAGGATAGATACTACGGGTTGCCTCCCGAGAAGTGCTTGTTTTTGTTAACCGAGTCGTGAGCCTGACTCGACCTGGATTATCATGGGAAGAAGCTTGAAACACATCCACCGGTATCAAATACATGGTTTTCATCCATCAAATAGCACAAGCTTAAGGCGAACAAGACAAGCCAAAGGAGAGTAGGCAAGGTTCCCTTAAGTAGTTGTTGAGCACGGTGGTAGCAAGGGTGAAGAAGTGCAAGCATATCTCCATGGTTTCCAAAAGTCTTTCCTTTTATTGCATCAGATGGATACTGAGATGGCTTGAAAATTGCAATACCGGGGTCGAACACCTTTTCCTTTAGGGGAAAATAACACTCAGGCTCAGCAGATCTTGAAGAAGATCCGATCATAAATCTCGCAATCTCATCCTCAGAAGGTGGATATAGAGGTGTCAAGACATAAGTGCTGCGGATATCGGTGTCGGTCAGCTTTTTCTCCTTTGAAGCGAGTTTCTTCATATCCAAAGTAGGATAAAGACCATAATCATCAAAGTCCAAAGAAGGAGCATCACTCTCATTTGGGAAGTAAGTGTTGAGAAAAGTAGCAAAGTCTTCCTCAAATGAGTAGTCATCCAAAGTAGGATCAAGTGTTGTTGGCGAAGGATCTTCATCATGTGAAGAAGCACTCGAGAGAGTATCAACCTAATCAAAATCATCATAAGTAGGCATGTCTGGATACTCAGAAGTAAAATCATCATAATCATCTCCATTGGAACTAGAATCATCATCATAAGCATCAAAGATCGGTGGAGAATCATAAATTGGTGGAGGATCAGAATTGGATAGAGAATCATCCACATCATCTTGGAACAGTGGATTATCAAAGCAAGAATCGAATAGAGGATTGTTGTAGACGACAAAATCATCAAGCACATTAATCATATTCACCGATTCTCTTCCATTAGATTTGGTTGTGATCTTCCCTATTTTGAACACTTGTGCATCATTCCCGACCATTAAGATTAACTCACCTTCGGCAACATCGACTAGAGCTTTTCCGGTTCTCAAGAATGGCCGACCAAGTATTAAAGGAATACGAGGGTCCATTTCATAATCAACAACAACAAAGTCGACCGAAAAAGTGTAGGTGCCAACTTAATAAACACATCTTCGGCAATACCAACGGGGTAAGCGAGAGTACGATTTGCTATCTCACGAGTCATCTTTGTTGGAGTAAGATCGGGTAATGATAACTTTTTCCAAACACTTAAAGGCATCAGATTTATACTTTCCCCGAGATCAGCTAAGGCAGTAAATTCTTCGGTTTGGTGAAAAGTACATGGTAGCACAAAATGACCGGGATCTCCAAGTTTCTCCGGAAGTTCTTTAAGAAGGACGGCAGAACAATTTTCATTCAATCGAGTATTGACAAACTCGACCATCTTCTCCTTCTTATTAAGTAATTCCTTAAACATCTTGACAAATTTAGGCATTTGTGCTAGAGCTTCAACAAGTCTAAAGGTGATGGTCATTTCCGAAATCTTCTTCAAATAGTTTGACACTTGAATGTCATCCTTGGTTTGCAGTTTGTTCTTGTCTAAGCGAGATGGATAAGGAATGTTAGGTTTAGTTGGTGTAGGTGTAGCAGGTAAAGGTTGAGATGTTGAAGGTTTAAAGGTGGAAGGTGGGGTTCGTGAAGTGATACTTGTTTTGCTACGCCCTCACGTTTTCCAACTTTCAATGTTTTGTTTTTGTTGATAATAAGGCTAAAAATGGCCAAATTTTAAAATTTTTCTTAGTTTTCATAAGTATTTTTAAGACACGAATGTATATTTTCCGATGGGTAGAATAAAGACTTGATGGGCATTTGGAGCCCTTTACATTCCCTAACCCGCTCAATTCAAGTTTTGCTAGACTTTTATATAGGGAACTTTAAAACGCGAAAGTCTTAGCTCGTACGGGTTAAGAACAAGAACTTTTCACAAGTTCCTATAATTGATCCTGGAAAGTCACTTATCAAGGGAACTATAAAATGCATTCTCTAAACTTGAAAAAGTCCAAGAAAGTGCAAGATCCTATAGGTGGATTGAAAACCCAAAACTTTGATTTGATATAGTCTTAATGAAAGCTAATCCAAATTTGGCTTAATTTTGACTTGCATGGCTAAGTATTCACGAGTCTCTTTAATTAGAGGTCTTTATATAGTGAAGAATGAGAAGTGATAGAGTTAGACAAGTGATCATGCTAAACGTAGAACATGAAAATGTTCTTTCAAAAACTCATATGTTTTTAATTGTGGCTTTTTCTTCCCATAAGATCAATGCATTAGGAATAAAAATAATTGCAATAAGTAAGGTTGTACGATTTAAAAGGTTACTTAGCCTCTAGCGCAAGATCGTTTAAAAGTTGCTCGGGGTTGAATAGAGTTCATAGCCAAGGCATAACTTATTAAAGCGGGACGCGAAGATTGGTGAAGATCCAAAAAGGCCCTAACAAGGCATGAGGAGCTCTATTTTGTTGCTAAAGATCCAAGATGATGTGAAGTATCATTATTCCTAAATCAATATGAAGGATCGAGACACACGACAAAAAAACAATTACTCCCCTAAAGATAATGGGGAAAGTCTATCCAAAAAGACCCTTACAAGTTATGAGGATAAATATATCCAAGTCCGAAAAGGAGGTGGATCGTTGTAAATCAAAGTCCAAAATAAAGATTGAAGAAAAATGATGAAGTCGTGGTCTAAATATGAAGAATCTCTCAAAAACGTCAAGTGAAGAAATTCCAAATATATGAAGAGAAGACCATAGTTTCAAGAACGTCTTCCCAAGATTTGAAGTATGAAGTACATGCCAAATATCGGTCCGAGAAAGGTCTCAAATTGTGAAACGAGTTATGCCAAGATATGAACTTAAGGAGATACACGAGAAGCCGTTTTAAAAGATTTTGTCCTTTGGCTAACTATCGATTAAATCGTGTTACTTTGCTTTCGGACTAATAACTACTTAAATAAGTCAATATGAATCATTTGTGATCCATGACAAATAGTTAAAAAATGCTAGTAACCCATTTCCTTTTATAATAACTAGGATTGCGGGGAGAAAAAGTATTACACAATTTGGACGTATGAGTAGTGTTAGCATTGTGACTTGTACCAACAATGATCTTGTTTTTGCACTTAGCATGGAATGTATGACAATCAAGGATGACGAAATTTACTCTAAGGGACATTTACTTGTTTCTATTCATTGACCCTAAAAGTCGCAATCGTGATGAAAATCATACATTATGTCTTTACACATCTTCGTAGTATTGTTGCAAGTCTTTTACTTTTCAATAAAGGATAATAAAATTGAATCTTGGTGATGCTTAGATACTTTATTCTAGCATTGCGTGAGGGCACGGCAATGGCTTAGTATGGGGGAGTGATGAGATGGCATTTATACATGATCTCATCGTTCTTTTCGGGCTTTAAAGGCACTAAAATGTCATAAAATACCATATATATATGCTTGCTTTTGTATTTATGTGTATTTTAGGTATGGATATCGTGAAAAAGACAAAAGATCACAAGAAACAAGGAAACAACGGACACGAGAAACGAAGCCGTACAAAGAACCGGGCCCTAGTTCATGAATTATCCAAGATTAAACCTTGAAGGCTTGAAGATGTACAAGAATGATCCTCAAAATGTGAAGAAATGACACTTAAAACCCTTGTATATTCATAATTACAAGTTTGGTCCCTTAAGTTTGTCAAAATTACAAAAATGGTCCTTCAACTTTGAAGAATTGGCAAGATTAGTCCCTCATCAATTC
Organism: Glebionis coronaria; assembly: GCA_025667525.1. Classification (NCBI taxonomy): domain Eukaryota; kingdom Viridiplantae; phylum Streptophyta; class Magnoliopsida; order Asterales; family Asteraceae; genus Glebionis; species Glebionis coronaria. Next base: position 112,968,909 of record CM046875.1, read on the forward strand.
TAATTTGTCAATTATGGTCCCTCATGGAGTCAAAGGTACATTGAAGACCTTTGAAGATCAAGAATGTCCAAAATCAGTCCCTAAAATATTCAAACATGGCAAAAATAACCCTTGAAAACCTTTTGCCAAAGTTTGGTGGCCAAAGTGTGAAAATCAGAACTTATTTAACAAAGGAAAACCAAGTTTGTGGCTGAAAAACGTTTTATACAACCTTTGCCAAAACACAAGGACTACTAATGTCATTTTCCTAAGTTTAAACCACACAAACACGCGCCAAACACTTTTTCCCTACAAAAACGGATCAAAAGTTACTACTATTCACCATGAAAACCCAGTAACTCCCACCACTTAAACAAAGGGTAAACTGCAATTACCCTTACTCACGCTTGATTCACACATGCAGAAACCTATCCCAACATTAAATCCCTCTTCTCCACTCACCCTTGGACCCCACACTCAACCTCCTACACCAATGAAAACACAACTTTCTCTCCAAGGAATCTGACGTATCAAGATCAACAGCTAAGAGTCATAGCTTAACTCCAAAGCTAAAATGAACGTCCCTGATGCATTTGGACAGCTCACACACATCAAACGGCATCAAGCACTCAAGGGCAATTTTGAGAATTCATAGCTAGGGTTTTTAGCATTCTAGAATCATCTGTTTGTCCTATAAAAGGAGACCTCAACTTGTGAGAGTCCATTTGTTCCAGCTTTACCTTTTAAACATTGTAATTCCTTTTTGATATTTATAAAAGTTGGTATTTTGAGAAAATTGTAATTCCTTTTTATGTTTTTGAAAGTTGGTGTTGTTTAAGGGTAATTCTGAGTTCCATTTGATGTTATAAGTGTGCTTGAATCATTTGGTTCAAGGACGTTTATGTTTGATAAGGTTTTCAAGTTTGAAAAAAGCTTGAAAAGAGGGTTCTGATTTTGCTATTTTTGTTGTACTAATCCTTAACCAAAAGCTATAAGCTCTTGCAAGCTTGTTGACACCAAGCTTGTGAAGGGATTAGGGCCTTTGGTTGGGCTGTTTGTTCATTGTGTTGAAGAAATCAAGCCCTTGAGTTTCAGCTTTGAAACATCAACCAAGGCAGTCATCCATCTTTCTTGTTGAAGTACCTTGGTCTTGTTCTAGTTGTTGAACAAGGTCCAAGGAGCATTGCTGGTCCTCCTAGGATGTTGTGGAGGACAGGTATAACCTCTTGTTAAGATTCCTCTAAAAAATCATATGATATTGTCTGTTTTATGATTTGGTATGTGATTTGGTGATTTTGTGTTTGTACTTTGTGTTTTATGGTTGCAATCTGTTAGTTGTCACCTAGTGTAGCTATTTGATCTATAAAATCAGTAGGTTGTTTGAAGGATTAAGAATTTTGTTTGAAAAGTGCTTAATAAAGGATTGTTTGGGATTACTGGTTCATAAGGCCTTATGGCCTTGTGCCCTTGGTTCTTAGGGTTTGGGAAGTCTGAACAAGTCATAATACACAAGTTTTAGTCATTGGTTAAGTTTCTGAAAGTTTGGAAAAAGGATTTGAAGTTTTGCAAAAATCTGATAAAAGTGTTTTTGAAATTGGTCAAACACATCAGATCCAATAACTTCTTTGTTAGTTGGATCTAAGGTCTGAAATCAGGTTTGGGAATAGTTTGGGTGATAAGCCATCTATTGGTTATCTGGTTGTTGAATTTGGTGGCTTATTGAGTGTGCTATAGCTTATCAAAGTTGGCTGAAGTGGTCATTTGCATCAGCAAAGTGACCACCTCATTTGGTGCTTGCATTTGTACTTCTAGTGTAAGGCTTATTGTTTTGTTGCTTGGATCCTGTTTATGTGCTGCTTGTGAGGTTGTTTGGCTATTTGGATTGCTTTGTTGATAGCTTATAAGCTTACTGGCTTATTGGCTTATTTGTGTCAAAACTTATCAAGTCTACCCAACTGGTAGACCTTGATTCACAAGGTTTGTACTTAAGCCTTGCCAAGCAGGGTGAAAAAAAAGTTGTAACACTTCATTAAGTTTGTCAACGTCCAAAATTGTGCGTGTCAGCGTTTGATTTTCTCTTGTTAGCGTTTGACTTTTGGTCAAACTTGGTCATATAGCTTATTGAATCTGTTTTGCTTATTGGTACATGCAACAACTTGTTTTTTGTAATAGAATTCATTTTTCTCAGCTTAATAACAAGTCTGGAAGGTTACAAGTCCTTTGGTTAAGCTTTTGCTAGAAAACTAGCTTATTTGGATTTTTCAGCCAGCTTATTGGTTCTTATAGCTTATTCTACTTGGCTTTTTGTGATTTTCTTGATTGATTATTCTTAGTTAAGCTATTTGTGAGCTTTTGCAACAAACCAGAGCTTCTGAAACAGCCTAGAACTCTATCCCGACTATTTTGTCGTTTTGTGGAATTGTTCTTTGCTTATTTCTGGCTTATTTAGTGTGCTTTTTCAAAATTTCTTTTTACAGATCTCTTTAGTATCCCAAAAGAAGGTTGTGTGTCAAATTAGAGCTTATGGCATTGGCTTATTGCTTAATGGGCTTACTTGCCCAATAAGAATAAGCTGTTTGTTCATTAAGCTGTGATAAGCTCACTTTCAGCTTTTGGGCCTTCAGAGTTTTGTGTTTAGAATTGAATTTTGAGTCAGATAGGGCTTTTCCAAGTCATTTGGACTTATTTTGACTTTTTGGCTAAAAAGCCCATTAAGGTTGTCTGAATTTGCTTTTAGCCCATTTGGGGGCCCATGAGGGGTAATTTGGTAATTTTGCTTTCATTTTCTGATTATTTAGGTTAAAATAAACTAGTTTGCATGTTTTTAGAATTTTTTATAATTTTTGGATTTTTAATATTATTTTAATATTATTTTATTATTATTTTCCAAATTTCACATTTTTGCACTTTTTATATTTTTCTTAGCTTAAATACATTAAAATAGGATTTTTGCAACTCTTAGATTAATTTTATCATCTTTAGATTAATTTTTATAATTATTTTAAGTTTTAATAGTTTTTAAATCATTTTAAATAGTTTTTCTTAGTTTAAAAACTTATAAAAATAGTTTTTAATCTTTGTAGGTCATTTTAGAGGTTTACCAATTGAAAAATCTTTATTTGGGCTTTTTGATAATTAATTTGATTTTTAGGGTTTTAATTAGCATTTAAAAATTAATATCTAATTAATTAAAAGGTTTGAAAAGGTTTTGATCATTGGTAAACTCTTAGTTTATTTATTTTGATTTTTGGTAAATTTTTGGGAATTTTTAGAATTAATTTTTATTTTCGTACTTTTTACGGTTTTACGTGTAGTCGTAGTGGTAATTAATTTCACGTCTTCGTCATTCTCTTTTCTCATCCCCTTCTATCCAATATTAATCTCAAATCTTGCTACATTTTAGTCACAAACATATACCTCATTGGGAAACGAACTTTCATTAGGGTCATTTGTACACGGGTTTCCTAAACCGTCGTATTTAATACTTTCCCTACTTTACGCTCTTTGTTTTCCTAATCAAGAGTTGTAAAACTCTGCAATCATTTGGCGCCGCTGCCGGGGAGGTGTGTCGTGATTAATTTGTCTTGTTGTTTTTAATATTAACCATAAATAGTATTTGTATTAGTAGAACTCTACTAATACATATTATCGGTTTTTTTTGGTTTTTCTTGTGAAATTATTATTACTATATTGTATTAAGTATCACAATCAATACAAAATATCTCCAAAAGTGTGAAAACACAACCTTAATTGGGATTTGATCTCCTAATTATTGTATTCGAATCTCAAACAAAAAGAAAAAGGCAAAAATAGATAAATACTTTCGTGAAGCTCGATTTTGAAAAATACGAACTATAAGGTGGGTATAAGGCTGGTATTATAAAATATACCGTAAGTAAAAAGGCTCTTAAGTGCTTCGCGCCGCCTCGTTTCCCCGCTTGCTTGTGAGTATTTTGAGATTGAAGGCTAATCGAGGGTTTTGCCGCCCAAAGTATTATTACGTATAATATATTTGCTTGGTTTCTTTGTGATTAAACCCTCTTGAACAATTTGGTTTTCACCAAAGTTCTAAAGTCATTCGAAGGCGTTCACTCCACGTGATCATTTTCATTCTTTTGAGGCTTCTTTAATCAAAAGTTTGATTCGAGGAGAGATTTGGTAGATTGTTGTCTACGAAGATACACCAAAATTCAAAAAAAATTAAAAACAATCAAAAACACAAAAAAAATAAATTGAAAATTCACAAAACACCCAAAAAGAATCTTCTTTGCTCCCTCCCATTCTTCGTGAAGTTTATGATCACTCGTAATCAAGCAAAACGAGCTCGTAAACGTCTTCAAAAGCAAGCAAATCAAGAGACGTTGATTGAAGAACAAACTCCAATTGTTGAACCTATTGTAGAACAAGAAGTCGTCATGGCTAATCGTACTATGATGGAGTTGCTTCAAGCACCCACCGAGGGTTTTGGAGAGGCCATTGTGATTCCCGCTATCCTTGCGGAGAATTTCGAGATTAATTTGGGTTTAATGTCGATGTTGCAAGCTAATAAGTTTAGAGGTCATGAGAAAGACAACCCGCATTACCACATAAGGAATTTTAATCGTCTCACCGCAACTAGCAAGTTTAAAGACGTTCCACATGACGCCATTAAGATGATGTTGTTTCCATACTCATTAGATGGACCCGCTAAAATTTGGCTTGAGAAAGAATCGCCAAATTCAATTTTGACATGGGGTGATCTCGTTTCTAAGTTTGTGAACAAATTTTTTCCACCATCTAAAACAACACATTTGAAACATGAGATTTCAAGATTTGTACAACGAAATAATGAAAGTTTTTCAATGGCATGGGAACGATTTAAGGAAATGTTACATGAATGTCCACACCATGATTTTTCGGAATTACATCAAGTTGATACTTTTTATAATGGGCTTAATGATCATGAACGAGATTATTTGAATGCCGCCGCGGGTGGAAATTTTTTGTGCAAAACGACCGATGAGGCATTAAAGATTATCGAGAATAGATCTAAGGTTTATAGCCCTCGTAACACACCGAGTGTTGCAAATATGGGTTCGTCATCGTCGTCATCGTCTCGTAGCATTAATGCCTTACATGATGAAGCTAATGAGGAAAATCGGTTTTTGATAGATTTGCTAATCTTATGACTCATTGGAAAGCACAAGAGGCTTTGAATTCCGCTTCGGTTAAAGCGGTTGAAAAGAGTTGTTTGTCTTGTGGTGGAGCTCATGGTCTTTCTGAGTGCATTACCGTCGGTGGTAACACTTCGAGTGCTTACGTAGCAACGGGAACTTATAACCAAAACGGCTAAGGTTCCCGCCCAAATCAAGCTCCACCAAATCAAAATGCTAATAACTATCGAAACAACAATCAAGGTGGTAATTATCAAGGAAATTCACGTAACTACAACAAGGGGAATTATCAAAGTGGGAATGGACAAGTGACTAATCAAAACCAAAACCGGGATTTTCAAAACACTACACAAGGTTTTCAAAATGCTCACACTAAAAATCTTCAAGGAGAATTTTTGGATTATGCTAAAGCAAATGATGCTAAATTTGATAACATGCAACGTGAGATGATTAGCTTAAGATCTGAGTTGAAAAACTAGCTTAAAAACGAACTTGCTAATGAACTTAAAACTCATGCAAATAAAATGGAAGGAAATGTTCAACGTCTTCAACAAAATCAACAAAAGATGGAACAAGGACAACATGAGATTAAGCAAGAATTGTTAAAAGCGGATTTAAGGCAATCAAAATTAGAAGACCGAATGGCAAAAATGTTTGAAGCAATCATGTGTAAACCCTCTTCCTCGGGTGGTCTTCCTAGTGATACCATTGCAAACTCGAAGGGAGAAATGAAGGTTATTACTACACGAAGTGGTAAAACTTTCAAGGAACCAATCTCTTGTCCAAGTACTTCTACGGAGAAGGAAATCGAGAAAGAGCCCGAGGTGATGGTCGAAAAGGAGCATATTACAAGCCCACGAAGTACCGCTCATACCACACCTACGGTTGAACCAATACCAATCATGGAACCTGAGATTCCAAGGCCGTTGCCTAATGTCCAACCCACACCACCCTTACCTTACCCTTCGAGACGAAACAAAGAGAAATTGCAAGAACGTAACAAACAACAAATCGAGCTTTTTATAAAAATGTTTCAACAAGTGCATTTGGATGTGAGTTTAACCGACGCGTTGTTATATATGCCTCGTTTCGCTTCCACTTTTAAAAGTATGATGAGCGATAAGGAAAGCTTTCAAAGCTTACTAATTGTTATTCAGTTTATCTTAACCGCATACCGGAAAAAGTTGGTGACCCCGGAAAGTTTCTCATTCCTTGTGACATACAAGATATGAAAGAATGCCTCGCCTTGGCCGATCTTGGTGCAAGCATTAATTTGATGCCATTTTCTATATGGAAATCACTTTCGCTTCCGGCTCTTACTCCTTCGAACATGTCTATCGAGATGGCCGATCATTCTACGATTTTAGCATGTGGAGTAGCCGAAGATGTTTTCGTGAAAGCGGGGAAGTTCTACTATCCCGTTGATTTTATAGTAGTTGACATCCGCGCGGATACTCAAGTTCCTCTAATTTTAGGTCGTCCATTTTTAGACACCTCGAGATCGCTTATCGACAAAACACCTAATATTTTTGACATAATTAAATCGGGTTTTCATAAAGAGTTTAAACATGATGAAAAAGGAAACGATTTCAAATTTGATTTAAATGATCTTCTTACTTTAACTCCGTCATCACCGCGTTTATTGAGTGCTACGAGCTCGTCTACTCCTTTTGACGATGCTTCGTGTGGATCTAGTGTGGGGGAAGCCCCTTATGTTCCCTCACATTTCTCCACCGAGGACGAGATATTCGATCCCGAAATCGCATTTAAAGGGAAATCTCGGTCTTCCACCGACGCAATAAATGGAAAATCTTTCTATTTGCTTGGTGTGAGTCTACCTCGAGTAGCTCATTATGTTGCCCCACCCATTGTCCCACCCTTCTATTTATTCTCGTCTATTTTCTTCTATCCCATTGAGGTTCGTGTTGGAGTAGCGTTGTTTCGTCTTTCATCCGAAAACGAAGAGGCTATCTTCGACCCCGGTATTTTAATATCGGATTTTTAAGTACTCCACATACTTTTGGGCCTTGTTTATCATGTAAGCCCCACCAAAAATGACCATACCATGATAATTCCTAAATGATCACATTTATGAGGATTCGAGTCGAGCTTTTGACTCGGTTATCGAAAACAAGGTGCCCCATCTCGTGGGGATTCTCATGCTTATATTATTTCTTTCTAATTAGTCTAATACGGAGACTTGTGCTCTTCCAACCTTTGTTTCGTGGTTGTTTGTGATTGTGATTCATTAGGTTCATCGTCATCATTGAAGCCTTTCGTGTTCGTTTTACGTATCACTCGAGCTTCGATCATTGCCTTTGAGGATTCCGATATCCGATGATATATCCTTTTATGTTCTAACGATTATCTTATTAGCATAATTCATAAACAGCTATAGATGATTCGTTTTACCCTTTCCATGCTCGAGATTAAGCATTCGACTTTTCGTCTCTAGTATGGGGGTGTTTCACCCTTAAACTCAAAACATTGAGAACAATGTTTAGTTTTAGTATTGGGGGGGGGGGGGGTGAATAGATACTTTACCTTGCTTACGTCACCACGCAATTCAATTTTCATCTTTTTGTTGCAAAATAAGGCTAAAAATGGCCAAATTATAAAAATTATCTTGTTTTTCACAAGTGTTTAAGACACTAATGTAGGTTTTCCGATGGTGAGAATAAGAGTAATTTTTGACTCGACCGTGCGTGTTGAGCACTTAGCTTCGATTCCTTAACTATATTAGGATAAGTCTCATTAAGTTGAGGGCGGGAAATGATAGCGTTAATTATAAGTTACTATGCTAAACATAGAGTATTCGTATTCTTTCAAAAACTCATGTGTCCTAATTATTTGCTTATTCTCCCCACGCTTTTATATAAATTTTGTTAATAAATAGTTTTTTGCGGTTTAGTCTCTATTGTTGGTTTCTAATCGGTTCTAGTAGCTTCCATGTAATTAAATTGGGAAAACATTAAGGTATCGCCAGCGTCACGGTTTTGAAGTATTTGCACTCGAATAATCAAAGGTTTCCCCAATAATAATTTTTAAGTTCCTCTTCACCTAAATCAAGCAAAAATTTCAAGCTCACAAGGCCGAAAAATCTATGCGAAAATTGAAAGTGAATGTCTTAAATCTTGAAGCCTTAAAAATCTAAAATTCGCCTTAGCATGAGGATATACGTCAAGTAATAATAAACACCTCGTGGCGAGGTTAAATAAAAGACAATGGCAAGACCAAAACCATAATAAACACTTCATGGCAAAGTTAAATAAAAGGTGGCGGTAAACCAATGAAAATTGGTAATAAGTCTCATGTTCAAAACCGTTGTAAAATCGTGTTTATTGATCCTTTTGTTGACTTAATATTTTGACATCGTTGTCTATTAGGAAAGGTTATTAATTCGATGATTTTATTGCACCGTTAAGGATTTATTTTTGGACCTAATACCTACCTACGTATAAGTCAAAAATGTATCCTCGTGATCATTAAGGCAAAAATAAAATATAAGAGATACACCTTAGGAATAAGGGAGTTTAAGTACGTGATTAGAGCGTATGAGTAGTGTTAGCATTACTAACTTATAATGACAATGATCTTGTTTCACGCTTAGCATGAAACTGGGTGAAAATCGAGGACGACGAAATTATTTCTAACGAAGCATTCACGTGTTCTTATTCTATGATCCTAAATGGTCCCATTTTGCGATAAAAACAATACATTATGTCTAAAACGCAAGTGGTAGTTAATTTAAATTTACGTTTCAATAAATGTTATATAAAAATGAATTTTAGAAGTGCTATGATACTTTATTCTAGCATTGCGTGAGGCAACATCAATGGTTTAGTATGGGGGAGTGATGAGACTGCATTTATACATGGTCTCATAGTCCAAATCGAGCTTAAAATGCTATAAAATGTCATAAAATACCGTAAAATATGCTTGTGTTTGTTCATTATGTATTTTAGGTACGAATATCATGAAATCAATAAAAGATAACAAGAATCAAGCAAAAACGAACACGGGAAATGAAGCCGCACAAAGAACCGGACCCGAATCATGAATTTCAAAAGAAGTTCTTGAAGTCTGAAGATTTATCAAGAATGGCCCCTCAAGAACTGAAGACTTGTCACTTTTGACCCTTGTAAAACTCAAATATTACAATATTGGTCCTCAAGTTTCAAGAATATACCATTAAAGCCCTTGAAGAATGCCCAATATGCAAATATAGCCCTTAATCATGTTTCATACAATTGGAGGGACTAGTTTTCCATTATGTCAAAGTTCTTATCAAGGGAAAAAGAGAAAAACTGCCAAAGAAGCTGTTTGCATGTTTTGTGGAAGCATGGGGACTATAATAGACAACTATCAAACCCACACCCACTTCAAACTCGGTCACAACCCAACTTATCATACCCAGAGCCCATATACAAACCCATCATATCACCCTAGCCCAATTGTTGAACCCGGTTTAGTTATTAACAAATGGTCAAATGGTCAACATATTTAAAAAATAGGGGAAACGAGTATTACAAGCTAAAACATGATCTAACCTCTCCCTAATCATCATCACCATCCCTAAACCCTAGCAACACCCCCAGTTTTAATCACCTTATTTACTTACCCTAAATCTAATCAACCATGGGGATTTTTCCCTTTACCTATCCCCAACATAACCCCACACCCAGAAAGGGACGTATCACTCTCTTGTTCCCCCACAGCTCACATAAACACAAGTGACACTTTTCACTTTTTGGCATCGTGGACCATATCAACGGCCAAGGAAGGAAACTTACTCTCCACCACAAAATCAAGAGCTGAGATCATCTTTTGAAGCCTTCAAGATCACATGTTTTACCCTAGACCATTCTAGATGATTTCAAAATGGGGAATCAAGCAAGCATATTCCAAGAATCAATAGGGGAAATGTTGGAAGATCATAGTCTAGGGTTTGTAGTTCTAGAATACTCCTTGTATGTATATAAATAGAGTAGCAGATTTTTCCTTTTCTTTTGTTCCAAAAATCATTGTAAACCTCTTTTCACGAATATTTAAAGTGTGATTTGAGCCTTGCTTTATTTTTGTGTTCCATATTTATGTTTATGCAAATTTAATTCGTGTCTTTTAACTTTAAACAAGTTACTTTTAATTCACCAAAGATTTTTTTCAAGTCTCTTGTGAAAGTTTTTGGGACCCTCTACTATATGAAGTGGTTATGGTGACTTGGCTGACAACCAGATCATCATAAGCTTCATAGAGTAGAGTTTAGTTTTTGTTGGTGACTGTTTAGCTCTCAAAAGTATTGGTTCCAAGTCTAGCTTCAAAATAAATTCCGTGTCCTTTCCTATTTATTGACTTACTGTTTCATAAGTTCTTAGCAAACTGACTTGAAAAATCAGTTTGCTAAGAAGCTTTTGAAGCTTGAACTTTCTTGCTTTTTGGTGTTGTGTTCAAATAGGAACAAGAAACTATATTAGACTGTTGTAGTCTAGGATTATTTTGACTGTTGTAGTCTAGAATCCTTTCTCATTGCACCATATCCATTTAATCTTTAACCAAAGATCTTTGAGGAGGATGGCATCAGCCATCACTTTGGCTTGGATGTAAGTCAAAGTAGGTAAAGGCTTGAACCCCTCCTACTTGGTTCTTTTGTTCAAATTTTAGTGGTTTTGAATGTAATCTGTTATGTGTAGGTAATTGATACATTAATGGATAATTTGTGTTCTTGTGAGGTTATTTGATGTTATTGATAGTTTAATATTTTTAGAATTTGATTTGCTTGAAAATCTCTTTGCAAATTTTTGATTTTTGAAAATTAAGGAGTGTTTGGAACTGTGGGTTTAAGGTATTGAGTGACATAATAACTACATGAAATAGACCTACACATGTTCAATTGGTTTAGATAAAATTGTTTTAGCTCTTTTTGGATATGTGTTAGTGTAAAAGTTTGTTAGTAGCTAGCTTGAAAAAAGTCTGCTCAAAACTGCCTATAAGCACATCAGTGGGTTTATTTAATTTGATTTTGTGAATTTTCTTATGTTTTGGCTTGTTTAAACTTGTTTGCAGTTAGGTTTTAAGTTAGCTTGGGTTTATTGGTGTTTGGTTTGGGTAGAAGTAGCTTGTAGAGCTCAAAAGAGCTGTTGAAACTCACTGGTTTGTCAAACACACTACCAAACAACAACCTTATGTTTGCAAGCCACATGAGCAAGATTTTAGTTAGGTTTTTTGTGTTTTTGAGGTTGGATTTTTGGTAATCATTAAGTACTAGGGTAGATTAAGGTATTGGTCATCTGGTATTGGGGTTTTGGAGGTTGTTGGTTGGTTTAATTTGCCAAAGAAGCCCACTGTGTAGCATTTAGACATACCTAACCCATATTGTTGTAACAGTAGGTGCCTTAGGGCCTAAAGTTGTGATTTGGTGTTTGAGTTTTGTTTAACAGGTAGTGTTAGGGTAGCTTTAGGGGGTATACTACTTGGTATTAAGATTTGGTGGTTTTAGATTGCTCAAATTTACCATTTAAAGCCACTGTATACCCAAAACAACAACCAGCAAACCCTTTTCTGTATGCAATTTATATCAGTAGGATTTTCGGACTCATTTTTGTGTTTTTAGACTTGGGTTTTTGGTACATTAATAGCTTAGGGTTAGGTCTTAGGCTGCATTATCTGGTATCTCACTCTGGTGGACTTTTTTTGATTGAAAAAGTTGTTTTAGAAGTCACTGCCTTAGCTAATACCACCAGACCCCCCCATATAGCTGCAACAATGACTAATTTAGGTGATTTGGGCATTATTTGTGCTTGGATTTTTGTGTGTTTGTGTTTTTTGTGACTCCCTAATAACCAACGGCTATTAGGGGTGCCTTCTTTGCCCACAAAACAGCTTCAAACTACTAAAAATACCTAAAGTTTGACAAAAAAAGTCAAACACCCAACCATTTTTGTCTTTTTGTGACTTAAAATCACTTTTTCTTGAGTTTTTTTATTTTTCACTAGTAGTATTAAGTAAAATAGAATTTTAGAAAAAAGTTTTAGATTTTTCCTCTTTTTTTTTATTTTCTATGATTATTTTAATATAAAAATAGTTTTAAGCATTTAAAAATAGATTTAATTGTTGAAAATATTTTGAAAAATATTTTTTAGTGTTTATTATCTATATTTGAGGTTTACAAGTTATAAAATATTGGTTTGGCCTTTTTCTTGATTTATTTAATTTTTAGGGCTTTATTGGCATTTAAAAATTAAATATTAATTAATTAAAAAGGTTTCGTCAATTTTTCTTGATTTTTAAACCCTAGATATATTTTTAGGATCTTAAATTAGTTTTTTAAGAATTTTTAGATAACTTTTATTTTTCGTCGCATTTTACGTTTTACGTTTTATTTCGTCGTAGTTTAAATTAGCGTAACTCGTCTTTACTTATCCAATCTTTCTCAACCAAAAATGTTACTAATCCAAGCATTGTTTTTATATTATTGGCACACAAAATATACACCTCCTTCGAGAACGAACTTCATTGTCGAGTTTCACGTTTTCCTAAACGTGATACTTAATACTTGCCATTTATACGTCTTTTTTCTAAAGGCGTATTTTTACTCAAAGTACAAGAGAACAAGATGAAGACTATCAAGGATAGATTGACGATCTCAAGCACTCAAAGTCAAATGATAAAGGCTCAAGATAAAGATCACGAAAGCATGAAGGAACAAAACCGTTACAAACAAGATCAAAACCAAGATACAAGACCTAAGAAGGAAGATCACCTCTACAGGAATGTATTCAGTCGTGCAAGTTAAATGTTTAAAGATGACCGATACATTAGGGGGAGATAGTTAGCCCTATATTTTATAGAGTCGAACAAGAATGTAATAGGTCATCTTAGTCGTTAAAGGTCTTGTATAGTAATAGGCTAGTCGGGATAACCGGGCTTGGACTTTAAGCTAATATTGTCTAAGTTAGGGGTTTTACGCCCATGTGAAAGCCAAGCCCGGCCCAAGGACAAAGCCCACAAGCCCATAAGTGGCGTGGGTATATAAACCATCTTCCATGTGTGGAAGAGGGTGTTCGTTCTCATTTTCTCACCTGGTAATCAACCTTTCTTTCGAGTTTATCTCTCTACTTTCTCTTTCTAACTTCTCTCTATTTTCTTCTCTTTCTCTCTATAGTTTCTTGTGATGGATTGATATTGGGATTAACATTGACCAGTACTAATTTTATTCCCAACACATCCTGAGACAAAAATCCTAAAATATTAAGATCAATGAATATGATTTGAGCAATGATAAATCCTCCTATAATATCTTCATACTTATCCTCCTATCCATATCAAATTAAAACATGTGTAATCCACTAAATCTCTTTCTTAATTTCATCCATTGATCAATCCATTTGTCATAATTATAAGAGTAAGAAGATATGTAGGCATATCAAGTAGGAGGATAAATCATTTTCCATATGATTTTGGTCCCTTCATTAGTACCCTCTTGTTGGCCACTAAATCACTAGGAATAGTTTTTACAGGGTCAGCTTCAGCTATTATATTTGTTGAAGCTTCAACCCCTGATGCATACTCAAAGTGACAAATGATATAAACGTTAGGAGATAAAGTACTTATCGATGCTGACTCTACTCTATTAAGTGGAGAGGTCGCACTATCTTCACCATGACCCCTAAAAAATAGACAAACTTCAATTTGCTTTAATTACTAAAAAACTTTATTTCGTACCGGTAGAAAGCAGGGTACACCCTAGAATAATTTTATGGGCATATTATGTAATAGCATGTAAGCACGATCTAAAACAGTAAAAATGAGTTAGTAAATCAAATGCATTAACATATTTTAAAATTATAAAGTGTAACAATAAAAAAAATATAGATTTAGATATGAGCTTATAAGTTACATATGTTATTCTACTCTTCACGTAGGACTTCTCGATACACAACGTTTGACGTGTACACCCTCTTTATTGAACATATTGGCAAGCTTTATTAACACCTTTGTATTGTTGCGTGAGATCCCTCTCGACGACGCCACATATACCTATAAAATAGTAACATTGCTAGATAAATGCCAACATTTGTAATCGTCTTTCCTTATACCTTCTTTATAGTAACATTGTAACTGATTTTGCAATAAATTTAAAATCTCAGAAATGGTAGGATTGTACAAATATTATTTGTTGGAGGGAAAATCGGCATCGAAAAGGAAAAATAGAAAAGAAAAAAGGCCGGAGCGGAAAAACTACAAGATTTTGGAAGAAAAATTCTGAATATTGTTAATGGGTGTGCAAGGGAAAACGAAAAAAAAATAGTCATGTTTTAATTATATTATTAATTATATTTGTAAGGGTGTTTTAATACTTGTATTATGTGTTGTTTAGTTGTAAAATTGAGTCATGTAGGTGTTTTAATGATACAACTTAATGTAATATGTTGTTATAATTTTTTTACTTTTACTTTGTAAACTTGTTTTGTTTGTACTAAAAGCATTATGTAGTGTAACTTGAATTTTTCAACTATTCTAAAAGATAGTATAAATATAGATAAATATGGTATAAATATAAATAAATGTTTTCATACATGCTCTAACGCACGCACGAGAAAATCTGATTGAGCACCAATTCGAAATGTTTCAAACCAAGACAGAGTTCTAAACGCAACCTTTTGGTTTACATATAGGTATTTTTTGATAATCATAGCCTGTGACATATTGATCGATTGTCTTGAAAAAGGCTTTCTTTTTTTAGAAGGTTGGCGCGACCACGTTGTTTAAGTTCGATAAGTTTTTTCAAGACAATCGAATAAAAATTGGTGGTGTATTCGAAATGTACAACCACAAATAAAAAAACGTGAAACTAAAGCTTTAATAGCTACTTGTTGTAGAACAAGACCAGACAAACCATTTGTACTAACAAAATCAAATCTTGGTCCCCCATATCATATATCATCAACACTAGGACAATGTTCACCACTAGTTGCTTAAACATTTTGGTTCGATAACTGCAATGTCGATAATATGTGCAATCCCTCTGGTTGGTGTATACTGTGTCGGGTGTGTTCGATGGGCTTGGAAAAGATGTCACTATAATGCAGGCCATGACAGTGAAACATGGAGTGTTGCTACACCTGAAGAGTTCGAGCCTGTGCCTAGGCTTTGTCGTTATATACTTGCGGTATATGAAGATGACCTCAGGTGTCCATTATGGGAACCGCCTGGTGGATATGGGATTAAACTGGATTTGCTGATTGCGAAAAGAACTTATGTGGATACACAATATAGGGCGCCACCTTACTTGTTGTATCTTGATCATGATCATGCGGATATAGTTCTTGCTATTAGAGGACTTAACTTGGTGAACCAAAAGGATTATGCGGTTTTGCTCGATAATAAGTTGGGTCAGAGGAAATTTGATGGTGGGTATGTTCATAATGGATTGCTGAAAGCAGCTGGAGTCGTGTTGGATGCTGAGTGTGATACGTTAAAGAAATTGTTGGAAGAGTATCCGAGTTATACTTTGACGTTTACTGGACATTCACTTGGGTCAGGTGTTGCGGCGTTGCTTGCAATTGTGGTGGTGCAGAATCGGCATAAGTTGGGTGATATTGATAGGAAGAGGGTCAGGTGCTATTCGATTGCGCCTGCAAGATGTATGTCATTGAATTTGGCTGTGAAATATGCTGATATTATTAATTCTGTCGTGCTTCAGGCAAGTTATTTTCTTTTGTAGAACATTTTTATTGTGCGATTAGTTATGGTTGATCAGCTTTTACTCCTGATGTTTACTGAAGCAGGATGATTTCTTGCCTCGGACAGCTACACCTTTGGAAGACATTTTTAAATCAGTATTCTGGTAATAATAATTCATATATGCCATTGGTCATATGAACGTATAAGCATCATCGATTTATAAGAATGAACATGATACTTATTTGAACAGTTTGCCGTGCGTGTTGTGCCTAAGATGTGTAAAAGACACATTTACGTCAGAAGAAAGAAAGATACAAGATCCAAGGAGGCTTTATGCACCTGGTCGCCTATATCACATTGTTGAGAGAAAACCTTTTAGGTATGTTCAACTCCTTAATTCACCGAGTTCTTAATCCTAGTGATAGAATTACGCTAATCATAGATTCCTAAGTTGTCTTTTAATCAATTGATATTCTAAACAAACATTGTCAAAACTTGTGGTTATTATGGTTCTCAGAGGAGATAGGCTTCCACCAACTGTAAGGACAGCAGTCCCTGTAGACGGGAGATTTGAGCATATAATTATTTCCTGCAATGCGACCTCTGATCATGCAATCATTTGGATAGAAAGGGAAGCCAAAAGGGCTTTGGACGTAAGCTTTCGGTTATTGCTGTAATCTTTTGGTTTTCCAAAAAATTGCTACCTATTCGACTAAATATATAGTTTGAAAGTTTTAGTATGTCTGTTCTCTTGGAGTTGCGTCCGTATACTAGTAGTTATCTGCTAAGGATATTTTCCGAAAACTACATTAGTTCATCAGATGGATGGTAGCTAAATTGCCTTGGATAAATTATCCATTCAATTCAAATCGACACCATCAGTTTATATGTTCTGAATTAGAAAACTTTCCAAAAGAGAAAACTGTGATTTTTATATGCATCCTAAATAAATCATTTATTTCGTTGTAGTTGATGTTGGAACAAGATCCGATCAAGGAGATTCCTGCAATACAAAAAATGGAAAGAAAACAAACCTTGGCCAAAGGACACAGTGAAGAGCATGCTGCTGCACTACGACGAGCTGTTAAATTAGCTGTGCCTCATGCTGTTTTACCATCTCACTACGGCACCTTTCAAGATTCAGCAGGGGAGGGTTCCAGTGGCGGAACGTTTAGGAAACATGCACTTGGAAGAAACTGGGGCGAGTTAATTGAGAATTTATTTGATAAAGATGAATCTGGTCACATGGTGTTCAAAAAACCACATTCCGTAGTTTGATATTTGTAGATCCTAGTAAACTGCACTCCTTTTTTTGGTGTAAATGAGCAAGATATATGAGAATATGAACTTACAGTTCCTACTCGTTTCTGTTTAAACTGAACTTTCTTACAAACATGCCAATGTCTTTGTTAGGCACGAACAAAAAGTGGATCCTATCAACTTGCTCCGACATGAGATAAATACGCTCATGAGCTCAGCTTAATTTCATTTGCAGCCAATATGGATCTGTTGTCACTGGTTTAGAAAAAGAAAAAATACAGCTCAAATTGTTATATTTATTAACTAATCAAAATTGCCACCAATAGCAATTCCATCATTATTCAGTACATTAAGGTCAACCTATACATGTTATCACAAGGAATTTAATATATTGGGACACTAAATCCAAAGAAGAATTTGCACATGGAAGAATAATAATCAAACTGTCCTAACTCCTCCTAAGTATTAAAATTAAAAAAGTAAAAAGACCCAAAGCCTTATTAACCATTTACTTTAGCTTTTCACCCCATGACATGAAGAATTATAACTTCCAAAAAGAATTATTCCTCAAATGCCTGCAAAATCTTTCACAGTAAAACCAACCTTCTCAAACTTTCCTCTTACACTATTCTCTCTGAACTTCAAATAGTCGCCACACATGAATGGTTCATATTGTCTACATTCGTCACCGACAACTTCATTTGGTGCTGATATGATCTTATTGTCCTCAAAACACCAAAAGAAAGCAAGCGAAAATCTAGTTTTACATTCTTTTAGCACGACCCGATGCTCAGAAGATCTTAACTTTCCATTGCTCCAAGCATGTAACAAGTCTCCAATATTTACTACTAATGTTTCTTCACACGGGTTTATGTCCAACCATTTACCTTCTTTAGATCTCACTTGAAGTCCCCCAACATCATCTTGATAAACTATGGTCAAACAGCTCATATCTGTGTGCATACCAAGTCCTTCAACTTCTTTTTCCATTACTCTTTTTTCGGGTAAGGAGTAATTATTTATCCTTAGATAACCTTCACAGTTGGAAAACTCGGATGCAAATTTTGTTGCGAAATCTTTACCCAAACACATCAATAGTATCTCGGTTACTCTCTTGGATAAGTTCCTCATTTTATCTCCATATTCTTTTAACACCTCACTGTTATAACAGGAAAACCAAATATAATAAATAATATAACCAAGCATGAAATTATCTTTCAAATGCCGAATATGGTGCTTAAACAAAATGCAAGACATTTGTATGCAGTAGCGTGAATTGCATAAAACTTGATTACTTTTGTGCAATCAATCCTTTATAATGATATAGGAGATGTTTGTTGTGTTACCTGAATTCTATATCCGGCTGGTTCATAATGGCTTCAGCAGAGTTCTTTGCAGAAGCATGGAAATCAGGTCCAGAAACCCGAAGAGATTCAAAAAAGGGGGAGGCAATGAAATGAGGTGTGTAAGTTTTCACGTGTGACGTAGGCCCTGCTTTAATCTTAGCTTCATAAGGAAAATTAAAAACCTGATTTGACGATAAGCGAAGTTTGCTGTAAAGATCTTTAGAAATCCCATGGTTAATTATATGAAAGAAACCCCATTCTCTGCAGGCTAAAGATAGTGAAGAGATTGAAGACGGGCTTATAGATCTTGATATATCAAGAATGGGAAGCTGTATAGAAGTATTGGATGCAGGCATGATGAAATGTGAATAAACGAGTTAGATTGCATAAAGCTTATAAACTAGTGTGTAGGAGACAGCTTTGTATTATATTAATAACCGTAAGCAAATTTTAATATTCATAAGTAGCATTTTTAATACATAGATCGCCAAGTTTTAAGGACAAGCAATAGCAATAGATGGAAACATTAGCGAGCCGCTATAAATTTAAAAGAGCTGACTTACAAGTTGGCAGTACTTGGGAAGATTCTTTTTTCATTGGATTTTCTGTATTTAAACAAAGTCAATGAAGAAGCTGGTTGAAATAAGCGTGGATATACAACAAAGTCAGCGCAGAAGGTTAGAATTAGGTGGTGTTTGGATGTGCGTGTTTGAAGCAATTATGTGATTTTGCATACTCAGAATTAGATGATCATCGTAATAGAATGGGCTGTAGAAGATAACTAGCGGTTTAAGTGTTTGACAAATTACGAATAGTCATCTGTAAAATGTAAATTTTTTGAGACGTGAGTAAGATCTCCCGGATTAAGTTAAAAAGAAGGGTAGTTTGGTGAAATTTGTTTCACTCCTAATCAATTTTGTTGCATCTAGTAGAAAATTCAGTATCTAAAGCTGATTAGTTGACCATTAAATAAGGAAAAAGAAAATTGATTATTGCAACTCCAACAAACGGTAATCAGATAACTGAGGTTCTAAACAAATATCCGAAAGCCCCTAAGAACAGATCAAACAGATCATCTGCGTACGAGAGCAAGAAGCAAGAAAAATGAATTTTTTTACCAAGATCATTCCTTTAGGCCTTCACAAATATGAATTGTTTACCTGCAGTACACATACCGCAAGAAGAATAGCTAACGAAAACATGAAGTACGAAGCAATCATATATTCTGTTACCGTGTTAATCAAAGAAATGACACATGAAGGTTTCACTCCCGAGGTTCATAGATTAAATCTACAAAGATTTGAGTGTAGAGATGACTCTCTTTTCTAGAAATAAATAAGATGACAATTTACCAATGAGCAAATCCCCTTTACACAAGGCATAAGTTACTTAAAAACCAACTTCTGGGAGTAAAAACAGGCATATGCAACATAAACTCCCTTCATTCCCTTTAGTCAACGCATAGACAGAAAGAACATAAAACCTGGCAGTCAATGTTCTTGAAAAGGCTCAACTAACAGTAATTGCTAAGTTGCTTTTTTTGCGTCATCATAGTTGTCATCACATAGTTAATAATGAGCATGTTTGTGAATATCCGGCGTCATACGTGTTATAGTACAATGTATTTTTTATGGAATAAAGATGTCGCACATGCTTGATGCTTCGCTCTTAGGTAATACGCCAATAATATTTGTCAATTCAACGATTTCTAACTTGTGGGCGCCGTTGAATATGAATAATAAATCCATCTGTTAATTGAGAGCTAAATTATTAAGAATAGGAAGCTGTATAGATGTATTGGACGCAGGGATGATGAAATATGAATATAAGAGTTAGATTGCATAAAGTTTACAAACTAGTTTGTAGGAGACAGCTTTGAATTAAATTAATAACCGTAAGCAAATTTAATATTCATAAGTAGCCATTTTTAATACGTAGATCGCCAAATTTGAGGACAAGCAACTAGCAGTAGATGGAAACATTAGCGACCCGCAATAAAAGAGCTGACTTTCAAGTTGCAGTACTTGGGAAGATTCTTTTTTCATTGGATTTTCTGTAACAAAACAAAGTCAATGAAGAAGCTGGTTGGAATAAGCGTGGATATACAACAAAGTCAACGCGGAATGTTAGAATTAGGCGGTGTTTGGATGTGCGTTTTGAAAGCAATTATGTGATTTTGCATACTCATTGTAATAGAATGGGCTGCAAAAGATAACTAGCTGTTCACGTGTTTGACAAATTCCCAATATTCATTTGTAAAATGTAAAATGTAAAATGTTAGAATTATTTTACCTGCACTACACATGCCGCAAGAAGTACACTTTTGAACGAGAAAACAGCTAACGAAAACATGAAGTACGAAATAATCATATATTCTGTTACCGTGTTAATCAAAGAAGCGACACATGAAGGTTTCATTCTGGAGGTTCCTAGATTAAATCTACAAAGATTTGAGTGTACAGATGGCTCTCTTTTCTAGAAATAAATAAGTTACTACCAATGAGCAAATCCCCATTACACAATACATAAGTTACTTGAAAAACAAACTTCTGGGAGTAAAAACAGGCATATGCAACATATACTCCCTTCATTCCCTTTAGTCAACGCAGAGACAAAAAGAACATAAAACTTGGCAATCAATGATTCTTTAAAAGGCTCAACTAACAGAATTTGCTAAGTTGCTTTTTTGCATCATCATAGTCGTCATCACATAGTTAATAATGAGCATGTGTGTGAATATCCAGCGTCATACGTGTTATAGTACAGTGTATTGTTCGTGGAATAAAGATGTCGCACATGATTGATGCCGCGCTCTTAAAAAGTTGCCATTATTATTTGTCAATTCAACAGCTTCTAACTTGTGGGCGCCGTTGATTATGTCTAATAAATCCTTGTGCAATTTTTAGAGTCACAATAGCAGGAAAGATGCAAAAAACCATGGAAAAGTAACATATCATGCAAAAGCTAGTACAATTAAAAACTAAAATAAAAATATATGGAAGCCGCAGCTACTATAATTATCAGTAGAACTGAACTATCTGATATCATAATTACTTTGACATACTAATCATGCCTACGTTGCAGTTTCCCTGAAAATCCTAACGGGTATACTCATAACCCGGAATCCTAGCGGTATATGTTATAAACTTGCATGAAAAAACTAAGAGGTCTCTGACATTGCTTCTTACAAAGTGCTTATGTTATATGGGATAATCATGCTAACATAATGTTTGGCTGTGCTAACGCAGTATGTTTAAAGTTCACATTGATCAAATGTTTCGCAAATTCCTACTTACGAAATCACATGTTAAATTACCCCCAAGTAATGCGACAATAAGAATTACTTTCAGCATACCCTTATGCTAGAATAAAATTAAAGCATACTTGCAACTTGATAACACAATAATTAGGTTAACGTTGTTACAACATATAGGTCATAAACTAGTTTAATGACTAGTGTACAGATTAAAGTGACACACATTGAGATAACTAGGTTGCTACATACTCCTACCTCCGTCCCATAATTATTATCCATGTTTGACTTTCTGAGTCTATCTTTGTAAATTTTGACCTTAAATATTTTTGTTTATACTATTTAATATTTGATGTATAATATATGAATGGATTGTATTTTACATGTATTTTCTATTGGTATAATTTTTATTAACTATTATATAACACTAACAAAATTATTTAAGGTCAAAGTTAACAAAGAAAGACTCAAAAAGTCAAAAGTGGACAATAATTATGGGACGGAGATCAAAACCCATGATATATAAATAGTTCAACCAACACAATCTAAAGATAAAACATAAGTAAAAATAACAGTTTTTTAGATTATGTTGGTTGAACTATTTATATGATTAAATTGCAGACGAACAAATGTTATAAATTTTTTCTAAGGGATAACTAATCAATTTTGTTGTGTTAATGTTTCAGATATCAAGTATTACACTTATTCATCCTAAATTAGCGTATATGCACATTATCCAAATAAATAAAAAAATTACCGTATGCAACACACATTTTTCCGTTAGAAATAGTTTCTTTTAATGCATACTCCAAAGGTGCTGGAGAGATGTTTCAGGTCACGACCCTAATAAACGACGCAGAATAATTTCCAAAGGAGCTTAGCAAGAAAGATATGAAAGGTTCACTTGACTATAGTCAATATATTTCTTTGCTGCAGGCATTTCTAACTGTTTCTGCTCAACTTCTAGCCAAAACTTATGCTTGTGCAGACAGTGGTATTTACACTTTTAGGCCAACTTTTCGAGCCAAACATTCTTTTGGATTGTTAAGCCCGAAATAGTCTTTGCTTGAAAAGTTGGGTGAACTAATTGGAGGTATCAGAATGTTACTATTCTGCATCTTTTCAATGTGGGTGAACTGATTAATTGGAGGGAGCCAGAGAAACGAGAACTATGATGCCCTGAGAGAAGGTATGAGAAACCGCCACCACCTGTTTTGTTTTTATTATCTTTTCATCAGAAATCCTACATTTGTCACGTGCGAGAGTGGAGACAATCCTCCGGGTTGTCAAGGACAAGGTAGATTGTGAAGTGATTACAATGACATTTCTGTAAGGGTTTACACATATATATGGTTGCAAAATTAAATGATTTAGAAGATATGATTTGACATGTTTTTCAGGTAACATCTAAAGTGGTATCTGACCCGTTCGACCTTTAAGAAATAAAACAAAACCTGATTTCACCCATTCCTAAGTGGTCCAAGTTTTCTACCTATATTTGTGAAGACAAAACGATATGGTTGTAGGTTCCTTGCTTGAAAATGAGCACATGTCCTTTATAAGATCTGTTATGCAGATAATACTATGTTAAATGATGCTTAGACATGATTTTTCTTTATGCTTATACAGGATTCTTGAGATGGGACTGCCATTTGAGCCATATGAGTGAAAACTTGACTTGTGTACCTTTGGGACTGTGAAGCATAGTGAATTTGGTCTAGGATTTGAGAAGTTTATTCCTTTTGCAACATAAATTGATAATATTAAGGATGTAATTCCTATTCCCGGGGTTCCAGGAAGAGCAGATCTTAAAGAAGGTACATCAGACGATATATGATAACATCATTCCTTTTGCTTTAGTATATGATAGCATGTTAGCGCCTTTATTGCTGAAGCCGATTTGGATACACAGTATGTAGAGTTTTGTTGCTGCTTGGTTTCTAACTACTGTTGGGGATGTTTTTAACACATGTAAGTTAACATTTTGTTGCTACTTGCTTCTTTAATCTACTGTTGGTGACATTAAAGATTGTTTCTACTTCCTATATGTGATGGATTATGAAGTGCCCAACACTAAGTCATAAGGTAGCACAAATTATTTGATATTCTACGGAAAACCCGATGACTATGGTCCTAAATTACAACATACATTGTTTGTATTCGAAGATTAAAAGTCATATATGAGTTCTAGCAAATCTAGCATGATTGAAGCAGTTAAGGACGATTTTAGCATGACCATCCGGCACTGGCTCAGTTAAGGACGAAATAGGATACCCAGGCAACCATGTCCATTAACCACGTTGCATTTGTTCATCTCGGGAACTTCATTGATCATATATTGATTAGCAGTTCATCATCAGTGCAACACATGTAAAATAAAGTGTCTACCGAAAATAAGCTACGTCAACAAAAGATAAAGGTAGCATTACACCAAAATAAAGTGTCTACCGAAAATTAACAAAATTATGAGAACTAAACCAACTTTTAGGACAAACTCACGTGCATACTTATACGACCGCTACGTCTATATTCCTTACAAAACTTTAACCCTCAACCCTACACTTTATTTACACCCGGATTACGACAACATATACAAAATATATTTGTTATATACAGCGATGAGTAACATATATCTTATTTTATATGATCACCATTTCTTTCTAACTTTTCAAGTACTTTCTAACATATGTTTTATTTAATATACCAAAATTATATATTCAGTTGATCCGAAATGGCTTCAGCAAAGCTCTTTGCAGAAGCATAGAAATAAGATCTGAAACAAGAAGATATCATACGATGGGAGGCACAGGAATGAGGTGAAAGAAACCCGCTTCCCAGGCTAAAGTGACTGAACAGATAGAAGACGGGCTTATACATTTTGATATTAACAAATACTAGAAGTTCAATATAAGTTCTGAATGCAGGCATGATGAAAAATGTGATGATATCAGTATAAATCCAGTTAGATTGCATATAACTAATAAACTAGTTTATACTGTAGCAGACAACTTTATTACAGTAATAACCGCAAGCAAATTTAATATTCAAAAATAGCTATTTTAAGTCTTTATAACAGATAGATTGCCTAGTTTTGGAGAACAATCAACATGAACAGATACATAAGAAAGCTGCGATTAATTTAAAAGAGTTGACTTACAAGTTGGCAGTACTTGGTAAAGATTCTTATTTCGTTGGATTTTCTGCAATACAACAAAGTCAACGAAGAAGCTGGTTGGAATTAGAGGGTGATATAATAAAGTCAATGAAGAAGGTCAAAAGGGGTTGTTTGGATGTGCATTTTGATTTTTGAAAGTGCTTTTGGATACCAGAATCACACAATTAGTCGTAATAGGATGCGTTGTAGATGATGGTGTTTGAATGTGTTTTTGTGTTTAAAGTCTCGAAAATAAGATCGTTAGTTGCTTAGTGTTTTTCTTGCTTAATGTCTTATGAGTTGGCGGTAAGAGTCATAAAAGAGGGGGTCGCTTTTACCACTTGATAATCAGTTTCACTGCGTCTAGCATGAAGTTAATTATCCAAAACTGGTTTATTTGACCATTACCTACTTACATTATATAATAAAAACAGATAAGCAAAGCAGGAACAGTAGAGAATCATACAACCTGTTACTATGTCAAACAAAGAAACAAACACATGATACTTGAAACCACAATTTCATATATCTCGTATCTACAAAGAAAATAGTGCAGAGATAACCCTGCTTCCTAGCAGTAAATAACATGAACGCCGAACATAGCTCCTTTACACACAGCATAAGTCACTGGCAGCATACTGTAGCTGAGAAGTACGCGGGGGTGTTTGGAATCGTGTTTTAAAGGTAATTATGCTATATGTTTTAATCACACCAGTGGCTATCTGGATGTGCTTAATGCTAAAGCTATTCAAACATTATGTTGTTCAAGTATATATAAAATTCTGATTATTCAAGGAATTACAAGAACATGACCCAAGTAATCAGATTACTATACTCAAAACACTAGAATGGAAGCTAATCTGCAACTCGAAAACACAATAACCAAGTAATGTGTCACAAACTATCATTTTGACCCATTACTTTTTTCTTGAAAAACCAAACAGTACATGAAGCTTTGCCACAAAAGTCAGATTGACATACATTTACAATATATTTCTGTGGGCTGAGTCTGATATTCATGATATGGAGGATCAATGGGGCCAAGACACCTAACACTGCTATAATCTTGACAAACTGATAATGTAATGTGTCGGAAATCCCCGTGGATTAGTCGGCAAATGTGTCGGAAATCACGGTTACCCAAAAAAAAAAAAAAAAAAAAAACTGATAATGTAATGTTGCACGCTTTCCCTAAAAAATTCCAATGGGTATTACTGTCAGTCTGTAATCCCAAATTATGGTCGATCCATGCCAGTTTACCATATTTGGAGTGATGATATGATTATGTACGAGACTGTAATTGCTAGTGTATGTTGTTTAAAGCAGGAAAATGGGCAATTCTGTCATTGCTTTTACTGTTAGTACTTTCTGGCAGCATAATGTAGCTAAAAGAAGCTACGGGGGGTGCTTGGCATCGTAATTTCTGAAGGCAAATATGGTATATGTGATCATCAGAATCAAGTAAAGTTTTTTAGTGCTTATACTATTAAAAGTTCATGTTGTTCAAGTGTATAGGAAATTCTGATTATTCAAGGATTTACACGTAAATGACTTCTAAGTAACTGGATAATCAGAACCAGTTTCATTGTGCCCCAAAACTGAAAACTGATTTGAGCACTGAAAACGCGATAATCAAACATTTAGACAGGGTGATTAGCTGTTTGAAGTAGTACTTTTTCCGTGAACAGCCAAAAGTAAGTGAAACTTTGGCAGAAAGCAAAAAAATAGTCAGATTGACATACAGGCAGGAAAAAATGCTACAACGGATGATAAATTAACACTCCAGTTGGCAAGAGCTTGTTAACTGCTTAATTACATACTTCCAAGTAATTTAGCTGTTTAACATAGTTTCCAGATGGAACACTTTTGTTGTGTTTAATCACCACATTGCAGTGATCGAAGGGGGTGTTTGTCTTTGCTAATTTGAAGTGCTTATCTGCTTAGTTTAAGGCTCTTACTACAGTGCAAAATAAGCAAATAACCAAATAAGCAGTCTCTGCCAAACACTTGAAACCTATATGCTCAAAAAGTTAAATAAGCGATACGTAATTCCAAACACTCCAAGTCTCTAAAAAGCTAAGAAATATGATCGGGAAACCTAAAGACGTGCCTAATTTAACCCCTAAGGGGGTGTTTGTTTTGGCTTATAACGTAAGCCTATTTTGGCTTATATAACATAAGCTCCAATTTTGTGGCATTATTAGAGACTTATGGGCTTATAATATCATGATAAACTTATATGAGCCTCTAAGTCTCAAAATAAGCCATAAAA
Organism: Glebionis coronaria; assembly: GCA_025667525.1. Taxonomy (NCBI): domain Eukaryota; kingdom Viridiplantae; phylum Streptophyta; class Magnoliopsida; order Asterales; family Asteraceae; genus Glebionis; species Glebionis coronaria. Next base: position 112,996,009 of record CM046875.1, read on the forward strand.
TTAAGGCTTATGTTATATAAGCATATTTCGGCTTATATTTCATAAGCCTCAATTTTTTAAGCTTATTTGGAGACTTATGGGCTTATATAAGTTTTTTATATTATAATAAACTTATATAAACCCATAAGTCTCCAAATAAGCCACAAAATTGAGGCTTAGGTCATATAAGACGAAATGAGCTTATGTTATATAAGCTAAAACAAACAGGACCTAAACTGTGTTACCGCATGCCAAATAACCAAGTTTTTTATAAACTAATGAAAACTAGTACATAGATAGCCAAAAACCATGTAGTATCAAGCAACAACAATCTTAATTATCAAAAACCATAATAAATCAGTACATAAAAAAGTATAGCAATAACATAGATAAAAACTAAATAGAATCCTGAGATGGTTTCTTGATAGAACAAGAAGATTTAAAAGCTTCAATTTGAGATTGACATTTGATATAATCTCCTTTGTTTTCTTCTAAACATTTCTTCAAAGCCTCAACATCACATGCTGACAATGATACCTTTTTGTTCTTCGCCTCTTTATTATCCTCCATTATCTTCTCTGTGGTGTTTGGTTGGATGTTCGGTTGGTTATGGAGGCGGTCAATGAGCTTTGTGTTTTTGACTTTAAGAAAGGCAACGCAACACAATTAACAAAAATATCATTCACTCACAACATACCAACTTTCTTCACTTTGGCATAATCATTATCTTTTATTTTTCCTTTTTTATTTTTACACAAATCAAAATTCATTTCACTAAAATTAAACATTATAAATACGGAAATAAAAATTACAAATACAAAAATAAAAATTACAATACGAAAAAAAAATTACGAAAATTTAAAAACACAACATATATTAAAATAAACTACTCATTTTGGAGTTGATTACGCTCCTAAATATGCTCAATAAGGCACCGTTGAAGCTTTATATGTGTCGGTTTACCACGAAGTTCTTTTTGTTTTCTTTGCCTGGTTGCACAACGCTCGACCCATGTCCTTAATATTTGGTTGTGAACAAACATACATTTCAGTAGCTTCAGATATCGCATACCCTTAATTTTTCAAAATCATGTTATGCAATATGATGCACGTGTACATGATTCTACGTAACTTGTTGACAGTAAATTGACGCGCCGGCTAAGCAATAATACGCCATCTTCCTTGTAGGACACCAAATGCCCTTTCAATATCTTTTCGAGCACCTTCTTGACGGCATTTGAACATAGATGTTTTTTCATCGCGTGCAATACTGGATGATTTCACAAATGATAACCATTGTGGGTAAATCCCATCTGCAAGGTAATACCCTATATGAAAAGTTTGCCCGTTTACAACATACGGTGCCTCGGGTTCGTTTCCATCCAAAAGATCACCAAATAAAGGTGAATGATTGAGAACAATAATATCATTGTTCGCACCTGCAACCCCGAAAAATGCATGTCAAATCCACAAATCGTATGATGCAGTAGCCTCTAGTATTATGGTTGGGTATTTTTTATCCCCTCTACCAAATTGGTCGTGTCATCGTCTTGGACAATTAATCCATTCTCAGTGCATACAATCTATACTACCAAGCATTCCGGGAAACCCATGAATCGTATTATGAGGGGCATATAGGTTTTGAATGTCAACTGGTGTGGGTTTTCTAAAAAATTCGGGTTGAAACAAATCCATTACGCACATTATAAAATTATCAAGACAATCGCGTGTGCAATGTGCACTCATTTGCAAGTATTCATTTAATGAATCCGGAAGTGTACCAAACGCCAGTTGGCGTATGACTGATGTGCATTTCATAATTACACTAAAACTTTTTAAACTCGTTGCATCAATACGAATAGTAAAAAAATGAAAGTGTTTGGGTAAAGGATTATTTGTTTGAATGTAATTTTCAATACCTTGAACAATCTCTAAAAATAGTGAACGCCGCATTCGATACCGCTTCTGTAAATACACCTCGTGATACCTTGGATACGGGCCGAAATAATCTTCCTTTAAACGTGCCTCAGCAACAACACGTTCACGATTAATGTATCTGCGCCTTCCTGCTACTTCAGCTTCTTCTTATTCATTAAGCTAGATTATGTAATAAATCGTTCACATCTTCTTCATCGGACCATACGTTATATTTCATTTTTTTTGATGGGATTTTGTTGTTTAAAAGAGAAATTAAATAGTTGTGTGCGTGTGTTAAAAATGAGAAAATGAGGATTATATAGGAATGAAAAGATTAAAAAAAAAACTTTGAAATATAGCTGGTCGGGGGCAACAGATACTTTCTTTCGTTGATTTGTTTGTCGTCGGTACGCCGAATTTGCGAAATGTGTCCGACGAATGGGGGGTCGGTGTGGCAATGTGAGGCGACGAATACCAACGAACGTGCCACGCCGGCTCAGTGAGCGCCGTGACACCCTCCTCTCTAACACTTTCGAAAAAATCTTCAAAAAAGCTACAGTTACCAAAAAGTATACTCGTAAAAAACTTTAAAAAAGCTTTTAACAAACAAACATGTTTTTAGACTCTTCTTTTTAAGTCTCGCTATCAATGATCAATGTTTTGAAACCCGATTTAACTCGGTTAGGTCACCGGTTAATCTGATTTTCTCATAGTATAAATTTGAGTTCTTTATTTTCGAAACCCGATTAAATTCATCGTGTTTGGAGTCATTCGGGTCAACCCGATTTTCGACACCAATTTTGATTTTTTTTTCGTGCTTTTTTCAAATAAAACGTATAATTTATGCGTATTTGCGATGTAATTTTATTGTTGCATATTATATTTGTTGGTAAATAGTTTATAATGTTTAATATATGAAATATATAATTCTGTTAATCATTAAAAATATATAATAACATCACCCTATATAGGAAGGTGGTGAAACAATTTCTTAAATACAAACTTTTATATAAATAACACATGTAATTTATTAAATGGTTTTCATAAAATGCTTTAAAGTAAAATAAGAATTACAAATAATGCCTTAAATATAAAATTCTATAAAAATATATAAGGAATGATGGTGAAACAATGTCTTAAATATAAAAGTATATAAAAATGACACATGTAATTCATTAAAGGGTTTCTATAAAATGCTTCAAAAAGAAAATAGGAATTACAAATGATGCATTAAATATAAAATTTTAAAAATGACACATGTAATTCATTAAAAGGTTTCCATAAAATGCTTCAAAGAGAAAATAGGAATTACAAATGATATCTTAAATACAAAATTCTATAAAAATGTATAAGGATTGATGGTGAAACAATGTCTTAAATACAAAATTCTATAAAAATGACACATGTAATTTTATTAAAAGGTTCCATAAAATGTTTCAAAAATAAAATAAGAATTACAAATGATGCCTTAAATACAAAATTCTATAAAAATGACACATGTAATTCATTAAAGGGTTTTCATAAAATGATTCTAAAATAAAATAGGAATTAAAAATGATTCACAATAGTTTGACTTACTAAAATGCAAATATTTTCAGATATAAGTTTTGGATTGGGCTATATATTGTTGCTATATTATACACGTAAAAAAATAATACCAAGAATAAGCTTTTTGGGCTTACTTTTTCTAAAATACACTTTAGCACAAAACTTACAAAACAAAATCATTTCTAAAAAATATTTAACTATAATGTTTTTGCTAACAAAAAAAACTTAACACTAATATTAATTTCGAAAAAAATTAACGTAAAAAAGTTATTCATAACATTAACATATACAAATTCAATTAACTCATAATATTCTTAAATAAATAAAATATCTTAAATTACGTTATTTTTGTTCATTTTATACTACATTATTAATATATTAATGTTATAACTAACACTACATATATAATAAATTTCTAATACAAATAAACAAAACTTCAATTTTCATTAAAAATTAGTATATACTTAAAGCTAGCCCCTTCACCAGACGGGTTTAAAGGCTAGTAAGTTATATATATAATTTTTGGTGTATTTGAAAAAAAAAAACAAAACAATATAATCTTTATTAAAGCCAAGGTAGAGGTGGCAAAACGGGCGGGCAGGCACGGACGACGGGCTAAACGGGCGACGTGTTAAACGGACGGCGGGTCAAACTGGGCCGGGCTAAACGAGCACGGGCAAAACGGGCGGGCGAAACGGGCAGGCGAAACGGGCGCAAGCTAAAATGAGAAAAAAGACATATAAAAACGTAGAATTAAAAAATAAAAATATTTGTTTAAAAGCTGGGGATAAAAACTAAATATAAAATATCCGTCGAGTAGCCTAATTAGTGTTTTACATGTGCGCCTATTAAGCCCATAAGTTTCTTATGCGCTCGTTTAGCCCATTAATAATTAATAATAAAAAATAGACAGAAAATGCCTCATCTTTTTTGAAAGTGGACAAAAAAGCTCATATTTATAAAAATGGGAAAAATTTGCCACCTCTAAATCAAGGTAACTTTCTACTAAAATAAATATAAGGGTCTGTTTGGTTCGATGGAGTCCTAAGAATTCTGATTGAATTGGAATCTGATTCCATTCCATAACGTGTTTGGTTGACGGATTCAATGTATTTGGAATCTGAATTCCATTCCTTAATTTGTTTGCTTAACAAGCGGAATGGAATTAAAATCCTACAAAATCCCATATATGTGGAATTGAACATTCCATGGCAAAGGGGGAGGAATGTTTACATTATTATTTTTTTTACTAATATTATTTTTAATAATAATAATGATAATAATAAATTAAAAAAAATTAGAAAAAAGAAAAAAAAAGTAGTAATAGTAATAATAATAATTAAAAAATATATAATTTATTATTATTATTATAAAAATAGTTGTAAATAATAATAACAAAGATATTAAAAATAAAAGTAATAAAAATAATAAAATATTAAAAATAAAAATAAATAGATAAAAAATAGAAATAAAAAAATCAAAAACATTAATATTAATTAAATAATTTTTAATAATTATTTCTTAACTTTATTGTTATTATTTATTTTTTAATTTTTTTGTTAATTTAATATTTTTATGTTTATTATTTTTTTTATTTTTTTATTTTTTTATTATTACTATTATTTATTTTTTTTAATTTTTTAGTTTTTTAATTTTATATATTTTTTTAATTTTTATTATTTTATTATTATTTTTTTAGTTAATATTATATTATTTAAAACTTAATTATAGTAATATATTTAAATATAATGTTTCTCATTTTATTTTCTTTCAACCAAACACGAACTAGTCTTTTCAAATTTCAATTCCATCGGATTTTAAATCATAAGGATTCCATTTTTCAACATTCCATTCCTTCACATTCTAATTCCTGAAATAGATTCCAATTCCATCAAAAACATTATGCGAACCAAACGGGCCTAACGGTTTTCTTAAAGGCCACAAGTGGGAGAAAATATGATATCAACGCCAACTAAATTTGTTCAAAAAAAAACGCCAACTAAATTTTGCACGTATCAAACTTTTTCATTATCATGAAACTTTCGTTAAAATAATAAGAAACAGCCGCGTCTATAACATGAATACATATCATTTGAGAAGATGCTAATGCTAACTATGATTAAATAATTGATCAATTCCTAAAATCATGAATCACAAGCTTTCGTGATAGTAGATGATCTGAACGCTTGGATTTGAGATTTGCACTTGCCGTAATCGCCTTCGTGTTCCTCTAAACACTTATTGAGAATTTCAACATTACGTTCTAACGTGGCTGTCTTCTCCTGCAATTCTTCGATGAGACGAGAGTGTCGACTCCCCTGCACAACACCCATGATAATTATAACTTCATGCCACCAACTAAACATCGCACTGAATGTTGTGTTGTAAGTATACTGAATTACTGATCAACGTTTTATAGATGAAAAGAGTACACATATAGACTAAAGCAATTCTAATTAAAACTTAAGTACCTATTATCTTGATGGACAGGCTTTGGGAGTACATATCAGGTTAGATAAGGGCCATGTGTATGTATATCGTAATCTTGTTTTGTTAAAAGGATTTAAATTGAGATAAATGTTTCAAAAAAAAAATACACACCATGATATGTAGGATTAATTTCATATAGCATTCTATTTTTAAAATCAATTTTAATATATATTTAAAATGCAACTATTAAATGCATGATGTATAATAATTTTTAAATATATTTGAGTATATATGAAATTAATTTAAAAGTAGGATGATGTATCAAATTGGCTCTAATATGTATACAGTATACTTGATTCCCATAAATAAAAGTAACGTAGAGTCTCTGTAAACGGGTTTAGACATAGAGTTTGGATTTAGATTTAGTTTGAAATAAATGAGAAAAAAATAAAGTTTATTAATTAAAAAATACATTTATTTTATAAAAGCATTGTTTAAATGTAAAAAGATACAATAAAGAAACTGGATATTAAAAACATAAAATATTAAAGAAAATCAGTGGTAGACAATATTAGAGAAATAAAATAAAATTTGTGTGTCAAAAAATTGGGAGGCGATTTTGACATTTCTCAAATTGATTAACACATTTAAAATTAATGTGTCTTGATACATATACTTTTAGATCACTTCTAATCATGTGTACTCTTATAAAGGTATAAATGTCAAAACATATTAATTTTGAGTGTGTCAATCATTTGATAAGTGTGCAAATCACCTCTCCGAAAAGTTTCACCAAAAGTTAAAGAGTGAGCCAAAATTTGAGATTTAAAAAAAACTCATATGTCAAAGATTTTTTTTCGTAAACGATGAGCATATATTAATACTTAAAAAACGTACACAAGATAAACATAAGAGAAGAGTAAACATACCCACACTTCGAATATAAACCGCCAACATACATCTTCAAAGGAACTCATAACCATGTCCGTTATACTAAAAACAGACATCTATGCTAGTTAAGTGCAAGACATGACAAACAAAGTAGCTTCGCGAACAAAACCTCTATTCTTTCATCTTGTCTTAGCAGTCTTCAAAACACCAGGAAGACCCCTCAATTTGGACTTAACTTTTGTGCACCATTTACCCATCATAAATACATGACTACATTTCTTGAACAATGCTCTCTCTCTGAATCACTTAACCCACATCCACAGTAACTCAGAGATCACACTACCAGGCTTCATCATGATATCTACAACACCCAGCCACACCAAGCAATGGGCTATATCTAGCTAACTACAATCCACAATCGTTCACACCACAATACGTTGTAGCAGTTGCGCCTTACTATAGACATACTGGAGTGCAGAGGCAAGGGCATCATTAGCTAGGGAACACACATCATTATTTGTGTTTTCCAACCTAACCTCTTAGTAGTGCAATGAAAGGACCAAGAAGTATCATCTCACACTGTTCTCTATTCTTTTCAGCTTGCACCACCATACCAAGTACGTTTACCCTACTCGCCTAGGAAACCATCCTTATGAGTGCATAATCAAAATAGAAACTGTGCAATAAAGTACTAAAGATGACTCATCCCTAGGCCAGCCACCAAAGCACCCTATACACAGAACCAACTTGAAAGTATACACTCAAGATACATGGCCATCTAGGTGAAATGTACTTAAGCAGAGATAGCTTTCAGAATGGAAAAATCACATCTCAAAAGGTAAAACCTTTAAACATTCAGACTATAAGCAGTTTGGATTCTGCCTATTAAATCCACAATCGAACACCCTTTAAACAACAATTGCTATTATCCAACCAGTACAGGTTGACACAACCACTAGGATTAATCTGATGGCATATTTAGTGTAACATCCCAAGATCTTTCAATACTGGCAACAACTTGAGTTGTTTTGACTTTTAGACTAGTAAGCCTCAAAATGACAGTTTCACACAAAGCTTTGTATAATTCTTCAGGGCTCCTTGTTTCATCTTTAAAGATCCTAAAATTTCTTTCCTGCCATATCAGGTAAACACTAGCAGCTAAGCACAATCTTCTGACAATACTGCCAATAGAATTGCCATTCTGCATGTTGGCATACACATTAACAAATTGCATCCAATCCATACCTCCATGACCAAACTAAAATTTTTCTTTCACCATCTCCCATATAGAACTAGAATATGCACACTTAAGAATAGATGTTCATGTGAGTCTAAATTCTCAGAGCATAAACAACACACCATCATATCATAAGACCCCCACTTCCTTACTCTATCATAAGTATTTAGTCTTCTTTGAATAGCCAACCAAAGAATGAAGGCATGCCTTGGAATGTTTTGTGAAAACCAAACAATCTTACTCCATTTAACATGTTCCTCATTGCGTAAGAAATCATATTAAGCATTCTTAAATAAGAATGTCCCCACTTTTACTTCTTTACTTTTCCACACCAAAGTATCACATTCCCCTATATCTAATTAGATTAGCTTGATCTCAAATAACAAAGGGTATTTTAATAGCCAATTCTCTGGCCATTGCCCATTACACTTTCCAACAAACTCCTTAATAGTCATTTTAGGAGTAAATCTGGCATCATAAAGGTCTCTATAAGTGATAATGTCACTTAATGTTCTTATCTCAAACCAATTATCAAATCATATAGATGTTTTGGCTCCATCAATAATCTTCATACACATGTGTTTCCTCATCTCATTTTTTATCTTAAGAATATTCCTCCAACCCCAACTATCATTAACATCATCATTAATTTCCCAAACACTCCTCCCTTTTAGTTTATAGGTGTTAATTCATTCACCCAAAGGGAGACTTTGTTCATAGCTTCATGACACATGTGTTTTGTAATCATAGCTTTGTTCTAGATACTTAAATTCTTTAACCTCGCACCACCATGGGACTTTGGCTTACAGATGCATTTCCATGCTACCTTAGCTTTCCTACTAGCTTTCTCATCCCAATTACACAAGAACCCTTTGAGTAGATAATTAATTTCATAAATAATAGCCAGAGGAAGTAAAAAGACAGTTGCCCAAGACATGAATAGACTCCAGCACATATGCAATAAGTTGTTGTCTACGAGCATAAAAAATTCCTTTATTTTTCCAGCTGCACACTCTATTTCTCACTTTATCAATTAAGATTTTTGCAATCTTTTACTCCAATTCTTTAGTAACTAATGGCACTCCAAGATATCTAACAAGTAGTTTCTCAAATTTGAAAAGAATTGTATCCAGAATCATCTTCATGTCCTCCTCTTTTACACTTCTAAAAATGATAGTACTTTTGTTGTAATTTGGGAGAAGCCCAAAAAATCTTCCAAATTCCAAAATAACAACCTTAATAATTTCCACATAAGTTTGTCACAATGACAAAATAACAAAAGATCATCAGCAAAACAAACATGAGTAAGCTTAATTTTTTTTGCATCTAAACTGGTATTGAAAATTGACACATCTATCAATCTTTCTAATTAAAAGTAGATTTAGCACTTCCATCACAAGAGTAAACAAATAAGGTGATATAGGGTCACCTTGTCTTAAACCCCTTCCTCCTTTGAAATAACCAAATCTATCACCATTAAAACAGATAGAGAAGCTTGTAGTAGTGACACATTTCATAATCCATGATACCATCTTATCATGAAAACCAAACCCTCTAAGAACGTATTCTAAAAAGTTCTAGTTAACCTTATCATAATCCATTTGCATATCAATCTTCAAAGCAACTCTCTTAGGCCCATCTTTCATGTCATAACCTTGTAGAAAACTAGAAGGAGGGTTGAATAGTTTTCTTTTAAAACTTGTTGTATCAAATGTCCATTTATGGGGACATAGTATGAGAGGCGTTTGTTTATAGACTATATGAATCAAGTAGCACATTGAGAGATCACAACACATAAAAGTAATGCTAGTATAAGGATAAAGCAATAAAGTAAAGTAAATGCAAACTGACACAATGATTTATAGTGGTTCGGATACAATGACACCTTCTGCCCTACATCCACTCCCCGAGTCACCTACTCGAGAGTTCGACTTCACTAGTAAAAAATCTCCTTTACACCAGTGGAGAAACCTTCACACATTGGCTTACAATCTTAACCGACACCTAACCTAGGATTTCGTGTTCTTTCACGTGGGTACAACAAGTCCCTTCTACATCGCTTACACTTTATCCGGTACTAAGCTACACACCGGTTCCTTGCACAATAGATAGGACCAACACCCAGGTTCTTACACACAATGTATAACCAACACGACTTCTAACCTTACAACGTTTGTAGGCACTAATCCAAGTACCGGGTTCACACAAGAACCGACAACACACATGAAGTTTAAGATAGCTTGTGATACATAGATAGAGAGAGAGAGAGAGAGATGACTCTATGCTATGATCTTTCCTAGATCATGGATTACATCTTGAAGAACATGTCTTGACATATTCGAAATCCTTATCAACTCGAGTCATGAAGCATCAAGATCATAGATCTCATGAAGGAGAAATATGGATCTATACACAAAGTTCACACGTACTTAGCCTTTAGCCTTTTTGCTCCTTAAGATGTATAGATTAATGATGATAAGTCATGGATATCGGTTGAGAAGAACACAAGATGTCAAGATCATAGATCTTAGACATAATACCATGAGATGACGAGTACAAAGAAAATAGTCTAGTAAAGGTGACACAATGACTTGATGTATGTATTGTGCTTGAACTTTTTGATCTTGTTTACACCTTTAAGTGATCTCCATATCTACAATAAGAAACACTAAACAAGAAGAAGAACAATTATAGATCTAAGATCTACATGTTAGAGAGAAGAAAGATCTGATAGTGGATCAGATATAGAGAGAAGAATATGATGGAAAGGTGTCAGAAATGAGTGAGCATGTGGTATCTATTTATAGCCAAAGTCCAGGTACCCACGGACCCCGACAGACCCTTTACCAAGGGGTCCGACGGGTTCCACCGGTCTGACAGAAAATCAACAATTAATCTTGTAAATCTTTGGTTAAGTCAACTCCTAAAACCATATTAATGATCAGATTTTCTTGAAGGATTTGTTTAGGTTTTGCAAGGCATGTTATTGAATGATGTATAAATTATTTATCTTTATTTTTACAAAGATAGAAACGTGTAAGTATACACTAAATATGATTACGAGTAACTTGTACATTTTACGTTATATATTACAAGCTACATGTTTGTCATCAACAAAATCAACAAGGATGTATAGATTAAATATCGTAGTATTTGCACTAACAATCTCCCCCTTTTTGATGTTGACAAACAATGTAAACGTAATAGATAGTAAATGTAAAAGTTACCGATTATCGTTTTCATTTACACTCTTCTACCCCTTTTGTCGAAATAAAAAGGCGAGGATGAAAAAAAAGTATTTTTAGAGAGACATTTAGAATTTAGAGAACTTTAAATTGAAAATCTAGATAGAAAGTGATTTTCATATACTCCCCCCTAGCTTAACACTCCGCCTAAATGGGAGAACTTGGGAATACATATATTATAAAAACCTAAAAAACAAAGGTTATAAAGAGATAGACAGAATGAGTGGTAGTTTCTGAATATAAAGATGATAGTGAGAGAAATAGATTTATGTAAGGTTAGAAAGAGATAGATAGATAGAAAATAGATTGATGCAATGGTTGTTTAAGACTCAACATAAATGACTATAATAATGTGCAAGTTCTCCCCATTGATCCATGATCACCATCGGATCCATGTATCAAATTAAGAGACTTATCTTGTATCAAAGTTAGATGAGAAAGAAAATAGAGGCACAAGGAAATGTGCTTAACCTGCAACAAGGTTATAAAAGAAAAGAAAATAGATTGATGCAATGGTTGTTTTAAGACTCAACGCAAATGAGTATAAAAATGTGCAAGTTCTCCCCATTGATCCATGATCACCATCGGATCCATGTATCCAATTAAGAGACTTAAGCTGCATCAAAGTTAGATGACAAAGAAAATAGAGGCACAAGGAGATGTGCTTAACCTGCATCAAGGTTATAGAAGAAAGAAAATAGATGTAAAAGCACAAAAGGTGTACGTAACCTGCATCAAGGTTAGATAAGAAAGAATGTAGGTGTAGAACCACAAAGAAGTAGTGATGATGAACCAGTGCATGTTCCCTTTGACGGTTGCTCCCCCTTGTTCGAGGTGTCAAGTGATGAGTGAATGGAAATAAGCCAAAACAATATTCACTCATGAACTCTATAAATGCATGACATATGCATTATTTTGATATAGGGAGCCAAGATTAACCTATAAGACAGAAGTAGTTAATGCAAAATTCGTGTGTTACACAACAAGGTGTATATGATTGTGACCCTACAAGAAATTAATTAGCATATATTCGATCTTATGACAAATTTATTGTATATGAGTTTCTCAACAAAGACACATCGAAAGTTCCCCTTTGTATGAAGCACCAAGAGAGTAGGAAGTGGTGACGAGCTACAAAAATAGGTTAGAGATGTGCTACAAAACAAAGTTAGTATACAAGTGCACATAAATATAAGTAAAATTTGAGAAGATGTGGACGAAACATGCCTCACGATACTAGTTTATGTATAAAAATGCATCAACACAACCCAAGATCACTAAGTATGGGTTATCAAAATACTCTACTTAAGATTACTAAGCATGGGCAACCAAATACTATTCACTATCCAAGATCACTAAGCATGGAATAGCACCACTACCAATTCATTACCCACATAACATGCAACTCACGTTATAACACATCTAAACTTAAATTCACAACGCATTGTCATGAGGTATGAGAAAGAGTAATGACAAGGAAGATTAAAATGTCGTTTGCACAGATAAGAATTGAATAGAGAGAAATGTGGAGAGGATCCTTTTGGTTGTGGGATGGAAGTTACAAATTAAAGGATTTGAGTTGTGTTTTTATGTTTACAACCATTAGAGGACAAGAAAGATGATGACATTGTGTGTTGAAAAATATAGGTTGACAACAACGTTAGAAACACTTGAAGATAGAAAGTTTTCTTTGGGTACTTTGCTAACAAGGAAGAAGAAGCATATGAGAAAGAATGACAATTGCAATTCGCATATTACTTTAATATTATTTCGGATGAAATAATTAAGTTTGTCAAGAAGTAAAGGAAGTGAGATGATAGTTATTAAAGGAAGAAAGAATTAAGACAAAAAGATATAGAAAGAGATATGACATCAAGGATGAAATCTCATCATCATTTTGGTTTGAGTGGTAGAGAGTAAGTTCGGTTGACAAGAGATCAAGGTTTGACACGGATTAAGATTATTGTGCATTTGAACCATATTGGTAAGTGCATAGAGTTGATCAAGTTCTTTAAGGTGGCATTTCCTAGAACAAGATGAAATGACACTAGAGAGTGAGTGTTGTGAATAAGGTTTCGTGGTTGGTCCATACGAGGTGGTGAAAGTAAGAAGATGTTTGTGAAGTGCTACTATGCAAAGTATGTGGAGCATTTGTACAAGAATGGAGCTACAAGGCTTAAAAAGTAAATAAGAAAAGATAAATAGGGGATCACGGACCCTTGTTGGGTATATGTTCATGGTTTGAAGGGATGTATTTGGTGACAAGACGCATTTTATTATGAAATTCATTTGCCTTTTGACATCACGAGAAAGTGTGTTTGGTTGTGGATATTTTGGAGAGTTTGATGGTTATTTTTATTTGAAAAGATGACCTTGTGAATGACTCAATGTTTCATAAGATAAAGAGATTTGACGAGAACACTTGAAGTGTTGGACATGATGACATTTAGAGCGGAGACGAAATTTGGTAATGGGATGGAAGAAAGGGAAGGCAAGTCCTTAACATATGAGGAGATGTTTAAGATGTGAAGAGGAGCTCCAAGAGCTTTTGATTTGTATGGAAAAAGGAATTTTAGAGATAGATTCGACACGACCTCGAAGGTTAGTTTTCGCCTAGTGGGTTATAGAGATGGTAAGAGTGATGATGATAACACAAGATATGAAAAAGATTGAATGAGCACAATTAAACTTGATGATGCGATTCATCGTCCTACACAAGTTGAAACAAGTTAGTCTATCACATGATACAAGCAAACATTTAAAGATAGTACAACAACTTATCTCAACAAAAATGAGCATAGACATGCATGCAAATTTTCATAGAAATGACAGAAGTAGGCACATATGAACACAATATGTTCTCAAGTAGGCACACAAATAGAAAGACTGACATATTAAGCATAGAGGTGAAAAGATGTCACAACTTAACTTAGTGTCATGCTAGAAAGGTGACGGATATATCATTGTTTTGGGAATGTTGATTTTAGTCAAAATATCGTTTGCACTAACAGTGGTCTTTAAGACAAAAGATATGAATATTATAGAGTGATAACAAGTGATTTTATAAACCTATAAAGCAAGTAGGATAGTCCCAAAAGATGTCCTAAGATGACAACACGTTCATCTACAAGATTACCGCATATCAAGATAGCATCATTCATGTAAGGTAAGATAGTAGATGATTTGTCATAAACCTATTAGACAAACAAGTTGGTGGCAAAGATGTCAATGACGCGAGAATCATATGACAACAAACATTTAATAGAAAGACCCACTTAACAAGATAGCATCAAGACTAAGAATCACATGTAGCAAGACAAAAACATGTAAAACACTTTATTGTAAACTGATTTTGTCGCTAGGCTTAGATACACATGCACACATTTCCTTACTCAACGAAGTTATAGAAAGGATAAAAGAACTTCTAAATGCTAATCATGCTAAACATAATTTGAAGAAATATATATACACATATAGCAAATAATATCATGTAAGCAAAAAACCATTTATGAAATTCATGTTCAAATTATATCATTTTAGAACACGTGTCATCTAGACCATCCTACCGATTGATTTGTGAAATGCCAACAAAAGACAAGAGATTTTAAACATAGATGCATCCATATTAAAAGTCATGTTGATCATGTGGGACATTATATAGAAGATAGAATGGCATATCATGCAAGTCATGGTTAAACATTAACACTCAGTGGCATGAAGCATACAAGCATGCAAGTCTTTCAAAAGTTTACACGTTTGTTAATTAATTGAATATATATCAAACACCCAATAATCTTATAAGTATTAATCACTTTAAACAAGAGCATGTACTTAGTGCCTAAATGAATGAAGCACGAAAGCATAAATGGATGGGAAAAATACATAACTTGCATTATTATGATTTTCTAGGTTGAGATACTAGAATACAAGAAGGAACAAAAGAGTTCAAGAATCATGACATATATACCATATACATAATCATGTAAGTCTCATTTAATCACACCAAGTTAAGAGACTAAAAGGTATCCAAAATCATATTGTGATAGCCATACTAATTTGATACAAATTGGACCAAAGTAGTGTATGTGTATAATTAAAACAGAAGTCATGCATATGAGAAGTCATAGCTTAAAGCGCAAAAATCATCAAACCAAGTTGGCATTTTAGTATTTGAGAACATGCATTAGTTAGATAATCTAAGATGTATTATATTGGCATTGATAGGAACACGACCTTATAATAAGCATGTGTTTGGTGATTAGCAAGTAAATATAAACCATGAAGACAAGTGATCATGTTGCATAACAAACAATTGCTATCTAGGATATCTAATTACTACATATTTGGTATGTACTTCTAATGAGATGCAAAGTTCATCCATATATACTAACATTAGGATATTTAGGAAAACCCATTTAGTCAAGTTAGAGAATGAGTATGAGACTATCACTAGTGGTGCTCAATTAAGGCTAAACACGACCATTTTTACGGGTTACAGACGAACCCAACTTCTCTTCGAAGCAATCCAACCATTAGGTCAAATTGAGTTTCTAGTGCGATAGGTTCTCTAGTAGTCATTCTCATTTTAGACAAAATGCAATTCCTATATTTTACTAATGAAGTGAAGCAAGGATTTGATATGCATTGACCATTAGTAATCAACCTAGAGTAACTCAACTATCATGTTTCATAAAATACTAATTAAGAATAGGGATTGAGTAAGAAACCAAGAAACATATAGAGGCACAAACAAGAAAGATTCAATTAGATTAAGATGTATGCAAAGAGGTATAGAAAGTAATGTCTACGTAGAAGAAAGCTTTTTAAGAATGCACCATTCCATATCTTTTGAGAGTTAACAAATTAAAGTTACTTACCTTAGTTGTTCTTGAAATAAAGAAAAAGAGTTTAAAAGCGTAAATGACCAATTTTTACTAAATAAATCTTTAACAATGTTTTCTACTAAATTTGACTCACATACAAAGTGGATTATAACACACGAAGTGATTCACAAAATGTTTATGTAACATTTATGAATTGATGCCTATATGCAATGTAATAACAAACAAATAAATTTAATGCAAGGGATCTAGCATAAGTATTATTAACTATAATCGAAAGACCAGTGATGAATAAGTACGAAACATGTTGTTTATGAAAACATTCGTTTTGAGTGGAGAGTGTATTCACACAAGGTTTACAAAAACTATGTACCTATTCTACATAGGTTGGTGTTAGTTGAAGTGATATTAGAAAAATAATTTTTGAAACAGTAGTGGTCACGGACCCTTTTTGGGTGTCGGACCCTTGTTGGAAGAGTTCCGACGGGGTCCGACACCTACTAAGACAACTTTGAGAAAACGTAAATTTTTTACCCTAATTTTGAAGATAGATTCAAGGATCTGTTCAATAACCATGTTTCATATATGTATGCTGTAATTTAAACTAAGGAACAAAAGAATGTACCTTTGTAGCAAGCATATCATACTCGAGTGGTAGGCATGTTCTTATGATGTTTTCATTAAGAATACATTACCTTTATCCATGAACTTGTGTGTACTAAAGAGGCCCTTATTACCCGTCATATGCTTTGAATGACCATTGTCCTTGATCCATTCGTCGGGCTCAAGTCCGTCATTTAAGTATACCTATTAGTCATGAAACTCAAGTGTTTGGTCCCCATTGTTTTATGGGTCCGTTTGGGTTAGTTATACCTCTCTTACCGATTTGAATGTTACCAATCATATCCCATGGAATTAGATTTCTCATTGAACACTAATTTCAACATGTGCACATAAATGTTTAAGACTAAGCACTTATGCATATAGAATGAATGACAAAAATAACAATCACAAGCATATAGGTGTAATGCAATGGTTATCTATGAATGAATTGATAGTGATATGCAAGTAGAATAAGTACTCATAAAAATATATAAGCATAGAAGGTTTGACATAAGCAAGATGTTCATATGCACAAATATCCATTAGCACTCAACACAAAGAAAATCCTATGGATTCTTTTTAACATCCTTATTTTATCTTATACCAAACATCCTTTTTCAAGAACTTATATGTTTAGAGAATAAACGAAGATGGTGTACTTGAAAAGTTTACTTAGTTCATATTTCTAAGTGACTTACTAGGTTCAACTAACACATGCACAGAGAGTGAGCTAAGTCTACAAGCAATGTGAAAGACAATTTCCCTCTTAGTGCACAAACTCTAGCAAATATCCTATTGTGCTTAATCATGTAATCGACAAGAAAGTTAGTGAGTAACATGGCAAGTTTGACACATA
The DNA here is from genome assembly GCA_025667525.1 of Glebionis coronaria. Classification (NCBI taxonomy): domain Eukaryota; kingdom Viridiplantae; phylum Streptophyta; class Magnoliopsida; order Asterales; family Asteraceae; genus Glebionis; species Glebionis coronaria. Next base: position 113,013,555 of record CM046875.1, read on the forward strand.
TGTATTACAAATAGAAGTAATCACACCTTGCAATGATCAAAAAAGATATATGCAAACTCATACACCCAAGCAAGTAACATTTAACATACAAATATTTTTCTTCACTTTGTGTTTAAGTATGACAATATATACCAAGCTTGATTAGTTTCCCTTGTATGACAAAATGATTTGTTTTAGAATGTGGACACAACCTTATTCAATTACAAACTAATTTGATATGTCCGACTCAAGAGAAATAAGATGAAATGCTAAAGTAAGTTCATAATTTTAGACACCTTATTGATATTATTTCACTATCTTATGAATCTAACCAACACTTAAGAATGTTTTTATATGAAAGTAGACTCAATTAACTTCAAAAGGATAGGCGGCACGACTTCTACGGACTTACGGTTAAAAAGTTATGGCATTTTGAAGTTGGCTGAAAAACTACAACATAGAGGATCACGGAACCCGTCAGACCCTTTTAACAAGGGGTCCGTCCCTTTACGAAAGGGGTCCGTGAGTATGTGAGACAGACTGCAATTTTTCTCCACAAATTGTGTTTTGACATAGCAGAAATGCATAGGACTTACTAGACTTGATAAAAAACATTTAGTACACATCTTAAACATCATTTCTATTTATGAGACTTATCTATGAGTTTACGGAAATGATTTTTCAACGAAATTAAGTGTTGTGCCAAACACTCATTTAAAAACCGTATTTTGAAAGTTTTCATTATAGACACACAAAGACACTCACCAATCCTTTTTTTAGTAAAGAGGAACTATACCCCGATAAAATAATCAACACCACCAATCCTTTTTAAGACATCTTTATTTATGTTTCATGGAAATATTCAAGCTAATATAACAAGGTATACTAAACAACAAAATTTGCAAGCAATAAACAAAGAAACACTTATCATATTTTATCCCGCTTCAAGGTAATTTGATACATGGACCGTGCCCTATTTAAAAATTTTTGTTTTTAAGAAGTTAGAGCTACCCGCTCTGATACCAATTGTAGAAAACTAGAAGGGGAGTTGAATAGTTTTCTTTTAAAACTTTTTGTATCAAATGTCCATTGATGGGGACATAGTATGAGAGGCGTTTGTTTATAGTCAAAGACCATATGAATCAAGTAGCACATTGAGAGATCACAACACACAAGCAATGCAAGTATAAGGATAAAGCAATAAAGTAAAGTAAATGCAGACCGACATAATGATTTATAGTGGTTCGGCTACAAGGACACCTTCCTTGCCCAACATCCAATCCCCGAGTCACCTACTCGAGAGTTCGACTTCACTTGTAAAAGAATCTTCTTTACACCGGTGGAGAAACCCTAACACATTGGCTTAAAATCTTTACTGACACCTAAGCTAGGATGTCGTGTTGTTTCACATAGGTACAACAAGTCCCTTCTACATCGCTTACACTTTATCCGGTACTAAGCTACACATCGGGTCCTTGCAAAATAGATAGGACCAACACCCGAGTTCTTACACACAACGTAGAACCAACACGACTTCTAACCTTACAACATTTGTAGTAACTAATCCAAGTATCGGGTTCACATAAGAACCGACAACACACACGAAGTTTTTGATAGTTTGTGATAGAGAGAGAGAGAGAGAGAGAGAGAGAGATAGATAGAGAGAGAGAGAGAGGGAGAGAGAGAGATAGATGACTCTATGATATGATCTTGCCTAAAACATGGATTACATCTTGAAGAACATGTGTAACACCCCATTTTGATAAATGGAATGTCACGCGTGATTATGGCGTGTCATCAAAGCATACAAGGATAAATGTCTTAAACATTACATGATCATAAAGGAAATATCGGAAACAAACATCGGTACCCGAAAGTAAAATCTCATCACACACAAACATAAGTATTGTAAATGAAATGGACTAAACAATGTCCATGGAAATGAGTAGCAAAATGTATGAAGAAATGCATAAAGAAATGAAGGCAAGTAAGCTTCTAATCCATATGCACCTACGCTTAAAATCTACGAGCGCCCTTGAGTACCTGCCGTTTTGGGAAACATGAAAGGAAAACGGCTGAGCATAACGCTCAGTGCACGGATATACGAGCATAGCATGAATATTATAAGCATAGACGACATATAGCAGCGGAATTGATTAAGTCCTGGAAAACCTGGTATAACTTAGTAAAACTGGTTTTATAGTTTGAAAAGCCTTATGTTTATCTTATGAAAACTGTTTAACATGTTAACCATTAGTCAATATAGGTCATGAACTATCAACGTGCATGAATACTTGGAGGGATGACCTCATCATGCAATTAGAGGGGTTGCCTCTAATTAAAATAAGTTTGGGTAGGAGGGATCAGCTCCTTGTGAAGGATGCAAGGCACACACCACATTCACCTGATTAATCTGTAAAAACATGTAATCTAGGATGCACCCATACGCCCCACATGATAATATAATAATATGGCCAAAAGCTAAAAGGGACTCCATGAGCTATCACTCCACCGTGGTAAAGTCATAACAGTGGTGCCTCTAGTGTTATGGTTATGGTTATGGTACCTCCATAAATAGGTGAAACTGGTCATGCATGTATATGGCTTAGGCCTTTAATTAAACATACGCAAATCAGAACATATAAAACACATACTGGGAAACAGTTGGCTGCATACGGGGAGATCCTAATAAGGAAAGAATGTCCATACTGAAAGGACGAAGAATCCGTACCTTGTGTCCAGTGAACGAAGAAGACGAACGGAAGAGAGTCCTACTTCGATCTCACTAATTCTACATAAATAGTATACGTGTGTAAGTGTTCTGATTACTGAGTACGTAACTGGTTTTATATCACGTCTTAGCTTGTTTTATATGTTCATGTCATTTTTTACTGATTTTAACATTATGCTGCGTTTATCATGTATTCTGCATATTTTGATTAAGTATTACTTGTATTCCTTGTATTATTATACTTGTTGTGTAATAATAAGTAACTTTCTGAAAATAGCAGGTATCCTAAAATAGAAAGTTTCCAAAAATAGAAAGTTTCTAAAAATAGAAAGTTTCCAAAAATAGAAAGTTTCCAAAAATAGATTAACTGCTTAAAATAGATAAGTTTCTAAAAATTGAAAGTTTCCATAAATAGATTAACTGCTTAAAATAAATAAGTTTCTAAAAATAGAAAGTTTCTATATTTAGAAATAAGCTAGATTATTAAGCTAATAACATAAGCTTAAGTTTTACTGATTAATATTCTAAGTCATGTGATTAATAGTATAGTTTATTAATTAATACATGTAAACTAAATAAACTATATGTTATAAGATTTAATTAAATATAGCATGATTTAATTAAATTAAAGTGTATATAATACTTAGGTTAAAACATGTATTAATATTTATTATTAATATAACCTAAGTCATGAAATTTAATTAATTACATGTCATGTTTTAATAATTAATTAATTACTTTAGTCTAAATTTCATGATTAAATACTTAGGTTAAAATCATGTATTATTAATAATAATAAACCTAAGTCATGTTTTAATTAAATTATGTAAGTACCATGTTAAATTAATTTGATCACTTGTAAAAATAAATAAACTTGTAAAATAAAATAATAAATCGGACCATGTATTATTTTATAAAAACATGTCATGAACCGGACCCGTAAACCGGCCCGAACCAAAACCCCACCACCCACAGCCGCGGGTGCGGCGGCGGCTAGTGGCTGCCCCGCCAACGACGGCGGCTGCTGCCGCTGCTAAGCCGTGGCTTGCCGCTGCCAGGCTTCGAGATCCCACCGGCGCTAGCCGGTGGTCTCCCCTGCTGCCTCGCTGTTCCCCCTGTCTGACCCAAACAGCCACCGGCACAAGCCGGTGGTGCTTGCTGCTGCGCTGAGACCCACACCGAGCCCCATAGGGGTCTCGGTTGTGGTTAACAAGGGACACCGAGAGTCCTTTGACTCTCGTTGGCTGCCGAACCCCAAACAAACTAAACAAAACCCTTTTTCCATGTTTTAATTAACCCTATTACATGTTTATTTAATTGTTTTTGAAGATCTAACATAAAACAAAATTAAATAAAAAGATCAAAGATTAAGGTTTTTGTTTTACCTTGACGTGTGATTGAAAATAACACGAACACGAACACGAACCAATTAACAAAGATCCAAAAATCAAAATCGAATCCTCCCTTGTCTTGTGTATGTGCCGCGGCTATGGGGTCCCAAGGAAGCTAGGGTTTTAACTTTTTCTGTAAAAATATTTTATGAAAACTCTGTAATTTTAGTTTTCTTTAATTAAACCAAAAATAGGCTTGTGGACCCCCTTCCCTCTTTGTGTGTGCCGCGGCTACATGGGCCCACCAAGGGGAAACCCATAGTTTTCGTGTTCTAATATTTTACGTGTACTCGTGTTCGTATTTACGTGACATTATAATTAAACGTTCGTGTTAACTTATATACTTATACGTAATCGTAATCATAATTACGTAAATACATGATAATATGCTCGTGATTATTTACGTTCATGTTTTCATGTTCGTGATTATAATTATTGTTGGTAATAATTATCGTGCATTAATACATACTTAATATTTATCGTGTAATAATACGTACGTAATTCTTGTAACTAATATTCATGAAACGTAAACATGTTATAAAATAGGAAAGTTTTAATCATGTATGTACCATTATAAGTGTACTATTCATGGTAAAAGTATGCGGGTTTTACAACATGTCTTGACATATTCGTAATCCTTATCAACTCGAGTCATGAAGCATCAAGATCATAGATCTCATGAAGGAGAAATATGGATCTATACACAAAGTCAACACGTACTTATCCTTTAGCCTTTCCGCTCCTTAAGATGTATAGATTAATGATGGTAAGTCATGGATCTCAGTTGAGAAGAACACGAGATGTCAGTATCATAGATCTTGGACATAATACCATGAGATGACAAGTACAAATAAACTAGTCTAGATAGAGGTGATACAATAACTTGATGCATGTCTTGTGCTTGAACTTGTTGATCTTGCTTACACCTTTAAGTGATCTCCATATCTACAAAGAGAAACACTAAACAAGAAGAAGAAAATGTATAGATCTAAGATCTACATGTTAGAGAGAAGAAAGATCTGATAAAGGATTAGATATAGAGAGAAGAATATGATGGAAAGGTGTGAGAAATGAGTGAGCATGTGGTCTCTTCCAAAGTCCAGGTACTCGACGGACCCTTTACCAAGGGGTCTGACGGGTTCCACCGGTCTGACAGAAAATCAGCAATTAATGTTGTAATCTTTGGTTAAGTTAACTCCTAAAACCATATTAATGATCAGATTTTCTTAAAGTATTTGTCTAGGTTTTGCAAGGCATGTTACTTAATGATGTATAAATTATTTATATTTATTTTTACAAAGATAGAAACGTGTAAGTATACCCAAAATATGATTGCGAATAATTTGTACATTTTACGTTATATATTACAAATTACATGTTTGTCATCAACAAAACCAACAAGGATGTATAGATTAAATATCGTAGTATTTGCACTAACAAACCTTTTAACAGTTCTTGAGTAATGAGGATGTTATCTTGAATTTTCCTATTAGGAATGAAAGCACTTTGATTTTGACTAACAATCTTCCCAAGATGACACTTCTTTCTTTCTGAAAGAACCATACAAATACATTTATAGATCACATTGCAACATGCAATAGGCCTATAATTTGACACTTTAGCAGGTGTATGAATTTTAGGTACCAATGCAATCACAATGGAGTTGATCTCATTCAGAATCTTCCCAGTAACAAAGAATTCCTTAACAGCTTTACACACATCTTCTCCATTGATATCCCAAGCCTTCTTGTAAAAGTGAGCAAAATAGCCATCTAGACCATGTCACACCCCACCATGGCGGAATATAGGGCGCGACGTATGGATATCATCACAACAATAGCGTGTCCATAGAGATAACTAAATGAAATGGAAATATCATAAATGGTGACACAATGTCATGAAGATATCACAAACAATACATGCGTCTAGGTAAGTAGGTAACATGTCTACCTCTTACCAAAGACATATAGTTAACAAATACAAACATATAGGTGTCTACAAAGTATCACTTATTCAAACATAAGTAAAGACTAAGAGGAAAGGGGGTTCCTCCAATGCAATCCTAAGCCTCCCAGCTAGCCACTCCTATTCTCACGCTTAACCACATTCTCACCTGAGAGAGACACTAAAACACGTCAACATAAAGTTGGTGAGAGTCATAGGTTTAGACTCCAACTCTAAATCAATTATAACAACCATCAACAAAAGAACATATGGACAATGTGATACAATTATGTATTAACAACTAGCATTCAAGAGTAACCAATCACCACAAATCCAAGGCTCCAAGCCTTACCAATAACCACAATTCCAAGGCTCCAAGCCTTACCAATAACCATGGTCCCATAGGCGCCCATACACCTATAAACCAATCCCAAGGCCCCGCCTTGTCAACATCCCCTTGGTACCAAGTCAAGCCACCATAACTGAGACGGTACGTGTCCCCTGATCCAAATCATAAAAACAATCAAGAATCACATAGTAGTTAATCACATAAGTGCACACACAAGTCCATCACAAACCATAAAAACATTCACAACATTAGTTACAAAACCATACAGTGTCTCTTCCATCCCATCTGGAATTCAAATCATAAAAAGACATAGGACTATGAAACTCACCTGAACAAGCTTCTCCAAGTATCCGCGCTCTAGCAAAAATCTAAACACACAAACATATACAATCAAGACATGAATCACATACCAAAATGGCTCACCAATTTATAATAGATATATAAACTTATCCTACCACTTAACCCCGTTTATATGCCATATGCATCTCATTACATCCCTCTATAAAGCCCTTAACTTAGTTTAGTTCATAACTCGCCCCGTTAATATTTAACCCAAAACAGTCCCGTTTTTCATACTTCAAACTATGGGTCTAACACACCCTTAACCAAAATAACATGCCCTGTAAAAGCAACCATATGGCCTTACATGTGTTAGATATCTCTAACATTTGACCTCAACCTTAAAGCTACTGTTAAGGCCTCCATATATATATATATATATATATATACTTTTATTTATCTAGAATTTACTGATTTTGAGCATATGAAAAGTTTGTTATGATCAGAGGGTCTTCCACTATCCCAATTGATTAGCCCTCTTTCATATATCTTATATAACATATAAAATAAATCTCATGTTCGTTTGAAAGTCCAATTGTACTTCTAAGTACCCTAACCACCTAAAAACATTAAATTAAACCCGATTGATTTCAAAACTGTTTTGACCTTCGACTGTTGTAACCTGTTTTTGACCCACTTCCCTACCTCCAATTTATTCCTCGTTTCTTGCTTTCAAATGCCAACTCAAATAACTTTTCAGGGATACTTGGTTCGATTAATGAATGTTTCTAGAACTCTAGATATGATCAAAACAATAAGCCTAAAATTCTGCCCAGTTTTTAAAAACGATTTTAAACATGATTAAACCCTAATTAATCATACATAACCCTAATTAATACACTAGCCGGGTACCCGCGCAATGCGGCGGCGGGTACCAAGTGACAAATTTCGTAACGAGCAACGTTTTTTCATGACCATTGTTACATGACTTTGTTATAATATGGTATATTCATATACTTCACCACCTAAACCAAAAAAAATATGCCATTAAAACCACCAAGCTCAAAACACCGAGGTGTTGGCGGCGAAATCAGTTAGTGGTGATGGAGATGACCATAACTACGGTGGAACCATTTGGTGTGTAGGGCTGCTGAGGGTTTTTATTTTAGAGAGTAGAAGTGTGTTTTTTAAGAGAGAGAAAAAGATCGTTTTGAAATTAAAATGACTGTTATAATGGGCTGTGTGAATATTGTGTGAATGTTAGAGCGAGAATGGGCTATATAAATGGGTGGTAGACGGTTTGGTTTTCATAAATATTGGCAGTTACATACAATCATCTTAAATGAGATATAAAACCTTAAAGTTGTTACAAACACACAATTAAAAGCATCTTTTATTTTTTAATAACTATTAACGACTGTTATTGACCAACATTGACAAAACGCATGCATTTTTGCTATATAATCATAAATCCTTTTAAATGGGTATTATTATCTATTCCTAAAAAATTGTATGCATTAAAATGGACTCTATTCAAAAGTGTATATGGTGAACAAATTTGACTAATCACTTATTAGTTTCTTATTAAGGAAATGTTAAAGGCTTAAAAAATTAAGACTACTAAATATAGAAAGGAGTTAAATCATTTATAAAGTAGTAAGATAAAAACGATTTCGATTGATAAAAACCCATTAATTACCTCACTAATTACAGGTCCTTAACAAACCCTAATAAAAATTTATAAATCTCAACCCTAATCCATCATATTAGGTTACATATACGTAAATTAAACGTTAATTAACATAGTTTTAGTGTGTACCTTAAACCCTAATTGAATTATTGGGTTTACTTGCTCCTTCATTGATAGAAACCACTGAGATTAGAGTAATGGAAATAATAAATTCGTTTTTGGGGCAAAAGGGAGTAATATGGGTAATTAAAACTAACCAGGAAGCCTAATAGTACTCAAACTGGGCTCCCCTTCCTTTCCTTAAGCAAAATTCGGCCCAAAATCAAGTCCAACACCCTATGGCCGACTTTTTTAATTATATTACTGTAAATTAACTACTAATTATTATTACCTTAAATTACCTTAATTTATTTCAGCTCCTAAAGCCTCCAAAACCTCAAAACCGTAAAACTAGTCAAATTTACGCGTATACCGTAAAAGACGTAAAATATACAGTTTTATAAAAACTCTTGAAATATGAAATAAACTAATTAACTAAGTCCAATATGACTTAAAACCATCCCGAAAAATACTCACGTGACTAATTACCTCATCCGAGACCTCTAAATGATAAACCTTAAATCGTAAAAATACGATTTTCTATAATACATATACGTATACGTAAAACCACTAAATAACACCATCTTATTTCATAGTCACTAATATGTGAGCTCATGAACATAAAAACGTCACACATCATTTCACTCACAAGGTACCCCGTACCCGAAAACGATGTCCAAACCACACTCTATTCACACCAAATAACACATAAAGACACATAATTTCACGAAATATGCCCAAAATAAAACTAAGTGACGAACCTCAAAACCATGGTTGTCACATCACTCCCTCTTAATAGAAATCTCGTCCCGAGATTTACTCCTTAGGATCAAACACACAATCAACAAATCACATGAGGATACTTGTTCTAAATGAACTCCTCTCATTACCATGTGTACTTCAGTTCATGTCTCAATTTACTACATATACTAACCAACAATATTAAAATTCATTCCAAAACTCCTGACCTCACAACCCATAAATCTCACAAATGACTCTTTGATAAATCGAAGAATCTTATTAACACAAATCCCAAATAACCGTACATGCAAATATGCATTATCAAACGACATATCCCAATCTTAATACCTGAAATATATCATGTACACCACTTAATTCCCCAGGTAATACTTTACCCATAAGCTACTGGTCCGATCTTTCCAAAGATCATAAATGGACCTTCAAAACTCGAAATCAACTTTTCCCTTTTTACCAAAATATACCACCCGTTACTATGGGTGAAACTTCCTACATAACTTTGTCACTAAACCCTAGTGGTTTCCTCCTTTTCAACATAGCATCTCTTGTTGCTCTCATCCTTTCCACAAACCCCATTTCCACATTAGTAGTCTCTTTCACCAATTTTAGTCCACCATAAGGTCAACTCACCCTATCCTTTCATATAGTGCCTCAAATGGCATTCATCGACTTCTAGTATGATAACTATCATTATATGAAAACTCAGAGATCGCAAAACGAGTTTCCCACCTCCCTCTAAATCAGTCACCCAAGCTCTCAACATGACTCCTATACTTGTAGCAATTTCTCACTTCGTCCATCCTTTTCCAATTAGCTGGTTATACTCATATCCAACCATGTTCATCAACTCCCTTTAGTCCGTACCCACAAACTACTTAAAAATTCCAATTTCCTTACACAAGTGACCTATGACGGTCTTTCACATATTCATTAGTTAGTTTTATCAACTGTCATCCGAACCCATGTTACAACTACTTCTATCAAATTTGGACAGCTCATTAGTAGCACCCATACACTTCTTTTCTCACTTTCCTCAACTAAAGATTTTTTTATATACTTTTTTTAATGCCCAACACTTCCTTTATACTTACACAATGTCTTACCTTCGAGGTCATAGTGCTCCTCATCTTGTCTCAGTTAGACCAAACCCTTCGTCTTTGATGACACATCACATCTATAACTCCTCATCCATTCGATTATCAATACTAAGCCTTCCAATCCAACAGTATCGGTCAGTGCCATTCCATTTTCCACACTACAACAATATTAGCATGCTTTGTGCTTTAGTCTACTCATTAGGCTATACCAAACTTTTACCTTCGGTTCCTATCTCGACCTATTTCTATCATGATCCACATCTATCCACACTTCCTTCTTCTTCCGCAGCTAATGGCATACATCACGAGGTTATGCTTCACGTCTTTCAAATCATCTATACGTTAAAATTTTCCACATAGCTTCACTTGTTTTCCTCACGACCAGTTCTCCTACTCCCTCCTAATAAGGACAAACTAGAGTTTCATGTGATTACATGCGGATCACACTCTCATCTAATACCCATATTAGTTTCCATATGTCTAAACTAAGACATATTCTAAATTCTTACTCAAGTCGCATACTTCTATTATGACCTTGCACCTAACATGAGGTACTTTCAATCATCATCTTCTAAGAATACTTGGTTCTCTCCTTCCATGGTTCTCCCTAATTCCTACACTATCATGTCCAACCAAAATTTCTCACTTAATTCATCAACTTTATGGAAATCGTTATTTCAATGGATAATGCATAACTGTCTCTTCCAAATATCCTTCATAAACACCTTCACTAAACTGACCCTATAATCACTTCTCCATGAACTTATTCCTCTCAGCTTCACTACTCATCCCTCGATATTGATTGCCACGAAATTCTATCTTTGTGTAGTCACTCGACTCCCCTTGTTACTTCCACGAGCTCTTAATCTCCCATGTTATGTAGTCACTCCATCACGATCCATTGGTTTAGCTCTTTGTAGCTCCATTCCGGTATTCGATCTGTCCTTCTTTATCACGAACCATACGGAGATTCCCATCATAGTGCTTGTCACCTTTCCAGTCCTTGCAACTTCTGTGACTCCTTCGAAATCTCTTGCATCCTTCTAGCAGCCGACACGTAGTCCTTTCGGCTCCTTGCTTCATGATGTAGCTTTTTACGCACTCCTTCTCGTCTCCATGATGTTACCTAGGAACTTCACACTACGTAGTAGCTTCTAACTTCAACTCATCTACCATAATATTTCTAAAGGTACTTCAACCCCTCAATGGCTCACTCTTCCTTACTTGTTGTACTTCACCATTAATCAGCCTCATACCAATCATTCTTTCACATCCATGTTTTCCTTCACGTGTTTGTTGCTACCTTGCCTCCATAACTATACCAATTCCCTTGCATGTTATTTGCCCCATCTTTCCATTAGTAGAAACTTTCTACTATACCCTCACATCCGTTAGTACTTTCATCAATCTCCTTATGGTACTTCAACCAACTTCTCATAACATGACATCTCGTTCCCACAACCAGTCAACTAACTTTACTTACTCCCTTATTCCTGTAACCAATCTAAGTTTCAAAACTCCACAAATCTTAATCATTCCTTCAACATAACCTTTAAACCAAAATACATCTCTCCATTCTAATATCTAACCATAAGTATTACTACCCAATTATATCCTCTCATCCTAACGTTCCCACAACCGTATAACTAAATCAACCATGACGTGTACCAAAAGAATTCCAAACAATCATGTCCCAAAATAAAATATAGGGTAAAACGAACCCTAGCCAAAACAACTGAAAACAAAACGATGTAATCCGAAAGATCAATAGAGTATGCCAACAACAAAAGATAGACTCGTCACGATTTGTATTACCAAATTTCAATATGTTAGAAATTTTAAATTTTCATCTCAATTAGTTACTTCACATTAGGACCATATTTTAACACCAATAAATGAAATCATAGTCATATCTTATCATCTTCGTTACTATCAAAGGGCATAACTCAGTTAGTGTACTAAAACTCACTTTATCGATCATCTCCTTTAACAATAAACTCTTCTTTTATCTTCATAATTTTATCAAAGGTATCCACTAGTTAGTATAGTATAACGTTATTCTAACCATTATCTTGTTTACTCACATTAAACTCATTTCACTTGTTATTATGAAACCAATACGTGTTTATAAAATATGGTGTTTTCATTCATTTTATTCTATATTATAATTATTTTATACAATCCATTTAGGCTTGTTATAACTAACTATTACACGTTTACAAGGTGTGGTGTTATTATTATCATTATTAAAATAAAATCTTCCTTTTTACTCTTTCCGTCTATTTAAATACTTCTAAAATTTTAACTCTACTTTTAAGAGAATTATCGTAAAATTTCTTTACCCTTTATATGTACGATCACATGTTACCTAGAAAACTAATCCATTCATTGTCAAGATTTTCTTAACTTATTACCAATAAACTTAAAGAAAAGATATGTAAGTTAGGATATCATACCGTACACTTACAAAATATTTTCAAAAGCATTTTCCTTTAATTAGCTAGGCTCCTTTGCAAGAAAATTTGGTAGTTCTCATCAATTAAAATACATACCCGAATGTAGACACACTTCAAAAGATTCAAAACGTCTTTGGAACTCCATAAAACTCCAACACTAATAAACTGTTTAAACACGAGAGAACACTAGGTACGTTCAAGTTATAATAACTATTGAACGACCGAATATCATAACATAACATCTATTAGTATATATACATCCGCATATATATACCTATTAAATCTCTCAAAACATACTCGTTATCGTACATGTCAAGTCAATCGATCGCGTCATAGACTCGTTTTTCCAAACGAGTAATCGCCATCTCACCATCTCACCATGCCATAACAAGGCATAAAACCCATCACCAAAACCAAACCATATCGTGCGACCCCATAATCACACAACACAACTATAACCCAAAACATATAACACAAAAAAAAACCATAGTCATATCATAGGCAACCATTACATAAACCCATATTGTTTACAAATACCCAAAATACATATCTCATCATATACAAGCATGTACTAACCCCTTTTTCATGCAACCATACTTGGAAGTTCATCGGTGTTGTGGCACATATATAATTACGTAGGCCTCCATAATTATATATGCCCCATTTCACCCATGTACTCCCTCCTATGACGACACTTATAAGAAATTAGTACTACACGGAACACATATATACCACATAAAATACACTCTATATATATACCGTATAGGTCAAATAAGAACATCTCATACGTCAACCCTAACTTCATTCATAACTCGAGGCTCAATCACCAAAACAAATCAATAACAACAAAATATCCAATATTAACAAAATGACCATAACCATTTAGGCGAAAATTCGAATCTACTACTAGTCGTAGACTCAACATCGTTACTATCCTATTATTACCTAGCGCACCTCTTCTTCTACGCGACATGGGTAACACTAAATAGGTTCCTACACTTCCGTTTCATACTTCGCATCAATAGAAAATAAATAAATGTACTTACATATACTATATCTCAATAAGTAAGTATGAAAGTAAATAAATATCCAAAACAAAATTAACACTTAAGCACTCCATATACTATAATGCACACATACCCCTGTGACACCTACGTGCATGGACCCTTAAGCTATAGACTAGGCTACTAGACTAGGCAACCTAATTCTCTATAACCATTGTCTTTGATACCATTCTGTCACACCCTACCATGGCGGAATATAGGGCGCGGCGTATGGATCATCACAACAATAGCGTGTCTATAGAGATAACTAAATGAAATGGAAATATCATAAATGGTGACATAATGTCATGAAGATTTTATAAACAATGCAGGCGTCTAGGTAAGTAGGTAACAGGTCTACCTCTTACCAAAGACATATAGTTAACAAATACAAACATATAGGTGTCTACAAAGTATCACTTATTCAAACATAAGTAAAGACTAAGAGGAAAGGGGGTTCCTCCAATGCAATCCTAAGCCTCCCAGCTAGCCACTCCTATTCTCACGCTTAACCACATTCTCACCTGAAAGAGACACTAAAACACGTCAACATAAAGTTGGTGAGAGTCATAGGTTTAGACTCCAACTCCAAATCAATTATAACAACCATCAACAAAAGAACATATGGACAATGTGCTACAATTATATATTAACAACTAGCATTCAAGATTAACCAATCACCACAAATCTAAGGCTCCAAGCCTTACCAATAACCACAATTCCAAGGCTCCAAGCCTTACCAATAACCATGGTCCCATAGGCGCCCATACACCTGTAAACCAATCCCAAGGCCCCGCCTTGTCAACATCCCCTTGGTACCAAGTCAAGCCACAATAACTGAGACGGTACGTGTCCCCCGATCCAAATCATAAACACAATCAAGAATCACATAGCAATTAATCACATAAGTGCACACACAAGTCCACCACAAACCATAAAAACATTCACAACATTAGTTACAAAACCATACAGTGTCTCTTCCATCCCATCTAGAATTCAAATCATAAAAAGACATGGGACTATGAAACTCACCTGAACAAGCTTCTCCAAGTATCCGCGCTCTAGCAAAAATCTAAACACACAAACGTATACAATCAAGACATTAACCACATACCAAAATGGATCACCAATCTATAATGGATATATAAACTTATACTACCACTTAACCCCATTTATATGCCATATGCATCTCATTACATCCCTCTATAAAGCCCTTAACTTAGTTTAGTTCATAACTCGCCCCGTTAGCATTTAACCCAAAACAGTCTTGTTTTTCATACTTCAAACTATGGGTCTAACACCCCCTTAACCAAAATAACATGCCCTGTAAAAGCAACCATATGGCCTTACATGTGTTAGCTAACTCTAACATTTGGCCTCAACCTTAAAGCTACTGTTAAGGCCTCCATATATATATATATATATATATATATATATATATATATATATATATATATATATATATATATATATATATATATATATATATATATATATATATATATATATATATATATATATATATATATATATATATATATATATATATATATATACTTTTATCTATCCAGAAATTACTGATTTTGAACATATGAAAAGTTTGTTATGATCAGAGGGTCTTCCACTATCTCAATTGATTAGCCCTCTTTCAGATATCTTATATAACATATAAAATAAATCTCATGTTTGTTTGAAAGTCCAATTGTACTCCTAAGTAACATAACCATCTTAAAACATTAAATTAAACCCGACTGATTTCAAAACTGTTTTTACCTTCGACTGTTGTAACCTATTTTTGACCCACTTTTCTACCTCCAATTTATTCCTCGTTTCTTGCATTCAAATGAAAACTAAAATACCTTTTCAGGGATACTTGGTTCGATTAATGAATGTTTCTATAACTCTAGATATGATCAAAACAATAAGCCTAAAATTTTGTCCAGTTTTTAAAAATGATTTTAAACATGATTAAACCCTAATTAATCATACATAACCCTAATTAATACATAAAAACAATTTCGATTGATAAAAACCCATTAATTACCTCACTAATTACAGGTCCTTAACAAACCCTAATAAAAATTTATAAATCTCAACCCTAATCCATCATATTAGGTTACATATACGTAAATTAAACGTTAACTAACATAGTTTTAGTGTGTACCTTAAACCCTAATTGAATTATTGGGTTTTTTTGCTCCTCCATTGATAGAAACCACTGAGATTAGAGTAATGGAAAGAATAAATTCGTTTTTGGGGCTAAAGGGAGTAATATGGGTAATTAAAACTAACCAGGAAGCCTAATAGTACTCAAACTGGGCTCCCCTTCCTTTCCTTAAGCAAAATTCGGCCCAAAATCAAGTCCAACACCCTATGGCCGACTTTTTTTAATTATATTACTGTAAATTAACTACTAATTATTATTACCTTAAATTACCTTAATTTATTTCAGCTCCTAAAGCCTCCAAAACCTCAAAACCGTAAAACTAGTCAAATTTACGCGTATACCGTAAAAGACGTAAAATATACAGTTTTATAAAAACTCTTGAAATATGAAATAAACTATATAACTAAGTCCAAAATGACTTAAAACCATCCCAAAAAATACTCCCGTGACTAATTACCTCATCCGAGACCTCTAAATGATAAACCTTAAATCGTAAAAATACGATTTTCTATAATACATATACGTATACGTAAAACCACTAAATAACACCATCTTATTTCATAGTCACTACTATGTGAGCTCATGAACATAAAAACCACGAAATATGCCCAAAATAAAATTAAGTGATGAACCTTAAAACCATGGTTGTCACAACCAAGAGCTATATCATCAATTTGAAACATTGCCTTTTTGATTCATCATCTTCCACATCTCTAATCATAAATTCTGCATCAGCAGTGGGAATCTTTAATTTGATCAAATCATTCATGTAGAAAACTAGAAGAGTTGTATAGTTTTTTACCGATTAGTTTTAATTACTTTGAAATTTTTTCGTGATTATTATGAGTATAAGTCAAGCGTGATTGACAAAGTAATAGAAGTGAAGAAAGAATTAAGCACACCATTATGCACAATGATTTATAGTGGTTCAGCCGCCCCTACTTCCACTCCTCGAGTGTTCTACTTCACTAGTAAACAAATCTCCTTTACACTGGTGGAGAAACCTTCACACTTAAGCTTACAATCTTTACCGACACCTAAGCCAAGATGTCGTGTTCTTTACAAGGGTACAACAACTCCCTTTACATTATATACTTGTAGTTTACAACACCAACCACACTATTACACAAGTAGGTAGAAGAATGTAGGTAACACTTAACACATTCACACAAGGTAAAGCCTTGAAGGATCAATGCTTATAGTATAAAGTTATCGTAATTGATCTTCAAATGTACAAAGATCTAAATCACAAGAGACAAGAAGTAAGACAAGAATGAGGTTAGAGAGTTAGATATATGCAGAGAGATTAAAGAGAAAGGTTAGAAGAGGGGTGAGAGATAGGATTGGATAAAGCATGGTATTTATAGGCAAAGAGCTAGACACCCACGAAATCCGTAGGCCCCCTTACCCAGGATGGGGTCCGCCCGGGTCTGACTGTTGTTGCCTCATAAGTGTTTGTCCAAGATCACACACAA
Source organism: Glebionis coronaria (assembly GCA_025667525.1). Lineage (NCBI taxonomy): Eukaryota > Viridiplantae > Streptophyta > Magnoliopsida > Asterales > Asteraceae > Glebionis > Glebionis coronaria. The sequence goes on from CM046875.1 coordinate 113,031,014, forward strand.
TCCCTGAATATAGCCATGGTTGACTTTTATATATCTGATATAGAGAGATATGAAGATATATTTTGTCCATTTTAATTTTACACTTAAAGAGTTTAAAGTGTATAAAACTTTTTATAAAAGTTTAGAACATAATTTCATGGATTAAAAGGCTTAGATGTTGATTGTAATAAAAACATAAAAATATGTTTGATGTTTTGTCATTAACAAAACATTAAGCGTGATTAAAACATAAATATCGTTTTAATACGATATTTGTATTTACAATCTCCCCCCTTTTTCTTGAAAACAAAATATAAACTTATTTTTAGTTGGTATAAGCATCAACATAAGTTTTGGAAATATGAACTTATTTCTCTTCTCCCCTTTTTTGTCGAAATAAAAAGGGAATGCTAAATGGAAAAAGACTGTGAGAGAGATATATAGATAGTGTAAGACAGAAATATAGATAGCAAAATTTTTTCCATTGTCTCTCCCTTGGTTCATACTCCCCCTAATTTGGAGAACCGGGAGACATGGATTATGAAATCCTGTAGAAAAGAGAGTTAGAAAGAAAGATAATAGAGATATGCGTACATGAAAGACGAAACACATGGTCTTATAAGTTACACATTGTTACAAGTAGATATTAAGAAAAATGCATAATTTTTTAGTGAACAAATGTGGTATGTCACATGTTATGATTCATGCCCAAATAATCAAGAGAAAATGGAGCTAAAATCCTATAAAAGAAAGTTAGCTAGAGAAAGATATAGTCGAGATTATAGCATGATCACGACATTCAAAGCAACACATTATCGTACATGAATAAACGATGATTTAGATAAGAAAAGGGTTTATTCATCTTTCCCCAAGTAAAATTACAGCCCAAAGCATGTGAAACATTGGTCTAGAGATGAATTACATTGCTAAAAAAGAATAAATAATAATAAAATTTAAGAACAGTGACCCACGCCCCTCTCGATGAGGTTGTCGGACCCCTGTATGGCAGGGTCCGACGGGGTCCGGGGTTGTCTGTGATTTGAATCAAGGAAAAGGGAATTTTAGACCCGAGAGCTTGAGGGAATGGTGCTACTGACATGGAGGGTGCAGAAGACCATTGACTCCTTGAAGTATGTTGCTTAGAATGAACCTCATTTCATCACGGAGGTCCGTGACTAGATTTTATGCATAACGATCACGTTATTAAAGGCGCAGAGGTGACTAGTCTCATCTAGGCGTGATTGCCTTTGTTGAGCGGATGGAAGAATGCTTGTTGGTGAACATGGTGAATGAGTGTATGGAAGAGAGGGTTCCGTAGGTGATAATCCATACCAAGGAGAGTTGTTTATCCACATAAATGAAAGGATGTAAGGAGAGTCCCACGATGGTAAAGAGAGACCATCTATTGGCTGGTGGTTCAGTGAAACGGGTGTTTGGGACAAGTGAACAAATGTAGTTGGTGATGGATGAGAAAATATAGGTGCCGGAGATCGTGGTGGAGCCTCCTCGTTTTCTTCCAAAAATGGATTTGGAGATGTTGGAGGTGTTGCAAACAATTACATTGGTTATTCTACGCCAACTTGGCACAAAAAAACTGGATACCGCCATAGAAACATGGCATGGTCATATATGTGCTATATATGTCTAAAGAAAACGGTATAAATGAGTCGAAATTACCACCTCTATCAAATACAAACAAAAAAGTGAATTTACCAATTTAGTAGGCAAAGAAAGACATACCTTTTTAATCAAGGCATACAACTTTTTTTTAAATGGTTGCTGAATATGTAATTTCAGTCATCATAACTATCTCCCTCGTGATTCTTGCATTGGTTTGCTCCTGAACCCGGCTTCCAGAAAGCTTTTGTGACCGCCTTGAAGAACTTTTTCAAGTCTAACGATGCGTAATATTCTAGTCGAACCAACATTTAGAAGTGAAGCTCATTTCCGAAACTGGCATTACTTCTTGTTCCCACCTATGCTTCTGTAACGTTTGAGAAACAAAAAAGCGGCTTTGTTGCTATTCAAATCATCTTAGTTCCAAAAAAACACAGAAAGTACACCAAAATATCAACAAAAACTCACTGAAATTGCAAAAAAAGAACTCAGTTTCAACAACTCATCAACTTAAGCTTATAGCTTACCTGAATTTATAAGCTCATAAGCCATAAAAGAAGGTTCTTAGATTTTGAAATTTCCATATAGTCATCAATCCAGTCAAAGAATGATTATGTCAAGAGCTTCCAAAAATCATATCGTGACAAACTACTAACAACGTCCTAACTGATATTTATCTTGATAAATTATCAAATGATATTAGAGACCAATTTTTGGTAGAAAACAATCATATACTAATGCAAATATGTGTTGCTAACTTGCAGCCAAATTCTGTGTCATTAATGAGAGTTTTCTTTGTAGTCAACGTTGCGATTTCATAATATGTAGATTACTTAATAAACATGTAATTATCATCGAATCACATGTAATTCATGCAAAATTACATGTGATTCAAACAAAATTACATGTAATTCAGAAGCCAATTTGTTTAATATATTTTACATGAATAAATTTTTTATATATTGACAGAATTACATGTGATTAAAAAAATCACATGTGATTCATCTAAAGTGGTTTTTTAGAAGAAGTTAAGGTTTAAAATGCTTGAATCACATGTGATTTAAGCAGAATTACACGTAACTCTTGTGTGAATCACATGTGATATAGAAATACGATAATGTTGATTGTTGTTGGTGTTTATTTCGTCCCAACCAGGGTATAGATAATCAATCTTAGCTATGTACTAAAACAATAGTTATCGGATATCACTTTAAATCGTGTAATGACTTTCCAAAGTAAATTATTCGACCCTAATGACTGGGTATCACGAATACCTACTTGGGATAAGACCAAATGCTGTTAGAGATTTAGGCACAAATCTTTAACCCTTTCGTTGCTATGTGTTTATGTTTCTGTATTTGTTTCATGCAAGTATGATCACCTATTTATAGGTGGAGCACTCAAACCCTAGTCAATGGAATTAAGAGGAATTAACGGCCAATTAATCTCCTCTTAATGTGATCCATAATACCAGGAAAGTGGTTACAAGACCAATTAAACATGGTCATTAACTCCACTTGAATGGGTCAGAGACCGTTACAAGTGTACAAGTTCAGCTCCAACATTTGTCTATTCTTCAGTCCCACTGGAGCATCCGCTACCCCTGAAGGGTGTTCCCACTGAAGCCTTCAGCACTGAAGAAGACATGCTGATGAGTAAACACTGAAGATAACTCTTTAGTGAAGTTACTCCCTAATGAATACCTTTAGTCCAGAGTTCAACTCACTGAAGATCATCAGCAACGCTGACCAACATGTAACCCACTATAAGAGTCTGGGTGTTCAGGGACCTATGGGTGTACACTCCGTACCTCCTTACCCATTCACCAGTATGAACTGACCCACAATTGAACTATATTTCCAACAATCCTCCCCAATATAGTACAATTAATTTTGCATGAAAATTAACATTAACAAAACTAGTGCATCAATGAAAATATCCTAAGGATTGAATTTCCATCTTAGTACAATGCTTTAAACATTCGAGAATCAGGGTGTTCTAAGAATTGAACCCTTCAACTACTTTGAATACCTGAAGATAAAATACACACAAGTTTTCAAATCCATAACAACTCCTGACACTACGAGCCATGTGTCCATATCCAAATTCATAAATGTTGTAAGAGCTAAGTCCATGCTCCCTGAGGCGGCGAAACCTCAACATTTACATAGGTGGTTCCTCTTTAGATCATGCTCTTGCTTCAGCACCTTTTCAAAGACATTAACCATTGAGAAGTTTATAACTTCATCCTCCTTCAGCAAGTACAAGCACATCCTTGGGATGATATACATGTGCTTCAGTCCCTGAATGTTCAGCTTTCCACATTGAACTCAGCTCCCAAGTTTCCTCAAGAGGGATTTGGGTGTCCTAGCATTCAGTGACTAGAGTGGACTTTTAAACCCATCCCTTTACCAGACTTTATAACCAAGTCTCTAGCCAATCCCTTTGTCAAGTGATCATCTAAATTTTGTTGAGACCTTAAAAACTCTATTGAAATCACCCCATTCGTGATCAGTTCACGAATCATGCTATGTCTAACACCTAGGTGTCTAGAATTACCATTGTACATCTGGCTATATGCCTTAGCCAATGTAGCTGCACTATCACAACAGATAGAAATGGGTGCAATAGTTTGACCCACAATAGAATCTAAAAAAGCAAGTTTCTCAACCATTCAGCTTCTTTACCAGCAGCTGCTAGAGCTACAAACTCAGATTCCATGGTAGAACCAGTAATGTAGGTTTGCTTCTTGGATGCCCAGGAAATTGCACCACCACCAAGTAGGAATACCCAGCCAGTGGTGGATGAATTATCCTCAGTATTGCTGATCCAACTTGCATCAGTGTAACCTTCCAACACTGATGGATATCCAGTATATGACAAATAACAATCCATTGTTCCTTTCAAATACTTCAGTACCCTCTGAATTGCTTGCCAATGCTGAGTACT